>JAESUZ010000675.1:0-676473 GCA_017311185.1 Proteles cristata cristata | reverse complement strand
ATACTCCGAGGGAGAGGCGCCGGCCACGTCTGGGGGCCGGGGAAACACGTTGACTGCAGGGCGGCTGGGGAAACGGCCCACGAGTGTCCCCAAGGTAGCGGGGCAGTCTGGAAGCCGCGGCGTGGCGCTGCGCAAAGACCAGGCCGCGGGGGCCGCCCGCAGCCCACGCAGACACGGACGGCGACTCGGGCGCCGGCCGGGCACGCCGCCCAGCAACCCGCACGGTCGACGGCGCGCGGGGGACGAGGGGCTCCCGCGAGGCGCTCCTCCTTGAAACGCTCGCAGAAACGAAGTGAGCTGCGCAGTGAGGGCGGGTCAGAGGCGGCACGGACTGTAACTCCGGGCTCCAGGCCCGAGGTCCGTCCTCCTAACTCAGGGAAGCAAGTACGCGCGTTAAAGTAAGTGTGCCGAGCATACGTCCCTCCCGGGGCCCCCTTCTGGGCGCTTCCCGTCTCCTCCCTGCCCCTGCCTCGGCTTCTGCTCCCCACCCTCCCTGCCAGGCCTTGCTCTAGCCCCTAACCCGTTCCGCCCGGCTGGGCCCAGCTCCGCGCGGCTCCCTGAAGTTCTTCCCCCCAAACCCAACCCGCATTTCTCTTCCTTAATTCCTACTATGCCTTTGGGCACCTGGCTCATCCGGCTTCCCACCCCGGAGCCCCACTGTCTGGACACTCAAGCTGAGGTTGGACGAATCAAAGAATGAAGGTTTCATCACCTACAGTCTGTCTCCGGCTGAGGACGAGAAGGGCTCGCTTCCTTTGACGTTCCTTTGAAAATTATAAATAAAAATATGATGACTGAGTAACGCCGGGTGCTAAACAGAAGCATTTCATCGGAAAACTGTACCTAGTACACTGCGGTCTGGCATTTGCTATAAGGCTACATTTTCAACGAGATGACATCAATCTAATAATGTCGAAATGCATTAATCTCTATAGGGCTATAATTTAGGACAATTTGTCAGCAGCTAGTTTTCTAAATAGTTAGAACGAGAGTCTCTAACACTTTAGGGCAAGAGACACGCCACAAATACTAAACAGGATACACAAACACTTTCTTACACTTCACTTGTGTGTACACCGGAGCGGAAAATTCACTTTGCAGGAGTAAAATTACTCCTCCTCGGCTGAGGCCCAGCTTAAAAGCTGTAACAATTTAGTTGTGAAGATGCACCTTCTCTGCCCTCGGACTGCGAGCCCGAGGAAAGGGGTTCCCGTTTCACCCTCCCTGCCTCTGTCCTTCCCCGAACTGTGCCCGGACACCGGGCAGGCCCAGGGCCCTGGCGCTCAGGGAGTGTCGCTGAACAGACGAACGGACACAAAAATGAACGTGTGCATTGCCCGGTCCGGAGAACGCGCTCTTCTTTTCAGCAACAAACCAACGAGTGTCAGCACAGGGTCACTGGTCTCTCTTGACCTGGGACACTTAGACGTGACAAGACTGAACAAAAACTGTGGCACTTTGGGGGGTGGAAGGAAGCAGGGCGCTTAGGTACATCCCAACCTGGGCCCCGAGCCTGTGACCTGTGCACCTAGAATGTGGCGCCCAGATGCCTCCTCACCGGGCCGCGGTTTCTCACGCTCATCTCCTTTAGCACCACCCGTCGGCCCACCTTATGTCAGAATAGTTGTGCGGAGCAACGGGGCTCCTGGGAGAGTGCTGAGCACAGCACGCAGCGATGCCCTGGCTCCTTGGGTTCTCACATCAAAGGCACCTAAGGCGGGTGGCTGAAAACACCAGAGATGCACGGTTTCACGGTTCTGAGCGCTCCAAGGCCGAGGCCCAGGTACTGGCAGAAGCACACGGGCCCTCCTTAACCCGCAGGGAGGATCTTCTGGCGCCGGCCGTTCGCGGGTGATCCTTAGCACCCCTTGGTGCGCAGCTGCAGCGGCCCCACAGCTGCCCCCGTCCTCACGCGGCCACCTTCCCCGTGTGCCTCTGCCTTCTTGTAAGGACACAGGTCCATTGGACCAAGGGCTTACTCTGCTCCACTGTGATCTCATCTTAACGAATTAAGTCTGCAATGACTTTTTCCAGGTAAGGTCACGTTCCGAGGGACTGGGGTTTAGGACTTCTCGCCATTGTTTTTGTAGAACATAATGTGATCCACGGCAAGCACCATGTGAACAAAAGTATCACATTTAAAAGCCAGTGGAAGAATGTTAGGCTAGATAATACAGACTAACCTTGCTGCTGAGAACAACAAAAGAAGCTGGAAAAATATTTTTAACATGCTGCTTTAAGTTATGTTGGATTATTAGGCAGTGAAGAATAATGAAGCCAAGATTTAGAAGAGAGAAATCCAGAAAGGCAAGCCTGGCATCTGGGGACACTTCTTCGAAGAGTGCCTGCTTCTTCTGGGAGAGTTGGCTAAGAGGCCGAAAGGCTGAACTGTGACTTGGACCGCCTGCAGAAGTAGGGGATCTAGAATTAGGGGCCCCCTCCCGGAGCGCTACACCCTGAGTAAAAGGTGAGCCACAGCAGCCTGTCGTCACAGGGACAAAGGCCCTCTCAATCCGAGACCTGACGGCAGTGAGAACGGGTGGCTGGTGCTCCAGGGCCAGGCAGGAGCGAATCTGAATTCTCTTGAAAGTAAGATGACATCACTGAAGGCCTCAAGGTATTTCTGTAGGTTTCATCTGTGGTGTCCGGCACTCGATCAAAAGTAGCTGGGGGTGTGAGGATTTAAGACAATACGAATGAATTCTGAGTAAGAAAACAAGTAACAGAAACAGGTTCACAGGCGCTAAAAATAAAGGTGCTATCAGATACAGAATTTTTAAAAAAATATGCTTAGTATGTTCAAAGATAAAATTGAAAGTTTATCAAAGGACTAGAAACACATTAAAACAAAAGAAAAAAATCACACAGAAACCATGGAACTTAAAAATAACTCACGTTAAGAATTCAATAGATGTGTTTAAGAGCAGCTTACATACAACTTGAAAACAATTAGTGAACTAATGATAGATCGGAGGAAAATATCTAGTTTGAAATTCAGAGAGACAGAAGGATAGATGAGAGTAAGAAATATAGGGGATGGGGGCGCCTGGGTGGCTTAGTCGGTTAAGCGTCCGACTTTCCGACTTTTGTTTAGGTCATGATCTCGCGGTTTGTGGGTTCGAGCCCCGCGTCGGGCTCTGTGCTGACTGCCAGCTCAGAGCCTGGAGCCTGTTTCAGAGTCTGTGACTCCCTCTCTCTCTGACCCTCCCCTGCTCACGCTGTCTCTCTCTCCTAGAAATAAATAAAACATTAAAAAAATAAATAAATAAAAAGAAATATAGGGGATGAAAAAGGAACGAGTAATAGATATTCAGTTATAGTCACAGGGGAAGGAAAGAACTGAACAAAAGAAATAGTAGCCAAAAAAATTTTTTAATTGAAAAAGACCTCATGCACCAATCAAAATCCCAAATGGATAAACCCCACACAGGATGAATAAAAAGAAAACTAACCCTAAGCACCTCACAGTAAACTGCTGCGCACCAAAGACAAAGTGAAAACATTAAATACTGTGAACACCACTGCCCGAGGCAAAACAGATCATCAAGGGAGTAAGGTAAGATGCACAGCTAATTTCGTAATGAAAATACTGAAAGGCAAGAGACGCTGGATTATTGTCAAAGTACTAAAAGAAAATATCCAAACATTTCAAGAACAAGTAACACCAATTTTAAATACTTTTTTTTTTTTTTTTTAAAGTAAGGCTTCATGCCCAGCATAGACCCCAACGCATGGCTTCAACTCATGACTCTGAGATCAAGATCTGAGCTGAGATCAAGAATCAGATGCTTAACTGACTGAGCCACCCAGGCGCCCCTTAAATAAACTCTTAAGGAAGAAATAACACTGATCTTACACAAATTCTTCCGGAGAACAATAAGGACAGCACTTCCCAATGCATTTTATGAGACTAACCATGGCAAAGACAGTACCAAAGGGTAAAATTCTAGGTAATCCTTGTCAGGAGCATAGACGTAAAAAGTTCTGAACAAAATATCAGGAAAACAAATTCAGCAACATATAAAAGTGATAAGATATCACAAGCAAATGGGCTTAATGGAGGAATGCAATTCATCACATTAACAGGATAAAGGAGAAAAATGTCAATAGAGTCAGAAAATAATTTGATAAGATTCATTATCTATTTGATAAAATTCCTTGCAAACTAGGGGTAGATAAGGACTTCCGGAATCTGATACACAGTATTTATAAATAACTGTAGCATTCATCATGTTTGATGGTGAATTGCTGGATGCTTCCTGCCTATATCACTACCTCTCTCTCCAACATCATACTGGGAAAAAGCAGGTATTCAGAAAGGGGCAGAAATCTCATTCACAGAGTTTTTTGATTGTGTGCATAGAAAGTCCAAAAGAATCTTCAGATAAAGTTCTAGAATGAACAACATTTGGGAGATATATGGTCAGTCTGGAAATATCTCTTACATTTCTAAGCACCAATAACAAATATCTAGAAAAGGGAAAAGACTTTAAAGTTATAACTTATACTAACATCCAAATATAAAATATCTAGGAATAAACTATGATATGCAAGACCTGTGTATAGAAAATTCTAAAATGTTATTTGAAGAAATTTAAAAAGTCCATAAAAAACATGAAGGTGGTTCAGTCGGTTAAGTCTCCAACTCTTGGTTTCAGCTCAGGTCATGATCTCAGGGTCTGTGAGTTCGAGCCCCACATCGGGCTCCGTGCCGACAGAGTAGAGAGCCTGCTTGGGATTCTCTCTCTCCACATCCCTCCCCTGCTCACTCTCTCTGTCTCTCTCTCAAAAATAAATAAACTTAAAAAAATTTTTTTAATGGAGGGACATACCATGTTCATGGTTTTGAAGATTTAATATTATAAAGATGTCAAGTCTCCCCAAATTGGTCTGTAGATTCCATGCAATCTCACAGAAAACCACAGTAGTTTTTGTGTGTTTTATGGAAAGTGGAAACGGATAAGCTGACTCTAAGATTTAAGTGGAAATGCCAGTAATAGATTTGATCCACTGAAAACCAAAACGTACAGAGCGACAGTAATCACGAAAATGTAGTTCCGGCAAAACAACAGATAAACAGGCCGATGTGAGAGGACAGGGACCCCAAAGCCGGCGCGGGCAGGGTCTGTGCACTCAGAGGGCACCGTGCGGCTCGGCTCCTGCAGCGGCCTCCTCACTCCGTGCGGTCCTGGGCCGGCCTCCTCCCTTGCTCAGACTCTAGTTTCTTCATCTCTGAGGTCTACAACCCGGACTCTGTCGCCAAATTCTGATTTGAAATAAAGGCAGGTTAGTGAGCATTTCCAGTTTGCAGTGTCGCACGTCCAACCGAAAGCCAGACAGTCTTCCAGGAAACCATTTTCCGTCTGCTCTCCAGAAAAAAGGAGAAGCGGGGATTATGCCCTGTGTCCTGACACCGACAGACGTTAGTCCAAAATGTCCCAGGCAGCTGACCACACAGGTGCAGCCTGCAGAGGCCTGTACTGCTTGCTCATTAGGAGGCACACAAGGCAGTGGATAAACCAAGTAGATCTTGGTTCTAAAATACTACTTTCCATTTGCACACCTATCAAGTTCCTGATCAAACTCTTTAAGCTCTTTGAGCGTCAGTATCCTGCTCTGTGAAAGGACAGTTATTGTGAAGGTTAAACCGGATAATGCTTGTAAAGCGTTTAGGACAGTGTCAGCACATAGCAAGCTTGAAAGAGTAGAAGCCGAAGTGAAATAAGCCAGACGGAGAAAGACAAGCACCCTGTGATTTCATTTATATGTGGAATCTGAGAAATAAAACACGTGAACAGACACACACCACCACCAACGAAAAGAGAAACAGACTCCTAAATACAGAGGGCAGACAGAGCTGCCAGGGAGGGAGGGCGTGGAGGGAGGGGAGACGGGTGAAGGGGATTAAGACGTACAAACTTATAAAATAAACAAGTCATGGAGATGAAAAGTCCAGCAGGGCCACCTGAGTGGCTCAGTCAGTGGAGGGTCTGACTTCAGCTTAGGTCACGATCTCGCAGTCTGAGAGTTCGAGCCCCGTGCTGGGCTCACCGCTGTCAGCGCAGAGCCTGCTTCGGATCCTTTCTCTCTCTAGCCCTCCCCCTGCTTACTGTCTCTCTCTCAAAATAAAAACATTTTAAAAAGTTAACAAAGTAAGAAAAATAGGGGCGCCTGGGTGGCTCAGTCGGTTAAGCGCCCAACTTCGGATCAGGTCATGATCTCGTGGTTCATGGGTTCGAGCCCCGCGTCGGGCTCTGTGCTGACAGCTCAGACCCTGGAGCCTGTTTCAGATTCTGTGTCTCCCTCTCTCTCTGACCCTCCCCTGCTCACGCTCTCTCCCTCCCTCTCTCAAAAATAAATAAAACATTAAAAAAAAAAAGAAAAATACAGCACAGGGAATATAATGTTGTAACAACTGTATGGTGACAGATGTCGATTACCCGTATGGTGGTGCCCCAAGCGACATACAGAGTTGTCAAATCACTATGCTCTACAGCCTCAGCGAATATGGCAACTGCATTTCAATTCACAGTAAAATAAAATAACAAAGTAAAATGTGGAAGCTGTTGTTGAAAATATACCCAGACTGGATGTTGGGGCTATGGTGGTGGTGAAGACAGACTAATGGAAATAACAGGCGAGACTTGGGAGGCTTCATCACGGTGCCTCACGTGTGGTTAATGTTTATAAAATATTTGTGGAATGGGGAGGTTACTAATTCACCAGGCTCTCACAGTCGTTACGGTACTCATGACCCCAGCACCACACACACATACTCTCTCTCTCACACACACACACACCTCAGCTAAGGTCTTTTCCCTTCTTCCATCCTAAACACACGGCAACCCTTCTTGTGGGCAACTCGTGCCTGGGTGGCCTGCAGCCTGGCTAACACCTACCTGATGGACTGAGGGGCCTCCGTGCCCAGAGACCCCTAATACAAGACCACGCATAGGGGAGACATTTCAAAACCAGTAAGAGGCGAGGCTGCGGAGCCCTATTCCAGAACTTACACTTGATGCCTGAAGACGCCTGCCTGGGAAGGAATGGCCGGGACTCACTGCAGAAGCAGCCGGCCCCTCCCCTCCGCAGGGGCCACACTCTCTCCGTCCTTCCCTACTGGGCAGTCACTTCATTTCTGGACCCCCACCCCACCGGCCCCGCCAGAAATCAAGGTGCTTTAAAGTCACCAATGAAGATGCTAAACCGTAATGAACAGACGAGGTCTCTGCACTGACAGCGTTTGGCTTGTAAGCGTGTCGGGGCCCCGCTCCCCGCTCTGTCCTGCCACCGGGTGTCTGGACAGCTTCCTGATCCCTGCGGTCACCTCCCCTCCGCCCTCACCCCTAGGAGAATCTGAAATCTGTTTTGGAAATCCACTAAAATGTTTAAAACACTTCTTTTCCTGCGAAGAAGCCCCTATGGGTTGCTGAACTCCTGTCGCTGGACGTTGCGCGGGACAAGCACAGGTCACCGGCACCCCAGGTAGAGAAGACCGGCACCCCCTCGCCCCTCAGCCCCGTTCCCGCCACACAGGCCTACTTCCCGCTCCCGCCTTGCCGGCCCTTCCCTGAACCCTCTCGTCCTGCTGAGGGGCGGGAAGGACCACCTCACTCTGCAGCCACAACTCACTCACCGCAGGCTGCTACCAAAGGGGGCCTCGCCCAGGCCGTGACGGCCGCCGGGCGCCGGGCGCCGATCTGGTGGTCAGTCGGCTCGGCCAACCGCGCTGCGGAAAGTGAGCGCAGCCGCGTCACCACGTCGGGGGCTCACCCTGTGCTCCGGTTTCTGGGGCCCAGCAACCAACCAAGTCGCCTGACAGACTGTTTGGAAGAAGCAAGGGCATCAGGTGATGTGAGCTGCCCGCACGTCCCTGCAGGCTCTGCGCCGGTCCGTGAGGGATACGGGGCACCCGCACCGCGCGAAACCCCGTTTACAGTCATCAAGTGGGGCAGAGCCAGGATTCTGCACACGGAGCAGGGGCCTTGACCTTGGAACTAGAGGAGCTCGGAAAGGGCTATAACCCACTTTCTCACTTCCCTCAGACGGCAGGGCTCACACTCACGTGCGGCGAGCTCACACCTCTCACACGGGCCCCCGGGCCCCCACCCCGTGCAATGCAGTGATTCAGCCTCTGCACGTTTGTCTCGGACAAAGGGACATCTGTTTCAGCAGCGAGGAGACTTTTTCCATGGGGTACTGCCCTAAATTTAAAAAATCAAAGCCAATAAACATAAAATATTTATTATATTCTACAACTGAGTTTTTAGGACTAGATCTGCTGTGTTCCCGAGGCACATCCTTCATAAATACTATCTACTTCTAACGACTAAGAAATTTCACCAAATTGCCTTTGAATTGAATTTCCAGATCTCTGAATAGAAGAATGCAGTCCGGCCTCTGAGGACCAGAGACGAAGCAGAGCTTAGCAAGTAAAATCTTAGGACCTTATGCAGACTCCTGTGTGATTACTCTGTGTGGCCTAGAATTCTGCTCATGCCTTATTCACACTGCCTCATTTAAGCCTCACAACAATCCTACCAGATAGTTTGTTACTTTCCCATTTTACAGAAAAGGAAGGTGAAGCATAGAGAGGTTACATCACTTGCTCCCAGTCACACAGCCAATGAGTGGAAGAGAACGGGCATGTGTGATACATTCACTTTGTGGATGAAAGTTAATGTGTAATCAGCATGTTTGAGACCCATTAGTGTTAGTTCATGGGCACCACGGCCCTGAATTCCAAGCAAGGGTGACTTTCTGCCCCTTCCTTCATTCCCTCCCCACACACAGGTGTCAAGGTCCTGCTCAAGGTCACACCCCCCGTGACGGTGATCGCAGAGCCCCTGCTGCGGACGGAGTCAGAGGGCTGTGGTCCCCACCCAGGACCACGTCTTCCCTCCTGCTGAGAACGCCGTTGCTCCGGAAGGACAGGGATCTGGTACCAGATACGCCGAACAACAGAGTCATTGGCGAGAAGCACGGCCACTGCTTCGGGCCTGGAAGGAAAGAGCCAGCGCCAGGCAGCCCCGCGCGGAACCTGCCCCTCCTAACCTGCCCTCCGCCTCCCCAAGCCCGCTCAGTCCCCGCTCAGCCCGTGGATCTCGAAGGCGAGAGCAGAAGACGATCCCTGCTGCCTGGGCAGCGTCTGCCTGTGACTGCAGTCCCACGTGCGGAAGGCGGGTCATAACCGCCACGGCACACGTGAAGACAGGGGGGCTCCGAGAGCCTGGGTGGTGCTCAGCCGGGACATCACAGGCAGGGGCTGGGGCCTGGTTTTGTCCGCCTGCAAAGCCCTCAATGTGGTGCATTTTTCATGCTGTAAAAGCTCTCAAATTTAACAAGCAGCTACCTTGATTTTCATTTTGCTAACCAAACCAAACCAAACCACCAATGAGCCAGTATCATTTCTTTAAAGAAAAAGTTTACATAAAAATTTTTAAAAATCTTAAAGGGAAAATAGTTGTAAAGTTATGACAAAAGCTAAACTCTGGCTAAAGGCTGCAGACAGACTGAAAAGAAAAGCCCAGGAATACTCCTCTCAAACTTAGAAAAAATTCAACTTCGTTATTAATCAAAAAAATGCAAAAATAAAATCAACGCATGTTAGCTATTAAATGAGCAATTAAGACCTTTTTAAAAAATTTTTTTAAATGTTTATTTTTGAGAGAGACAGAGTACAAGTGAGGGAGGGGCAGAGAGAGAGAGGGAGACACAGAATCTGAAGCAGCTCTGGGTTCTGAGCTGTCAGCACACTGTCTGATGTGGGGGTGAACCCATGAACTGCGAGATCATGACCTGAGCTGAAGTCAGACGCTCAACCCACTGAGCCACCCAGGCGCCCCTGCAATTAAGAACTTTTAAGCTCAATGTTGCTATAAGAACATATTTCTGTTTTAAATGTAAATTGCTACTATCCTTTTGGAAAGCAATTTAGCAATTTGTAGCAAGAGTGTAGATGCTTTTGTACACCCCTTTATCCAGTAATTCCATTTCCTGAGACTATCCTAAGGGATTAATATAAAAGATGAGAGGTTATGTGCAGCATTTTCTGCATTACTTATTAGTGGGGGATATGCTGAAAGTAGCCTACACGCCATTCTAACGAATGTTGGTGTATTCAGTCAATAAAGTGTTATGCAGCCATTAAAAATGATGGTGACAGAGTCTATGCAGCAAAATGGAAAAAGCCTTTTAAATGCAACCGTAAGGAAAGAATAACTGAGATAGGGATGTAAAATGTAATTAATGTAAAATGGGATTGTGTAGACGTGTGATATCACTTTTACAAAAAAGAAATTACCCATCAGACACTAAAAGGAAATTCACCAAAAAAAAAAAAAAAAAGGTATACAGCTCAGAATATTCTACGCAGGCTCTTCTGACAAGCTTACACACGTTTGCCGTGTCTTCCACGTTCCCTTAAGCCTTCTCTTCGTAAACAAAAGAGAACCACACTTGGGACAGTGTTGCTGCTCTGGACACCGGGCCGCGGGGCGGGCGCCACCAGGGGGGCAGCTCCCAGGGGTGGGCCCGAGGCGCGGCTCCCGGCTCCCTTTCCTTCGCGGGGTTTCCACGCAGGTGCTGCGCTTCTGTTCTGACCCTACAAAGGTTACTTGTCTTCCGTCAACCATGGCGGTTCAGGGGCTGCTCTGAGCGCTGTGGGGAAGAGCGCTCGAACCTGACAGTAAAATCCTTTCTAGGTTTCTTTTAAAACCTAAAGGCCAAAGAAAACCTGAGGACGTCGTTTGTTTCGTACCTTAGAAAACAGAGGGTTGCGTTTACCACACACCACAGTTCTGATGAACGCTGTCTAGGAAAAGCCCTGTACTTCTGGATAGATGCAGTTTTTTTTCCTTTTATGCCCGGAGTCCACTTCTGTCCCTTCACCCCGCACGGAAGTCTAACGTGCCTGAGGTGTGCCCTGGGTCCGCGCTGCTCCTGTGCGCCCCTCCTTAACTTGGGGACCTAGGGGTCCCAGCCTTCTCTTTCCACCAGGTCCTATGCTCCTGACGCGCATCTCGCCGCTCGGCGCAGTCCTGGACCGCTGCGTAACGAGTCCAGCGAGCTGGGCACCCACCTGGGCAGGCAGGGCTCGGGCGTCCCCGCCGGTCACCCCTCCGCCCGGTTCCTCCTCCCTCGGCTCTTCCCCTCGTCTGCGCGTGTGCCGCACGCGGGCTGTGTGCGTACGGCCTGACTTTCTAGCAACAGTGCCAAGTAAATGTGACTCAAAGTCTTTAAGTCCCTCTGTTATTTTTTTAAAGAAAAAATTGCACTTGACATATGTGGCTCACAAGCACGTCTTTTCCCTGTATGCTTAGAAGCCTCTGTGGTCATTCGATAACGAAAATCGAATGAAGTCAGTCCTCAATTCCCGCACCCTCTCTGGGAACCGTTCTGAAGCAGCCGCTTTTAGAAGGCCGTGAGCGGCCACCACAGAGCCTCAAGGTCAGGGTCTGGACTCCAGAAATGTCAGGAAGCTGCTGCTGCTGTTTGAGGACCCGATTCTGCAATCTGGTGGCTCTGAGGTCACACTTTGATCCTGAAAGGAATCTCTGGGAGGCACGTATGTCCCGGCGAGCGCACATAGCAGGGAAAAGCAGATGGAGGCGGGTTTTCAGCGAGGTCGGGAGCGAGGTCGGGAGCAGGGGTGAGGCCCCCACCGGGCTCTCTGCCCTGTCTGTGACCCCTACCGCAACACAAGCTGTTTATGACTACAGTTCTCTTTAGTCCTGGACTTGATGTTCATCAAAGCGGTTTCCCAGACCCCTCCCTTTGCACCCCTCACATTCCGCCGGCCAGGGTAGGGGTCACCAACTCCGGCTAGGAGGGAAGGTGCTGAGGCTCAGGGGGCAGCCCAGCCTCGGTGCTGTGACCCAGCCCCGGCCCACGACCACGGCGGGAGAGCGCAGCTGGGCTCTCTTCGGGAACCAGGGCCCCGGCAGCCTATGGGGTGGTTCTTGGCCCAGGGACCTGCTCTAGAGACCATGTCTCTGCCAGTCCCCCCCTCCCCTTACCCTGGCAAACCACAGAGGGAGGCATGAGTGAAAAATGGGAGCCCCAAGGGGCAGCTCCTCCCCTGCTTGCAGGCATCTTTTTTCGGGGTGGAAAAGGTCTTAGGAACCATATCCATCAGAGCTCTGGCAGGAAACACATGGCACTCTCAAACCAGGTAATTCGAGGAGAGTTTAATAAAGGGGCCATGTAGGGGTGGGGGCAGGGAGTCGGGGAACCACAGTGCAGTGTTCTCGGTCCAGCAACAGTTACATCCCCAGGACCAGAGGGGTGCGGGAGGGGAAAGCTACCAGAACCCTCCGGAGAGGGCTCCTGGCCGGCAGGGAGGGGCCAGGGGAATCAGTACGTGGCCCGCCCCTCCTCCACTCCCCTCTCAATCTCCTGTGGGTTTTCCTTACAGGGTGAGGAACGCAACAGGGGCCAGGAAGCAAGGGACCCCCTTAGCATACTCCCCACTGGGCAGCTTCGGGGGCACAGGGCAGGCTGGAGACGGCTGGAGACAGGATCTGGACGGGCAAGGAGGAAACGCCCAGCACAAGAGCAAACTCCCCCAACCCCCTAACCTGGAAGCTACTGTGACTTCCAGGGCAAGTGCCGGCCCAGAAAATCAATGGGTGCGTTGCAGCGCTGGGCTGGGAGCGCGGTCCCGGGCGCCACTCCACACGCCTGCACTCTGCACCTGACCCGGGCACTTCTTGTCCTGTAAGCGGGGCTCAAACCTTAAAGAACAGGCCTTCAGATCAGCTGGAAACGGTTTATTCCTCACTTAGGGACTGTGCATTGCAAAGCTGCCCCTACCTGGTTCCGTCCACACGACTCCACAGGTGACAGCTTTGTTCGGTCCCCACAACTTAAAGGCACTGGCTCGGAACGCAACGCCTCGCAGCAGGTACAGACGTGCAAGCACTAACACGCGGGAACGTGTCTGCGGGGAAGGCAGCTCAGGAGGGAAAGCGAGGCTCAAAGGTCGGGCCCCTGCCCCTCCGCGAGCTCTACTCACACGCAGAGAGCTGTGCACTGAGCCATGGGTTGCCCAGGCCGGGAAGAGTCCTCCAGGACATTTTAAAAATCACATGTTCTTCCGAGCCGTTTACAATTTGAGTGGAGAAGCGGCTGGCTGAAAAGAGTAGAGTATTGAGATCCTTTGTGGAGGCGTTATCTGAGCTACAGATTCAAAACACAAGATCAAAATGTTGTTTGACTCTCAATTTCCTTATATATTCTACGAACGTTGGCCTCTTTGTACAAGAAGACAGGCTTCTCTATTCTCTGCACAATGGACTGATCTCAAGAACACGGAGAGACTATCGTCGCTGACGGGCCTCACGCATACGAGCATGACTCTCTGTGTGGCACTAAAACCAGCAGAGAACTCTTGTTTGGCCTCCTAATTTTTATGTTCCTTCCTTCCACCTCTAACTGTTTCCCGAGTGTCTGTCTGGAGCCGTGGGCAGAACGAAGTGCAGTGACGCTCAGAGTAGCAAGTGGGGACCAAATCCCACGGGAGGAGGCGGGGGGCGCGGAGGGCTCCCCACAGCGGTCATGACCCCGCCTCAGGCCGTGGCCAGTTATGCTGGAAACGCGTGCCGCCCGCCGCCCAGGGGCGAAGCCTCCTTAGGAGGCTGTTGTGACACCGCGGTCGAGATGGAAGGGCGGCAGAAGATTCCAGACTGCAGACGTGGAGAAGAGGGGCACAGACCTGACAAGCCTGCGGTGGGGGAAGGAAGGGGACGCGTGGCCAGACGTGTTCTCTCCGCGGAAGGGGGCTGAGCCGGCCATTCCCAGCCCGTGTCCCAGAATCTGGGGCGCAGTACTGCTCTGACCAGGGACTGGAAGGGACTGGAAGGGGGCCTGTCCCCCGACCCCATCTCTGTTCCAGAGCGTCTGCACGCAGTGAGGCAGCGCTCCCTCCCGCGGGGGTGTGGGGGGGTCTTTTCCTCCGAAGCTTAAGACAGTGCACCTCTCCTTCTCCTGCGTGTCCAAAAAGGGGCCAAGAGGGGACCCTCCGCCAGAGGGAATCAGAGCGAGACGGACGGAGAGAGAGCCGCGAGCACCCTGGCTCTGCTCAGCACCCTGGCTTTCCTCTCTGGCTGAAATGAAAACGTCGCGTAATCAAGTTCCGCGTTTCAGTAAAGGGCCGCGCTGCTGGCAGCCAGCCACGGAGCCGACTTAACCCACAGACGAGCCCGTGCTCAGGAGGTGCCGCACCGCGCTTCACTCCGACAGCCGACGACGGGGAGGTCCAGGAGCCAGCGAGGGTGCGGCAGGGGTCAGGCGAGGACGGGGGCCACCCAGGCGCTTTCTGCTCTGCACGGTTACCGCTCAGGCACGAGCGGCTTCTCGGAACCAGCTGCCCAGCGGCAGCACGGACCTGGCAGCGGGTCTGCCCAGCAGTGCGGGTGCTCTGGGCGGGCAGTGGTGGGGGTACTCTGGGCCAGCGGTGGGGGTGCTCTGGGCCAGCAGTGGGGGTGCCCTGGGCCTGCTGTGGGGCTCCCAGCACCTCCTGCAGGATGAGGTGTCAGGCGGCTGCGGGGACGGGAAGGGGCCCGTGCAGAAGGGGGCGAGCGACCAGGCCCCGGGCCGAGCGCTCCCTGTCGCCGGGGCCCGTCCCCGGGAGCCCCGAGCCCTGCGGGAAGCCGGCCGCCCCTGCAGGCTGAGCGAGCCCGCCCGGCGGGAAGGGACCACAGAGCCTGCGAGGGTTCGGCCCGGCGGTCCGGCCGCCCTCAGACACCGCCCTGCCTCCTTTCCAGCAGACCCCCGCCTCTTCGGGGCGAGGCACACGCGGCTGAACTTCTCCCACGGAGCCCCCTGCGCGCTGACCCGGGGACACACGGGAAGGAAGGGGAGGGGCTGGGTCCCTGGCGGCAGCGTGTGGCCCGCGACTGGCCCCTTCCCAAGTCTCGTGGCAACTACTCACCTGGCCGGGTCCCCGGGTGGCGCAGCTGAGCGCATTCCTGACGACACACCCGCCTAAGTGGCAGGGCCGCAGGCGAGGCCCGGACAAGCCCCCACCTCGCTTGTCCTCCTGCTCGCAGAACAAGGGTCTGCGGACTAAACGAGACGCTGTGCGGAAAGCCCCTGACACGTCCCAGCAGACGCCCGGCAAACACTGGCCACGGTTACCGCTGTCATTACGAGGCCAGGAGGCTCCCACGGCTTCGAGCTCCTCTGTTTTAGTACCTAGGACCACAGCCAAGCGGGAACCCAGGGCAAGTTGTCCTTTCTGAGGAAGACAGGGTGAGGAGGGGTCCCCGGGCCCAGGGGGGTCCTGGGGGCAGAGGGCTGTCCGGCGACACGGACTCCTGTTCCTGGAGCCTGCCTGTGCCCTGGGAAGGGCGGCAGACACACAGCGACCCCCGCCAGCACCGGTCGGTCAAAAGACTCGCTCCCCGATCCTTCAGTCCGGACCCAGCACACACAGAAAGCCAGACAAAGGCCCTGACAAGGCTCAGCGAGGCGCATCAGGCCCCCTGGCAAACTCAGGCATTTCTCTTCTTCCTCGGACACAGAAGCGTGTCTCCTGAAACGAAGGATATTGTTGCTTTTACAAGAGAACATTGGGAACAATCTGAAAGTCTAACGGTGAGGTATTTAAATAACAGTGATGCTGTGTCCACAGAAGGGAATGCATATTCTGTAGTCATTAAGTATGGTATCCTCCAGGGGTTTTCATAAGTTGGGAAAAATCCTCCCGTTATGTGAGAAACAGCTGGCATGTTAAGCTATCTACGCGTTATATTTCCCATGATCCCCTACGACACTGATTCATTTACATACGTAAGAGAACCTAAGAAGGCAAGAAGAAACAATGACGAACACCTTTACATTGTGGTGTTATGGGTGACTTCTTGTCTCTACGCTTTGGTATATTTTCTATGATTTCTACAGTTTCTTTTATAATCACGAGAAACATCCTTATCGATAAGCTGACGAAAGGGGGAAAGGTGTGAATGACAGAAGTTATGCGCTGTTACTAGTACCTGGGCAGGAAACCTGGCCTCGAAGCGCACTGCTTGCTAACAGCCATAAAGTGCACACTTCCGTGCAATATTTTTAAAATCGAAGAAGGTCTCTGACACGGCGCCCCTCGTTTCCCAGCACAAGGTGGCCGAGGTCTAAGGTGCATCCTTCCCTCTTCGAAGCAGCTCTGATCCGAGACCCCTCCCACTGGGCTTCCCCGAGAAGACCCTCCTCGTAAAAGACCACCTTTGTCAAGTTCACAGAGCTCAAATACATGAGCCACATGGAGACGTGTGGCTTGGTGCTTTGAGTAGACCGGGCCATGGCCGGCTGATGAGAAGCGACCGGACACTCAGAGGCTCGTTTTCTCTGCAGCCCAGCTCCCTGTGGAACTAGCATTCCGGAAGGATCAGCTGGGGTCTTCGGAACTCGGTCTAAGCCAGCCGTCGAACCACCCCAGCCGCAGCTGACTTACTATGGAAGCGCTCTGGGCTGCCTTTCTTTCCGTTCTTCCTCCCGAGGAGTCTGGGTTCCCCACACGACTTTGTCGGCCTATCACTTCCTTCCTCACACTGACCGCCTGAACCCAGCGGTCTGGAAGTCACAGCATTTCCCCTGTCTTTCCTTCACTCGCGGCACAGCAGGCGTCTGCCACCTGGACCCGGATGCTCAGAGATGAAAAGTTATTTTTCATCACACACTCAATGGTTCACCATATTGCTTGGACTTTGATCCCGGGGACCAAAGATCAAACACAATGGAGATAACAATGAAACCGCTATCGGGGCGCCTGGGGGGCTCAGTCCGTCAAGTCTCCGACTTCGGCTCAGGTCAGGATCTCACGGTCCGCGGGTTCGAGCCCCGCGTCGGGCTCTGTGCTGACAGCTCGGAGCCTGGAGCTGCTTCGGATTCTGTGTCTCCCTCTCTCCCTGCCGCTCTCCACTCACACTCTGTCTCTAGCTCTCAAAAATAAATAAAAATGTTAAAAATTTTTTAAAAACCCATTATTAAAAACTCACATGGTAAAAGATACTCTTTCCATCCAAAGAAACTGTGTTATCCTACACAATCTTACGATCCTACTGCCTAGCGCTCAGGAATGACCAGAATGCTGTAAGCATTCTGTGTGGCATCTCATTTCAAGTGTGGGTCACGCACACGGACGCAGAGCCCCAGCCCCCACAGGGTGCTATAAGGGTCCCCTCTAACCCCCATCCGGCTTAACATCACAGTCATTTTTTTTTTCATAATGTGAAAGTTGAAGCTTGAAATGTTACAGCTCTGTGAAGAGCAGCATTACCACCGGCAACAGCTCAGAGCTCTGACATTCTGAATATGGAATTCGTAGCAGAGCTCACAGTACAGTCCGGACTTGAGGAAAGGGCTGGCTAACGGGGTACAATTATATTGCAAGAGGAAACATTTACTCTGTTTGAGCAACAACTTTCTCAAGCGGCCACGAGATCACAGAATGCCGACCTGGAGACCCTGATTCCTCCAAAGCCGGGCAGGCGGCCCGGACACCCCGCAGGGGAGCTGGACAGTGAGGGGCCCGGGGCTCCCATCTGGCTTCCTGCATTTCCAGGCCCACTAAGTAACCTTTAGGTTAAATCACCGGTCTCCCCCCACCTCCCGCTCGAAGACACAATGTCTCTCGCCTTCTACTGAATAAAACCCAAACCTGGTTTTTGAGGCCCTGGCCCCGCCTTCCTACCTTTGTGTCACACTCTCCCAACACCTGCACCCGGGAGAGCATCTCGTCGCTGAAGCCCTCTGCCCACGGGCAATATTCTCCGCAACAGCCACACCGGACTGTCTCGTGTCTATCAGAGAATGTTTCCTATTCTGCCTTCTATTATTAGTGTGCTGCTTTATACCCTTCATCAGATTGCAAGTTTCCAGAGGGCAGGAAAAATGCTCGATTGATATTAACTGATTAGTTAATTATTCCATGGTCCTCTGCTTATGAGCAGTGCTCACGAAACTCCAAACAAATGTGTATCTATAAAGGCAGAGCCAAAGAAGGTTCAAATCACTGCACCGCGGCAATTCTGTGTACTTAGAATTAGAAGCAAACTTTTCCCTCACTTCTTCTCCCGTTTTGTTTTGAAATTTTTCACATATGTAACGAAGTATGTTTAAGGTCACCTAGATTCTCCTATTAACATTTTACCGTTCTTGCTTTATCATATCACATACCTGTACACAGATCCATTCATTTATCCATCTAATCTCTTCAGTGTCTTTCAAAGTAAACTACAGGCATCATTCTACTTCCTCTAAAGAATCTATCGTGTGCATCATTAACTACAGTGCCACGTTCATTTTTTCTCTCTTGAGGCAAAATTTACATTCAATGAAGTGCTTAAATCCTAAGTGCATATACACCTAGTTTACATAAATAAATACACTTGAGTTAAAAAATCCTTACTCCCGGGGGCACCTGGGTGGCCCGGTCTGTTAAGCCTCTGACTCTGGCTCAGGTCATGATCTCATGGTTTGTGAATTCAAGCCTTGTGACGGGATCTGTGCTGACAGCTCAGAGCCTGAAGCCTGCTTTCGATTCTGTGTCCCCCCTCTCTCTGTCCCTTCCCTGTTCACATTCTGTCTCTCCCTCAAAAATAAATAAGCATTAAAAAAATTACATAAAAAAATACTTACTCCCTCATAAGGAACCACTGTTTTGATCCCCTCCCCCACCATAGATTAGGTTTGCCTATTCTAGAATTTCATATAAATGGAATAAAATAATATATACTCTTTTTAGTAGAAGGCTTCTTTCACTTAGTTTTTTAGTTTCATACACATTGTATACATTAGTAATTTTCTCCTTGATATTGCTGAATAGCATTCCATTGCATGAATATACCACTATTTGCGTATCCATTTTCCTACTGATGGGAATTTCTCTCGTGAAAATATTTATGAGTAGAATTGCTGAGTCAAACAAAGATACATTTAGTTTTATTTAAAAAAAAAAAAAGGCTAGAGGGGCATCTGAGTGGCTCAGTTAAGCATCGGACTACCCTCAGGTCATGATCTCACAGTGTGGGTTCAAGTCCCACATCGGGCTCTGTGCTGACAGCTCAGAGCCTGGAGCCTATTTTGGATTCTGTGCCTCCCCCTCTCTCCGCCTCTCTCTCACTTGTGTTCTCTCTCTCTCAAAAATAATAAATGAATAAACTTAAAAAAAATTTTTTTAAGAAATGCTACACTTTTTCCAAAGTGGTTATACCATTTTACATTCCTACCATCATTGTCTGAGAATTCCAAAATGCCTGTGAGAAGGTTTTTGGTGCTGAAGTAGAATTTTTTAAGTATTTATTTATTTGGAGAGAAAGAAAGAGTGAGAGCGAGAGAGAGCAAGAGAGCGAGATAGAGAGAGAAAGCATGTGCAAGGAGGGAGGAGCAGAGAGAGAGGTAGAGAATCCCAAGCAGTTTCTGAGCTGTTGTCACAGAGCCTGAGGCGGTGCTTGATCTCATGAAATGAACTGTGAGATCATGACCTGAGCTGAAATCAAGGGTTGGTATTTAACAGACTGAGCCACCCAGAAGCCCCTGCAGTAGATTTTTTTTAACTGACATAAGGCTATTCAGGTTTTCAGTTTCATCTGGTGTCAGTTTCCTTTTTACGCTTATTTATTTTGAAAGAGAGAGAAAAGGCAAGCAGGGCAGGGGCAGAGAGAGGAAGAGAGAGAAAACCCCAAGCAGGCTTTGTGCTGACAGCATGGAGTCTGAAGTGGGGCTTGAACCCACAAACCGTGAGATCATGACCTGAGCCAGAACCAAGTGTTGGATGCTTAACTGACTGAGCCCTCCGGGTGCCCCTTATCTGGTATCAGCTTTGAGGAGTTGTTGATTTCAATGAATTTGTAGCGTTCATGTAGGTGCTGAACTTTTTTGGCGTAAGTTTGTTCAAAATATCCCTCTATTAATTCTTAATGTCTGTAGGATTGATAACCTCTCTTTTTATTCTGGATATTGGTAATCAGTGCTCTCTATGTATTTAATCACTTTTATCGATCGGCTCAGGTCATGGTCTCATGGTTCGTGGGTTTGAGCCCCGCGTCGGGCTCTGTGCTGACAGCTCAGAGCCTGGAACCTGTTTCAGATTCTGTGCCTCCCTCTCTCTCTGATCCTCCCCTGCTCATGCTGTCTCTCTCTCTCTCTCTCAAAGATAAGTAAAATATTAAAAAAAAAAAAAAAGACCAAACATTTGGATTTATGGGTTTTTTTAAAAATATATTTTAATCTATTTTCCAGTTTATTGATTTATGGCTTTGCCTTTTTCATGGCCTACTTACTACTTATTTTGGATATTTTTCTTAAGAGAAAACATTTAGTCACTGAGTTTTAGACCTGCCTTGTCCAATATGGTAGCCAATAATCACATGTGGGTATCTAAGTTTAAATTAAATTAATTAAAAATTCAATTTCTTATTCATACTAGCCACATTTCAAGAACTCAAAAGCCGCACATGACTAGTGTTTACCAGATTGGATAACACAGATACATAATACTTCCATTGTCATAGAAAGTTCTAATGTACAGCACATGTAAGACTTTTTTTTAAACATTTTATTTTTTTTTAAAGACAGAGAGTGACAGAGCGTGAGCAGGGGAGGGGCAGAGACAAAGGGAGACACAGAATCCAAAGCAGGTTCCAGGCTCTGAGCTGTCAGCACAGAGCCTGATGTGGGGCTCAAGCCCACAAATGCAAGATCATGACCTGAGCCGAAGTTAGATGTTCAACCAATTGAGCCACCCAGGAGCCTCAAGACCTTTCTTTTTATTTTTATTTTTCTTTTTATTTTAATTTTTTAAAAATATTTTCTATTTATTTCTGAGAGAGAGAGAGAGCGAGAGAGAGCGAGCGAGCAGGGGAGGGTCAGAGAGAGAGGGAGATACAGATTCCGAAATAGGCTCCAGGCTCTAAGCTGGCAGTCAGCACAGAGCCCGATGCGGGGCTCGAACCCAGAACCGCGAGATCATGACCTAAGCGAAAGTCGGAGGCCCAACCGTCTAAGCCACCCAGGCACCTCAAGACCTTTCTTTTTATAATAGAAACATTTAAAGCTATAAAATTTCCTCTAAGTACTGCTTTAGCTGCACCCTGTACATTTTAATATGCTGAATTCTCATTATCATTTAGTTACAAATATTTCTGAATACCCTTGTGATTTCTTCTTTGAAACACTGATTGTTTATAAGTGTGCTGCTGAATTTCCAAATATTTGGAGTTTCACAAGACTTATTTCCAGGCGCCTTGGTGGCTCAGTCGGTTACACAAGACATATTTCTATTACTGATTTCTTTTTTTTTATTTTAGAGAGAGAGCAAGAGAGAGTGCATATGAATGGGGGAGAGGGGTAGAGGGAGACGGGGAGAGAGACAAAGAGAGAGTGAGAGAAAGACATAGAGACAGAGGGAGAATCTTAAGCAGGCTCCAAGCTCAGCATGGACCCTGATGCAGGATTCGATACCCACAACCCTGGAATCATGACCTGAGCTGAAATCATAAGTTGGATGCTCAACCGAGCTACCCACATGCCCCTGTTGTTGATTTCTAATTTAATTCCGATGTAGTCAGAGGTTATATTACATTCTCTACATATTCCAAATTTTTAAACTTAATTGAGACTTGAGCATTTGACCAACTTGGTAAACATGCCACGTGCAGTTGACAAGAATGTGTATCCTCTTATTGAATGCTGTATTTTACACACATCAATCTGGTTTATGCCTTCATCTATGCCTTTACTGATTTCTTTTTTAATTTGATCTATCAGTTGCTGACAGTGGGGATATCTCCAACTTTGAGGTAATTTTTGTTTCTCCCTTTAATTCTGTGAATTGGTATGTAAGTTGCTGTATGGCAAATTCTACTTAGTTGGTATGAAATAGAAACTTTGACTAAAAGATTTAACAAGGAAACTTTTGGTGTCTCATTAACATGTTGAAGTATACAATGAACTATATTGCTTGTTCAGTTGTTAATAGTAGTGTTTACTAAGACCCTAAAAATAACTGTTTCCTCTAGAAATTTTCAAGTCCCATGTCATTATCTTTATAGATCTATTTTTCAAATTTGCTAATGTAAATTTTTTAATGTTTATTTTTGAGAGAGACATAGCACAAGTGTAGGAGGAGTAGAGAGAGAGGGGGATAGAGAATCCGAAGCAGGCCCCTGGCTCTGAACTGTCAGCACAGAGCCCCGAAGCGGGGCTTGAACTCACGAACTGCAAGATCGTGACCTGAGCTGAAGTCAGAGGCCAAACCAACTGAGCCACGTACGCGTCCCTCAAATTTGCTGAACTAATTATAGGAAGGAGCAGCTGGCATTTTAAATGTTCCATAAAAAGCGTGTTTTGGTTCTACTTCTGCAATGGCCACGTAAGGTCCCACTGGACCAAGTCTCCTAGAGAAAGCTATACACTCCAGCCAGAATGTAAAAACAACGGCCCGAAGGCACTGTAGAAAGACAAAAAAAATAGGGAGATTCTAGGGGGACGGGGGGGGGAGGCTAAGAAGTGGAAGAAGGGAAACGATGCAGATAGATGCATTTCTCAATTTTATGGCTTTAGGCTGGTGGCAGGCTGCAGTCAGTGCCATGGTGGGTGGCTAAAATCCCAACACAAAGCAAGCGGTAACTTGGGGACCGGTTTTGGGACCACTGCAGCCATCGGAAAATGAAGAGGGAGCCCTAGAAACAAGAGGCAGAAGGAGAAAGCCTGTGTAAAAACTGCCCAAGTCTCCTGGGACGTGCATGCATGGGGCACACTCTACGCAACGTAGCCAAGAATAAAATAACGGATCGAGAAATGAGGTGGGGGCGCCTGGGGGGCTCAGTCGGTTAAGTGTCTGACTTTGGCTCAGGTCATGATCTTGCAGTTCGTGGGTTTAAGCCCCGTGTCAGGCTCTGTGCTGACAGCTCAGAGCCTGGAACTTCCTTTGGATTCTGTGTCTCCCTCTCTCTCTGTTCCTCCCCTGCTCATGCTCTGTCTGTCTGTCTGTCTTTCAAAAATAAACCCTAAACAAAATTTTTAAAAAAATTGAGGTAGGTGCTGCCCAAGAGACTGAGTTTGTAGTTTTAGTTCAATGAAGGTAACTGCTAGCTAAGACAAAAATCAAAATGAACAATAACCACCTCCCCCCAGCAACAGACTTCATCAGAAGAGTGTAACAGAATCCAGAGTTTTCATAAAGTACTAGTACAATGTTCAAAATACAATCCAAAATTATTAAGCATACAAGGAAATAGGAAAACGCAGCCCATTCTCAAGAAAAAGAAAAAAATCCCAAGATAACCCAGCTGTTACAGATTATCAGATGAGCATTTGAAGGCAGCTATTATAATTATGCTCAATGGCATAAAAGAATTTATGAAATATATAGAAAACCTTGGCAGAGAAACAGAGGTTCTCTTTTATAAGAGAACCAACTGGAAGTTCTGTAATTAAAAAATACAATATATAGAATTTTCAAAGAATCAATGGATAAACTTAATAAAATGGAAATGATATTGGGAGTCACTGATCTTGAAGATAGACCAATAGAAATTACCCAACTTGAAGAACAAGGAGAAATAAAATTTTGAAAAAACAAAAAACAAAAAACAAACAGAACATCAAATATGTAGGACAACATCCAAAAGTCTATCGTAGTGGAGAACAGACACATGAAAAGATGCTCAAATATCACTCATCATCAGGGACATACAAATCAAAACTACAATGAGGTATCCCCTCCCACTGGTCAGAAGGGCTAAAATCAAAATCATAAGAAACAAGTGCTGGCAAGAATGTGGAGAAAAAGGAATCCAGTGCACTGTTTGTCATAATGCAAACTGGTGCAGCCATGGGGATAACAGTATGGAGGTTCCTCAAGAGGTTAAAAATAGAACTACCCCACGATCCAGTGATAGTACTACTAGGTGTCTATCCCCAAAATACAAAAAAAACTGATTCAAAGGAATAAATGCACTCTTATATTTACAGCAGCATTATTTACAATAGACAAATTATGGCAACAGTGCAAGTGTCCATCAACAGATGAATGAATAAAGAGGTGGTGTGTACAGACACACAAACACACACACACACTGGAATATTATTCAACTATAAAAAATGAAATCTTGCCATTTGCAATGACATGGATGGAGCTAGAGAATATAACACTAAGCGAAATAAGTCAGAGAAAGACAAGTACTGTATGATTTCACTCGTGTGGAATTTAAAAAACAAAACTAATGAGCAAAGGAAAAAAAGAGTGAGAAAGACAAACCAAGAACCAGACTTTTTTTAAAAAAATATTTTATTTATTTTTGAGAGAGAGATAGAGACAGCGTGAGCAGGGGAGGGTCAGAGACAGAGGGAGACACAGACTCTGAAACAGACTCCAGGCTCTGAACTAGCTGTCAGCACAGAGCCCGACACGGGGCTCGAACTCACAAACCTTGAGATCATGACCTGAGCTGAAGTCGAACGCTTAACCAACTGAGCCACCCAGGCGCCCCAAGAACCAGACTCTTAACTACAGAGCACAAACTAATGGTTACTAGAGGGGAGGCTGGAGGGGAAATGGGTGAACTAGGTGATGGGCATGAAGGAGGGCACCTGTCATGATGAGTACCAGCGGATCAAGAGATTTGTTGAGTCACTACATTGTATACCTGAAACTAATCTAACACTACACTGGAATTAAGACAGTAAGCAAACAAACAAACAAATAAATACGTAAGTCTGTCTGTCATAGGTATAGCCATAGCCTCAGAAGGAGAAGAGAGAGAATGGGGTAGAAAAATATCTGAAGAAATAATGGCCGAAAAGTCTTCAAATTTGCTACAAAACCTAAATTTACAGATTCAAGAAACTCAGTGCACTCTAAGGGTAAATAAAACCAAAGATAAGACGAGAAAAATCTTGAAAGCAGCCAGAGAAAAGGGACAAATCACCTAAAGGTAACAACGATTCCAGTGACCTGTGGCTTCTCATCAGAAACCGAGGAAGCCAGAAGATGGTAGAACGGCATCTGGGGGGAAAAAGTCCTCAACCCAGAATTCTACAGCCAGTGACAATGTCCTTCAGGAAAGAAGGTGAAGCAAGTATACGTTCTATTTGTCGTACCTTTCAGTCAAAGCTTTTTATTTTGCACCAAAACTTGGTAAGCTGTGCAGCGGTGTGCACGCCCATTCTTTAAAAATGAACAATAATTTTTTAAAAATCATGTGAACTGGGCGGGGGTGGGGATCCGCGAAACAACCTGTCCTTGGTTTTGCCTTTAATGGCGACGAGTGGCTGCGAAGTCATTTCTGCGGAACCGGAGTCTGGGAGTCATCGACACTCTGGCAACCTTCAAGAGTATAGACACGCTTCAAAATTCCAACTAGATTAAAAAAAAAAAAACACTTGTCACATTGCTGGGAGGTAGGTGGAAAGTAGATTTAAAATTTTACCTGGAGGAGTAGATGCATAGGAATAGCTAATGTCATTTTCAAAATGATAATGTAAAATTTTCCTTTGAAGGTATTAAAAAATATGTTACAAGGCTTGTGCAGGAAGCTGTGGTGTTTGTTTAACCACACAGCGCCTGGCTGGCGGAAGTACTCCGAGAGCGGCAGCTCTCACTGTGATACGCCGCATGTATCACATCCTACCCCACTTCGCTCGTTTCCTCGGGGACACTTTGAGGACAACTGACCCCCATAATAAATATCAGAAAACTGAGGCACA
Source organism: Proteles cristata cristata (assembly GCA_017311185.1). NCBI lineage: Eukaryota > Metazoa > Chordata > Mammalia > Carnivora > Hyaenidae > Proteles > Proteles cristata. The sequence goes on along the minus strand of JAESUZ010000675.1, from coordinate 650,766 downwards.
GGGACTTTAAATAACTTGCTACAGTTCACAAAGTAAATGGATTACCTGGAATGTGAACTAAAGCTGTCTAATTTAAGGAGGTTATTGCATCAAGAATATTAATAACAAAAGTCTAGAAGAATCCAAATGTTCAGTTCATCAGATATATGAAGGTACTGGATATCCATGTAAAGAGTACTTCTGAGAATGAGGTAAATCTATATGACTTGAAAAGAGGTACAATGACTGTATATGTTGAGTCACGGTTGTGAAGATGTGTGTGTGTGTACATATGCTGTATACATGCACGTATATATACATACATGTTATATAGAGTTGTATATATACACACACACACACCAACCTTTTTCCCTATGGATGGGATTAGGATGGAGTATGATGGAGGGAAATTTTAACATACTTTTGACTGTTTCAATCTATTGCAAGTATGCATTACTTTTATAATAAACCAAAAGGATTTTTGTTGTAGTTGTTTGGTTTTGGTTGTTTTTTTTTTTTAAGTTTTGAGAGAGAGAGAGAGAGAGAGAGAATGGACATGAGCAGGTGAGAGGGGCAGAGGGGGAGAGAGAATCTTAAGCAGGCTCCACCCTCAGCTCAGAGCCTGACTCAGGGCTTGATCCCACAACCCTGGGATCATGACCTGAGGTGAAATCACGAGTTGGATGCTTCAGGGGCGCCTGGTGGCTCAGTCGGTTGAGTGTCTGACTGCGGCTCACGTCATGATCTCAGCGCTTGTGGGTCAGGGTTAGGTTACCTGTGCGGACAGCTCAGAGCCTGGAGCCTGCTTCCGATTCTGTGTCTCCTCTCTCTGCCCCTCTCCCACTCATGCTCTGTCTTTCTCTGTCTCTCAAAAAGAAGTAAATGTTAAAAAAATTAAGAAAAAGAAGAGTTGAATGCTTAACCGACTGAGCCACCTGGGCGCCCCAAGCAAGAGTTTGAAAAGCGGGCTCACTACCTAAAAAAGATGTTCTTTTCAGGGGAAACACTTCCATAAACAGGTTAAAGCTCGACTAACTGAAAGTGTCTCCCCACTCGGAGTTGGGTACAGCTGTCCCCGCTGTAACAGGGCACTCCAGGCCTGCGGGAGAGGATGGTTTCAGCTCTAAGGCAGACCCGTGTGCACAAGCGGCCGTGTCGCAGCTGTGGCCTGGGGCCCTGCACGCCCGTGCGCAGGAGCAGACAGGCTCTTTCCTGCGCAGGTAGTTTTTAGGCGGCGCTGGCCGTCAGGAGGAGGGTACGGAGAACTGAATGACCGCTTCGAATATTACCATGGGCTGGGCAGGCCAGTGTTTTTTTTAAATGATTTTCTTAAAAAACTTTCTACTTATTTTAAATGCTTATTTGGAGAGAGAGAGAGAGAGAGAGAGAGAGAGAGAATGAGCAGGGGAAGGTGTAGAGAGAAAGAGAGAGGGAAAGAGAGCCTCCCAAGCAGGCGCTGCACCGTCAGAGCAGCGCCCAGTGCGGGGCTTGATCTCATGAACTGCGAGATCATGACCCGAGCTGAAATCCAGAGTCAGACGCTTAACTGACTGAGCCGCCCAGGAGCCCACCAAGACTTAGACGTGGGTTAATCCCGACTGGACAGATCCGGACTTATGATGAGGCACCTCCCGTGAGCAGTGGGGACGTGGGACAGAAGTGACGCTGGTGACATTGGCAGCTCCTCAGGAGGACAGCGGGCCCAGCCTGTGTTCTCTAGGCTGGCTGGGTCGGCCATCACCAGGCTGGGCCCGCCGGGGACCCTCAGCACCACACCCCAGCTCCCACCTGGCCAGTGGCGAACAGAGGGCAGGCTGGCGCGCCCAGTCCCTGGGGCTGGCCTTGCGACACACCGAGTCACGCTTCACACACGAAGCTGCGGATCTTCTTGTGAGGCCTCGGATCTTCCTGTGAGGCCACATCCCGCTGGTGTATTTTGGATAGAATTTCCCTGAGGCTGTCTCAGTAGCAAAGTGGCAAATTGTTTTCTAAATTCATCCCTGAAGGGGATTTTCTCCTTCCTTCCTTCCTTCCTCCCCACCTCCCTGCCTTCCTGTTAAGAGCCACACCCCTGTTCAGATCTATAACCTCACCTGGAACTTGGGGTGACTGGCGGGAGACGGCCCGTCACCTGCGGGGACAGGAAGGGCACCCTGGGAAGGAGCCTCGAGACAGAGCCTAGATCCCCCTGGGCCTTTGTGTGCCACCACCCACCCTGCGGGTGACGCCTGTGGTGGCAGAAGCTTGTTGAACGCTGCAGGCTGGCATTTCCCACGGATGGCCAGACTTTGGAGCTTTCTTCAAAAATAATTTTCACTTTTATCAGAGCAGACAAAATTACATGGTTTAAATCAAATTGCTCAAAAATACTGAAATAAAAAAACAGAACCTTGAGGCAAACACTTTCAATGCTTTTAGTTTTTTCAAAAAACCAAATTATGAGGGCACCTGGGTAGCTCAGTTGGTTGAGCATCTGACTTCGGCTCAGGTCATGATCTCGTGGTCCATGAGTTCGAGCCCCACATTGGGCTCTGTGCTGACAGCTCAGAGCCTGGAGCTGCTTCAGATTCTGTGTCTCCCTCTCTCTACCCCTCCCTCGCTCACAGTCTCTCTCTCAAACATAAACATCAAAAAAATTAAAAAAAACCCACTAAAACAAATTATGTTAATGTTGCCATTTCTTGGTTTTATCTATTTATCCTTCATGTATTTTGTTATAATACTTTAGGTTTTAGCACTTCACATAATCTACCACATTCCCCCTTCCCTTACACAGCTATGATAAACAACTTTTCATCAAAAAGCCAAGGAGTTTATGCGAATTTTTTTTTTCTGAGTACCATTTTCTTCCTTGGAGTTAACATTTCCCTTTTAATTTCATTTGTTCAATTTTCTATTCACTTTCATTCAGATTTTTCCAAATGCCCTGCCTGAATTAGCAATAAGTGTTACTTTCCAAATGGCCAAGTATGTCAGATAATCTGTGAATTCCAAAGCAGCTAAACCCATTTTATATGCATTGCGCCATTGGGCTTCTCTGCATTTTCCTGTGTTGGTTCCCTGCCTTCTGAATTCTGTTTTTCTCTCCTTTTTTATTTATTTCCTAATTTTCCTTCAGTATTTAGTTTGGTTGTTTCACAGAAAAGGATCCCCAGGAAGCAAAATGTTGAGTCCTTGCAGATTTAAAAATGTCTTTGTTATGTCTTCAGATTTGACTGACAGTTTAGCTGAGTATAAAAGTTTACAATTTTTGTTGACTTTGTTTCATTGTCTTCTGGCTTCCAGTACTGCCGTGAAGAACTCTAACAGCATTCTGATTTTTATTCATTTGTGACAGGCCTTCCCCCTCCAAAAGCTTTTACAATTCACTGTTTCTGGAGTTTTGGATGTTAATGATAATATGTGTAGGTATGGCTAATTTCCTTTTCATTTGTTGTACTTTTTTAAGCTTTTATTTTTTTTAAAGTTATATTTACACCCAATAGGGATTCAAACTTACAACTCTGAGATCAAGAGTCGTATGCTCTACTTACTGACAGAGCCAGCCAGGCGCCCCTCATTCACTGCACATTTTAATCTAAGAGTGCCTTGACTCAGACCTTCAGTTCTGAACTTTCTCTTGTATTATTTCTTTGATAATCTCCTTCTCTCTCTTTCTGTGTTCTTTCTCCTTGGGACTCCTAAAGCTCCTGAATGTGCCATTAAATTTTTTTACTTACCGGGGCACCTGAGTGGCTCAGTCTCTTGTGTGTCTGACTCGGCTCGGGTCATGGCTCGTGGATTGAAGCCCCATGTTGTGCTCTCTGCTGCGGCACAGAAACTGCTTCGGATCCTCCATCTCCCCCCTCTCTCTGTCCCTCACCAACTAGCATGTGCTTGCTCTCTCTCAAAAATAAATCTGCATTAAAAAATTTTTTTATATATTATTTTCCCCCTATTTTCTCTCTTTATCTTTTCATTTTACCTTCCAGAAACACTGATTTTGTTTTCCAGTCCTTCTGTCATACTTAACAAGTGTTTAAGTTAGTTACGTTTCTATGTTCCAGTATCTTCTTCTTATTCTCAAGTATGCTAATTCGCTTCCTAAAAATTTTATTATGAAAAATTTCAAACTGATTGGTATTCAGAATAACGCCTTACAGACATGTACACGATGCTCAGCGAGACTGTACGGCCACTGCCCTTCCTCTCCGGCAGCGCAGTCCGTGTCCTGCGTGGGAGTTATCATGTGAATGAATAAAAGTCACAGCCAGCTAAGGTCTCCTGGCTACTGCCTGCCACCCGTCCATCAAGCCAGCTGTCCGATCCCCCACGCTGCTTGGACAGGCTGCAAGAAGAAGGAACATACTCATCTTAAATTCTGTTCTCGTTCATAAATATTAAAAAATTATTTATTTTAAAAGACCCTGAGGCAAGACTGTGTATTTTCAATCCAGCCGGGTCTTCCCGGACCTCGTTCATGTGAGGGACTCATTCTATGGCAGCTTATTCCTAAGGCAAATGGCAGGCTGTCAAGTGCGGAGGCAGAGTTGAGGCTTTCTGCCTGACTTGGCTCACAGCAGCCCCTTCTAGCAATCTCCCCGTCGGTGGATCTAAAGACCCAGGTTTGAGCATCATCTTCAAAAGGTTAAGAGCAACAGATGGGCTATTCTGGCTCCTCCTAGGAGATGAGAATGATGACTGGCCTAAAGATGGTTCCAGAAACAAACAGGCTCTCTGGTCTCTAGAAGTTTGAGCCTTGTATGTGACAAACACCAAGCAATCTATTTAAATCAGCCAGTCCTCTTTTAAAGAGCATTACACAACTCAAACAGGGCCGTCCGAGAAGTATTTTACCTGCATGAGATCCCTCGGTAGGTGCTCACGGACTGGCATCTCCCATCCCCCAAAAGAACTGAGCCACGGGACCCTGCCTTTCAGCGCCTTCTAGGGCTCTCCCCGACTTGGAATCCGAGGAACGGGACCACTGAGGCTGAGGCACCAAGGAAGGTCAAGATGGCTGTGGTTACAGCAAGGCGACGCTGTGGCAACCCTGTCAGTTGAGTTTTTAACAGAAAAGTTTGAAGAACATTTTATTTCAGAGAGTAATTCAGCCTCGTATTACTTCAGAGACTGAGGCAATCCTACTTTTAGCTTAAAAACATTAGCAAGGAGTGAGAAAACACTGGCAATATGGCTCGTAAGAGAAGGAAGTTCATACCTCCCAGTGGTGTTAGCCTGAGAGTAAATGTCGAGAGGTGTTTTTCCTGCTGTGAGGCCACCAGGTGCCGTACCGGGCACGGAGCTCCCGGACCCAAACCTGATGAAGACGTAGCTGCTGCCACGGCTGCCACGGACCAGCCCTTCCCTCCAGCTCTGCCACCTCTTTTAAAAGCACCTTCTCCCCCCGCTTCGGCTCTGCTCATCTGCGTGGTTACAGGCGGTTATGTAACTGCCACTTACCAAGCACCGAAATGCTAAACTGCTGTGTGTTTCTTCAATTATGCAAGGTTTGCCCTTATTGCTAGGAAATACCTGGCATATTATAATTGTCTTCCGAGGTCCAGGCAGCATTTTGAAGAGCTATTACCACATAATTAGAAATTTCTCTGATGTGCGCTCAGGCAACAACGAGGGCACTGCTAACTCTCACGCTGACAACCGGGCGGAGCGTGACTCAGGCCGAAGAGCCTCAGTGACCGACGCCGTCGTCAGGAAGCAGTGGTGAGAACTGCAGCCCCTTACTGAGCAGGTACGATGTGCCCAGCACGGTTTCGAGTGCTTTACGTGCATTAATTTGTCCTCCCCATGACCACCCCTGAGGTAAGAATTATTTTTATAACAGAACTATTTTTATCATTTTCATTCTCACTTTACAGATGAGGAAACAGAGGCAAAAGCACGTCGAAGGCCATGCTGCTAGAAATGGCGGAACTGAAGCGCAGACCCTGGCGGGCTGGCCCGTGGCCTGTCCCTCACCGCCACCCAGGCTGCCTCTCCTCCCGGGGGCTGGCCCGCGGCCTGTCCCTCACCGCCACCCAGGCTGCCTCTCCTCCCCGGGGCTGGCCCGCGGCCTGTCCCTCACCGCCACCCAGGGTGCCTCTCCTCCCCGGGGCTGGCCCGCGGCCTGTCCCTCACCGCCACCCAGGCTGCCTCTCCTCCCGGGGGCTGGCCCGCGGCCTGTCCCTCACCGCCACCCAGGCTGCCTCTCCTCCCGGGGCTGGCCGCGGCCTGTCCTCACCGCCACCCAGGCTGCCTCTCCTCCCGGGGGGCTGGCCCGCGGCCTGTCCCTCACCGCCACCCAGGCTGCCTCCTCCCGGGGCTGGCCCGCGGCCTGTCCTCACACCGCCACCCAGGCTGCCTCTCCTCCCCGGGGCTGGCCCGCGGCCTGTCCCCTCGCCACCCAGGCTGCCTCTCCTCCCGGGGCTGGCCAGCGTCTGTCCCTCACCGCCACCCAGGGTGCCTCTCCTCCCGGGCTGGCCGCGACCTGTCCCTCACCGCCACCCAGGCTGCCTCTCCTCCCGGGGGCTGGCCCGCGGCCTGTCCCTCACCGCCACCCAGGCTGCCTCTCCTCCCCGGGGCTGGCCCGCGGCCGCACGTGCGGGGCCTGGCAGCTCTAGGTGCACGTCCGGGTGGGGGTGACTGGGGTGCTGGGGGCAGGGCCGGCCGGCCGTCTGCACCTCGGAGGGTGCTCAGCAGCACCCTGGCAAGTGTCTCCGACAGGGACCCCGCCTCGCTCGGAGTCCTGCCAAGTTCAGCCCGAAAGCACGCTGAAGCCAATCCGGCTCCGGGGGCCAAGCGGCCGCGCGTGGCGAGGGAGGGCGGCCGGGCCGCTGTGAGCCTGCGGAGCCACACGGGCTACGGCACAGAGCCGGTGGCTGGCGCGTTCTGGATGCTGACGGGTTGCGGCTCAGCTCAGCGCTGCTCCTGACGCGGGCGGCCTCAGAAAAGCTTCACCGTGTTGACCGGGGCAGCACCAGGGAGCTCACGACAGCAAGACAGCAGCTCTGTGCCGCAGAGGTGATCCAAGGATCGTCTTTATCAGCATCCGGAGAGCTGTTCTCCTTTGCTTGCTTTGGTTTGTTCTATTTTAAAGCACATACTCAGGTCCAAATCCACACCAGCTGAATCAGAGCTTCCCCCTACTGGGCTCAGAGGTCCGGATTTCTGGAAATCTCCCCAAGCAATTCTAACATATTGTAAAAACTGATAACCACTGCTTTGGGTCCCGGGGGCTTCCTGCCCAGGTATCAGAGAAAAACTATTTTGAAAGCAGGTTTCAGCTCACCATGTAGCACTGCGGGCTGAGAATCAGAGTTCTGGTACCAGCTTTGGTAACAACTTGCTGGCTGTCTAAGGGGGCGTCTCCTGGCCTCTCTGAATCTTAGGGCCCTCATCGGTAAGATCAGGGGACCAGGTTCCTCGCGGCCCTAAATCCTCTGCCCCCCGCTAAGTGTACCCAAGTATACTCCACACACCCAAGCGTTTGCTGGAATGCAGCTGGTGAGGTCCTAAAAGGGATGGCCGGCTGAGTACCTGGAGGGCCAAACGCCAGTCACTGCGGGCTGGAGGAAGGCACCAGGCCTTCACCCCGAAGGGGAGTGGCACGGGGGGGTGGTCACCCTTAGCAGGCCAGGCGTCACAGTGAGGGGACGGAGACCAGATGTGACGGTGTGAGGAAGTGAGCTGGAAGGGGAATACGCGTGTCTAAGAAGAGGGAACGATCCGGAAACGAGTGTGGGGAACAAGATGGCTCCGTGTTAGAGAGGCCCCTGAAAGCCAGGGAGGGGGCGCAGGATGTGGCGGAAGCTGCAAAGGGAAGCGGCAGTGGAGAGCGGTGTTTGGGGGGGAGGGACTGTTGGCTTCTCCGTGGGGTGGGGGAGGGGCTGGGGAGCCCCAGGGGCTCAGCCAGGGGAAGCCTGACCCAGGGCACAGGCCTGTGGTAGAGGTGACGTGGCCTTGACCTGGATTCACGGCGGTAGGGGCCGGAGGGAAGACCATGTCACGGGAAAAGCTCCGAGACCCTGGGATTTGGGTATTTCCTACGGGTTTCTGTTCACGTGTTATTGCTTTTTGCTCATCTGCAGCTTCTGCGCTCTCCGTACGAGCAGACACTGCTCTGCACCCCGACGCCAGCGCGGCGTTTCCTCGGGGAGCCCCGCGGCTCGGACCTCCCTCCCGTCGGCGCTGCTCTTTAGGGCCCCCCGTCTGTGCCCTCTGCCCCATCCCTCTGCCAAGAGGCTTCTACAGAGCACTTCTCCTCTTCTGGCTCATTCCTCCTGTCAGCCCCATTCCTGCCGCCAACCTGGCTGCACCCATTCGCCTTGAGGGACTTCTCCTGGCACCCAGAGTCCTGGGCTCTAGGAGGGCAAGTCAGGGACCCCGGTGCCTTCCTGCAGTGGCTCCAGACCAGGGCTTCCCCGCCTCCTCGTTGGGGAGGAGTCAGCCTTCTTTCTGTCCCCGGAACCAGAGGGCCGTCACCACCCCTGGGGAAATCCTGCCGTCCGGGACGAAGACCGCTGAAACTGCCAGCATCGCACGCTGACCTTCCCGACTTCCACGGCCACCGAGCTGACCGTGTCCCCGGGAACATGCCCCACTCTGAAACCCCACAACGACCGCCAACCCGTCCCCTGGCTTTTTGGATCTCCGTATTCCAACTCAGTATCCAGGCCTTCCTTAACGCACTCCCTAATTCACGTTCCTCCCGAGCATCCCGGATTCCAACGCAGTTATTTGAACTGCCCACAGCACCACCTTGAACTCTGTCACCTCCCAGGCTCTGCCATAACCCTACAACCCGACACCAGCTGTCCATTCTGCCAGAGAAAACCTGCCCGGCCGCACCGCTGGGCCCTGCGACTCTCCACCAGGCCCCCTCAGCTCTGCTGCCCACAGCCTCCTCCCCCTCCAAGGTCAACTCCACGACACCACCACTCCACTCCTCGCTCCTTCCCCCTCAGGCAGACGGCCTTACCGACCTCGCTAAGAAATCGGCAACCGTCAGTTGTGAATGTTCTTAACTCCCTTCTCTCTGGCTCTGAACTCTGTATCTCCAATCGTCCATTCTTTGGGGAAGAAATGCTGTCCTGCTGCTTGAAGGCTAACTTGTGTCTGAGTCCAGGCCCTCCTGTACTTGACTAAGGGGTTTACTCAAATAACTGTCCCCTCTTTCTTATAGTTCAAGGTTTCCTTCCCTCTTGGCTGTTCTCCATCAGGCAAGAAAAACGCCTTGACACTCCCTTCCCCAACCACCCTCTCATCTTGTGACTGCCAAGCTCTTCAGAAAGTTTTGCTATTTTTGTAGAAATGATGCATGTTCACGCAAACATCTTAAACAATACAGAAGAGCAGAAAGAAAATAACTATTACCCAACATTCTACCACCCAGAGATAACTGCTGTTGGAAATGTAGTGACTATACTTCCAAATTATTTTCTTTGTATACGTTAACATATAGAAGTATGTATTTAACACAGAAGAGGCTACACAGTCCATGCTCTTCTGTGACTTGCTTTGTGTAACCAATAGTATCTCTCTGGTACTTTTCCATGTCAATGTCCTAACTTCTGTGACACAAAAGTTAGTCTAGTGAATGTCATTAACATAATTACTTCCCTGTCTCCTATTAATTTCTTTCCAGGTGTTTTTTGTTTGCTTGTCTTTTGCTGTTACAGATAACACTGTGTTTAACCGATGAGCCACCCAGGCGCCCCAATGCTATGTTGAATATTTTTGCATCTGTGAAATTATTTATGGTAAATTCCTTTTAATTAATTTATTAAAAAATTTTAATGTGTATTTATTTTGAGAGAGACACAGAACATGGGTGGGGGAGGGTCAGAGAGAGAGGGAGACACAAAATCCGAAGCAGCTCCAGGCTCTGAGCTGTCAGCACAGAGCCCGATGCGGGGCTTGAACCCATGAACCGTGAGATCATGAGCTGAGCTGAAATTGGACATTTAACTGGGTGAGCCACCCAGGTGCCCCGCAAATTCCTTTTTCAAAGGGCTATTAGGGGCACCTGGGCAGCTCAGTTAAGCAATGGACTCTTGGTTTTGGCTGAAGTCATGATCTCACAGTTCATGGGACTGAGCCCTACCTTGTGCTCGGAGCTGATGGTGCAGAGCCTGCCCCGGATTCTCTCTCTCTCTCTCTCTGCCCCACTCATACTCGCATGTGCACACTCTCTCCCAAAAATAAATAAAAAACAACAAACAGAGTTGTTGGATAAAATATACTAACATTTTGTTTGATATACACTGCCCAACAGTCTTCCAGAAAGATGGTACTAATTTCAACTCCCATCAATAGTTGTCATTTCCCTAAACCCTTCTGAACCCTGGGTTTTGTTCATTTTTAAAAGTTTTCCCTAATACCAAGAATGGAAAAGAGTACAGCATTACAGATTCTACAGACATTAAAAACAGGCCAGTTTGGGGGCACCGGGGTAGTTCAGTTGGTTAAGCATCTGGCTCTTAATTTCAGCTCACGTCATGGTCTCACAGCCCACATTGGGTTCTGTGCTGGGTACAGAGCCTGCTTAAGATTCTCTCTCTCTCTCTCTCTCTCTCTCTCTCTCTCTCTCTCTCCAGAGCCTGCTTAAGATCTCTCTCTCTCTCTCTCTCTCTCTTTCTCTCCCCTCCCCACCTCTTCTGTCCCTCCTCTGCTCTTTCTAAAAAAAAAAGAGGGCAGTTTGAACAACTTTCAGAACTTTCATTATTTTGAAAATGTAGATAAATGGACTTATTCCTAGGAGAAGGAAAGTTGCTCAAACTTATATGAGAATAAATAGTACATCTGAATAGCCCTGTATCTTTTAAGTAATTAAATCTACATTTAAAACCTTTCGCACAAAGGAACTCAGGCCTCAAAGGTCTTCATCAAAGTATTCTACTAAATATTTAAAGAAGAAATAACACGAGCCTCACAAAAATTCTTGCAGAGAATAAAATTCTTCAATTTGCTTTTTAAGGCCAGCATGGCCTTGGTACCAAAACCTGACAAGGACATTTAAAGAAAAGAAAACCACAGGCCAATCTCTTTCGGACATGACGATAAAGTTACAGGCACTATTAATAATACAGTGGCTCACTGCCAGTTATCTTCATAACTGAGAAACATGCTAAATTTTAGTCAGAGGTCAGCGAAAAGTAAGAAGCAGTATCTCCCATTAGCCAAGTTGACGGGACTCCCTGAATTCTACTCATGGGCCACTTGGGACTCTGTGGACCCAGGTTAGAAGCCTGTGCGCTGAAAACCCAGGGCTGGAGGCCACCCAGGCGAACAGAACTCCAGTCCAAATGCTGATCCCGTCAGTTCAAAGCCTCAGTGAGGGCCTCTGTGCGAGGGATGCCACAGGCCTTCAAACGCTTTTTCGGTTGATTTCCTTTAAGATGACTCCTTTTGATTTTGCATTTCACACATTGCTTTGTTCTCCTTCCAATATGATTTTACTTTGCTTAATATAAAGGGCTTGACTAAATAGTTCAATTCCTTTATTCCCAAAATAAATTCCCCTGATAACGGGACAGAATTGGCAAATCAAGCAAATCACCCCTTTGAAGACACCGGCACTATCTGACTACACGTTCGTGAACGGGACGTTTCAAGCCAACGTAGATTCTGTGGCCGGCACTCTCCACAGGGCCAACCTGACTCCAGACCGGCACTCACGACACCCTTTGAAAGGTCACCTGAGAGAAACATAACAAGAGCGGGGGTGGCCTGGCTCCCATCCGCAGGTCTGGCACAGCCCGGCTGAGCAACGAGATCACTTGACCCCCTCTGGAAAGCTCAATGACCACGGCTCTCCTGCTGGGAAGACAACCAACTAAATTCAGTAACTGCCCTTTTACCACTTCCCTTGAATTCATCTCTATGTAAAGGAGGCAGTACTTTCCAAAATGTATCTTGATACTCAAAATCCAGGATTAACATTATTAATTATCAAACATTTAAACATAAAAGAACTACAAGGAATAAAGACAACAGACACCGATATATTAGGCTACCCAACTACCCAGCTCTAGCACATCTTAAAATCTTTCTGTATTTGTCCCAAGAAATCAGTTTGTAAAAACAAAAACAAAAAAACGTTCAATATGCCCGGAACTACTTATACAGCCATCTCTGATTCCACTCCCTTGCCTCCCTGTTGGGAAATAACCACTATGAGGCACCTGAGTGGCTCGGTCGTAGCATCAGACTTCAGCTCAGGTCATGATCTCACAGTTCGGGAGCTCGAGGCCCGCATCAGACCCTCTGCTGTCAGCTCAGAGCCTGAGGCCCCCACAGATGCTCTGCTCGCCCCCCCCTGCCCTTCTCTGCCCCTCCTTCCCTCTCAAAAATAAACATTAAAAAAAGGAAATAACCACTATTATGAATTCGTTATTCACCATTCCTACGTATGTTTCTGTAGTTTTATTATATACGCATACATCCACAAACCACATGTAAACCGCTTTTGCAGGTTTTCACTTTTATGTACCGCATCACACTGTGCCGTTACTGTGGGGCCTGCTTTCTCATTCAATGTTACATTTTGAAATTTAGCTATGTTAACAGGCGTGGCTCTAGTTTATTCCTTTTAATTGCCTTATGTGACTTCATTGTTTAAGCATGCTGCCATTTGTTTATCTAAGACTTTGTTTTTATAAGATCTCTCCTAACCAGATCTCAGCCCAGATCCTCAAAAGCATCCACCTAGAAAGAATCAAGTAGGCCTGTGAGAATGTGCTTCCTGGGGCACCTGGCTGGCTCAGTCAGTAACGCATGCAACTCTTAATCTTGGGGTGTTGAGTTTAAGCCTCACAGTGGCCATCGAGTTTACTTAAAAAAGAAAGAAACCAATTAGTTTCCTTTTGTTTTGAATCATTTCTAGAAAATGAACACCCAGCATAAGGGAGAACAAGCTTCGTTCTGGGGAGGCTGCAGAGCTGAATCACCGGCAGGTGGGGCAGCCGTCTATTTCACCAGGGTAACTCTAAGGTGTAATTAAGCATTTTCCCCTTGCTGTGAAACAGCCAAATCTGCTTCTCTGGCCAAATCAGAAGGTCTACAAGTCACTAAAACCTTCTGATGCCTCAAAACTCCGCTTTTATTTAATCACACACCTAGAAAAAGTGTGTAAATGGTAAGAGTGAAACCCATTGCTTCTTTCAGAATTTTGGAGATTAAAGCTGCTGGATTCTCTCATTTCTCACTGTTCGCAGTACGCAAGTGCATATGAAGAGGGTGAAGAGTTAACAGTAAGGCTCAAGGAAACCGAATTTGTTATATAAATAACAGAGTATGAATTCTAAGAAAATGTGGCCTGTCAACTTGGGTGAGCCCTAAAATCTATCCTGTTAAATATGCCGCCTCTGGCAGAAGCAAAAAGAAGCATCTTTGGGAAAAATATGGTTGCTGTCTTTCAAGATGTAAATCTTCTGAGCTTACGGTATTCTCCAAATATTTCCTACGTTTCCTTTCAATGGAGCCAGAAGGACTACATTTAACTCCCGGCTCTACTGTTTGGTAGGTCAATACCTACATCATATGGGCAAGTTACTTAACCACTCTGAGACTCTGTTTCCATGGACATAAAATAGGGATTATAGGGACGCCTGGAGGGGGCTCAAGTGTGTGACTCTTGATTCAGGCTCAGGTCATGATCTCATGGTCGCAAAACGGAGCTCCGCGTTGGGCTGCGTGTGCGGAGCATGAAGGCTGCTTGGGATTCTTCCTCTCCCTTTCTCTCTGCCCCTCCCCCACTAGCGCACTCTGTAGCTCTCTCAAAAAAAATACACAAATAAACCTCTTTTTCAAATAAAATAGGGATTATAATACCTACATCTAAAGGTTCTTCGAGGATGAAATAAGATATGCATGTAAAGTACCTGGCATACAGTAGGCATAAAATAAGTAGTTGCTTCCATGGCAGTTGTATATCCTCTTCTTAGAGCACTGTGTTTGAGCACCTACGGTATACGGGCAGGTCTCGTCCATCTGTGCCTCCCAAGTACCCGGTGAGGGTGAATACACATAAGGTGCTACCTAAGTGTCTCTGAATAAGTGAATTAGAAATAATATAAATAATGAGAAGAAATGTTTACTGCACGTTTAAGTACTTCGATATGTTATATACATACATACACACACACATACACCTATTATGCTGTTTAATCCTCATAATAATCCCAGGAAGTGTTAACTACTATAGAATCGAGGCTCGGAGAGATTAAGTTGTCAAAGTTCCCCCAACTCGTAAGTGAGGGGCTGGAGTTCAAACCCAGGCCTGAGCCTTTGGGAGCTTCGCTCCGCTCACCGCACGCGGCGCGGCGGCCCCGAGGCCGCGGGAAGGGCCCTGCTCGGGCGGCCCGGGCCGGGCGCGGGAGGGCGACGGGGTCGCGCCCCACGGCGTCGCGTTCTCATCTTGGGGCCGACGGGGAACCCCCGAGGAAGGGCCCAGAGCCGTGCTCAGAGCCGCGCCGGCAGCGCCGCGGGAAGAGCGGGAACCAGAGCCCGGGAGGCCGCCGGGAGGGACGCGGACCCGCCGGCCAGGCCCGGCTGGGGGGGCTCCGGGGCTCCACGCCGCCTTCGCCGTCGCGGCGCGCACAGCTGTGACGCCCTGCAAACGGGGTCGCACCTCCCGAACGAGGATTTCTTTCCCAGCAAAGTTTCGCCTGTTTACCTACCTGGGGGCAAAAGGAAAGACGCCACCCAGCCGGGGAGCCCCGTCCTCCGCCTCCCGGGGCCAGAACCCCGCATGACCCCGGGACCCGGAGCCCCCGCGGACCCGGAAGCCCCGGACCCGGACGGGAAGCCCGGGACCCGGGAAGCCCCGCGGACCCGGGACCCGAAGCCCCCGCCGACCCGGGACCCGGAAGCCCCCGCGGACCCGACCCGGAAGCCCCCGCGGACCCCGGTTCCCGGAAGCCCCCCGCGGACCCGAGCCCCCCGGGAGAGGAAGCCCCCGCGGACCCCGGGACCTGGAAGCCCCCGCGCGGGAAGGCCCCCGGACCCCGGGACCTGGAAGCCCCCGACCCCGGAAGCCCCGCCCGGACCCGGGAAGCCCCGCGGACCCCGGGACCCGAAGCCCCCGCGACGGAAGCCCCCCGGGACCCGGAAGCCCCCCGGACCCCGGGACCGGAAGCCCCGACCCGGGACCCGGAAGCCCGCGGACCCCGGGACCCGGGAAGCACCTGCCGCCCCCCGGAGCCCGGGCGTCTGTGCAGAGCTGGGCTTCGCCATTCCTCTCTCCGGGTGCTATTCTGTTCCTTTGTTCTCTTAGACTCCGTCAAGATAGTCGCTATTTTTACACTATTGTATAACTATGGGAGGCCGTATTTTAAACTCAAATGCTTATTTATCTCGTGTTTTTGTATTAGCTCTCTCCATATGGATACTCAAGATTAAAAGAAATTCTCAGCCCCAATTCTAAATCTGCAAAAAGATACACTGTACAAAATCTGTTTGGGTAAGTTCCTCAAAAAAAGAGTGGAGGAAGTCATAGGTTTGGTCTTTCAGAGCCCCTCCCACCCCCACCTCTGCAAAATGCGGAGTAAATCTTCCCCTGCCAGATTGTAAAATGTCTTGGTCTTCTCTTCTGCTTAAATCATGACCAAAAATTTACTTCTGGGGGAGGGCTGGTACTATATTAAGCTTAACACCGCTTCACATTAAGGAGGCGATCAGAATTTAAGGAGAGTACAGAATCTAGAAATAGACCCACATACATATAGTCAATTGGTTTTTAATAAAAGTTCAGCAATACAATAGAGAAAGAATGGTCTGTTCAATAAATGAGGTGGAAACAATTGCAACATCCATATGCAAACAAATAAACTGCAATTCCTGCTCTTCAGAAGACATCAACATCTCACACCCATTAGGGGAGCTGCTGTAAAAAGACAGAAGATAACAAGTATTGGCAAGGATGTGGAAAATTTGGCATCCTTTCTTTTAATTAAAAAAATTTTTTTAATGTTTATTTACTTTTGAGAGAGAGAGAGAGAGACAGAGCACGAGTGGGGGAGGGAGGGGGTGGAGAGAGAGGGAGACGGAATCTGAAGCAGGCACCAGGCTCTGAGCTGTCCGCACAGAGCCCAACGTGGGGCTCAAAGCCACATACCACAAGATCATGGTATGTGATGAACCCCAGCCGAACTCAAACCTTAACTGACTGAGCCACCCAGGTGCCCCAATTTGGAATCCTTATATACCTGATGGGAATGCAAAATCATGTAGCTGCTGTGGAATACAGTATGGCTGGTCCTCAAAAAATTAAACATACAATTACCATATGAGGGGTCCCTGGGTGGCTCAGTTGGTTAAGCATCTGACTCTTGATCTGGGCTCAGATCATGATCTTATGGTTAATCAGATCAAGCCCTGTGTCAAGCTCTGTGCTGATGGTGCAGAGCCTGCCTGGGATTCTCTCTCTCCCTCTCTCTCTGCCCCTCCCCTGCTTATGCTCTTTCCCTGGCTCTTTCAAAAATAAATAAATAAATATTGACCCAAAAACAAAAGAATTACCATTTGATGCAGCAATTCTACTCCTGGGTATATACCCATTCACAATGGTTAAAACACGGAAGCAACCTAGTGTCCACTGACAAATGAATAAATGAGCAAAATATGGGATATTTTATATACCGTACATACATAAATTTATACAATATGTATGATGCGTATATACTTTATATGTAATATATGTACATACATATACAATGCAGTTGACCCCTGAAAACCATAGGTTTGAACTGTACGGGCCTACTTATATCTGGATTTTTTTACAGTATGGTACTGTAAATGTACTTTCTCTTATTTTTTCAGAGATATTTTCTTTCCTCTAGCCTACTTTTTTGGAAGAATAGAGCATATAATAAATATGACATACAAAATACGTGTTAAGTAATGGTTCATGTTGTCAGTAATCCGTGCTGCCAACAGCAGGCTATCAGCAGTGTAAGCTGTTGTGGAGACAAAAGTTACACATGGATTTTCACAAGCGTCAGGGGATCGGTGCCCCTAATCTCTGAGTCATCCAAGGGTCAACTGTATACACGACGGAATATTATTCAGCCTTAAAAACTAGGGACATTCTAACAGACGCTACAACACGGATCAACCTTGAGGACGGTATAGTAAGTGAAATAAACCAGTCATAAAAAGACAAATACTGCCAGACTCCACTTACACGAGGGAGCTGGGACAGTCCAAATCAGAGACAGAAAGTAGAATGGTAACGGCCAGGGGCTGGGGAAGTAGGGAAAGGGGAGTTACTGCTTCATGGGGACGGCTTCGGTTTTACAAGATGAGAAGTTTTCAGCTTCAGTTGTACACCTGGAAACAGATGGCAGTAAAAGCTGCGTGGCAATATGAATGCGCTGATGCCACTGACCCGTACGCTGCAAAACGGGGACGAGGGTAAAATCTATGCTGTGTGTATTTCACTGCAATTTAAAAAATTGGAAAATAAAAGAAATTGCTAAGAAAATGGAAAGACAAACCAAAAACAGAGGAAACACTTGCGAAACATATTCAGCAAAAGAAGTGTATCCAGAATATACAAAGAACCTTCTAACTCAATAATAAGAAATCAAACAATCCAAGTTTTAAAAAATGGGCAACCATTTGAACAGACAACTCACCACATAATTTATCGAAATGTCACGTAAGCACACCAAAGGGATCTCAGCACGGACAGCTGTTAGGGAAACACAAATGAAGACGAGACAGGAGACCACCAGATGCCGACCACAACGGCGGAAACAAAGCTGACGGTGCCCGGGGCCGACAGGGATGCGGAGCACTTGGCACCGTCACGCGCCGCCGATGGAAACGCACGATGGGACAAACGCTCTGGAAAACAGTTTGGCAGTTTTTTAATAAAGTGAAACATATTCTTTTAAACTGCGGTATTTCCACACCACTGAATGCTACCCAGCAATAAATGTGAGCAAATGACTGATATGTGCAACCATCCGGATGAGTTTCAGAAGCATCAGGTAAAGTGAAAGAAGGCAAACTCAAAAGGCTACGTATTGCAGGATTCCGTTAGTCTATGACATTCCAGAAAAGGCAAAAAAAAAAAAAAAAAAAAAAAAAACAGGGAAGCGACCAGATCATGGCTGGGGGCAAAAGTAGAGGAAGAAGAGGTGTGATGGGGCCCAGGGGGTATTTGGAGACCGATGTTAATACTCTCCATCTTGGGGCGCCTGGGTGGCTTAGTCGGTTAAGCGTCCGACTTTCGCTCGGGTCATGATCTCGCGGTTCGTGGGTTCGAGCCCCGCGTCGGGCTCTGTGCTGACTGCCAGCTCAGAGCCTGGAGCCTGTTCAGTCTGTGGTTCCCTCTCTCTCTGACCCTCCCCTGCTCATGCTGTCTCTCTCTCTCCTAGAAATAAATAAAACATTAAAAAAAAAAAAATACTCTCCATCTTGACTGTGGGGCTGGTTTTATAGCTGCCTGAGTTTGTCCACACTCACAGAAATTTGTAACCTTGGGTTACACCAAAAAGAGTGATTTTTATTGTATGCAAATGTATCTCGATATAAAAATCAAACTGAAAAATTTTCAAAAGGAGAAGTCAGGCCTTTGGCAACGATGCAGGCTCTACTACAGAGCAGAAACATGAATGCTCACCAATCACTGTTTAAACACCTGACAGAGTGAATAAGCTTCTCGTATTACACACTGTTTGATGACTGCTATGAAATGTATTTGTTCTAACCAAAACCAAAATAAACAAGTTGAGCTGTTTCCTCAAAAAGGGGAAAGAAAATATGGCTCTGACTGAAGTCTATGGGATTAAGGTCAATGGTTTCTGACTTGAACATAAGTGAGCCAAATACTCAGAACAAATTTAATGACATGCTAAGCATGAAAGATGAATCTTCATCAGAATGCAGGAGGTATTATACACAACGTAAGGTACAGTAGAAGTTCTTATTGGAATACTGACTTCTTTCTGGTACTAAAAGGCTACATTTCATTCAAGCCATGTTGACAAGGTGGTACAGGTTGTTCTTCAAGATACCGTAAAAACATTCAAAGCTTGGGTTAAATACTAATTACGAAAAGTAAGAATATTATCAGTCACCAAGTGTTAAGCCACTTCTCTTCAGCTTTAAAAAATTTTTTTTAATGTTTTATTTATTTCTGAGAGAGAGAGACAGTGTGAGAAGGGGGAGGGCCAGAGAGAGAGGGAGACACAGAATCTGAAACAGGCTCCAGGCTCTGAGCTGTCAGCACAGAGCCCGACGTGGAGCTCAAACCCACGAACCGTGAGATTATGACCGGAGCCGAAGTGGGCCGCCCAACAAGTCACCCAGGTGCCCCTCTCTTCAGGTTTTAAAGTGCTTTTAAGTACCAAGATTTTAAAACATTTTGGCAAATAGCCTTAATACTAATCATAATTACAAAGAAATCTTTCAGTTTTTAAATTGAAGCAGCTATCCAGAATCAAAATGAGCTATTACTTAGGTGATTACATAATCCTTAGCATCCATGCAGACACTGTTCATTATGCCCTGGTTCAGAGAACTAAGCTGCCAGTGTCTTCAGTTCTGATCCCAAATACAAAAATGTCCACATCCCGACCCAGTGCTACAAACAGTTCCTAAGCCTTTGCTCCATTATGCAGAGCCATAAAGGCAAATATTTGCTTAATTTTATTTGAAATATAGAACTGAATATCCATCCTCACTTTGTGAAGACAGAAAGATAAATGTTAAAAGACTAAAGGAAAGAAATTTAAAGAAAGTAGAGTTTAAAAAGAAAGATAACTCATTAAAAATACTAAACTTTAAACATCTGATAAATCAAGATCTGGAAAACAAATTTGAAGGTACATATTATACCTTTAACATTACCCAAGAGACTCCTTACAGTCCCTGACCTTGGCATCATACATTACTGACAAAGCAAGTGAGCAAAACACTTACTAAGACTATACATGTATGTCTAAATCCAGAATCCCTGGTCCCCGGAGGGTGTCCCGACTTCTGCAGCTCCTGGCTGACAAGACCCGGGGACCCTTCGCATCATGGATCCTACCCCCCTGCCCCCTCCTGCCCCCCACCAGTAAGAGACCAAGGCGTCCACCTCACTTCGGGGTATACACCCAAAGGAAACAGAATCTGCCTCAAACAGACATCTGCACCCCCCTGCCCCCCCAGCCCCAGAGGAAGGGATGAGGAGGGGGCGGGGCGACGCCCAGACAATGGAATGTTACACAGCCATAAAAATGGGAATCCCGCCCTTTGTAACAACATGGGTGGCTCTTGAGGGATTCTGGTAAGTGAAATAAGTCAAGGACAATAAACACTGTGTGATCGCACTTATATATGGATTCTAAAAAAACCAAATTCATAGAAAAAGCGATCAGACTTGTGGTTGCCAGAGGCAGGGAGTGGGGGAGGCGGGCTGGGAGAATGTGGCCGTAAGGTACGAACTTGTAAACTTCCAGCTATAAGATAAATAAGCACTGGAGATGTAACATACAGCATGATGAGCACAATGAACGCTGCTGTATGGTATATTTCAAAGTCGCTACGAGAGTAAACCTAAACGTTCCTATTGTGAGAAAAAAAGGTAGTTTTTCTGTTTTGCAACTATACTAAGTGAAGGACGTAACTTAAACTTACTGTAGGAATCATTCCGTGATATATATATGTCCATCAAGTCATCACACTGCACGACTTAAGGTTAAACAGTGTTGTATGTCAATTATATCTTTTAAAAAAAATTTTTTAAAATGCTTTATTTCTGAGAGACAGAGTGTGAGCGGTGGAGGAGGGGGGGAGGTGGAGTCAGAGAGGGAGGGAGACAGAAACAGGCTCCAGGCTCCGAGCTGGCAGCACAGAGCCCGATGCAGGGCTCAAACCCACGAACTGCAAGATCGTGACCTGAGCTGAAGTCAGACACTTAAACGACTGAGCCACCCAGGCGCCCCTATATCTTAATAAAATAGGAAGACAGAGAAGTAGGTAAGTAAGCACATGGATACATACAACTACCTCGGGATTAAACTCGAAACTCTGTGGTCCCTCCTGAAAACCTAGCCCTGCCGTTCCAAATGGGGCTCCTCTCCCTCCTGGTCATGCCAGCCACGGACAGTCTGGGACACGTTCCTGAAGCCTAAAACCTCCTTCCAGAGCAGGCAGCCTGCGGACTCTCCCAGTCACTGGCCAGCAAGCCATGTCTGGCGGTCATGAGTGCTAAATCCAGAGACAAGCTCCCTCATGTTCATGCTATGAAGACACTTCTATTTGCTTATTAAATAGATGATTTCTTGCTTGAGAAATAAAATGAAAGATATGAGTTTAAACATGCTTGCCAATCAAATGGAATAGTAGATCAAAAATATATTTAAATCAGGATACTATGAACTCTGATAAAAAATTCTGGCGTCAAGACCAAAGTTATGAAAGCATCTTTTTAAGGTTGTTTAAATGACAATTGTCACTGAAGCTCTACTGATCAAGCCTTGATTTCCCGCTGAATTAATTATCATTCTCTTTTTAGGGGGCAATCAAGATTCTCAAAGCACTAACTCACTTTGACTTTTACATTGATCATAAGCACAGTGTTGAAATACACCCTTAAAATGACAACATTCCCACTCCAGTCTTCCTTAAAACACTTAGTTTGGATCCGTCTAAAAGCTAATCCGGGAACTTCTGCTTTCAGGAACACGGAGCAGACATACTTCGGGTTCTCTTCACCGAGGATAACTAAAAACCCTGGGCACTGTTTATAAAGTAAACATAAGAAGACTCTGAAAGGTGGAGAGAAGATAGACCGCTGGGGACTCCGAAACTTGAAATGATACCGCAGAGATCTCTGGGGTTTCTCTCTCTCTCTCTCTCTCTCTCTCTCTTCCATCCGGACTTAGCTGAAGAAGGTGGGTAAGGCGTACACTAACAGCTGCAGACAGGAGTTCCCTGAAAAGACTACTCTTTATAACCAAAGGGCCGGAAAAGGGACAGTCTGGCGAGACAGAAAACTTCCAGACAATAACAGCTCTACGACAGCCAAACACCACACACACACACACACACACACACACACACACTCTGGAGTCCCAAGCTCATCTGCACCAGCAAAACTGGATGGGCACCTAGAACTCCACCCTCATCAGGGTGTGGGGGGCGAGGGTGGTGTCAGAGGCCAAGGGGGGAGCAGACTTTCATCCCTGACCCCTGGGAGATGGTCTCCTGGCGGGGCCGGCGGGGCCCCTGCGGCCAGCCTGGACTCCCATCCCCAGCTGGCGGTCAGGGGTCCTCCTCCTCGCCCACTGGCGTGGTGCCGGCGGAGGCCCGGAGAGGCAGGGCTCCCCGCACCCAGTGGTACTGAGACCGCTCCCCCCGGACCCGGTGGGGGCTGAAAACTGCCGCCTGCCCAGCAGCGCGTCGGGAGAGGCCACGCAGAGACCCGGGACTTCTGGACCTGCCTGGCCTCGGGAGGCGGCGCTCTCCCTTCTCCGCTGGAGCAGTTTCAGAGAAGACCAAAGAAAACAGAAGGTTTAAGTAAGATCCAGAGACTCATCACATAGTATGAAAAGGTCAAGATTTCAATTGTAATTCATGTATATCAAGAACCAGAAATTCTCCAACGAAATGAGAAAGGACACTCAACAGATGCTAATCCCAAAATGACAGAGAAATTATCCTTCTCTGATAAAGAGTTTAAAGCAGCGACGAGGGGCACCTGGGTGGCTCAGTCGCTTAAGCATCTGACTTGATTTCGGCTGGAAATCAAAAGCCTCCTTGGGATTCTCTCTCTCCCTCAAAATAATAATGCAAAAAAGCAGCTAAGATAAAAACAATTAGGAGCACTTTAAAACAAATGAAAATAGAAAGCCTCAGGAGAGAAGTACAAGATAAAAAGAAAACCTAAATGGAAGATTTAGAACTAAAAAATACAAAAATTGACACAAAAAGCTCAGCGGATGAGAGATATACAGCAGCACGGATGGAACTAGCAATAAATCCATAAATAAATAAATAAATGAATAAATAAATAAACCTGAAGATACAACAACAGAAATTACTCAATCTGAACCGAGAGAGAGAGGAGAGAAGAACCGTCAGTACTGATACGCCCGTGGACTACCGCCAAGGAGTGAACATTTGTGTCGTTAGAGCCCCAGAATGGGAAGAGAAACGGCAATGCTGGAAAGCACTTCAGGAAACAGTAGCTGAAACTTCCCAAATTTGGCAAGAGACACACGCTGCAAACTCAAGAAGCTGAGCAAATTCCAAGCAGGACAAACCCGGAGAAATCCACACCGAGACGCTTCATGACGAACCCAGCGACCGGGGCGGCCGCTGGGAAGGCAGCCTGGCAGTGTCCTCCACAGCCGGCCGGCAGCGGTGCTCCCTGCCATTTACCCAAAGGAAATGGAAACCTGTGCCTACGGAAGGACGTGTACCCAGATGATTGCGGCAGCTCTGTCCACAGCCTCTCCCACGTGGGAGCAAGCGGCTCGTCCCGGCCCAGGCGAGCGCGCGTCCCTGCCTCGGAGCACTGCAGCACCAGACAGAAATGAGCCTCGAGGAAACCGAGAGGAAGCTTAAGTGCGTATTACGGAGTGAAAGAAGCCAATGGGAACAGGCTACCTACTCTATGATTCCAAGTGTGTAATATTCCGGAAAAGGCCAAACTACAGAGACAGCAAAAAAAGATCAGTGGTTGCCGGGGGCTGCGGGAAGGGGATGAATGCATAAATAGAAGACAGAGGACTTTGGGGGCAGTGAAACTGTTCTGTACGATATTATTACGGTGATTCACGTCCCCACACATCTGTCAAAGCCCCCAGAATGTACGACACCAGGCGCGTGCCGAAGTGTAAGCTGTGCACCTGCAGTGGTAAGTGTGTCGACGCAGGGTCACAGGCTGCAGCGACTGCACCGCTCTGGTGCAGGGTGCTGAACGCGGGAAGGCTGTGCGTGTGTGCGGTCACTGTTGTGTGACACTGACACACATAGCTTCTGCTCAGTTTTGCCACGAACCTGAAATTGCTCTAAAAACATAGTCTGTTTTTAAGAAATACACTGAAGTCAGTGAAAATGAAAATGCAGCATTAAAATTTGCGGGACGCTGCAAAAGTAGTGTTAAGAGAAAAATTTGTGGCCCTAAATGCATACAATAGAAAAGAAGAAAAGTCTCAAATCAATCTAAGCTCCCTTCCGAGAACCAAGAAAAAAGAGCAAAATAAGCTGCAATCAAGCAAAAGGAAGGAAATAAGAAGGAACAGAAATCACTGAAGACATAAAAGCACAGAGAAAATTAATGAATCAAAGAGCTGTTTCTTTGTAAAGATCACGAAAACTGAGAAATCTCTAGCAAGATTGACAAAAAACTACTAATATCAGGAATGAAACAGGGTATTTCACTTCAAATCCCACAGGCACCAGACAGATAATATGGGAATAATATTATGAACAACGCTGCACATATATTTGTCAACTTATATGAAATAGTCAAATCTTGAAAATAAAAGCACCTATGATTTAGCTAACGTGAAAGAAATTATTTGAATAGCTCTATAACTATTAAGGAAATTGAATTTATAATTAAAAACTCTCCCCCAAAGAAATCTCCAGACCCAGATGATTTCACTGGAGACTTAACACCTATTCCACATAATCTCTTCCAGAAAAAAAGAAGAGAGAGAACACTTCCCAACTTGTTTTGTGAAGCTGACACCAAAACAGATAAAGGCATTGTAAAAAAAAAAAAAAAAGAAAAGGAAAGGAAAGGAAAGAAACTATACACAAATATCACTCATGAATACAGATGTAAAAACTCGTAAGAATATATTAACAAATAGAATTCCTCAGTATATAAGATGCATGGCTGGTTCAATATTCAAGAATCCATCAATGTGATCTACCACCTTAGCAGACTAAGGACAAAAACTCACAGGAGCCTATCAGTTGATACAAAAAAATCCCACATGACTGGGGCGCCTGGGTGGCTTAGTCGGCTGAGCGTCCGACTTTCGCTTAGGTCATGATCTCGCGGTTCGTGGGTTCGGGCCCCGCGTCGGGCTCTGTGCTGACTGCCAGCTCAGAGCCTGGAGCCTGTTTCAGTCTGTGACTCCCTCTCTCTCTGACCCTCCCCTGCTCACGCTGTCTCTCTCTCTCTCTCCTAGAAATAAATAAAAATATTTAAAAAAAAAATCCCACGTGACAAAATAATAACATCCTTTTAAAAAATTCTTTTAAAAGTTTATTTATTTTGAGAGAGTGCATGGGAGGGGCAGAGAGAGAGAGAGCAAATCCTAAGCAGGCTCTGGGCTGTCACTGAGGAGCCTGATGCAGGGCTCAAATTCACAAACAAAACAGGAGATCATGACCTGATCCAAATGGAGTCCAGAGTCAGACATTTAACCGACTGAGCCACCCAGGCATCCTCCCCACCAAATAATAACATCCATTCTTGATAAAAAGCTTTCATAAAAATAGGAAGATAGGGAAACTTCCTCAACCTGATAAAGACACAAAATTAAAAAAAAAAAAAAAAAAAAAGCCCTACAGCTGACATTATAGTCAATGGTAAAGACTGGGAAGACTGTCCAATCTCCCCACTATTATTCAACATACTCTGGAAGTTCTAGTGAGTGCGATAAAGCAAGAAAAAGAAATAAAAAACATACAAATCAAAAATGAAGAAATATAAATGTTCTTATTTGATATGCTTGTCTATATAAAAAGCTGCAAGAAATCTACAAAGCCTCTTACAACTAATAAGTGAGCTCAGCAAGGTCATAGGATATGAAACAAACATACAAAAATTAAATTCTATTTCTATATACCAGCAATGGACACTTGGACCAAAGTTAAAAGTACAATATGATCGCTTAAAACAAGCTAGAGAAACATTTAAATGTAAATCTAACAAAACATCAACAGGACTGATATGCTGAAAACTATACAACCCTGATGGAAAGAATCAAAGAACATCTAAATAAATAGAAAAACAATGTGTTCGTGGATTAGAAGACTCAACAGACTAAAGATATCAGTTCTCCCCAAATGTATACACAAGTTTAATTCAATTCCTATCAAAATCTCAGCAAGAAAAGGAACAAAAACTGGAGAAATCAGTCCATCCTATTTCAAGATGTAATACAGCAGGACAGGATAAGCCAGACAGAGACCCATGCAGGGGCGCCTGGGGGGCTCAGTCGGTTGAACGCCTGACTCCGGCTCAGGTCATGATCTCGTGGTTCGTGGGTTCGAGCCCCGCGTCGGGCTCTGTGCTGACAGCTCAGAGCCTGGAGCAGCTTCAGATTCTGTCTCCCTCTCTCTCTGCCCCTCCCCTGCTTGTAATCTATGTCTCTATCTCAAAAATAAACTAAAAAAAAAGAAAAAAAACTAAAGAAAAAGAGACCCACACTAATATGCTGAACCGATTTTTGATACAGATACAAAGGAAATTCAAAAGAGGAAGGACAGCCTTTCCAACAATTTATGTCTAATTGCTTCAACAGCAAAAAACAGGCCTAAGTTTCTCATCTTATAAAAAAATGAACTCAGAATGGATGGTTTGCTATTGCAAGCACTGCACCCATCAGTGACAACCCCTGCACACGTTTCTTTGATCCCTAGGTGAAACACCGTGCGACAGAAGCACAACTTTGAAGGTACGGCCACCATCGCTGATTGGCTGAACAACGCTGTTCCCACCGATTTCTAATCATCTGCCTCCCATGCAGAGGCTGGGAAAGCTGGAGAGCCGCCTGCTTGCAGCGAGGGGTGACCATGTGACCCAGCTCTAGCTAAGTAAACATCCCCAGAAGTCTGCTGAGCCGTCCCCAAAACGCTTCTGCTTTCCAGGTAAAGGGGACAGACAGGACTGGCACTGTCCCTTTTTCCTGCCCGAAGGAGGCTGCGGGGTTTGGAGGGGAGGCGGCCATGTTACAGCACGAGCAGAAGCCGGAGAATCATGGTGATGTCAGTACTGCCACCGACGGGCTGCGCAGCCCAAGCCAGCGCGAGCCGCCCTCCAGGCTTGGCTGTGTGGGAATCAGGTCCTACGGGTTTGAGGGTTTGCTGTTACTTGCAGCCAAACAGGTTCCTAAACAATTCGGTACTGAACTATTCTCTAAAAAGTCTTTGTTTCTTTCTCTCTCCAACAAAAGTCTAGAAGGGTATCCATTTCCCAAAACTTTTATTTACTCTGAATGTTGCCAGCCATTTAATTGTTTCAGCAAGTCGTGCACAGGAGGGGGAGCGCCGCGTGTGTTTCCTGGGCTCGTCTCTTCCACGCCGGGGCTCGCCGCCCACTTCCCACTGCGCTGGGCAGCTCTGCCGATTGACTTGTAAGAGCGAATTTCTAGACAGCGGAGCAGGTTGAGCTGAGCTCCCAGGGAAATCTGTCTCTGCATCTTTGTACCGTCACCCAAATCAAACACAACCCAGACATAAATCTTCCCTGACAGGCCAGGCTGTTGGTGGCAACCATGACAGTCGTCTCCAAGAACCGCACCCCCACGTGGCAGTGTGTCAAGAGGTAACTCAACTGTGCAAACACCACAGCCAGCATCTAGGATTTTTCTCTTTTAACCCTCCTATCAAACCACAAAAGCAGTCATTATTATTCCCGCTTTACGGAATAAATGATAAAATAAACTTTTTTAAAACCAGTAGTCTCTTTCCTCCCACAAAAACTCACAACATTTCAGGCCCCGTAGATAAAAACAAAATGACTGTTTACCTAAAATTTAAATCATGTAAAACATACTGGGCCTATCTAAACAGATCAGCATGCTTAAGCTAGAAACATTGCTGAACCCGTTTAGTGATTTATGAATGTGAAGACGCTGTTCCAAATTCTGGCTCTGAACTTTACTGTCACATTGTAACTGACCACTTTTTTCCATTTTTTAAAGTGAAAAGCTGAATCGAGTCCCTATTTAACGTTCCAGCAGGAGGAATGCAGGAGCTAGCCACCCCACCCCAGGGCAGCACAGAGCAGCAGGCACTGGCCTAATCAGGCACCCATCGGCCAGCCTGACGCTAGAAAACACACAAAATAAGCTGTTAAAGATGATAAAAGATCGCCATGGGAAGTAATGTAAGCAGGTTAAACAGAATAAGCAGCAGCCTCGGCCACCGGTGCGCGGCTTGGATTCTGGACAGACGGACCCTAAAAAGCCCAGCAGCTGGAGGGAGAGAGAGGTGGGGGGACCCCACCCCTAGACCCGGGCTGGGGCGGCCCTGACAAGTACTTCGCGGCCTGGCGCCCCACCTCTCTTCCTAAGAGCAGTGGACGTGTCTGGCAAAGCTCGCCCCGAACTCGACCCGGAGCGGCTGGGAGGCAGGGGCAGCGCCCACCTTCCCGCCGCCCACTGACCTGCGCGGGAGGCCGCCCCCCGCCCGGCGCCTGCCCGGGGCGCGCGCGCTGACAGCGCCCCGGCGCGGAGGCCAGGCCGGCTCTGAGCTGCCCGCTCGGGCCCCAGGGCGACAGGCTGACCCGAGGCGCCTCCCCGCTGACTTCGCGGCCAGTCTGCGGGGCACGGAACCCGCCTGCGGCGCCTGAGCTCCAATTCTCCGCGAAAGAAGACGCGTCTGCGGACACGTCACGTTCACGTTCGCCGACTACGAGAGCGCAAAGGCGCTGACGAGTCCGTGGGCTGGGGGTGTCTCTGGTGGCTTCTCGCATCTTCCGGTGGGCCTACCCAGCAGTCCCTGCTTGGAAGGGGCTGGCCCCCACCTCCACCCCATGTGCGCAGATGGGCTGCACACCCACCCCACTGGCACAGCAAGGGTCACAACACGGAAAGAAATCCGGTTCCTTCGCAGAGTTGGGTAGCCCCGCTAGCCGGGGGTGGCGGTGGGGGTCGTGGGGGGCTGCTGCCGACACCAGGCCAGGTGTTTGGGGGACACGCCGCTGGAAGAGACAGAGGCCGGCCTGACTCCCTGGCCCTTCCAAACCTCAGGACAGTCACTGGGGCGGTGAGCAGGGCCGCACGGGAGGGGACGTGAGAGGGGCAGGGGCGAAGGGAGAGGGCGAGAGGAAGCAGAAGAGGGCGATGGGGTCAATGAGCCAGAATGAAGCCCGGCCCTGCAGCGCAGGGAGAGGGGCGCCCCGGCACCCCAGGACCCCTGCTCTGTCAGCGGCGCCCTCAAGGGGCCCAGGGAGGGCCAGGCCTGCAAACACTCCCAGCGGGCTGTGGTCACGGAGAGAGAAGCCGAGAAACGCGGGGTGGCTTAGGCAATGCCCCCTCCCCCCGCGCCTGCACAACCAACTACAACACCCAGGCACACAGCCTGGCTGGTGCACACAGATGGCGGGCACGGCACAGCTTCGTGTGCGAGTGCACAACGCATACAACCTTCCAGTCCGAGGACGCGAGGTCTTCCACCTGCCAGCTCGTGGGGCAGGCACGCGATGCGCGCGCACACACACACACGCTCTGCAGGCTCACGCTCATGCAGACACACACATCCTTACTCCACAACCTCTTGGCTGCACACCAACCTGTACACAGGGTACACACGGAACCTCGTGGCCTAAACCATGCACCCGCGACCTCTCCGTGCGCGCACAGACACGCTTACGGTCTCAGCTGGCGTGAGCACACACACGTGCAAGTGCACACACACTCAGGATCCGCCAGGCACACGCACGCACTCACAACTTGTCAGGTGCGCAGCGTCCTCGGCACCTCTTAGTCTCATGCACACACAAAACCCACAGGGCACAAGCACTCACAACCTGCCGGCAACACACGCGCGCACGCGCGCACACACACGCGCGCGCTCCCAACTTCTCCGTTGAGGGACCGCCAACCTAAGCATGCAGCGCGTCAGGGTCACCGCCACACACGCCCCCCGCCCCCCCGCGCCCTCCCGCGCCCTCCCGCGCGGGCGCACCCCTCCCCCAGGCCCGTGCGGGCGCGCGGCGGCCAACTCCGGCGGCGCGGGGAGTGCGGCGGCCCCCCGCCCGCGCCCCTGCTCACCTTTCTCGCCCGCGCCCCGCGCGCGGCCCTCGTCCTCCTTGGGGTTGGTCACCTGGGTGATGATGGCCGGGCCGTCCATGGGTGCGCGGCGCGGCGTCCGCCCGCCGGCCCGGCCCCCGCGAGCCAGGCGCGCGGGGGCGCGGCGCGGGGGCGCGCGGGGCCGCGGGCCGGGGGCGCTCGCCGCCGCCGCCGCCTGGGCGCGCCCGCCGCCCGGCCCCGCGCTCAGGGAGAGGCGGCCCGGGCCCGCGCCCCAGCTCCGCCGCCGCCGCCCGCCGCTGGGCCCGAGCGGCCGCCGCCTCGTCACCATGAACCCCGGAGCCGCGCCCGGGAGAGCCGCGCACGGGAGGCGGAGCGGGAGGCCGGGCGCCGCGGGAAGCGGGAGCGGCCGAGGGGGAAGGAGCGAGCGCCGAGCGCGGGCGGGAGGGCGGGAGCGAGGGAGAGAAGGAGGGCGGGCGGGTGGGTGTGTCCCGGCCCGGGGACCGGCCCCCGCCGCCGCCCCCGGCGCTGCCCGGCGGCCCCGGGGGGCGGGGGAGACGGAGGGCCGGGCGGGGGGCGGGCGAGCGCGCGTGTGAGGGGGTCCCGGGCGGAGGAGCGGGGCGCAGGGCTGGCGGGGCGGCAGATCGGGGCGGCTCTGGGGGTAGGCGCGGGGGCCCGGGGCGGGGAAGCGGCGCGGGGTGGAGTCTGGCCGGCGCCGGGGGCTAAGCGGGGCCCCCGGGCGTGCGTGCGGGGTCCGGGGGCCGCGGGGGGCTCGCACGGCTGCGGGAGTGAGTTTGGGCCCTGAGGAGGGACGTTTACCGCGAGAGGGCTGGGGCGGGGGGATACGTGGGCGTGGGGGGAGATGCCGGGTGAGGGGCGTCCGGGTGCGGCGCCCGAGGAGTCAGCGACGCGGGCGCGGGGGGCAGCGCTGTGCGGGGGCGGAGGCCCTGACCCGCGGTGGCTCACACGCCGAGGCGGGCAGCCGAGGGGCCCCGGGCGCGCGGGGGCGCGCGGGGCGGCAAGGGGCTCGCGGAGTGCGAGGGGTCGTGGGGAGCCAGGAGTGAGCGGGAGTCAGGAGGGGGCGTCCGCGGTCGGGGCTCGGGGAGCCAGGCGTGAGGTGCGGGCGGCACCCGCATCCGCATCGGGTCCGACAGGCTGGGAGCCGGGCGGCAGGCCCTCGAGGACCGACCTCCTGGTACGTGGGGGCACCGGCGTCGAGGGGGGCCTGGGCAACGGGCATTTCCGGGTGTTCTGCAACGAGGGGGTGGGGGGCCGGTCGTGGGCCGAGGAAAAGAAGCGGCCTGCGGCGGGCCTCGCTGGGCAGGCCCCGTGCTTCTGAAGAGCCGCGGGCCACTGCCCGGCCTGGAGCGACGGCCGGAGCGCGCGCACGACGGCTCGGGGCCCCCTCGGCCTCCGGGGCCCGGGGCGCTTTCGCGCCCGCGCCTTCGCGTTCCAACTTGGAAGCCGCACAGCCAGCCTTGCGAGCCAGGGGGCGGGGCCGGGGGCGGGGCGGTGGCGCTCGCGCGCGCTCTCCGCCAATCGGGAGGGCGTGGGAGGGCCTGCGGAGCGTGACGTGGTGGGCCCGGCGGAGGGGGCGACCTGCGCCTACGGTGCCTCGCCTCCCCGCGCGGGGTTGCGCGCGCACCTCGGGCCTTGTGGGCGCGCTCAACCCCGTGGAGACCCGAGACGAGCCGGCGGGGGGACCTTCCTCGCTCCTCGGTGGCCCCTGGGGCCCGGAGCTGCTCGCCGCCAGGGCGCGTGCGCGCCGAGGGAACCCGCGAGCCTCTCCAAAGTTTTCAAGTACTTTCCAGAAGCCCTGGCCGGGGGCAGCCGGCCGACCTCGCGGGCTCGGCGCCGGGCGGAGCGCAGTGGGGAGTCGGGGCGCGGCGTCCCCCCGGGGCGCGGCTCCCGTGGCCAGGCCGGGGCGAAGGCGCGTCGGGAGAGCCGCTGCGAGCGGGAGTCGGCAGGCTGTGGCTGTGCTTCGCCCCCACGGCCGCGACCTCAGGTGACGTCCTGGCTCTGCGTGTGCGGATGGGCCCCGTGCCGGTGGCCTTGAACAGGTGCTCGTCTCAGGGCACCCTTGGGCCCCTCGCGGATTGCCGGGGTCGGCGAGGTCTGAAGATGGAAGTGAAGCGCCCTGTCCGTGAGGGGCGGCAGCCGTCGAGTCTGTCCCCAGGCCCGGGCCACGCCGTCCCGAACCCCCAGGTCGGGCCCCACGGCGCCCAGGACTAACCTTCACGCCTGCGAGTGTGAGGGTGCGGCTGGCCCAGGGCGCGGTGCGTTCGGACCTCCTCCGAACTCCCCTGTCCGGCACGGGCGGAATTCGGAGGGGCCAGAGCGATCTTGCAGCGACGGCTGTGCGGCCGGGCGTTGTTCTAGTTCTTCGTGGAAGGCCACGGAGACCATGTCCCCGCCGCCCGGTCCACGCAGCGTCCCGTTCGCCGGCGCAAGGCGACCCGCCGGCCCACAGGCTCGCAGGCCGGGGCGTGGGGGTCTCCAGAAGTTCCAGTCCCTGAGGAGGCTGGGAGGGCGCTCCGAGCCCAGGGTGCAGGCCCGGAGCACAGGACCTTCGGCACAGAGGTGCTCCGGGCCGGCCTTTCCTGAAATTCCGAGCCCCCAGGAGCCCCCAGCATCCAGTTCCTCTTCCTGTGTGCGTCATTGTCCCCAGCTTCCTCCCGAGATCACCTCCAAAAAACGGAAAAACTACCTCACCCAAGCTTTTGTCTCAAGCCCTCAAGAAAACAGCTTGCTGTCTTTTTAAAGCTCTTCATACCCTGCATATTTTGTTCATTTACAGTTTCGGGTTTTTTAAATTTGACAAATATTCACAGAAATCAGAGGAAAATGACCCACAGCCCTATCAGCATCCTCAATCCATCTACTTTTCTCTACTTCTCCCTGCCTTTGCCAATATGTCGACATACTTTTATGTAGCTATAAAAATATCATGGTTAAAATTATAAGGTGAGCATTTTTCCATGTGGTGGCATAATCATTTATAACTACCATAATAAATGATTGCTTAATGCCTCACTGAATGAGTCTTAGATAAGATAGTATCTGGGTTTGATAGATGAAGGAAAGATTCAAGAATTGCCATTGGTTCACCTGATTAGTCATGAGAAGAAGATACATTTATCTCAATCCTTACAGCATAGCCAGATGGACTCAAAGAATTAACTATAAAAAATTCATAAGAGCGCCCGGGCGGCTCAGGCAGTTGAGTGTGTCCGACTCTTCATTTTGGCTTTAGGTCGTGATCTCAGGGTCCTGAGATGGAGCCCCACGTTGGGCTCCATGCTGAGCATGGAGCCTGCTTAAGATTCTTTCCCTCTCCCTCCTGTCCCCTTCCCCTGCTCAAACAAGCATGCTCTCACTCTAACATACAAAAGTAAATAAAAATTTTAAACCTCAGTTCATAAATATAACAAAAACAAATATAGGTAAATGCTTTGTGATGTCAGATGGGAAAAGCTAAGAGTGGCGCAAATTACAAAGAAATACAGAAATTACAAAGGATAAGATTGGTAAATTTGGCCGTGTTTGTTCTTTCGACAAACACTGAGTGCCCACCTTGTGTTTGTTAGGTTCTGTTCTGGGCAGGGTCGCACAGTTGTCTGGGACGAGGGTTAGGGAAGCGGGCTCTCTTCCTCCCACGTGGCAGCTGAAGCTATGGGCTGTCCCTGGGATTCAGGGGGCTTGAAGCCCCCAGGCACCGTGGGCTCTTGCGGAATGGAATCAAAACAGACTTAGTGACCTGAGGACAGGTACCAGTCACGGAGGCCGAAGCCCAAGTCCCAGAGAGAGAGGCCCAGAAACTGTAAAAGGGATCTAAGGTCTGAACAGAACACCGAGATGTCTGAGTCACAATCCCAAACTATTACAATGCAGCGTCCTTGTACCATACGCACAATTTTTTCTATTTTTCTTTAAATTTTTATTTAAATAGAAAATTAGTGGATAACATAAAAAAAAAAAAACCAAAAAACAAAAAGACAAATGGAAGGTGTAGGAAGAGCCATGGCCCACCAGGAAGCGCTGCACAGAGTGGGGGCAGAGTGAGGCCGAGGGCGGTGGGCCGTGGCCCCAGCACGGGCGGCCGGGCCCCGCGAGGCCAGGCCGGGGCGGGTGGGAGGATGGGGGCGCGGGCCGCCCGCCCGCAGGCTCTGGGAGAGCTGGGGGCGGCCTCCAGTGTGGGGCGGGACAGGGGCCAGAGAGGCCGCCCTTGACGAAGGCGCGCGGGGTTCGGAGCGGGCCCCTGGGGGGCGGCCGTGCAGAGAGAGCGCCCCGCCAGAGGGAAGAGCGGCCCAGGGGCCGGGGAGGTTCGCCGGGGCGGGGGTTGAGGACGGGTGATGTGTGTCACTCGGAGGGCTGCGGGAATGACAGTCGCGGGCAGCGCCTGCTACCCGCCCGGGTCGGGGGCGCCGCGCTCCCTGCACCTGCCCTTCCCGGCCTGGCTGGCCCTGCTCTTTCTCTTGGAATCTCTGTGCCTCGTCAGCCTTCTGTCTTCTCTGTGGGCATCTCAGTCTTGAGTTTTGTGTCTGTTACTTAGTTTCTGTCTCAGCGTCAGCTCTTCTGGTCTTTCTCTGATTCTAGCTGCTTCTGGCTCAGGGCAGCAGTCTCCTGTTGGGAAAGGAGGAGAAGTGGGGTCTGGGCAGCGGTGCCTGGTGGTCAGTGAAGCGGATACAGACCTGAGTCCGCTCACAAGTCTCTCTGCCTAGATGTGGTTCCTTGGGACCTAGGACCTTGGGATTGGATGCGGTTCCTCTGGGTGGCAGTTCTTACAGTGGACCAGCCCAGAGTCCGGTCAGCTCCCAAAAAAGGCCTGTTCTAGCTGCAGGACAAGCTGCAGCCACACAAGTCGTTTATATATTCATCAGGTACGTTTTTGGGGGCCTTCAGGGTGCCAGGCTTGGGCCAAATGCAGTAGACATAGCTCCCGTGGGGGAGGGGGGGGTCGTAGCCTAATGGAAGATGCAGAGAAATAATCAGGGTGGCACAGAGTAGAAGTGGCCTGTCCTGGCTGTCCAGGGTCCTCACAGCGGATAAGGTGCTAGCAGAAGCGCCTCCAGAACCCGCAGCGTCCAGGTCAGAGGGCTCTTCCAACCACAGCGGCCACGAGAAAGCTCGTCTGAGGAACGGCAGGACATTGTGATGGGGGAAGAGCCGCTTCAACCTGTGGGTAATCTGGAGCCATTGATACTTCTTGAGCAAAGAACAGGTACCATTTAATCCAGCTCAATCCAGGCTAAGCAGCGATGGGGACTGTACTGGCTCATGTGGCCCAGCCATGGTCACATGCCTGGGCTGCAGTGGCCTGGGAACAGCGCCTCTGACTCAGGGGTGTGGGGGCCCCAGGGGGACTTGCTATGAGCCCGAGGTTCCGGGTGTAGTTGGGAAGCCAGAGGGCTTTACGCCCAAGACACGCTGTCTTGTCGTTCCCGTGCAGGTTGCCCGAGGCCTCACTCCTGACTGCCGGCCCTGAACGTCCCTGCTGCCCGCACGACGACCTGAGTCTCCCTTTCCAAGACTCCCGCAACCCGTCACACAGATTCCTCCAACCCAGTGCCCATGGCCAC
Organism: Proteles cristata cristata; assembly: GCA_017311185.1. Lineage (NCBI taxonomy): Eukaryota > Metazoa > Chordata > Mammalia > Carnivora > Hyaenidae > Proteles > Proteles cristata. The sequence continues at coordinate 615,293 of JAESUZ010000675.1, read as the reverse complement.
CGACACCCGGGCCGTCCTGGCCATCTTTGCTCTCTGCTCTGGTCCCCGGGGACGCTTTCCGTCTGTCCCCATGTGGGACTTGTGCAAAGCGTCCTTCCCACCTACGGACACTTCACTGCCAGGAATAAGGCCCCGGGTGAGCCAGTGGTCCAGCGGGTGCAGCCTGCCCTCTGGCGGCCCCGTGTTGTGAGGCCCTTTGCATGTGCCCAACGGGATATGGCAGTTGGACTCAGTGCCCGCCAGTTCCCTGGGGTAGAGTGTAGGGCCCAAGGGCAAGCTGCCCCAAAATGTGCACCTTTGGCATATTGATTATTTGATTATTTCTTTATTTTAGAGAGAGAGAGCAGGAGAGCATGTGAGGTGGTGAGAGGGGCAGGGGGAGAGAGAGAGAATCTTGAGCAGGCTCCTTGGGCACCTGAGGCTCGATCCCGTGACCCTGGGATCATGACCTGAGCTGACATCAAGGGTTGGACACTCCACTTACTGAGCCACCCAGGTGCCCCTGGCATAATGGTTATTTTAAATCAAAGTTTCCTGAAAGCCAGCCTGTGCGGGAAGGACACGCAGGCCCTCTGTGCCCCTGAAATCGGGAACTAAACCTCCCGTGTGACAGGTGCCCCACCTGCGCCAGGAGGTAGAGAGGCATCCTTATCACCAGAGACCTCAGAACAAGCCTGGTACCTTGAAGAACTTACTACTCCAGCCCAAAGTCTCTTCTTCATCTTGCCAGTTCTTCACAAATCTATTATCTCTGTGTCTAAAAAGTAGAAAAACTGCCCGCCTTGGTCATTTCTTTGGGTCCCAATTTCATTATGGGGCCTCCATGTACACAGAAGAAAACTTTGGGTCCCCCCCTCCCCCCGTTAATCTGTCTCAGGTCAGTTTAATTCTTCGTGCAGCTGGAAGAAGCTTGGGCCAAGGGAACTCTCTCCCTTGTCTTCAGTACCACAGCCACTGCCTCGCCTCGCTGTCCTGAGCCGCACTCCTGCCCCGCTTGGCAGCCAGACTTGGTCAGAGGACGAGGTGGCAGTGGTGATGCTGGCCACGGGCAGCAAAGAATAAGGCCAGTTAGCGGGGCCCGAACCCCGAGAAGAGGACCGCTGGCATAAAGTGGGTGGTCAGGAAGTGTTGGGGGGGGTTGAGAACAAGACACATCCTGGTCTGAGACAGGCTCTGGGCCTGTGAGGCTGAGATGTTGCATCTTCAGGATACCCAGAGATCCAAGAAGCCTTCGTGGAGGAGGACACCTTAGCCACTTTCCCTCTACTTCCCAAATCCCAGACCTGCCCTGCCCGGAGAACTTGGGTGGAATCGGGACACAGCCCTGTGCTCACACCCTCCCTGGGAGCCCTGGGGGTGGGAGGGCATGGCCCTGGCCTGCGACCCTGTCGCCGAGGAATAGGCTGCAGCAGAGAGGGCAGGGGCCCTGCGTGCCCTCGGCCCACGGGTGGGAGTGGCCTTGGTTCCTGAGGGGGCAGAGAGTCCTAGAGTCTCAGGTGGACTTGGTGACTCTGGAGCCAGTGAGCTCCTTGGAGTGGGAGCCCCCACTCTAGCCCCCACGTGGAAGACCTTCAGGGCTTCCCCCTGTCGCCTGCCTCGCCGATGGCAGCTGGCTTCTCACCCAGGCCCCCCAGGGCCCCCAGGCCCGGGCTTTGGCCCGGCCACAGGTGCCCCTCTTACTCCGCGAGCTGCGTCTGCGGCAGGGGACTTGGGGCTGAGGTCGACACACCCAGACACGCCCGGAGTCGGCGGCACGAGCTACTTCACAGGTCTGGTCACAGACGCACATCGTGGCGCACGCAGGCACTTACGTGCTGGGCCAGAGGGCACCCGTGACCCGCCAGCCTCTGCCCGGGCTGGTTCCCTCCACCCTGGCACGCCTGCTTCCCTCCCTCTCCGGCGCCCTCTGGCTCTCCGAGTCCCGGCGCTGCCTCTTCAGTTCCCCTTGAGCCCTGCCCGGTCGTTTTGGACCGTCCCTCACGTACCTGATGTCACGTGAGAGCAAGGAATCGTCTGCTAGCAATTTCTGTGTCTCACACACACTCCCGGAGGCCTGGGTGGAGAAGGGCTGGGTCTTTGCTCTGGAACTGGGGGGCGGGGAATACAGGGAGAGAAACCCGATGTCGGGGCGTTAGCCTGTGCTCTGACACGCGCCCCCCCGTCCCCCCTACCCAGGTGCACCCGCTGGGCTGTGTCCTTCGGCACTGCCGTCCCACACGCACCGCGGAAGCCCCTTCTCCGACGGCTCCCTGTGCCGCCCTCCTGCGTGCTCGCCTGGGGACCTGTGTCCCCTGAGAGAGGCCGCAGGCAGGTCTCCCCTCTCTGGGCCTTGCTTTTCGGACAGGTGATGGCCTGTTGGCTCAGAAAGAATGAGTGCAGACCGGAAGTGGGCACCTATCCTGGTCTGAGCTTGGAGACGGGACTGAGGAAGTCACATTTCTAGACGTTTTGGAGCCATTGCAATCATTTTTTATTTTATTTTATTTTATTTTTTTATTTTATTTTTTTATATTTTATTTATTTCTAGGAGAGAGAGAGAGAGAGACAGCGTGAGCAGGGCAGGGTCAGAGAGAGAGGGAGTCACAGACTGAAACAGGCTCCAGGCTCTGAGCTGGCAGTCAGCACAGAGCCCGACGCAGGGCTCGAACCCACAAACCGCGAGATCATGACCTAAGCGAAAGTCGGACGCTTAACCGACTAAGCCACCCAGGCGCCCCTGCAATCATTTTTTAAATATTCAAAGCAAACTTTCGAGAAATGAAAATACGAGTCACGTAGATTTGGCCAGACCTAGAGCGTCCACAGGGTTCCTTGACATTGTCTCTCTCTGTAAGTCCCTGGCGGCTCTTGGCGGGAGGGAAGGTGGGAGTCATCCATCCTGACTGTTAACCTTACGCCAAGCTGACTGGGTCCCATGTGTCCCCAAGGGGGAGAGGCTCCTTTGGCTGCAAAGAATGGAGACACTCTTAGGGAAGGACAGGGGTGAGGGCCCCAGGGCAGGGGTCTCTGCCCCATCTAAAGCCTCACAGGAACCCAGCATAGACTCTGGAGAAATCCCGCTGCCTTGACAGCCCTTGGGGTTGACTGGGTCCCACTGCTGACCTCAGGAAACCTGGTCATTCAGGATCAGAGTCACTCCAGGCCAGCCCTCTTGTCACTGTCATGAATGTGACTCAGCTGTGTCTTCCATCCCTGCTTCTCTTTGGGTCTAATCACCTGTCTTCCTGCTACCAACTTACTCTTGCTCTCAAGTCCCATTTTCAATTCTGCGAGAGAGAGAGACAGACAGAGAGAGTCAGAGAGTCTGTTTAGCTCAGCTCATTGCCATTGTTCAAGTTAGGTTGTAAAATTTTACTACCAAGCTTGGTGACTTAAAAAATATTTATATGCGTATGATCTGCGATGTGGGCAGGACTTGATAGAGCTAGCTCACCTGTCTTACCTGGGCGGCTTGAGGCCGGGGCTGGGGGCCAGCTGAAGGCTCACTCTCTCACATCATAGCCGACACTGGCTGAGACTTCGTGGCTATTGGGAAACCCACAGACGGCTGTATTACGCATGCCTTTCATTTACTGTACTCTGATGTTTTGATATCTTGGGATCTTGATGACTCGGGATGGACTGCGCCTCCCAAGGCAGCTCATTGCTAGAGATGGCGGGTAGCTCACCTGTGAACAGACCTTTCCTACGCGAAGCATCCAGTCCAGAGCGCATCCCACCCCCACCCCCAACCACTCCCTTATGGAGCTGTTACACAGGCCACGTTTCCCTTTCCCTCGTCACCTCCGGGCCAAGGACATCCCAGAGCCCACAGACCTTAGTCACACTAGCCCAGCCCCCAACCGGCCTAGGCTGTCTCACTCGTACTGTACCTTTCGCGGAACCCACAGTGAAGTCTCTGCACAGCTTCCTTTCTTCAGTCTGCTTCCCGGCCAGCCCTGCTTCTTCCTTTTGAGGCCCCCCCTCCCCCGCCATGGCATGGTGTGCCTCCTTCTCTTGGGAACTACGACTATGACAAACTGTCTTTTCAATGGCAATCACCCTCTGACGTGTTGGCCTCACCATGTGTGAATAATAGTGAAACCATGTTTTAAAACAGTGGTCTCTCGGGTGGTGCGGGCCTCCCCAGCTCACAGCCGCCGGGCTGCCGGAGCGCGTGGCCTCTGGGAGAGAGCCCGGCTGGTGGCCAGGTCGTCTTCTGACCCAGTCTCAGAAGATTCGCAGTGTCGCTTCTATGGCTCTCTGTTCACCAAGGCAGTCACAAAGTCTCACGTGGGTTCAGGGCAGGTGACGGGACATGGCGGGTGCGAGAAGGACACGGGAACAGAAATGTGGTGGCGGCAGGTTCTGGAAAGTACAGTCTCCTCTCTGGGCAGAAGTCTTCATGCCAGGCCGCCTCGTAGGTCACTGGCCAGTCACTGGTGAGGCCGCTCGTGGGTCAGATGTCCAACCCACTTCAGGGTGGAGCGAGAGGAGCCCTGCCCCGGGCCTCCCCTTCAGAACGAGGAGTCTGCGGGACACGGGGCGCGCGCCTGCCTGAAGTCCCTGTGGCCGCCGGCCCGTGCTAGGACACACTCAGGGCACCCCCCGCCCCGGAATTTCCTGCCCAACAGCTCTGACCCCACTGCTAAGATCAGCACGCGTGTCTCCCCTGCATCTGTTCCTTGAGGGCTGACCTCACCCTTGGCGAGGAATGGCCAAAAGGCGGCTGTCTGCAGCGGGGGGCGGGCGGGGTAAGGACGGAGCGGCCCAGGCGCGGCCACGCTGCCCGGGGAGGAGAAGGCAGGCCCGGCCAGGCGCTTGGGGGCTTGGGCTGCTCCCGGGCAGAACTCCAAGGACTCTGATCCCTTAAAACTTTAACTCGGCCTGCGAGCCTTACGGTCCCCGCGGCCCCCGGGATGCACGCGATGGAGGGAAGCGTGCGGAGTCGGCGCGTCCATCTGCTCCCTTGCCCACAAGCGTCAGAACTGGGTCTTCCCTTCCCCACTTGGCTGTTGGGGGGTGGCATCTCCTGGGGGGAGGGCCAGGTGCTGCAGGTGTGTCGGGCACAAGGGACTCTGTCGCCAGTCCTCACACCTCTCTGTGAGATGGCAGTCAGTAGTGGCGCGCTACAGCAGGACACGGGACCGGGCAGGCCGAGGGGCCTGCTGGCCACACAGCCGGAGAGGGGCTGGGGGGCAATGCCTGCCCTCCTGTCTGGCTTCCGTCTGTCCAGGAAGCCGCTGCCTGGGATCACAGGGCCAGCCAGTGGCCAGGAGAGTTTCCGGATCTTGCCCCCGTGCCTAACGTGGTTCGGCTCAGAGGGGAGCGCACTTGACTTACCTGAGGAAGAAATGGCATTGGCGGAAACCTGGACAAGGGCTCTGGGAAGAGCGTCCACTAAAGCCTCCTCAGTCAGAGCGGCGGCACGTTCACCTGGGACACGTAGCATGTGATCAGTACTGAAATGGGCACGTTTCCCTACATTCCGGAAAATGAGGCTTGAGACCAGAATCTCCTAGAATCATGCAGACATGACCTCAGCTCACAACTGCAGACTGCTTCTCTGGGGACTATTCCAAGAGAGATGTGCGGAGGTAGAGGGGACGGCAGAGAGAAAGACCTAGCCCGAAAGTCTGTCCTGTCTATCGTGTCTCTCCTTTGCATGCACCCTTCCCCCGTCAGGAATGCTGTTCCCTGCTCTGCACCTTGAGTGACTCTTCCCTTCCTCCCAAAGTCCCGATATCAGGGGACCTCCTGTTCTGAGTTTAGTAAGACTGACGTGTGCTCCCTCGGCCTTTGGGCTGATGAATCTGGAAAGAGCAGCTGAGGAGGGAGAGGTGGCAGGGACGCCCCGGAACCAGCCTGCAGACTGATGGATCGCACCCTGGCCCTGGCAGGTCGGGCTGCTCCCTCAGAGGAGACCGGCCACGTGTCCGCCCCCCGCCCCCCGCCGGGCTCCTGCCCAGAAGAGCTGACCTGCCACGACCATGTCCCTTTCCAAGATACATGTTTCTTCTCCCATAACTTCATTCAACTTTGAAGTCTCTTTGTCTTTCAGTTATACACATTTTCCTATTTTAGTGTTTATTTTATTTTTCAAAGAGAGACAGAGTGTGAGCAGGGGGCGGGGGAGGGACAGACAGAGAGACAGAAACACAGAATCCGAAGCAGCTCCAGGCGCCGAGCTGTCGGCACAGAGCCCGACGCGGAGCTCGAACCCACAAACCGTGAGATCACGACCTGAGCCGAAGTCGGACGCTTAACCGTCTGAGCCGCCCAGGAGCCCCCTTATTTATACCTTTCTTTTTCACTTAACGTAGACTGCAAATAATTCCATTTCAGTTTATAGAGAACTTCTTTGGGTTTTTCTTTTTTTAGCTGCACTGCATAGGAGTCTCTTAAGGGTACATTCCTGAGTAACTGTGTAAAAAAGTAAACACACGTACAGTTTTGTTAGGAATTGCCAATTTCTTCCCCGGAAGGCTGGGTCGGGTTGCATTTCCACCAGCAACGTATGCAAGTGCCTCTTTCCCCACAGCCACAACAATAGAATGTGTTGTCATATTTCACGTTTTTGCTAGTCTGCTAGGAGAGAAATGGTATCACAGCATAGTTTAAATTTGTATTTCTCTTATAATGTGAGTTGAACATATTTTCATATGTGTAAGGCCCATTTAAATATCTCTCTATATATTTTAGTGAACTGTCTATTCATGGCTTTTGCCCATTTTTTCTATATATTTTGTTAAATCTCACCTCCTCCATGTTTTAGAGTTCTTTCTATCTTAAGGATATTGGCCCTTCATCTGCAACATAGATTGCAAATATTTTCTCCCGTTTTATCAGTTGACTTTGCTTAGGGTGTTTTTTTGCCAAGAGGAAATTTTTTAGTTTTATGTGGTCAGATTTATCAATCTGTTCTTTATTGCCACCAGATTTCGAGGCAGAGCTAGAAAGCCTTTTCCTACACCTAGATTATGCAAGGATCCATCCACATTTTCTTCTAGTGCTTGTGTGTTTCGTCTTGTACAGTTAGATCTCTGATCCATTTGGAGTTCATTCTCGTGTAGGCGTGAGAAGGATCTAGTTTTTCTTTGTTCCTTGGCTACTCTGTGGTCCCAGTACTATTTATTAGAAAGTCAATCTTTGGGGTGCCTGGGGGGCTCAGTCGGTTGAGCGTCCGATTTCTGCTCAGGTCATGATCTCACGATTCGTGGGTTCGAGCCCCGCTTCGGGCTCTGTGCTGACAGCTCAGGGCCTGGAGCTGCTTTGGATTCCGTGTTTCCCTCTCTCTCTGCTCCTCTCCGACTCCCACTCTGTCTCTCTCTCTCTCTCTATCAAAAATAAACATTAAAAAATAAAAAAAATTAAAAATAAAAAAATAAAAAGTCAATCTTTGCCCCAGTGACTTGAGATCCCACCTTTATCGTATATAAATTTTCCATATGTGTTCAGGTTGATTTTCTAGGCTTCTTGTTCTCTTCTGCTGGACACTCTATTCATGCACCAACATCACATCGTTTCAATGATGGAGGCCCTGAGGGGTGTTACCACGTCTAGTCCCTGAATCCTCATTACAGCTCTTTTTCCTGCAGTATTTTTCTAGAGATTCTTGTATGTTTATTCTTCCATGTAAGCTTGGGTATCGGCTTGTCTGGCACCACTAAAATCCAGTCTGTCCCAAAAATGTTCCTACATTTTGAATTAGTTCCCAATATTTAAAATACAGAGAAATATATGGATTTCTGGTTTCTCTTGAAAATTGGGCTGGTTCGTCCACACGGGCCGTTTCTTTCCACACGACCTGCCGGCGTAGAGCAGAGCGGGAGCTGCGGCCTCCGCACAGGCCTGCGGTCTCCGGGCCGCGCAGGGCCCACCCCACCCTCTGACCTCACCTCTGACCTTCACACACACAAGTTCCTTGTGTGGCCTGAGAGTTGGTGACACACGATGACCACGACCTTCTATACCGTGTCTACCCTTTGTCATCCATTCTCTGCTACATGTGTTTTGTTCACTGCTGTGTTTCCAGGAAGAGAGCCCGGGGCACTGCCAGCACGGGGTAAATATTTGGTCAGTGATTGAATCTTTACAGATAGGAAACAAGAAGTGACCAAAACGTGTTCTCTCTTCGGAAGAACACGGAACACGGTCAAGTAGAACCTGCGCACTGCAGGCAGCAGTAAGTCGGTACAACCCTCGCCGGGGGCAGTTTGGTGGTGTTTCTCAGAATCACAAATGCACAGGTCGGTGGTGCTCGCACTTTTACTTATTTTGCTCTGTTTCATTATTTTGTTTTAGAGAGAGAGCACGAGTGGGGGGAGGGGGCCGAGGGAGAGAGAGAATCTTCGCAGGCTCCCTACCCAGCACGGAGCTCACCGTGGGGCTCAGTCTCACAACAGTGAGATCTCGACCTGAGACGGCATCAGGGGTTGGACCCTTAACCGGCCGAGCCACCCAGGCCCCCCTCACAGCTTCCCTTCCAACGTCTGGCCTCACACGTACTTGACATAGGCAAAATGACGAGGTAAAGGGTTATTTATTGTAGTAACAATAAAGGATGGGAAAGAAGTTACACTTTCTTCAAGGGGGGACTGATCACATACGCGACGGCTTATCGACGCATGAGAACAATGGAAAACTAGGGTAGGGACCCTTTCTGTGAACGGAGAGGGAAAACCCAGCATGCAGAGCAGTGTATACAGCAAGCTGCCTTTGTTTATAAAGGGAGAACGCAAGGATCATATTTATATTTGCTTGTAAGTATGTAAGGAAGATCTGGATGCGCTCAGAAGGAATAAATAATATGGTTGGTTGGGGGTGGAGGAAATATGGCAAAGAAACTGAGCAAATGCGGATAGGAGGGGAGGGAACCTCCTCTCTCCCTCCCCGCCTTCCGTGAGTCTGAGGAGTAGGTTTCAAATCAAATACTTACGTGCATACACAATGTATGCGCACATACACACATATGTGTAAAAACAGCTATTAAAGTAAAAAGATAGTAGAGGAAGTTATCAGAGCCCCGGAGGCCGTAACTATTGAGCCGGGACTCTCTGGAGGGGCAGCCACGTGATGGGCCACTGGAATTTCATCCACTCTTGCCGAAAGATGATATATTGCACATGTTAATCTTATTTTGACGGAAAAGGCAATGAAATATGTTTCTGGTCCTACTATCAGCCATCCAGAAATTCCCAGAGAGCACTTTACAAATTGACAGTCAATAAACCACTTCACCCAGCGGGGAGGGAGAGCAAATTCCAAGATGGAATGCTGATATCCATGCCACAGAGGACGCTCCTCCCCCAAACCCTCCATGATAAAAAAAAAAGTGAAATATCATAGCTCGTGAACTTGAGAATTTAGCAAAGACACAATTTATGGAGTAACTATAGTTCTAGAATGATCGAAAGCTGTATCTTCTAAAGTATTAAAATGCAAACTCGGATCTGCTAAGAATAACACAGATCTTCTATATTATATGGAGTTTGGCACATGGCATATGATCAATGTGAAGTGAATTTTAAAAAAGGAAATGTATTAAGCTGAGTGCTGTTACTCAAATACATTAAATAGATGAATCCATATCTCTCATAGCATTTGTCAAAGTCTTTTAAATTGGGGAGCCCAGAGAATAATTAGAACAAATACTGTGGCAGATAATATTTCAGATGTAGGTATGTCTTAGTAACTTGCCTTTTGGCCATTTTCAGTTTATAGTTTAATTTTTTTTTTCTGGGAGTGCCAGCTTCTTTGGAGTTATTAGCTTCTTTTAAAAATAATTCTCAAATAGTGAGCTCTTCTGTTTTCCATCCCTGCAGGCATCACAGAACAAGCAAATTGTAACATTCTCGCTGGGCAAAATACTGGTGTCCAGTGTGCTGCAGCTTGATCAAGGTCACATATTCAGATTAGAAGAATATTAACCTTCAAAAGACTTTAGCATAAACCACCTGAGAATAATGATATTTGGGTGCAATGAAAAGAGTTTTTTAGCTCACAGCTCTGAGTAGGTAGGCAGTTAAGCAGCTGTGCATCCGCACATGCGCACAGACAGGGAAAAGAATCTCCACGAAACAATGTAAAGAGTTTAGAATCGGAGTAAGCCCCTGTTACTCTTCTGGGATAGGCATCAAATGGTTTTCCTAGTAGCTGAGACGACGTTATAGAGACAATGTTGCCAAGAGACACCCATTGGCTTGGTTGTGGGGTTTCCTCCATTGTTACAAAGGTTAAGAGTGGGGGGCGCCCGGGGGCTCCGTCGGCGGAGCGTCGACTTCGGCTCAGGTCCTGATCTCGCGGTTCGTGGGTTCGAGCCCCGCGTCGGGCTCTGTGCTGACTGCCAGCTCGGAGCCTGGAGCCTGTTTCAGTCTGTGACTCCCTCTCTCTCTGACCCTCCCCTGCTCACGCTGTCTCTCTCTCTCTCTCTCTCCTAGAACATTAAAAAAAAAAAAGAGCGACTCTCCAGCGTGCTATAGCTCGGGCGGGGGGGTGGGGGAAACGGGTCACAGAAGCCCCAGGTCAGGAGGGACCGACTTCCGCGTCCTGATCCCCCTTCTCATGGCCTTGCCGCCGGAAATGAAGGGCTGTTTTAAACATTGCCTTTGTAACTTTACGGTTGAAGTTCTTGTCGTTTTTCTTTCTTTCTTTTTTTTTTTTAAATATAGTTTGTTGTCAAGTTGGTTTCCATTTAACACCCTGTTGTTCTTTTAAAAGCTGCTCGCTTTCTTTTCTCATTATCATTCCCACTAACTGCATAACTTAATTTCTTCATTCATGTCGCCCCCCAGCACTACTTCACTGACGTTTCGGGAGGTTAAATGTTCTGCTCCCAGAAATACTAAAAATATCCACAGGTCTCTAAGGCAGTGGTTGGAAAGGCAGCTCTGACTTGTCCTGACCAGCAGGGGGCAGCCGGTAGCCAGATTCTTTGGTTTTCAGCCAATGAATTCAGACTCTGGGGGGTGAGGTGCTGCCTGTGTCTCTTGGCTCCTACTGTGTGGACACTGGGCTCTTCGCACGTTCCTGAATAGTCTAGGCTCCCGTTGGCCACTGGATCTTTGCACATGCCATTCCTTCTGCCTGGAACGCTTTCCCCTCCTTTTCTACCTGGTTGTTTCTCCTCCTCAATCGTTTCTTGCTTTGGGAAGACCTCTCTGCTACCAGAACAGGAAACGCTTTCATTTCATGTCCTCATAACACCCGTTTTTGCTACAAGTATATGTACGATCATCTATACGATGACTGTTAGTAGCCATAGTTATACAGCCTTCTCATAGTTTGCCACGGGGTGGGGTGTTAGCCTGGGAGGCCCTGAGCCCTCCCGGTGGGGACCCACTTCTACACCCAAACTCACAAGAAACTGTGTTTTACAGTGGGAGCTGTGACCATCAGCAGTTTCCTCAATGACCATGACAGCGGGAGCAGCGGTTGAGGCTGGATGCGCGTCTCCCTTTTCTGTTCAACTTTCGTTTTCCCTGAAGTTGAGAATTGTGTCTTTCTTCTTTTCCCTTGACTTCGTTTTCTCTGTACTGCTCACTACCTCATCCCCAAACTTTGCTCGGCCTGTTTATACCTCCCTTCCTTATGACCAAACACACTAGGTGTCCCTCAGCACTGATTTCGCAGTGAAGGAGCATCTCCAGAGCCTTCTGACGGGTTCGGCTCGGCTGGGCTCACTCTGCCGACCGCTGCTGGAGGGAATGCGGGATGAGGCAGCCACTTGGGAAGAGAGTTTGACAGTTTCCTCCAAAACCGAACACACCCTTACCATACAATCCTGCAATTGCGCAGCTTGGCATTTACTCAAATGAGTTGAAAACTTAAGTCCACACAAACAGCTGCAGAGAGAGATTTGAGCACCTCTATCCATAACTGCTAAAACTTGCGAGCAACCAAGATGCCTTTCAGTAGGTGAATGGACGTATGAACGTGCCACGTCCGCGACAATGAAATATTATTCAGCGCCAACGGCAAATGAGCCACCGCACCATGAAGAGACGTAGAGGAAACATCAATGCTTTTCACTAAATGACAGAAGCCAGTCTGAAGAGGCCACATACCGTACGATTCCAGCTACGTGACATTTTGGAAAAGGCAAAGCTATAAAACTTTCAGGAAAAAAAGCAGAAGGAAATATTTACAACCTCAGGTGAGGAAAAGGGTCCTTAGACAGGACACCAAAAAGGAAAGAATCAATACATGGATAGAAAAATTACAGACTGGGAGAAAATATTTCCAAACCACATATCCAACAAAGGACTAGTATCTATAATGTATAAAGAGCTGTCCAAACTCTGCAGCAAAATGTGACACAGTCCAATTCAAAAATGGGCCAAAGAGGGGGGCCTGGGGGATCAGTCGGTTAAGCGTCCGACTTCGGCTCAGGTCATGATCTCACGGTTCGTGGGTTCGAGCCCCGCGTCGGGCTCTGTGCTGACAACTCGGAGCCTGGAGCTGCTTCCGATTCTCTGTCTCCCTCTCTCTCTGCCCCTCCCCCACTCGTGCTCACTCTCTTTCAAAAATAAATAAACATTGAAAAAACTTTAAAAAAATGGGCAAAAGACATGGAGAGAGGCTTCACCAAAGAGGATATATGGATGGCAAATAACTACATGTAAAGGTGTCTGGCTTCACTACCCGTCAGGGAAATGCAAATGAGAGCTGCAGTGAGATGGTGCACCTATCAGCCAGCTGACATGAAAATATAGTGAGAATACCAAATACTGGAGAGACTGTAGAGAAACTGCATCTGTCCTAGGTTGCTATGGGGTGTAAAACGAAACAACTCCGGGAAACTGATTTGCTAGTTTCTTATAAACCAAATACACACTTAGCATACAATTGAGTAATGACACTGTTAGGCATTTATCACAGAGAAAGGAAAACTTACGTGCCACACAGCGCTGAACACAAATGTCACAAATGTCGCCATACATCATTAGTTGTAACAGTCCCAAACAGGAAACAACCCACACGCCCTTTCATGGGGGAAGGGTCAAATAAGCCATGGTGTGTCCATACCAACCATAAGTATAGAAAAAAAAAAGCTACAAACTATTGATATATGTAACAACTTGGATGGATCTTAGGGGAGTTACCCTAAATGAAAAACAGCCAAGCTGGAGGGTTATCTATCTTTTTTTTTTTTTTACCAAAATTAAAAGAAGTTCAAGCATTTTTGTTACTCTGATCCTCGTCAGATAAAAATTATTCCCAATGTCTGGCAAAGTGAAATTTGTCTACACAATGTCAACACAGTATTTGCAAATACCTGCTAACAGATTGTTTTCTAGTTCAGGCTTTGGAATAGAGTTTTCTCTTCGATACGGGTAGAACTTGGTCCGGGGGTGGGGTGGGGCGGAGCCTACTGCAACCATGGAACACGCCTCGAGGCTGGGAAAGCGAGCGTTACCACTGAGGACAGTGACGGTAAGTACCAGGTGTGACGGTGGGAATCTGCTGTCTCCCACTCTCCCCCCATGGCCGAGGGAGGCTTTCCACACATGACCATTTGTATGGGGGACACATATGTAAAGTGAGTATTTCTGCAGAGAAAGAGAGAGAGAGAGGAGAAAGGAACAGTTTCTGTGAATAGAAATGAATCTGCCTAGAATGTACAAGTGGAAAGAAAAAAGAAGGTTATGCACCCTGTGATTCCATTTATAAAACATCTTCTGAAAGACACAATTACAGAGACAGAGCCCGATGAGTGGTTGTCAGGGGCAGGGATGGTTGGGGAGGATTAGCATGAAAGAGTCCCTTTGTGGTGATGAATCTTTACAGAAAATTTTTGAGTTGTAATTGACATATTATATCAGTTTCAGGTGTACAAAATAATGTGGTGATTACTCTTGACTGTGGTAGCGGTTACGTGCATCTACAGAGCTGATCACATTGCAGAAAGCTGTAGCTCACTCGTACACCCGCCACCCGCCCAGCAGTGCACGCAGCTAAGAGCTGATGAAGCCTGAATATGACCTGTAAATCGTATCAATATACATTTCTCCTTTGTGATACTGTATGCATTATGCCAGAGGTTACCACTGGAAAGCTGGGTGAAGGGCACACGGGACTTCTCTGTACTATTTTTCAACTGCCTGTGGGTCTATAATTATTTCTCCCAGAAGTTAAAAAAAGAAAACCCAATGACTCGATGAAATAACTGAAGCAAATATGGCACAAGGGAGGTGGATGCCCAGGCATCTGTTGTGCTCACGTTTGCACGCTCCTGAGATATTTCCCAGAATGAAGACAAATGGCAGAGTGAAGTTACTTCCCTTTTTCTTCTGGGGCAGTGGGTTAAAAGCTGCCAGCGAGTTGCCCACGACCTTATTATGAGTGAACAGGATGGCAAAGCCACAAATGAAGCCGGATGAAGATTCCAGGCGCTGAATTCAGTTAGAGGCCGAAAGCTCAAAGCAGGAGGGAAATCTGAGGGGCCGCCTCATCACAGGGCAGCCGTTTCTTCTTCATGTCAGAGATGGGACAGGATGCGGCAAATGTCATAAAAATAGTCTTAGGACCTGGAGATTTCCTCATGCAGGAATGAGAAATTTTGGAGGTTATATAGCAGCTCTTGTCAGATGCTTTGAGTGCTGTCATGGAGACAAAATAGACTTTTTTTTTTTAAAAGAGAGGCTTAGGACAGATGGTGGGGAGGGCTGGGGAGACAGTGGGAAGAACAGACACATAGACCAAAGGAATAGCACAGAGACCCAGGGATGAGCTCTCACATGTGTGATCAAATGATTTTTGACAAGGGTGCCAAGACCATTGGCCATTGTGTTTTCAACAAATGGGCCTGGGACAATTGGACATCCACATGCAAAGATGCTGGATATCCACACCTCACACCACATACCCACAGTAACTCCGAATGGACGAAGGACCTAAAGCAATAAGCCTCCTAGAAGAGGGGCGCCCGGGGGGCTCAGTCGGTTAAGCGTCCGACTTCTGCTCAGGTCACGATCTCATGGTTTTCGAGGTTAAGCCCCGCGCAGGCCTCTGTGCCGACAGCTCAGGCTCTGTGCTGAGGACCTGGAGCTGCTTCACGCTCTGTCTCCTTCTCTCTCTGCCCCTCCCCCCCTTGCACTCTGTCTCTCTCTCTCTCTCAAAAATAAATAAACATTTAAAAAAAACTTAGAAGAAAACATAGGACAAAAGCTTCTCAACATTGGACGTGGCAATGATTTCTTGAACATGACACTAAAGGGACAGACAACAAAAGAAAAAAATAGACAGTTTTTTACGTGTATAAACACTTGGACATTTTGTACTTCAAAAGACACTGTCCACTGAGTAAAACGGAAACCCTCAGGATGGGAGAAAATACTTGCAAATCATATATCTGATAAGTGATTTATATCCAGAATAAATAGAGAACTTCCAAAACTCAGCAACAACAACAACGAACAACCCAATTCAAAAATGGGCAAAGGGCTTGCGTGGGCATTTTCCCACAGAAGATACGCAAATGGCCCAACGGCACAGGAAAGGACGTTCCACATTACAAATTGTTAGGGAAACGTAAGTCAAACCTACAATGAGATGCTGCCACATACCCATTAGGATAGCTACTCCGAACAAAACAAAAGAAAACAAAACAAAACCCAGAAAACAAGTGTTGGTGAGGATGTGGACAAATTGGAAACCCTGTGCGCGTTTGGGAGTGTAAATGGTGCAGCCGCGATGGAAAACAGTATGGCGGTTCCTCAAATAATTAAAAATAGAATTAACCACATCATCCTGAAGTTCCAATTCCGAGTATTCGCCCGCGAGAACCGAGGGCGGCACCGTGCTCACAGCAACATTATTCCCAGTAGCCGAAGGGGAGAAGCAACCTACGTGTTCTGCTGGCCGGTGAGCAGATGAGCCAGATGTGGGTGTATATACAGTGGAATATTATTCAGCCTTAAAAAGAAAGAAAATCGTGCAATACGCTACAGCATGGATGGGCCTTGAGGACATTGCGCTAAGTGAGAGAAGCCAGTCACCGAAAGACAACGCTGTATGATTCTACTTACCTGAGGTACTTAGAATAGTCAAAATCATAGAGACAAGGAAATAGAACAATGGTTGGCAGGGGTGGGGGGAGGGGAGCATGGGACTTGCTTACCAGGTGCAGAGTTTCCGTTTAACAAAATGAAGAGAGTTATGGGGATGGATGGATGGTGGTGGCTGTACAATACCATGAATGTACTTAATGCCACTGACTGTACCATTAGAAATGGTTAAGACGGTAAAATATATATTACATGTATTTCGTCACAATTCTTTTTAAAGCAAAAAAAAAAAAAAAAAAGGGAGGGGGGAGGCTTGGGATAGCCGGCTGGGAGGGCTGGGGAAGAAGAGGGAGCTCCCCGGGTTCAGGCAGTGCTGACCGGTGGGGTGGGGACATCACGCAAATGCTCCATCAAATGGAATGTTTAACAGGAGCTGGAAGAATGCAGTTTCAGGGATGCCGAAAAAACATCTCCGTAACGAGTGGTGTCCAGAATAGGTAACAGTTCAAAGATTCAAATTCTAGAAGTCACTGATATGCGCCAGACCTCGCTGTCAATGAGTGCGTAGACAAAGCCATAATGACACCATACCCAAGCATCTGTACTTCAGCCAGAGTCGTTCAACCAGATGTTCAAGAATCCCCTCTCTGGGTATGATCGTGACTATAGGCAGCTGCACTCTTCCTTGTGTCCGTCTGTCCTGGGGGCCTAGGTGAGCTTATTTTCTTTCCTAGGCAAGGTCCATGGTGTGATGGTGGCAGTGGGGGGGGTATCATGTCACCAATAACCAGGGCTCTCGCCGCACATCGCCTGTCTCGCAGGGCCCTGGTGGGTATGGTCTTCTGCTCCTCTTCTCTCTCTCCTGCTGGGTGTGGGCCCACGATCTGCTTCAATCAATAGCTCGTCTTCTCAAACACACCCTGCACTGCACATTTCACATGTCATCTGTCAACAGTTTTGGATGTGGTGTGAGGGCATCTTAGATATTTGGTATTACAAATATTAATGATAAATGGATAGCGTCTTAGAGCTCTCTCTTGTCCTGAAAATAGAGGAACCCTCAAGAAAACTATACTATTCACTACAGTTGGAGTCTGCCACATATGGTGGGGTTTTCCTCTTGTCACCCCCAGGCTCAGGAGCTACCCTTACAGGGACTAAGGAGGGAACAGAGGGATCTGAGCTCTTCCTCACGGAGTATGAACCCTCACACACGGCTGGTGGGAGTGTCAATTGTACAACCACTGTGGAAACCAGTATGGAGGTTCCTCACAAAATTAAAAATAAGACTCCCCTATGAACCAGTAATTCCACTACTGGGTATTTACCCAGAACATACTAAATGGAAAAGATACATGCATCCTATATTCGTTGCAGTGTTATTTACAATAGCAAATATAGGGAAGCAATCCAAGTGTTCATCTATGATGAATTATAAAGAAGATGTGATGTAGATATAGATATAGATACAGATATAGATACGATGGAAGATCACTCAGCCGACAAAAAAGAATGAGGTTCTGCCACTTGCAACAACATGGATGGACCTAGAGGGTGTTATGGTGGCGATATAAATCAGACATAGAAAGACACATACTATGTGATTTCACCTACCTGTAGAATCTAAAAACAAAACAAACGGACAAACAATAGACTCAAATACAGAGAACAAACTGGTGGTTGCCGAGGGGGAGTGGGGGAGGGGTGCTGATACAGATAAAAGGGATTAAGAGGCACAAACTTCTAGTTACAAAATAAAGAAATCAGGGAAATGAGGGGCGCCTGGGGGGCTCTGTCGGTTAAGCGTCTGACTTCGGCTCAGGTCATGATCTCACGGTTCGTGGGTTCAAGCCCTGTGTCAGGCTCTGTGCTGACAGCTCAGAACCTGGAGCTGCTTCAGATTCTGTGTCTCCCTCTCTCTCTGCCCCTCCCCCACTCATGCTCTGTCTCTGTCTCTCTCTTAAGAATAAATGAAACATTAAAAATTTTTTAAAACAAAACCAAAATTCCTGCCCCCTGCTTTTTCATCTGTTTGGCATCTTCAAAGGGTAGTAGTTATACCTTGGTTGCGATTTGTTTTAAGTTGGGGGATCTTTTTCAATTATAGAAGAATCATATTCAATAAAGTATAAAATGACCTGGCTTCGACTTTGGGGCAAAGCAGGGGTTTGGCAGCAAGTCCACATGACACAGCTTCAGGTTTCAGCAGAGACGGAGACACCTTGTTAACACACGCTTCAGGTGGACGTGTACGTAGAATGAATGGACGTGATCTCAGAGTCAGGCCCCTCGGCTGATGGATGCCTGCCAACTGGTTTGATAATGTAGGCAGAGCTCTAAGACAGTACTTACATGAACTTGGTCACTAAGCACGGCAACCTGACGAATAGACAGTCTATAAGGACCAGATGTAATCTGGTGGACTGAAAGCCTCCTGATTGAAAGGGGCTTGACTTTACTAACTGGTGATTTTCTTCCTCTTTGTCTTGTATCTTTTGATTCCTTTGAGTTTGTCCAGACTTTTTCCTGGCTTAAGGAAATGGGTTGGGCCACCTTAGAGAAACGTATTTAATTAGTCTTGGTGATGGTGGAGGGTCTTGGTAAGCCAGGAAGTATCTGGAATTTAAAAGCTTGAAGTGACTCGCTGGACCACTGTCCTCAGAGTCAGACTCATCAATGCTCTTTGCTGCAGACAAAGCTCTTTCTTCCTGGGCTTGCAATTTGAGATCTCTTTTAGCTTAGCAATTCATATTCTCCAGATGTAATTTTCTTTAAAAAGTAATTTGCATATGCTTCCTTGTTACAAAAGAAATACCTGCTAGAAAATGCCTGGAACCAAACTAAACGTCAGGCAAGTAAAAACAAAACAAAAAACAAAGTGAAAACATCGACAACCCTATCTACCTAGGGACAACCATTTTTAACCCCTTGGTGTGTATCTTTTCACAGCTCCCTTCTCTACACAGCGCCGTGGGTCTGTGCATGAATTTTCTCTACAGAGCAGTAAAATACATTTTCACAAGTATAAAGGCAGTAATTACTGAGATAGAAAACAAACCCAGTATGTTTGATGGGTATAGCCAAAGGCTTATTCTTGAAAGCACTGGCAAAATAGACCTTTGTTGGCCTCATCTAGGGAAGCAGGAGAAACACAAGAGAACAACATTTGAGGTAAGAAAAGGGACGTAACTAGACAGATGGAGATTACAAATGTAAGAGAACACAATGTTTGTAAACGTGTAAGGATGCAGCCAAAAAGCTTCTGGAAAGTGCTTGGTGACAAGTGGAAGCAGTCTACTAACAATGAGGCATCCACTCCATTTAATTTGGGCACATTTGTCTTTTTTTTTAAATTTTTTAAAATGTTTTTATTTATTTCTGAGAGAGAGTGACAGTGTGAGCAGGGGAGGGCCACAGACAGAGGAAGACACAGAACGTGAAGCAGGCTGTGGGCACTAAGCTGTCAGCACAGAGCCTGATGTGGGGCTTGAACCCAGGAACTGTGAGATCATGACCTGAGCTGAAGTCAGACGCTTAACCGACTGAGCCCCAGGTGCCCCAGGGCACGTTTGTCTTAGGATCAAGGTCCCAGGTGTGGCCCTGGGCAGGTAGGCTAAGCACAGGGAAGGTGGTGACTACGGAATGGAGGCCAAGGACTGCGGACACTGGGGCCACGTGGAGACATTGCTCACGAACGATTAGACAGGCCTGGACGCGCTCTTTAACGCTCCCGATGTATTACGTCCAAACCCCATCTTCAACACCCCAGAGGTTCACATTCTTCATTTGCAAAGAAATTACAGACCAAACTCCTGAATCATTTGCAGCCAATTTTTATTCCAAACATGTACTTTTGTAAACCTGCATTTCCCTAACAGTGCAAGTGAATTAGAAGTGACTGCATAGACTTGAATACACTTTTAATGACTCTGTGAGGAGGAACATCCCTCCCACTAAAATTCCTCAATGGAAATGTACATGGATGCATCAGTCAAGTTCTGGAAGTGAAGTTAGCGTGGGTGTCTGCCATGCAATTAATCACTCTTAAAGCTTTTAAACTCACTCTGCCCATCACACCGTGCATATTAGAAAAAAAAAAAACTTAACAAAGTCTGAAATCTAGAACATTGTGCTATAAAGCATTGCACCATGTGGGAACTTTGTTCATTATTCCCCCAATGTGCTGAAAATCAGAAGACATTCTAGAAGGTTCACCTTGGCCCTCGTGGCTCTGTATCCTCCCTTCAGCCCCTCTTTGTTTCAGAAAATAACGACCACTGTGAACACCACTGCTCCCCACAGCGAACAACACACTGCTTAGACCTCTGCACACGGGAGCACCTCTGAAATGACCCTCACCGTCTGCCTTTTGTCTGCTAGAGGGCCATTTCCCCGACATGACAACCCTTTGTGGTGCCTCTATATTTCCGGAAGTCTGGGTCAGGTGCATGTGGGTTTCACCAGATGCACATTTCACGTGTAGCCGGTGTGTAACTGCATTCCCCGGACCGCAATGCCTTTTCCAAAAATAAAAGTAGCAGAATAGCCTTTAAAAGGCGACCCTGCCGGGGATTTAGCAGGTGGCACACAGCACACGTGTTGCGTGGGGGTCTACCATACTTGTCCCCGGAGAACAGTCCTGGGTGTTCTTGGGGGGCCGGCCGGTTTGCTGTTTGTCCTTAACTCCCTTGCCGGTGGCCCACAGACTGTAGGCTGTGTGCGCCCTGGCGGAAGAGGACTGGTAGCGGCTTTTCTACAGCAGCCACCGGACTTCAGAATTCTCCTGGTGCTGCCGATGGAGCGAGAGCTGGCTGAGGGCGATTCCGGCTGTGAGCCTGTCAGTCACCGTAGGGCCAGCGGACCCGCTCCCTCCTGGTGTCTCCTTATTCCTGAACCTCATGGCGTCTTCTTGGCAACGGGCCAAGGACTCCCTGTGCGGCTGCTCCCAACTCGTGAGTCCCGTGTCAGCTGAGCCTGAGTCAATCATTCTTGAAAAGAGGGCATTATTTTCCTCAATTTTTACAAAGGTCCTTTATCATATTTAAAAAGTGTCTCAATCTTTCTGTCAGTTAAAACCGTACTGAATACATGACTGAAAGCTGAAGCAGACTGAGCGAGTGCTATGTAAGAATGTCTGATAAGGTTCCACAGTGAAGCCAGAGAGGCAGGAAGGTTCGAAACTGAATGCACTGTGGACTTTCAAAAGAATATTCTGGAGAAGTTACACAGATGCCAGTCGCCCTGTCTGCTTCCCCGAGAGCCCACTGGGAGCTTCTGAGCTGGCGAAATGCCCAGCCTCGACAGGGCTCACAAAGGGCTGGTTCTTTGTTGCCGTGCTCGCTGTCGCCCCACCTGCCCCTCGGCACCACCAGGCGTGGAGAGGCAGCAGCCTTCCCAGGCAGGCTCCCGGGGCGGCTGCCGTGCGTGCTCCTGCTGAGGCCAAGTACGATGAAAACAAAACAAAACTGCCTTACGAAGTCTTAGCGGTCTTCTGAGCACACGACTACCCATGTGGGTCTACCATTCAGAACCAGCCAGAGGCCGCCAGGTCCCGGCTCTGAGACCGTCCCCAGGAACAGGCTGAGTCACCCCTACGCTGTCACCAGTGCGTCCGCACCCCTTGCAAGGCAGCTGGTCCGGGACTATAAAGGCATGTGTTTGGCACCTAACAATCTTGAACGGCTTATTAAAAGCACAGCATGACGCGAAGAGCAGGAGTCCATTGAGGGAGGGCTGCACGGGGGACCCTCTGGTCGCCTCTTGCAGGAAGGTCTGGTTCTGCAGGCAGAACAGGCTGCCGGGTTCCACGGGGAGCCCAGCGCTCAGCACAGCTCCTGAACCGCCGCCTAAGTGTCCTTTCAGTGAGTGACTAAGGCCCGCTCAGAACTGCCTGGGCTACCTCACCGGTGCACCGGTGAACTCGGAGAACGGGCTTCTCTGACTGCACTGCCCGGCAGCTGCCTCCGTGCCTCCGTTAGAAGCAACATCCCTGCCTTCATTCTGAGCTCAGCCTGGTTCACGCCACGGACCCTCTGGCTCTGTCATCTACCCCACAGCCACCAGGAAGGGACACAGGACACATTCGCTGTCTTCCCGCAGCAGAGTCAGCTGCGCGCAGCAGAAACGAAGACACTTCTGCCACACGCCAGGCGCACAGCTGTCCGGCCCCCTCATGATTTGGCCCAAACGGTGGGTATCTTTCCAAGTATTAGCCACAGATGTGCGTAAAACAATGGATTCCTGGGAAGCTGAGTTCGTGTCTTTGCAACAATGTTCACAGACCCCCGCCCCCAACATTAGCTTCCAGTAAACAGCGCCCCACGAGAAAGACCCTCGTTCCCTGTTCCATTCCCACTGGATGCCATCCTTTATGCACCTGGGCCTTCAGTGGGCTGCACTAAGCCGCTCAGGACTCTTTCTCAGACCCTGTTCTCAGCCACATGTTTTTTCCCTCAGTTACAGTGTTCGCTG
The DNA here is from genome assembly GCA_017311185.1 of Proteles cristata cristata. Taxonomy (NCBI): domain Eukaryota; kingdom Metazoa; phylum Chordata; class Mammalia; order Carnivora; family Hyaenidae; genus Proteles; species Proteles cristata. The sequence goes on along the minus strand of JAESUZ010000675.1, from coordinate 592,836 downwards.
TGGCCCAGGCGCTGTGCCGGGCACAATGCACACATCGTCTCACTGCCCTTTTAGACACTCACACTGCACTCGAAGCCGGGCAGCACAGCACGTCTGCTGATAAACACTGGGAGCAGGGAGCCCGGAACTGGAGGCCACAACGCAGCATTCGCGGGCGCGGGGGGCGGGGCGGATGCCGGCCCTACGCCTGATCCCAGCGCATTCTCCTCCTCCTCATCGCTGGAAGCCTCCCCGGGCCGGGGGTGCGTTTGCGGCTCTCCCGCAGAGGCCTCTGGGCTGTGGGAGCTGTTCTGCCGCAAGAACTGAGTGGGGAATTCACAGCTCTCCGGGGCGCAAGAATATGAGAGCTCAGCTCTGAGACCTCATGTACCCTCCGGAGACCCTGCAGGACCAGGCTGAGGCTGCCTCCACTGGCGGCCTCCGAAATGGCACCCTGCCTGGCTTCCTCCCCTTCCCCGTCCTGCTTCCCTGGCACGTTTACCCCTGCCTCCTAGGAGCGGAACCACCTTGTTTGCTGGACGCAAATCTTTGTATTGGAGTCTGCCTTGGGGACATTATCTTAAAAACTAAGGACAGGCTGGATGGCCACCTCTGGGAAGGAACCTGCCGTCGCCATTAGCCGGCACGGCGCGGGTGGAGGGGAAGTGGAGACTCTGAACTCAGATCACCGTGAGAGGCCACATCCCAACGTCCAGACACAAGTCTTTGCTTGGCAAGCACAGATTTAGTCCCTGTGTCCAGGTGTCCAGGTGAGACGCCATGCTGAGGTTTACCGGATGACCCGACGGCCCTGCTCCAAGCTCCTGTCCATCACTCTGAGTGGAAGGAGGGGGTGAGGTCTGCTGTGTAGGTGAGGCGGAGCAGACTCGTGCTGGGATCAGGCGTTTCCATCCAAATTCCTGTTGGAAATCTTCCAACGCAAGGTACATATGAAAAACCACTCATAGTTCTTCAGCTCGTTACTTGGAACTCGAGTCCGGACAACAAAGATGCGCATTGCCTCAGGGGTCTCACTGCACCCCGGACACGCACACAGCCTCTTGAGGGGTTCAGCACGCGAGGTTTCCTCGTATCTTTTATCGGCAAGTCTCTTTTAACAGCAAGTTCCAAAGTATGATCAGATATTTATCCTTTAAAAATTTGTGTGAACGCACATGTATTTCCAAGGTTTCAGCCTAGATATCAGTGCTTGAGTGAATTATAGAACTATTTAATAGAAATAATAAAACATCGATACAAATATAAAGACATAATCAGTATAAAAGGCTTATGTTTATAAAAATACTTTTAGCTAACAGTTTTCCCCTGAGGGTTGACCATGCACGTCGCATCCATAAATACCGCTCAGCTCTGTGCTCGCTCTCCAAAGTTCGGAGTTCACCTTTCAGAAGAAACAGGTGGTGGCTCGAGTCAGGTGACCTGGCCAGGGCGCTGCCTCAGGGTGGCTCCTGGGCTTGACAAGATGGGGAAGAGGACAGCATCAGTGGGGCCTCCGAAAAATCTGGAGAAGATTCTTTCTTCCAAATATGGAAGATACAAAGATCACGGACGACAGGCGAATGACTGGGGCACGTGACTGCTGTGGCCGGTCACTGGCTTTTCTGGGCCCAGTCCCAACTGTCTTCATTCTCTTTCCGGTTTTTCTCAGCCTCAATAATTTCTTTGTACCTTCGGCGAAAGAAGCCCATCTAAAAGGCAGAGAGAGGAGAAGCCTGGTTAGAATGCCAGAGAATCAGCCCTCAGTTCCAAGGCGGCCTGGGGGCGGGGAACAGGCATGCCCTGACCACAGCACAGGGCAGGGAAGGCTTGGAAAACCCCTCAGAATAGATGCATTTAGGAAAAACATTATTGTGGAGCCACTTTTCAAAATGCACAGACTTCCTGCAGGTTATCTTAGGATCGTTCCTTGTAAAGTGCTTTTGGTGAAGTGCTTCCGGAACCGTGTGCCGGGGAACACTGGTTACTGAGTTACTCAAAGGCATTTGGAAGTAAAATAGGTTTTGCAGACAAATGAGTTTGGGAGATGCTGCATTCTTTCTTCCTTAAAAAATTTTTTTTAAAATATTTATTTTTGAGACAGCGAGACAGAGCATGCATTGGAGAGGGGCAGAGAGAGAGGGAGACAGAATCTGAAGCAGGCTCCAGGCTCGGAGCTATCAGCAGAGCCTGACGTGGGGCTCGAACTCATGAACCTTGAGATCATGACCTGAGCGGAAGTCGGATGCTTAACTAATGGAGCCCCCCAGGCGGCCCCTTTGAGACATGTAATGTGCAGTAGAAAGTCAAGGGTCTAATAAACACTTAGTAGAGGATCCAAGAAACTCATGGACTTGATGCTTCCTGAGCTCATTTGGCTTCTGATAAACCTATCACTATCCTGGGAGACATCAGCCATCGAGGGTCACTGATAAATACTGCTCTCACATAACAGACTTTTAAAACCGTCTGTCGGTCTGCATTCTATCTTGCTGTTCTTCTAGGTCTTTCTCTGAAACCTACCAAACATGCAGTACCTGCACCAGAGCCGGCAGCGCAACCTCCCCTAATGCCAGGGCCTCGCCAGGTCCAGGATGTCAGTTCCTTCTGGCTTAGTTCTGGAAAGACCCTCCCCTCTGACGTCTTACGGCTTTCCACGTCCGGGAAGACGAGTGCCTAGGTTTTGTCACACGGGTGTTGCAGACACTACCGCCAGGCATGTAACGGATCCTGTAGCCCAGAGCTGACCTTCCCCCACGCGCGGACACGCCGGGCATGTGTTGTCCTCTGCTCACCAGCGCTCATGGCCACGGTTTCTGACACCAGACGTCCCCCCGCCTCTGCCCTTACGCACGGCCCGCTAGAGTGGGGCGCTCTGGGTCCCTGTCGTGGCCGGGCCGCCCTCAGGTGCACGACCTACCAGAGTCTCCCCAGCGGAACCTTCCCGAAGCGGTGGCAGCCTTACCACATCTTCACGGCATCTTTCTCTTTCCCTCTCTTGTGTCCCTGCTCTGATCAGGGCTTCCTGAGATCACCTTGCAAACTGAACAACCGTTTCAATTCCGGGAACGGAGGAGTTCCAACGGCCACACACGTTCAGCCTGCGGTCGGCGAGTCTGCGGTCCGACAGGTGCGTGGTTCCGCCGCCCTGAGCTTGTGACTCCGCGGCCATGTGTGAAAGCGCTCACGGCCATCAACTGTGCCGCCAGGACTGAATCCGACGCCTGCGCCGAGGGATCCTTCAGGCAAGCCCCGCTCTCCCGGGCACAGCCGCTCCTCTGCTTTCTGTGCCTTCATCCTCAGAGTCCTTCCCTTGAGCTGAGCCTCTGCGCTCATCCTTCCCCGGAGTCGGAATTCCTTCCCCCGGAGAAGGGGCTGACTGGCCTCGCTGGACTGAGGATGGTCAAGCGAGCCGCCGGGACACCTCTCCAGACGGCCAGGGGATGACTCAGCGAGCGGTCAGTGGCACGGGCTGGAGGACTGGGAAGACTCAGAACAACTGCTGAGGGTGTAGGGCTCTGTGTCAATCCCCACGGCCGGTTTGGGGACAGACACGGAGCTCCCAGCGTTTTCAGCCCTGGAAGTTTCTTCTCAGCATAAGACGACACCTGCCAGGACCCCAGGCTCTGACACCCCCCTGCCACACACGCTTTCCTCTCCTTAAATCTCTATCAGCTTCTCCCCTCTGCAAGGAATGTGGAATCGGGGCTTGGCCTGGATGTTCTGGAAAAAGGCCGTTGTCAAGGCCCTCAAAGCACGCCTACAGAAGGTCAGAAGAGCAACCCAAGACTTACTGGAAATGTCCAGGAAGTTCCTGCTTGAAATACCATCAAGATAACAATGTGGTTGACTGGGCAAACATCTCCTGAGCACCTCGTGCTAAGGAGAACATAATCACGAGAGTGAGGCTGGACGCAGCAGGAAATACGGCTCCTTAGCACGGAACTCTGCCTGCTGACCATGTAACGTTTCCCCCAGGTCACTCACTTTCAGTTCCAGAGAAGCAACTCGTCTCTAACCAGGCAGAGTTCCAACAGCTCCCTTGTTATCTTTCGCATGTGTCTCAAGTCTGAGGACTCCTTGGAGGTAGGATTTGTGCCTTTTGTCCCCGGAGCTGAGCTTATCATCTGAACTTGGCAGCCGTCATCTGACTGACTCCTTGTAGTTCCCATCACGGGGTGGGGGCTGGCTCCCAACCCCGGAATCTGCACTGTGGACGCAGTGGAGGTGATGCCGTGGCGGGTCCCCGCGTGGGCCTCCCACTTTCCCTTGCTCTCTGGGATGCCGCCCAGCCTCCCTGAGTTTGGTCCAGATGACAGTGTGCTCAGTGGAGGCCCCGGAGGCCAGCCCGCCCCCAGCTGCCTGCAAGTGCAGACAGGAGCCCACCTGACCAGAGGACCCCCTGCTAAGCTCAGCCCGACCCAGACTCTTGTGAGCCCGAGAGAGAGGCTTGCTGCTTTTGAGCCATTAAACGTTGGGATGGTTTGTTACACAGCATGAGTTAACTGACACAGCACTCCGTACTTTGTCTGGCTTACTGAATGACTCCACACTCGCAGGAAGAGAGGCAGGGGCAGCTGGTAGGGTCTAGTTCGAAGGTGCATCACTGTGCCTTGTCCTGCTGAATAGACTTTTCTCGGTCATCGCCAAGCAGGACAAAAGCCGGCTTGCTTTCTCGTAGCTGTGCTAGCGTCAGGATTTGAAATAGAGCGTGCAAGCAATCTAGCAAGGGTTTGGAGCACCTGGTGCACTGTCACACATAGTTCTCGTGTGCTCCCGTTTGCCTGCCACACCTGTAACCAGTGAGGTGAAGGTGCCGCTGTGTCCTGCAAAGCTTCCGGAAGCAAGCTCTTTTCTCTCAAGCAGAGTGGTCAGCTTTAGTCCTAAGAATCACTCCCACCCCTGGAATGACTGTAATGCTGTGCTCAGAAGCAGCCTTGCAAACTCTATGCCCTGTTCCAACCCACAGGGTCTCCAGAGCCCCGTGCCCGACACACCCTGTGTATAGTCTCTCTGATGGAAGGCTGGAGCCGCCACTCGTGTTTGCCCTTCTTCTGTGCAGCCCAAACGCCATTGCTTAAAATACAGTCCACTCTCATGGCTAGGGAACTGGGTACGGTGGTGCAGGCTGTGGACTGTATAAAGGGGGCGGTGCCCTCACATCATGGGTATCTTGGACATGTAAATTCACTACAATGATTTCCCAGCAGATGGCAGTAGAGTGTCTTTTCTCTCCCCTCCCCCTCAACAAAATTGCAGGGTTTCTGAATTTTCTGAAGGACAGAGTCAAGTTTCTGGATGAAGTCTGCACAAAGGTGACGGCCTGTCAAAGTAATATTGTTTCTTACACGATCAAGCTAATTCCGTTTCAGAAAAAGGGACTATCACCTTTGGGCTTCTGGGCAGGGCCTCATTTTGGCTTTTGATATAGACCCCAAAGCCCAGGCTCTGAGCAGTGACCCCAGGACACCTGTGTCACAGCAGGCCTGCCCGGTGCCCCAGGGACTCCTCAGAAGAGGTGCGCAGGAGGCACGTGGCAAAGGGAGCTCGGAGTCCCGACGGCTGTGGACGCTCCACTCCCTGCGTCCCCGGCCGCGGCTGAGGTCCTTTTCTGGCTCCGCCTCAGAGCCCCGCGGCCTCCTCACACCTCCGCTGGGCTCAGTGGCCGCCGTCCGTGCTGGTCCCCAAAGCAAACTGGGGGCTGCAGGCCTTAGGGCACACGGCTGTGCACACCGGGGCTCACCCAGGAGGCCCGAGGCACAGAGGCCTGGTCTGGGGGCCGTTGTTTTCGAGGAGTTTTTGGAGGTTTGGGGACAACTCCATTTTCCATTTTTATGTTAATTACAGATAAACATAAAGATTATAAAAGTTATAGGACGAAGGTAAGTTGCGGCGTGAAGACTCTGGCCTCCTCGCCCTGCTCTGGCGCTGTCGGTCCTCACGGTGCTGCGGGGCGGGGGGAGGGGGGCGCCTACGAAGTGCTGGGCGAACGTGTTTTGGGTGCCGGCGGGGGGCGATTCGTGGTTCCAGAGCCCACCATCGATGGCCGGCTAGTGGGGTCAGCGTTGTCCTGCGCTTTTTTCTGGAACCTTCCAGGGCTTGCCTTGCCGCTTGAAGGGCGAAAGGCTGTGTTTACGGCAGTTCTGTCTGTAGTGCTGGAAGGCGCTGGTGGAAACCCCCGGGGGGTGGGGGGGGGCTCAGGCCACGTTCGCGCGGCTGCGGGCAGTGTGCTTTCTGGGGCGCCGTCCCGGCTGGCGGCCGCAGCCCGAGAGCCTCTCCCGGGGCCCCGGACAGACTTACTCCTTTTCCGGATGCACCTTCTGTGAGGAAGCCACCAGAAAACAGCGGAATAGCCCCCGCTGGGGAGGTGCTGTGGGGCGCTCGAGGCCTAGCAAGACAGAAGGCCTGACCAAGTCCTGGGTCTTCACCAGCCCCTTCTGGGGTGCGTGCGGGGCCCCGGCCCTGGGCTCCTGCGAGGGCCCCACCCCGCTCCCCGGCCCTTGGGTGGCGTCCCGGCAGCCGCTCCAGGACCTCGGCCACACGCCTTCTTTGGACTAACTCGGGCCTCCTGTTTACGGACGCTCCAGTTACGGACCGTTTACACAGCACGTCTCTGCCTGGAGACGACGACAGGGCAACAGCAGCCCGATGTTTGCTGCCGCGTAAATAAGTCCCCGGAGCGTCCCTGGCGCGCGGTGCTGACGCAGCGTGACGGGGCTGGTGGCCGCGCGTGCTCGCACACGTGCGCGTGCACCTGCCGCTCCGCCTGAGGCGCGGCACCGACGGTTCTCACAGCCCGGGGGCCGCCAAACCTCCTCCGAGCCGTTTCACAGATTCCGTTTTCTAAGTGCTTCCGCTCGAGGCCGGAAGTAGTGGTCTCCGGGGAGAGCCGCGAACTCAGGGCAGCGGGAGAGGGCGGCCCCGGGAGCAGCCCGGCCGTCTCGGGAAGGGACTGGCCACGGGCCGCGCGTCCCTCCCGTCCTGGTGGCCTCGCTTCGCAAAGGGGAGGGAGGGAGAGGTCCCCTGAACGTGGAGGGGGCGGCCGTGCTTCCCTCCGCCGAGGGGCGGCCTGGCGTCTGGCCGACGGCCCAGGAGGGCGAGGGGCAGAGGGAAGGGGGCGGAGGCGGCTCTTCCCCCGACAGGAACAGTCTCCCGGGGTCTTCGCTCTCCTGCCACTTGCCTCGGGGGCTGGCGACCCCAGCTGACGTCCCGTCCCCTCACCGCGCTGTCCCCGGAGCAGCCACGCCTTCCGCCAACGGCGCGTGCGAGGGTCTCGCACGAGCCGGGCAGGAGCTGAAGGAAGGAGGGGGCTCGTTTGGATTTTTCTCCCTTAAGAGAGTCTCGTCTTTCAAAGTCGTCTTCCTGCGCGGCTCCGGCCCCCGGGATCCTCACAGTTTAAATCACGGCCCCCGGTGTGTGCTAAGGCCCCGGCCTCGGGAAAGCGGGTTAGGACCCGGTTCAGTACCTGACGAAGGGTCTGGTTAGCTCCGAGCCCTGGCTGTGGGGCTGGGGCTGGAGCCGGGCCTGCAGGGGTGCGGTGGGGGGGCGGGTGCGTCCCGCTGCGACCAGGCTTCCTGGCACCTGGGGGGCGGTCCCTTCAGATAAACACTGAGGGGCAGTGGCGTCGGCACCAGGAGGCCCCGCGGCGGCGCAGCCCCGTGGCCCCTGCTCCGGCTGCGAGGCCTGGTTCCGCCGCCACCCCTGGTGGCTCGGCCGCACCCCCCGGGGGTCTCCGCGACTAAGGCTGGCGCCCGCTGTCCTGCCCAGAGCCTGCGGCCTGTGCGGCGCCACCACGCACGCGCGTGCGGGGCTTTCGGGGACGGCCCCGCCCGTCACCTCGTAGCGAGCGACGGCGGAGCCACGCGAGAGGGAACCTGGGGGGCCGCCGCCCCGCCGGCAGAGGCCCCGGGGAAGCTGGCGCCGCGCAGCAGCGGCAACGGGGACTCCCGGCGGCTTCCCCTTGACAGGGCGGCGGGGAATCTGTACGAACGCTCAGCCCGGACCGGCGGCCTCCGTGGAAGCTACGCCTTAGGCCGGGTTTTAGTCCCGCTGATCGACAGACTTCCAGGCACTGGATTGTCAGTGCGATACTGGCTCTCAGCTCACTGCGTGAGGCGTCGTTCTGAGGCTGCAGACACAGAAATCGCGGTTGACAGGAGGCCTGGGGGTGAAGTTTTAGGAAGATGTAGGTCATTGAAATAACCGTACGTTTTGTTTGCCATTTTCAACCTCCTATAAAGTCATCATATTTAGTCAGCTGTTTAAGAAAGAAGATATTGGGACACCCCGGTGGCTCAGTCAGCTGAGTATCTGATTCTTGATTTCGGTTCAGGTCGTGATCTCAGGGTTATGGGATCGAGCCCTGTGTTGGGGTTTAAGATTCTCTGTCTCCCTCTGTCCCCCCCCCGGCCCCAACTCATTTCTTTTTTTCTAAAAGAAAAAAAAAGAAAGAAGATATTTTTCTTACAGGCCCTCTGCCAGCCTCCTTCCTGCATTGCGGCTTTGCCTGAAGAGATTACCCATGCTGAGTGCCGAGCGTATTCATGAATATTGCACCAAGATTTACTTTTATTCCCTTTTCTGCAAAGGAGCCCAATCATGGTTTCACCGATGACCATTTGGAGAGAGGCGAGGTTTCATCTACTTTAAAACAGTCGTGAAGAAAAAACATTAAAAAAAAAATTAAAAAAAAAATGGGGCGCCTGGGTGGCTTAGTCAGTTAAGCGTCGGACTTTCGCTTGGGTCATGATCTCGCAGTTCGTGGGTTCGAGCCCCGCGTCGGGCTCTGTGCTGACTGCCAGCTCGGAGCCTGGAGCCCGTTTCAGTCTGTGACTCCCTCTCTCTCTGACCCTCCCCTCCTCACACTGTCTCTCTCTCTCCTAGAAATAAAAATAAAAACATTAAAAAAAAAATAAAAAAAAATAAAAAAAACAGTCTCGAAGAAAAGATGGAGCATTTGCCCGTATTTCTGAACATCGTGAATGCGGCAGATGTAAGGCGGCCACGGACTCTTCGTTGCTCCCCCTTTAAGACGTGGGGTCTATTTCCCCTTCCTTGTAAGAAGTCAGGCCCCACCCTGGGGCCTGGGATGGTTCTAAGTCTACATGGAGAGAGAGAGGGGCTCAGCTGAGTCCCGCGCCTGCCCCCGGCCATCCTCACCAAGGTGCCAGGAGTGTGAGCGGAGCTGTCTAGGACACAGACCAGTCTGGCCACCAGGGACATGCCACCGAGTGACCCCACTCAGTGTCACAGGGAGCAGAGGCATCACCCAGGCAAACCCCTCCGGGATCCCTGACCCACACGTCTGTAAGATGTAACGCAGGCAGGCCGGCTAGGTGACGGGGGTGCTTCTGTCGGCCTTGCCCCTGCCTGGTGAGGGGCTGGGGAGTGACTTGCGCCCGGTCTAGTGCCGTGTAGGCACCTTGCACTCAGAATGCCTCACGCCAAGCTGCTGCTCTTTCGCGGTGCATTCACATCCCACCCTCCTTCCTCTGGCTAAGCGGAACCATCCGTGTCTAATGAAAACAGCGAGGGACTGTATTCCTCCCTGACCTCCGGGTCCAGCTGGCCACCAAGTCCTGCTCTACTGTGCTCCCTTGCTCTGCCTGAGACCCCCCTTCCCCCGGTCGGCGGGTGCTGTCAGAGTCGAGGTCGACCGTCTCACTCGCCCGTGACCCACCTCTCACGCTGCTGGCGCTCTCATCTCCTCTGCCTTCTGTAGGGGACATCCATCTGCCCTTCCCTGCCTGGAGCACTCAACCCGATCCCAAGGTCAGGCCTGGACGACACCTCACTTGTGAAACGTCCCCTGACTTTTCTCAGGTGCTTCTGTGTGTTCAGCTCAGTGCTAAGCGTTCTGCCTGCGTCCTCTCCATGCCTCAGGTTAGAGGCTGTGGTCTCCGTTCCTCTGAGGAGGAGACTGAGGGTCCCAAAGGGTGACCCTCCCCAGCCACACAGCCGGCAAGCATGACAGCCAGGGTCTTGGAGCGCAGCTGTGGGTCGGCAAAGTCCTGCTCTCACCTCTCACATGGTGCTCGGTGGCCTTTCCATCCCCCCCAGGGTAAGGGACTAACGGTACCTTCTTCTCAGTTTCCAGAGAAGTTTGCACACGCTCGTCACCCTCTGTTACCTGTATGGGGTCTGTGTGCTGGAAGGTGAAGTGTTCCAGGGCAGGGAGGGGTCACAGTCCCCGTTGTACCCAGGTACCTACTGGTATTTGGGTCACAGCAAATGTTCTACAAATGTGAGCTGAAATGAAATATCGCTCTGGGAAGTGGTTTTCCACTTGGGTGTCATTTGACTGCTTCCTTACAGGTGTTCTAGACCCTTCTCTGCCGCCTCATTAGTAATGGCAAGACCTGGTCTGGGGTAATGCCACCACCTGAGTGCCGGCACTCTGCCCTCCCTCCCCGTCCACAGTACAGGGTGGTGGCTGCCTTCTCAGGTCCTGGAACTTCGGATCGTACACAGCTGGTGACCTCCGGGTCCCGCTACCCAGGGCAGCCACCTCCTGCTACCTCTTTCTTTAAATAAACGCAGCAGAAGCAAAGCTAAGCAGATGGCTGGTGGAGGAAGGCAAGAGTGTGCACACAGAGATGGGGCACAGCCCTGACCGGCAGAGCCAAGGCGGTCGCCAGAGGGAGGGCATTCCCATCAGGAGCAGGAATGGGGCCTGGCCACCCGGCCACCACACTCCCCACCCGCTGTCCCTGGTTTGTCTCACATACCCAGCCTTGGATGCGAGAGCCCAAAGGCAGAAGCAGAAACACACACACACACACACACACACACACACACACACACACACACACACATCCCGCAACCAAAGCTCTTACAGTCCTCACGGATCCCAAACACGGAGCTGGCTTTGTTCTCTGCCTGCAGAGCAGAGGCCGCCCTGGCAGGAAGGAGTTGGAGGAAAGAAGGGGAAGCTGAGAACCTATCTGGCCACACAGATTAAACAAACAACACACTGGCAGATTTTTTTTTTAAAGGGAATATCCACTCCTGGCAAATATATAGGAAAATGGACACTTTTGATAATAGCGCTTGTGGGAGGGGGAATGGGGACAATCTTTCTAGAGGCAATTTGCAGGATGTAATAAAAGGCTTAAAGTAGGCATTTCCTCTGAGTCGGTAATTCCATTTCTAGGGTTTCATCTTAAGTACATAATGAAGGATTTGTGCAAATATTTGGCTCTAAGGATATTCACCATGGCACCGTTTCAAGGGGGTGTGAAGCCAGGAGCCATCCAGATTCCGGCACTGGGGGACAGGATGGGCGCCTGCTGGCACTGCAGCCGCATGGCCATCCTGGTAGTAGTTTTAACAACATGGAAAGATGGTCACAGTACTGTGCCTGGAGGGCGGGGGGAAGGCTGAAAAAGAGGACATGGAATGTCCGAGAAGCACGGGGGCATAAGTTAAACTTTTCTTCAAGGAATGTGCTCCATATATTTTTCTTTAGACCTCCGGAGCGTTTCCAGGTGACACAGCTCTACATTTAAAGCAATCGGCCCGACTGTCACCCTGAAGAATGTGTGGTGAAAAGTTTCCTGTTTCTAGACTTCTTGGATAGGAGTACATCGATCATGCTTTTTTCCCCCAGATGACTAATGAACCCCTGGTTTTAACTTTAGAGGTACTGCCCCTCCGGGCACATCGTGTGGATGACTGGGAAGGTCAACATCGTACTCGACAGTAAGTGTGAGCTGTGGGAATGCCTGGGCTACATCACTGCACGGAGAGGAAGGCCCGGAAGAGACGATACTGAGTTGTTCTGAGATGCGGACTCCTGGGTGTTCTATACTTTTTTCCTTATTGTTACAACGCCTGACCGATAGATACAAATTATTTTGCAATCCCAAAGAAACTCATTATTTGAACTGAAAGCACCCGTTTCCACCTGCATCTGACACCCCAGAACAACAAAGGCAGAGCTTTGGTGGCAACGAGCCCCAGCTTCGGGCTCTGGTGCTACCGAGGGGCCGGATCCACTCGCCCGGAGCGTGACGGCCGCGGAGGACACACCTTCCCCAGACGAGGGCGCTGAGGCCGTTACTGACGAGGATAGAGGCTCTGAAGCGCGGGGACTCCAGAGCTCTGGGAGTGTGAGGCAAAGAAACCACCCCAGACTTGGGGCGAGGACACCCCTTTCTCCTTGGGGAGGCGACAAGAGGCAAGGAGGAGGGGCAGGCGTCCCTGGCGCAGGAAGCAGGCCGAGTTTACCCCCTGGCTCCCCTCCCACCAGGGGCTGGGAGAGCAGACCCGGCAGCTCCCCAGGCAGAGCTCTGGACGGCAGCTCATCTGAGTGACCCGCGTCTTCAGGGCCTAAATCCCCCTCGTATTCCACATGGGAAAAGAACAAAGAACTGCTCAGCGGTTCCTTGGCTTATTTCTTCAAGCAAATGGTGAGCCACCCGGGTCCCCGCTGTTCCTCCCGGGCTTCGCTGTGGAGTCCAGCTCCCACCTTCCCGTTAGGACCGTGAGAAGGTGAGAACCGAGCGGGGCTCAGGTGTCTGCTCCTGGCTATGAATGGCCTCAAGTGGCACCAAGAGTCCATCCAAGCCTGAGGGGGCACTGACCTCGCTCCACTGGACCCCCACCATGAAGGATGTCCCAAAAGGCAGCTTCTTTCTAGAGGCTCCTTGTGAGGCAGGAGGGCTGGTCACCCGGGGTGGGGACTCCACGGGCCCCGCAGTCACCAGACTCACCTTCCAGAGCAGGACAGCCAGCAGCAGGAAGATGAGGATTCCCACCAGCAAACTTATGGCAATGATCCACCCCACAACATAGCCACGCGGCTCCAGGTTGTGCAAGGCTTCGAAGACCACCTAGGAGGCAAAGCAGAAGGGGATGATTGTGCCCGTAGCAGGACAGAGCCCCGCCTGGGCCTGACCCCTGGAGCGAACCTCCCATGGAGGAGTCCAGACGGTTGTTACCGAAGACTAGACTCTGTCCAGCTCTCCCCCGGTCATAGACCGGTGGAGTTTTCAGCAGGGTTGGAAAAGGCAGTTGAAATCCAAGCCCCGGGTCTTGAAAGGGTTGTAACAAGTCTGACTTAAATATCACGAAGTGAACATAGTGCGGCGAAAGCCTTGAAAGGCGCACTCTTCTCGATTCGGGCGACAGAAGACCCCCTCGTATTACGGTTTTGCGGGGAAGGGTGTGGGCGTGCCTCGGCGTAAGTCAGGACTTCTTTCTGAGCGTTCAGCTCAGCGTGTAGCTCAGTGCAAGCACTGGATCAGTGCCAGCTTCCTGACAGACTGTCGCTGCGCAGGGGCTGGGACACCATCTGTCCCCGGCCTCAGGGCCAGGCCTGGCGGACCGCATACCCTTGCTGTTCCTGAAGCACTGGGCTCTGGTCCTCAGTGGGAACTGTGCGCAGTCCCAGCGCATGCACAGTCCCGGCCCGTGCCTCGGTGAGGCAGGTTTCCCCAAGCTTCGTGGAAACTCAGAGGTGTGCCTGAACGGCCTTGAGCCTGCCAGAGCCCACTGTGTGCTCCTCCTCCTCGCTCCCCGTCTAGTGGCATTGCAGAGGTAGTCTGAAATGCAGTGTGTGCATTCACACTGCAGAAACTGGTAGACAAGTCAGGGCCCCCCACCCTCCTGCCGGAGAACTGACTGTGTAACATGTGTTAACTCAACACTAATTGTACCCTTTGGCTACGCTTTAGCGCCACTGGTCATGGTGCGGTTTGGTTTTGTAGAATTCAAAGCATCCGCTGTGCCCTTGCTGCATAGGAGCCTTCCCCTAACATCCACCGCCCACGCAAGCTCGCTGCAAAAGAGATGAAAATCCCCGCTCTGGGCAGTCACTGTTTCTCTTGGGCGCCCAGCTGGCCCATCCCCTGGTCTGTGTCCAAGCTGGGCCATCCGCTCCTTGGAGAAGGCCTGTCCAAACCTAGCCGGATGCTGAAGGCCAGCTGAGTCTCCACCTTGACCAGGAAGCTTCACGAATCATGGGAGCCCAGGGATTCCGCACTCAAGCTGCGTGGGGTAACTGGGCACCGCACTGCCTCACAGTGACCAGCACCGTTCACGTCCCCTTTCCTGGCTCCCAGCTACCTCTTCCCAAATGTTCCCCCGTGTCAGGCCCCGGGTTTCTCTTGTAATCTGCCGTCTGCTTTACACAACCACCCGATGAGGGATTCAATACCCGTTTTACAGAGGGGGACCAGGGAAGCCCAGAGAGGACAAGCCTTTTGCTCTGGGCCATGTGGCTTGAGTACAGAGTCTGGATTTGAACTCAGGTCCAGCCAACCCCAAACCCCCAAACCTGAGCCTGCAACGCCACACCGCCGAGTGCCTAGCTGATGGTGCTCTTCTTAGACTACCTGCTAGTTAAACAGGTCATTTGTTGACTGTGCCCTGGTGATAAGAGCCAAGGTGAGCATCTCCATCTCACCGGGTCCCTTCCCATGGCTGGAGTGGGGTGAGGGGTGTGTGCCAGGGGGAGGGGCTGGATGGCCCTTCATGAGGCCGACGAGCTGCCACAGTTGCCCTTGTAGACCCTGAATCCAGAACATTATCTCAGAGAAAATCAGGCAGAGACCATCTCTTCCTACATGGAGGCAAATGAAAGAAAACTGCCTACACAGAGTAGTCATCGTGGGAATGGAAAGGAGGCCTCTCTGCTGTATATACTCACTGGCTATGTGACCTGGGCCAAGGCACTTGACCTCTCCGAGCCCCATTTCTCTCATCTGCAAAACAGGGGGAAAGGAGCTCCCCTGCAGCGCATTCACCGGGCCCAAGAACAGCGCCTGGCAGAACCCAACTCTGACAAGCGGAAGTTGATGTTCCCATCATTACCCGCAGGGAGACATCTTTGAGGTTGTGCATGGTTGGCTACTTTTCAATTTTTAAAAACTATTTCCTGATGTCTAATATCCATAGAGAGAAGTGAATACAACCCAAGGACACGGCTCGCTGAAGTCTTATTCAGTGCCTGCTAAGCACACACGTGCCACCAGCACCCAGAATAAGACACGGAACGTGACCAGAGCCCCCGAAGCCGCCTTTGCGCTCCTTTCCCGCCAACACCCCTGGAAAGGTCAGGGCGGCCCCAACTGCCGCGGCCCTGGGGAGCTGCGCCTGCTCCTGTCCTCAGCGCACCCGCAAGGCACAGCCTGAGCTCCGGCGTCTGGCTCTTCCTCTCAACGCTGTGCACGGGGGCCTCCTCCAGGCTGTAACATGTTTGTCCTCACTGCCAGCAGCACCGCCCCGTGTGGACACACTGCCCCCCGGTGCCCACCCCGGCTCTGTAGGGGCTGTCACAAAGCGTGGTTTTCAGCCGCTGAGCTCTCCTGGAAGGGTGGGAGGTAGTGGGACCGAAACGGGCTCTGAAGTCTGTCATCACACGCCCGTTTTGAATCTGGCTCAGACTGGAGAGTCACGTCTGTAAAGGCAGATTCATGCCTTTGGGTTCGTGCCCCTAAAAAGCTGTGCACTGAGTCAGCCCCACATTCAGAACCCCTCGTGGCATCCTGCACCGATGCGCCCTGCGGCACCAGGGCTGACGGGTGCGACCTTCGACAGCCGGGATGTCGCCCTCCGCTCCCCCCCTGTGAACAGGGGACTGCGAGGGAAAGTCAGTGTTGTGAAAATTCCCAGCGCGTGGTCCTGGGACACAAGTCTGCAGAACCTTCTCGCGGACAGAGTCGCTGAGACAGGCTGGGAGCTCGGTGTGGGACAGCTGCGGTCGAGCCCCCTGGATAACCCGGTGGCTTCTCAGGGACACTGCCTGTCCCTCGGCGTCAGAAATCTACGTCCTGGCAAAGCCGCGCTGGAGGTCTGGTTTTGTGGATACAGACACAGTTAAGAGTATCCACAGCAGTTTAGTCTAGGAAACTCCACAAGAATGCCCTGTCACTTTGCTGGAATGTGTGTTTAATCCCTTCTTATTTTTAGTGATGCTGTCCGTCTTGGATATGTGGCTTGTGCTTTGGCAGGGCTCGTATTCGTGTGTCATGATTCTAACAAGCTCATCTAGGAGACAAAAACAGAGCGTCCTGCAGCTTTAAGAAGTCACATCTCAGATAAAACTCCAAATAAAGGCAGGACTACAGCGGGGAGTCAGACCGTGGGGACTTGTCTTCACCGCCAAAGGGCTGGAGATCTGGCCAGGCCCCTGGACCTCTCTATGTCTCCTCTGTGTTCTCTTGTTCCCGTCCCCAGTCACTGTTCCAGGTCCAGCACCCTTTCAGGGCCCAGGGAGGCCATTAGGAGTTGTCTCTTTTTTTCAAAAAAGGATTTATTTCATTTTTGAGAGAGAAAGATAGAAGGTGAGCAGGGGAGGCGCAGAGAGAGAGGGAGGCACAGAATCTGAAGCATCTCCAGGCTCTGAGCTGCCAGCACAGAGCCCGACGCGGGGCTCGAACCCACAAAGGGTGAGATCATGATCTGAGCCAAAGTTGGACGCTCCACCAACTGAGCCACCCAGGTGCCCAGGAGTGGTCTTATTAAAATGCAGTTCTTATGTTGCTTCTCTGCTTACACTATTGGTGGCTTCCCTTTACACTGAATACACAACCCAGGGTCCCAGGCTCTCTACAGTCTGGTCTCCTTCTGACCTTGCCAGCCCCTTACAGGCTGTCACTCACGCCCTCGCTGGTTTGCATCATCTCACCAGCCAGACCTGTGCTCTCCAGCCACTGCAGGCTGCTCTGGCCGCCAGCAAGGCCCTTCCATTCCTGTCCATTTGACAAACTCCAATACTGCTCATCTTAACAATGTTCAGGGGCGCCCCAGGGGCTCACCTGGTTAAGCTTCTGACTTGCTCATGATCTCACAGTTCATGGTTGCAGCCCTGTTTTGGGCTCCACGCTGACAGTGCAGAGCCTCTTTGGGATTCTCCCTCTCTCTCTCTCTCTCTTTCTCTCCCCCTCCCCCCCCACTCACATACACGTATGATCTCTCTCTCCTTGGTGATGCCAATGCCATTGGTCTGTACTTTGAGTAGAAAGGGTCTAGAGAACATTCCAGTCTACCATTGGAAGGACATACGAGCATCTTTTTGCCTGATTTCCAAGTTTTAAATACTTTTGACACATGACAACATCATGGGAAAAATGATAAATGTTATAACATTAAGTGAAAAAAATCAGGATATCAGTTTAATACCTAGAAGATGTCAGCTTTGCGGAAAAATGGTAGGAGGTTTTAAAAGTACATAGGTGCTTTTTGAGATTATGGGTATTTCTCCTTTTTTCTACCCTTTGCTCATAAAATTTCTTTTTAAGTGAGCATTCTAAAGCCAAGTTAAAAAAAAAAATGGAAAGAGAGAGACTCTGCTCCTACATCTCCTGTTCAAAGAAGGCTGACTTTTTGGCAGAATTAGTCATTCTTTGAGCTTTTGGAAACATAGCCATTTTCAACCTCTTCTAGCAGAGAAGACGGTGTGGTATCCCAATGGGCAAGACGGAAAAACATGGCGGTCCTCTGGTTGTGTAGAAGGTAGGCAGCCAGAGCCCCGCCCACTCAGCACCCCTTCCTAAGCCACCCCCCCAGCCCCAGCAGGCCCTGAACCAGCTCAAGGGAACCCCATGGCTCCACGGTGCTTAGTTTTAAAACCTTAGTGGGCAGTCCTGGCTCTTAGTCATTATCGCTCCGTAAGGTAATGACGCACTGTCCGTTGGTGCACCCCAGCAAGAACAAGAATTCTGTGAATTCTTACAGAACAAGGTTTCAAACTCATGTTCCCCAGTCCCCTAAACCCGGATCGTGATTCACTGTGTGAGTCATGAGGACACAAAATAATAAAATTCAATGTCGTCTCAGCTATAACAGTAGATGAAGCCTGGGTATAATTCAGTCTAAGCAGGAGATGCTGGGATTTGGAGCTGGAGTCTCTGAGTGCGCCTCTCTTCTCCATGTCAAAAATATATCTGCAAATGTTATTTCTTTGCAGGGAGTTCTGGCCATCTATCCATCCATCTGCCCACCTACCCACACACCCATCTGTGCACCCCCTCGTCTGTCCATCCACTGCATCCATCTGTTTGTCTACGAAGCAAGTGCTACGTGCCGGGCACTGTAGGTTCCCTGATGAATCAAGCAGATAGTCTTTGGCCTCACGAAGCTTCTGGCTTTTAGAGAACATTGGCCAATTAGACACAAAGATATGAAATTATAATTTTGGCTGGTGCCCCAAGGGAAAGGTTCATGGTTATAAAAGACTCTGAGATAGGCGTGAGGGAACAGCAGTCCAAAGAGAAGGAACAGCATATGCAAACCCCTGTGGCCAGAGCAAGCTCAGCAGGGGTGAGACGGGGCCAGCAGACAGTGCGGTTGGGGCGGAAAGAATGAACGAGATGCCAGAGGAAGGTGCTCAAGATGAAGCTGGAGAAACAGGAAGGGCTGGAAGCTGGGTTAAGAATCCTATGTTTTGGGGCACCTGGGGGCTCAGCTGGTTGGGTGTCCGACTTCGGTTCAGGTCATGATCTCACGGTTCGTGGGTTTGAGCCCCACATTGGGCTCTGTGCTGACAGTTCAGAGCCTGGAGCTGCTTCAGTTCCTGTGTCTCCTCTGTCTGCCCCTCCCCAGCTCATGCTCTGCCTGTCTCTCAAAAATAAATATTTTTAAAAAATCATATGTTTTATCTTAAGAGAAATAGGAATCCGATGCAGGGTTTTGACCGGGGAGGGATGTAGTTCAGTTTGCCAGGAGCACTTAGCTGATAATGACGGTAGACTAGGAGGGAGATCACGGGTGGGGGTAACAAACAGCCCTGGTAGCGGGGCTATAGGGGAAGTGGTACAGGGAGATGCCGTGCTTCCAGTACGAAAGGAGGTGAGGAAGAGGGAGAAAGGTTGTGGACGCGGGGCATCTGGCGGTGGAGGTCGGGAGGCATCGAGGTTGTGCTCTGCCCAGTGGAGGGCGGGCGTAGCCTTGGACAGGCGCCGGGGGCTTGTGTGCTGGGTGCTAAATAATAACAGTAAGACAAGGAGGGGCCTGAGGAGCTGTCTCCACAGAGGCTGTGAGGGGGACAGACATCGGGCTGGGGCAAGCAGACCCAAGTGCCGGGCGCCGTGCCTGCTGCTTGCTGGAGAGTTCCATGCACCTGTGGCTGCTGAGCCGGGGTCACGTCAGGAGCCAGTGGGAGCCAGCTTCCAGGACGAGGCAGCTGGCATACCAGAACCACAGCGCTGGAGTCTCTTCTGTCTTTCTGGAAACTTTTACGTCCCCACCACTGCAAGTAGGACTCGCGTCCCAGCTGGCAGTGCTTGGGTCTCTGTGACGCCCCAGGACGTGACCCCAGTGGGGTGCACCCGACCAGGCCGCTGCTGGACAGGGGTTTCCAGGGCTCAGGGGACGGTGCAGTCAGTGCTACCCAAAGGGAGGCTCAACCTCAGATCCAGGCCGGCTGAAGGTCAATGGCAACGGCACAATGCTCTCTGTAGTCAACCTCACACACATCGCACAGAGAAGGAATTCAAGTAACAGCAAAAGTGGAAAGGGAAGAACATCTGGGACAATGAAATGACATTTCCACCTGCTTGTGATTACATCTAACGGCCAGTGAGGGGGTGGTGGTGGGGGAATGTTCTCAGCAGAACATTCTTCAATGTTCTTAAGCCACTCTCAGAGCACAGGCACCTGGCTCAGGGGAGCAGGGAGCAGTGCGAACACATCAATGGGCAGAAAAGACACTGGGCATCTGGCCAGATGGTACCATATGTCTGTGCCGTGGCAGACACGTCGCGCGTGCCCGTGGTGGCCTGGTGCCGGGGGCCGCCTGCTCTGCTCGCATTTGCAGAGGGACGAGCCGGGCGCACGAGCCCTTGGTTGTTACGAACGGGCCGCGTCTGCTGGGAACGGACTGGGTTCTGGACGCTGCGTTGGGAGGTTTTCTCTCTGCGACGGCCGCCCTTGAGGGGACAGTCAGCGCGTCTGCATCTGGTGAGGGGCCAGGCCACCCCAGGAAGAGCGCCGGGATCAACAGACCCCGATCTTGCACATGACGTGCTACTTGGACCACCAGAGCTAACGGTCACTCTTAAAGGAAGGGCCAGCTGCTTCCCGCCCAGGACCGTGGTCCCTGCCGCCTGCTCAGCACCTGGTGCTCCCATCGCGCGGGCACAAGGCAACAGCCAGCGCTGGGCCAGGGGGCACGGGAGCTAGGAAGGCTCAGGGCTCGCCAATGGGCAGCCCGTCCCGGCTCCTCAGCTGACAGGCCGTGGCACCTCAGGTCAGAAGGTCTTTTCGCCTCCCGGAACCTCAGTTTCCCCCTCTGCTCTCCCGGGCTCACAGGGATCACTTCCTGAATACGCTAGCTGCACACACAAGCTCGTCTCACGTTCGCCCGTTGAGGCTTTAGCTCAGGACACCATGCGACTTCACCGGGAGTGGCTGCCCTTCCCGTCCCCTGGGGGGCCCCTGCGGTGCTGCTCAGGGGTCACTCGGTCCTTCCATGTGACCCCAGTGCACCGCGTGCTGCCTGCGTGCATGCCTGTGTGCACCTGCACATGTGTGTGCACGTGTGTGCGTGTGAAGGGCCCACTTGTGTGCTGAGGGATAAAGTGCTTCTTGTTCATGCTTATTGGGGGTTCAGCCCAGGTCTAGTGAAAGGAGTCGATAGACTGGACAACAGTCTGTCCTAAAATACCAGCTTTCGCAGCAGAACTCTCTCGAGTCTAGGGGTTCAGTGATGGGTGCAGAGGCCACCAAGGGAAATGGGCAAGGCGGAGGTCTAGGCACACACTCTGGCAAGTATTTCAACTTAGCAGTGGGTTCTGTTGTTCACAAAATAACAGTGATGATGGTGATCATCACGATAACCAGAAATCACTGGTTTAGGGTAAACTGACCAAGACTCTTGAGGATTGGGGGAGGGAGAGGCTTATTCTTCACGTGGTTCATCCTGTCCTTGGCCATCTCTTTATGCAGTGAAAGCCACTATTTGTTTTTAATTAAAAAAATTTTCTTTTAAATATTATTCATTTTTGAGAGACAGAAACAGACAGAGGGCAAGGAGGACAGGGGCAGAGAGAGGAGGAGACACAGAATCGGAAGCAGCTCCAGGCTCTGAGCTGACAGCACAGAGCCCGACGCGGGGCTCGAACCCACAAACTGTTAAGGTCATGACCTGAACCCAGGTCAGATGCCTAATCGACGGAGCCCCCCAGGCGCCCCAGTGAGAGCCACTGTTACCTGAGTGCTCATGTGGATGCGGCAGGCAAGGAGATTTGGGTCAAGATGTCATTTCATTCCTCCCAACCCTTTGGGACAGGCATCCCCTGCATGTGACCACACAAAGTGCCACATCTTTTTTTTTTTTTTAAATGTTTTTTAATTTATTTCTAGGAGAGAGAGAGAGAGACAGCGTGAGCAGGGGAGGGTCAGAGAGAGAGGGAGTCACAGACTGAAACAGGCTCCAGGCTCCTGAGCTGGCAGTCAGCACAGAGCCCGACGCGGGGCTCGAACCCACGAACCGCGAGATCATGACCTAAGCGAACGTCGGATGCTTAACCAACTAAGCCACGCAGGCGCCCCGTGAAGTGCCACATCTTTACGGATGTCGATCTACCGTCCATTTCCACCGCCTCTGCCACCATCATCTCTGGCGGGTAACAGCCTCAGCCTTATTTCCACCTGTCCTTCCTGCAGCCCAGCATTCATACAGTAGTCTGTGATTTTTAATAAATGTACAATTGACCCTTGAACAATACAGGTTGAACTGTGCATCTCTGGATGATGGTGAACCCACTTATATGTGTGTGGTTTTTTAAATAAGTACAGTTCAGTGCTGTGAATGTATTTTCTTTGCCTTACAATTTTCTTAATAACATTTTCTCTTCTCTAGCTTAGTTACCGTGAGGATACGGTATACAATGCAGGTAACATACAAGTTACACGTCGACTGTTTACGTTATCAGTAAGGCTTCCAGTCAATAGCAGGCTGTTCATGGCTAAGTTTTTGGAGACCTGAAAGTTGCATGTGGATCTCTGACTGCAACAGCGGTTGGTGCCCAGACCCTGTGCTGTTCAAAGGTCAACTGTTATGCGACCCTGCCACTCCCTGCTTCGAACACAAGCTCTCATCGGCCTGCCTTCGCCCCTGCCTGCCTGGTGTTACAGGGCACACACCCGTCTGTGTTCCACACACATGCTCACCGTTCTGCCCTGGCCTCTGAGCTGTGAACACAGCGGGCTGTTGGGTCTGTGAGCAGCTCTGCCCCTAACGGAGGCGCTTCTCCCATCCGTGGCCGGCTAATTCCTCCTCAGTTTCTATGTCTCACCTCCCCTGGAGAAAGACTCCCAGTAGGGAGCAGGTTGCTCCCACGGGGCGCCTGGGTGGCTCCGCTGGTTAAGCATCTGACTCCTGATTTGGGCTCAGGTCGTCATCTCGGGATTCGCGAGACCTAGTCCCACAATGGGCTCTGCTGACAGTACTGAGCCTGCTTGGGATTCTCTCTTTTCCTCTCTCTCTGCCCCTCCCCGCACATGCTCTCTCTCTAAATAAATAAACATTTAAAAACAACAAAAGCAGGTTGCTCCCATGGAACTAACCTCAATTTGTTGTTATTGTTCTTTTTTAAAATGTTTTTAAGTTTATTTATTTTGAGAGAAGACAGTGTGCGCGCCCAAGCAGGGGAGGGGCAGAGGGAGACGGAGCCAGAATCCCAAGAAGGCTCCACACTATCCACGCCCGGAGCGGAGCTCCATCCCACAAACGGTGAGATCATGACCTGAGCCGAAATCCAGAGTCGGAAGCTTAACCGGCTGACCCAGCCAGGCGCCCCAGGACTAACCTTAATTTGAAGTGAAACCCTTCTTTGCTTCCCTGTTTGGCATCTTCTGCCCCCTCGGTCAGCTCTGGGAGGCCGGGGCCATGTCTATGTTGGTCCCCATCGCATGCCTAGCGTCTGGTATAGCGCCTGGCTCTCAGCAAGCCCCCAGTAAGCATTCATCAAACAAATCAGCAAAAGGGGGCTATTAGGAACTAGGACTCTGATGTGGGCAAACTTTGCTGGGATCCTTCTCAATTCCTGATGGTCACAACTTAATTCTCACTTGTGGGCTGGTGGGTGTGGAGTAGGACGCCCACCATCTTTGGATGAGGGTGTGGGATGGGGATGGTGGTGACCCTCCGAGGACCCTCTTCTGCAGCAAACACCTCAGTGTAGCTTGGGGTTCATGGGGGAAAACTCTTGTGTCTCGTGGAACCTCATTTTGTGCACCCGGCCGCATAAATGGTAAAGTACAAGGCACGCTGTAGAAACCGTAAAGCTCGCACCAGGAAGCAGCATGACACAGGGAAAAAGCGGCATCTTCTAGACTCATCGCTGTGTCCCATGGTGGGTGATGCCCGTCTGGCTGAGACACCCTGGCTGGTGTCTTCAGTCGGGGGATGGGAGTCTGCAGAGCAAAGGAGCGAGTCCCTAGGGCGGCGAGGGCAGCTTTCCCGTGTTATGGACGAGGAAACGGGCTTGCAGAGCCCGCCTGATCCCTGAAGTCACACAGCGGGGGTGGGAGGGAGATGGATGCGAACCCGGGCTTTTCTGACTCCCGAGGGGGAGACGCAGTGCTCTGCATTCACAGAGGACCGACTCCTCGAAAGGGCTGAGCTTGGGAACTGAACGGAAATGGCTTCAGAGAAGATGAACTCTGGACTCACTGTCCTGCTCCGTGAGCCCTTGGCTGGGCAGGTTTCTCTAGAAGCGAGAGTGTGGCTGCCGCCCTGAGCCTTCATTCTGGGTCTGATTAGAACGAGAGGCGAGGGCCCCTCCGGGGTGAGGACAGCCAGGCCCAGTCTGAAGGAGCAGGCTGGGCTCAAGGCCACCTAGGCGGTTTTAACCTGGGAGATACTTTATTTATTTATTTTTTTAAAGATTTATTTTTTTTTTAATGTTTTTATTTATTTCTAGGAGAGAGAGAGAGAGACAGCGTGAGCAGGGGAGGGTCAGAGAGAGAGGGAGTCACAGACTGAAACAGGCTCCAGGCTCTGAGCTGGCAGTCAGCACAGAGCCTGACGCGGGGCCGAACCCACGAACCGCGAGATCATGACCTAAACGAAAGTCGGACGCTTAACCGACTAAGCCACCCAGGCGCCCCTAACCTGGGAGATACTTTAAAACAAGCCAATGCTTTCCTTCCACGCTGGGACTGCGTTCGCCCAGGCCCTTGCGCACACACCGGCTCAGCGCCTTCCCCTGGCCTGGCTGGCTGCCGCGGGGAGGCAATGGGCTCGCGTCAGGCACCGTGAGATGCTGGGCAAGCCATTCTTCCTCCCCAGCGAGGAGGCCCGTGGCTCGCCAGAGGCAGGACCTTAGTGGTTCTAACCCAGGGAGGACGTGGGGAAATCCTGTGGGCTGCCTGAGGGAGGCGACCGCCAGTGTGGCTGTATGGTTCCCATGCACCGTGGCAGAAGGTATGCGCCCTGAACACCTGCCCTGTCAAATGAGCAAGGAAGTGTCACTCACTCAAGCTATGCTATTTCTTAAAAAAATAAAAAAGGCAAAAAAATGCAAATACTCCTCAACCCTCTTTGGACAAAGATGTTCACATTCTCTCGTTAAGTCTGCAGATGGCCCAGGGGGGTTACCGCCCACAGAATGCTCTAAGTGACTGAACAAAGACCCTGGCGGGATGGGCGCTTCTTGGGGCTGATCCTCAGGGTGAGAGAAGCCCGTGGGAGGGGACACGCGTCACCTTTTAGCAGCGCCGGAGTGATCCCCCGTCCCCGCCCTCGCTCTCTAGAGCTGGGAATCCTCCTCTGTGTGAGCCTCAGGGCCGTGGGCTGCTTCGCCTGGGGTGTGGCCTCCCAGTGACAGGGTCCTGACCTCAGCCAGTGAGACGCTCCCCCACCAACTTCAGAGCAAGAGGCTGAGAGAAGCCAGGGACAGCTGTGTCCAGGGCACACGCCTGCTCTTCTGTGCCTGACTGAGCCTGTGCTCCAGGCTCCTCAGGCTTCTGGACTCTTCTCCCCCGTCAGCCTGGCTCTCCAGGCTTCCTGCCACTGCGGGGGGCAGGGGGGGAGGGGGGGACTACCTGATATGCTTCGAACCCATTCCGACTCTGCCAAGAAGAGAATCAGTCCTTCCCCATTGCTCCTAAGATCTTAGCACCGTATACTCTCCCCATGGCAATGACCTACTCATCTATGGATTTGTGTGTGGGTCTTATTTTCTGCGATTGCAAAACGTCAAGAAGATAGGTTTGCTGCATCATTCACACAAGCTTCTCCTCCCGCCTCAGAAGGGGGTCGGGGGTGGTGGTGGCTCGCAGCAGCAAAGCCAAGTCTCCAGATTCTTGGGTTGTCCTGGGGGAGTCCCTAGCCTTAGTTGTTGGCAAATCTCCCTGAAAAGCAAGAAGGGCCGGGTTGGGGCGCCTGAGTGGTTCAGTAGGTTAAGCATCTGACTCCTGATTTCCGCCCAGGTCATGACCTCACGATTTGTGAGTTTGAGCCCCGCACTGGGCTCTGTGCTGACAGGGGGGAACCTGCTTGGGATTCTGTCTCCCTCTCTCTGTGCCCCTTCCTTGCTTGTGCACTGTCATTCGCACGCTCTCTCTTTCAAAAATAAATAAAAGTTAACTTCAGCATAGAATAGCAAGTCTAGCTCACTAGTGGCACCTGGAAACCGGCACAGGCTATGAAGCGACAAATCTCACCGGGAGAGCTCAGGTTCGGACCTGTTACAGGGGGCTTGGTGGGGCTGGTCCTGAGTTGTCCAAGAGGTTGCCCCTCTAGAAAGTGCCCTCCAGGTCTATTTATTAATAATCATTCAGAAATCGATCACTTATCTCTAGTTATTCACTCAAATGCTTTATAAAGCACTCAGACCATAGCATAAAACCAAAGCTCCAAGGAGTCCCAGGAAAACCACCAGATTTGCCTGTCGGTGCCATGTACCACCCAGGATGCCCTGTGTGGGTCCAGATCGGACTGCTTCCTCTTCTCACCCACGCCCTCTCCTTGCCGGCTGCAAGAACACTTCCCGTTCATTCCAAAGCCATCAAAATTTGGTACCTAATCTAAAATCTTGTGAAACTGTGCCTGGTTTAAATTTGGTGGCTCGCCTCCATGGAAATTTCCCCTCAAAGAGATGGCTGACAGAGAGCCAGGCATTCAGAAGACTCACGCAGGGAAGAACGTGTTTGTTCTAAAAAAGTAAACCTTCCTACTCAGAAAAGATTTTTTTTCCTGCCAGGAAAGTTGAGACCAGACTGGAGGACTTCATCTTAGCTCATGGGTTGAAAAGGCAAAGTCCTGGAAAGGAGAGAGAGGGGACATTGTGGGATTCTGATGGGTGAGCACAAAAGAAAAATCAGGGGAAATGAGAGCTTCTTCCAAAGAACTCTTGATAATGAAAATATCACCATAGCGTTCAAAATGGAACAGTAATTGGGATACCTGGGTGGCTCAGTCGGGTAAGCATCCGACTTCTGCTCAGGTCATGATCTTACGGTTTGTGGGTTTGAGCCCCACGTCGGGCTCTGTGCTTAAAGCTCAGAGCCTGTAGCTGCTTCGGATTCTGTGTCTCCCTCTCTCTCTGACCCTCCCCTGCTCATGCTGTCTCTCTCTCTCTCTCTCTCATAAATAAATAAAACATTAAAAAATAGAACAGTAATTAATGGAAGTGGTATTGGGGGCGTCCAGATGACTTGGAAGCCACCAATGGGGCACTAGGCAAAGTCTTCCTGGGTCCCCCAGCTCAGTGCTCTCACCGCAGGCCATGAGCCCAGGTGATTTTTTTTTTCACCTACACAAAGGATTCCACTTGCAGAAAACCCACTAAATTACACCCCTTCACTCTTAACTGGGGACACTGCGGTCCACCCAAACATTCCAAACCTCACGTGTTGGGTGCGTCTTTCATTCAATAAAACTTTTTAACCAGACCTATGACAGCGAGCGGCGAATCAAGGTCTCCTTCACTTCTCAGGCAAGGGTCTGAATTAGCAGTGCAATGGCCGAAAGGCAGGGAGGAGAAGGCAAAAGCCAGCTCCCAGTGCCTGACCCGCCAGAAAAACTCACCCTAGAGGGTGACAGACGCCAATGCTATTCCAAGTCATCCTTCTTGGTTTCTATTATTATAATTAGTGCCTGGACAGTTTCTCAGAGTGAACAGAGGAGTCAAGCTCCTTCTCCGCAGGGAGCATGGACAGTGCAAGCCCCATAACAATCCTCCCCCCCTCCATTCCCGGGTTCACCTTCGCCCGGCAGGAGCTGATGCCCTCGGCGCTGGTTCACCCCACACAGGAGCAGGACCGAGATTTCGTTCCAGTCCCCAGAGACTTATTTTTTTCAGGGTCTTATAAGAGTGGGCTTTGGTCGGATGCACATGCTAACATTTAGACACGTGGTGCTTCCGTTACTGTTGGAAGATAAGCCAACAGCCTTTCCTTCGTAGGTGCGTAGTCTCTAGGACTTTATCACATCTGAGACTTTGTCACAGCAACACGACTCTTCCAAGAGTCCCTTGAGAGGCGGTGAACCCCAGGGAAGGGACCAGAAAGGTGGCGCCTGTTGCTGCCTAGCTCGCTGGCAAAACCCGTTCATAGGCTGCTGTCTCGACCCTTCCCACCGGCCTGGGATCTGAGCGTGGGTGTCGGGAATGTGCCTCCCCTCCCGTCCCCTGAAAGCCAGGCAAGGCAGCACAATCCCAAGGCCACGCTTCCCTCCAGCCCCGCCCACACCCCCACACCCGCGCCCTCCGGGGTCTCTGAAGCCTGCACCCCCTGCCCTTTACACAGGACAAGGGGCAGAGAGTGAAAGAAGGTTGTAGGGCTTGGAAATTTGGATGTGACCTCCTTAAAGTTACTCAAACCACTTGTTTTTAAGATGCCTAGTGTTTATCCATGGAACAACGTGATGGGAGGCAGCTGAGGTTTCAGGGAAAGGTCTGAGAAAGATAAAAATAGTCTTGGCTTTCAGCGTGGAAATCCAAGCCCTGTCAAGGGTACCTCAGACGGTTTTTGTTTGGCCGGTCGTAGCAGAGAGCCTTCACACAGTAAGAGCGCGGTAGAGAACGACGCCATCGCAAGAGCAGACCACAGAAGCTGTCCACGGGGGCCTGGAGCCAAGGCAGGCCTGGTCTTGGGTCCACCGCAGAGCCACCATCTTGGCTCACAGACCGTTTTTACCCTGAAACTCCAGCACCAAGCCACCCAGACTCCCTCACCCTCAGAAAAGGGCTGTCCTCCAGCTGGCTGACTCACCGTCATCTCTTCTGGGTTCCCATTGGCTATCTCCACCACCCTCAGGGCAGCGTCCACCTTGACCTTGGCACGGGTCATGAACTGGATGACAGATGAACTGTCCTGTGGAGGAAACAACACTACTCAGTGACAGAGTTTTTTTCAGTGACAATGGCTGGGCCTCAAGGTAGCAGGTAGAACTGAATTCCAAGATTCCACGTGGGCCAGACAAAACTTTTATCCCTGAACTAGACCTCTCCCCACCCCCACCCCCCCACTTCAGGCACCCACGTAAACAGAGGTTTCCAGTCTGTCTCTTCAGAATTCCTTCAAACTCTGGTGGATGCTGAAAAGCTGAGGTTTTGCCAATCATCAATACAGGCAAGCTTGTGTGCTGTGGTTTCCAAGTGGAAGGGCCAGATATTTGGATATGGATACTGACATATTCAACAAAGAGGAGAAAATAAATAAAGCTGTTTAACTGTGCACCACAAATCCAGGCCGGGCATTCCATGGAAGGCATCTGATTTCTATTTCTCAAGCATCTTCCTGCTCTGACCACAGCCCTCAAACCCTTCCCACGAGTTACGTTTGACTCTTTCTTTACCCTTAAATGAGGCTGTCTGGGGGTCACAATCATCTGACATGGAGGGAGGGTACTGGATGGATGATGAGCAGGGGAAACATCTGGCTTGAGGGGCAAGGAGACCAGGGTGCGCAGGCACATCTAAGACTTGGGAAGAACCCACCAGCCAGATGCGGTCAGAGGCCTCGGGGCTCAGGTCCCCAGGATGAGAAAATGGCCTCCAGGCAGGGATGGAAGAGGGATCTGGAAGAAGACAGGGCAAGACTATGGCTCAGGGAAGGGTCAGAACCCAAGCCAGGGGTACGGATGGTGGTGCCCGGACTGTGGGCGGAGGAGCAGCTGGGCTCCCGATGGGGAAGAGGGCAGGCGGCCGGGGGACACCGGGCGGCTCAGCCGGGGGGTGGCCGGGGCTCTGCACGCCCACGCACACTTCCTGTCCGCCCGCCCGCCACACAAGGAGGTACGTGTCAGCTGCCAGCTTTGACCCACTTCTGGAACAACCTCCCCCCCGGAGTGAAAGCGGAGGACATCCCCCTTAGACAACAGCTCCCCTGCTCGTCTCTGCCAGAGAAACCAGACACCTTCCAGGGAGGGCGCACGGGACCCCACTTTGCACACCTTACCTGGGAGTTATGCACTAATTATTGTTCTTTTTTCAAACAGCAATGAAACCAATTTATAATGCTTCTGGAAGGCTTGTCACTCAAACGCACGGCTCCCGTGAGCTCTCACCCAGCGGTAAATAATTCTGTGTGCAAACCACCTTTTATCAATGTCACAGTTTTGTAAATTTGTGGTTTTATGTGCGGGATAGACTGTGTTCGCAGTTGTGGATGATCATCACCTTCGATGTTCATAGTCTGAGCACAAGGGTGACGGGGACTGTCAGAGTTAAAGGTGGAGCAGGTGAGCAGCCCGGCCCCAGGACAGGCCCCCGGGGTGGGAGAGGAACACTCTCAGAGAAATCTGAATCCTCTGATAATCTAAAAAGTCAGACCCTGCATTTCAGATGAAAACTTGTTAAGATCCAAACAATAAAACCTCAAATTCCCTTGTCTGGGGCTGGGCCTTGAGGTCAAAGGAAAATAACCACCACTGGAGGCCCAGCAAACCGCAGGGAGCCCGAGGGCTCGGGGCAGCTCGCTCACTCCCCGCGGGAGGTCAAGGCTGGCTCGGGGCCTGACACTCTGCACGTCAAGCTCTGGGAGCAGCTGGGGCCCCATCTGGTTCCGGGTCAGCCTCATTCTAGGCTTCCCTCTGCACCTGAAATGTCTGGTTTCTGCCGAAAGGGCACTTTCAGGGACAATACACACATGACGCCCCACAGCTGTCTCTTAGGGCGCAGACGGGACTGGATGGCCCTTGGGAACAGCCGTCAGTGGGACGTGCTCCTTGGCAAAGGGTCACCACTGGTCACTGACCGGGAGAAGCGTGCAGGGGCCAGGCCACCGAGCTGTAGGCCAACGACAGAGGGCGAGCAGCACTCCTCGGGGTTGGGGGTGAAGGACAGATCAGAATGACTCGCCTCCCGCTGTCAGTGCCCAGATCCGGGCTTTGTTGACGGTGACGAGTGTGGCCTGGGGCGTAAACCTGCCACCAGGGCCATTTGTCAAGAAGATGAACAGGACAGGTAACCCTCGTCTTTCAGCCTGACCCAAGGGACCCATGTCGGGAAGGCACTTCCTGCAACGTGGGGCTTCTAGACTCCCTTCCGGAGTCACAGGATGGCCACTGGGATTCTAGCTCACGCCTCATCCTCTCCCAACTCTCTTTTTTTATTTATTTGGAGAGAGTGAGTGGGGGAGGGGCAGAGACTGAGGGAGAGAGAATCCCAAGCAGGCTTCTTGCGGACAGCGCAGAGCCTGATGTGGGGCTTGAACTCACGAACTGAACCATGGGATCGTGACCTGAGCCGAAACCAAGAGTTGGTCCCTCAACCGACTGAGCTGTCCAGGCGCTGCCCCTCCCCTCCCCCAACAGGGTCCTTTTTCAAGGCAGAGGTGCAACAGAAAACACTGCGGTGAGTGCCCCAAACTAGTGTCCCTGCAAGGGGACCAGGGAAAAGAGAGTTGTGCACGGCTCTCCCTGGGGGTGGGGGCGGGGCTGCGCCACTCACAGAGGAACCGTGGGCGAAACGTCTTGTACCCCTCGTGCCGCTGACTTCTCAGGCCGTCATGCTACCGTCACGCCTAACTTAAAACTAACATCGGAATGACTTTTCTAAAGATATTCATTCAGGTTTATACTGACTAACACATTCAGTTTTTCCAGGGGAAAATAAATAGAATCTCGGTTGCTAACACGCTTATTTTATTTTATCTTCCCAAGTGATTCTTTTTAAAGCAGGTTGTTGGATATGGCCTTTCCTACTCAGCAGCTCTTACGTTAAAATATATCACAGTGAATTTGTATGACATTTTTAAAGAACCACTAATTTACTGACTGAGGTATTTTAAAATGAACCACTTTTGATAAACTCATAAAAGCAAAGGGACCTGAAGATCAAAAGTTGGACTTCCCTGAAATAAACTGTCCTCTAAACAAAGGATTGGCAAACTACCACCCATGGGTCAAATCGGGCCCTTTGCCTGTCTTTGTAAATAAAGTTTTATTGGAACACAGCCACGCCCACTCACTGGAGTACCGTCCACTGGCCCTTCACAGACAAGGTCTGCCGACCCCGGATCCAGCACGGGGTCGGCGCAGCGGTGGTAGTGGGGTCACCTGGGAACTCAGAGCTACAGAAGCTAGACTCAGCCCCCAGGCATTTGCATTTCAACAGGTCTCCAGGTGATTCGGATGCAGGCTGAGGTCGGAGAAACTTAAATGTGCAAACAAACACCTGGTGATCTTGTTAAACTGAAGACGCTGATTCAGGAGGTCTGGGGTGGAGCCCAAGATTCTGCAGGTGTTTTCCTTTTTAATCCCACGTTTCTAACAAGCCCCCGCGCGCTGCTGGTCCCCTTGCTCCTCAGGCGCACTTGGAACAGCGAGTGTCCAATGTCCCCCGCCCCCGCCCCCCAGCATCAGTGGCCAGAAGGTTTTAAAAGGGACAGGCGGTGTTTCATGAGAAAACCTACTCCGATGCTTTTCTTCTTGTTTCTTTTTTCGTGGCTAAATAAAACTGTTTTCTTTTTTTAAAATATAATGGATTGTCGAGTTAGCTAACAGGCAGTGTACACAGTGTCCAATGCTTTTACATGAACCGGCAGAGTATTACCTTCTTCAGTATTTCTGTGTTCAGCAGCATGTAGATGTCTATGGTACGACTTTCTTCTTTAGCAAGCGCGCTGAGGTTACAGTGCATTGTTAGGCAAGAAATTCCTGGTTTTTCACAGTCCTGAGAAGAAAAATCAGAGAACTTTCAAATGGTATTAAGAACAAAGACAAACGCACAGCAGTTTATGGAGGAGACTGGAGACTAAAACAACCCCAGGCAGAGGAATTCCACAGGCAGATTGCAATCACTCCTTCCGGCCACCAGAGGGCAATGGAGGGGTTTCCTGCCCCAGAACGTGCCAGAACGAGCTTTCACGTCAAGGGAATGGGAAACTTCAACGGGAAAAGGCCCACCCACTACTGGTTTTCACTACCAATACCATGTATTTCACACGGATAGGTCACTGTTTTCAAAAAGAAACACATGTGCATATTCCAAAAGCATTCTTCTTAGGAGTTCTGAACACAGGATGCATTTCCTACATGATGTCATTTCTGCCTGTGCAGTGGCAAGCACACTTTCCTGCCCCTTTCCCAGGGAGAGCAGATGAGAGGGCTAAGAAGTCATGCGACTCCAGAAAACACAGGAGGAAAGAAAAGCACATTTTACTAAGAAAGTACGTGAATCACCAGTAGAAGGATAAATTCCAAGTTTAAGTTACAAGAGAGGAATTCTTCTCTTTCATATGGAAAAATCCAAAATGTGCCTAGGGACACGCATGACGTTTCACAGGTGGGGCGAAACTGTCAGCCACATACAGACTTGTGTCTGTCACACAACTGCGTATCACTGTACCTAATTAACTCTTAAGGGCTTTTCAAAATAGTTCTATCATCAGCATTAGGTGGGTTAAAAACAAAACAAAAGAACAAAAAACCAAAACAACCCATACTGCAAGTGGCAATCGTTTGGTCCTATTTTTTTTTTTTTTAGGAAAAAAGAGAAAAAAGAGAAAGAAAAGTGAGATGTGCCCATCCTGAAATAAGGAACTAAAGAGATCATGGGGAAAGAAGGTTTTAGGAAAGCACACAACTTCCCTTTAAGTGAAATACCTTCACTTAAAAAAAAAAAATGGAGTCATAATTGACAAATAGTAGATGGAATACATCGTGATGTGGTTTTCATGTTTACGCCCAGGTCAAGGTGAGGAACAATGCCGGAGCTCCAGCAGGCCGCTTCGCGCCCTCTCCTGGGGACGCCCCTTCGAGGGCAGCCACCGCCCTGACTGCCCTCCGTTGCTATTGCTAGTCTTGCTCTTTCCCAACTTCATGTAAGTGAAATATGACACTGCGTGCGCTCTGGCTCCAGCTTCTTTCAGGCATTATTCTGTCTGTGAAATTCATTCACGTTGCTGCACGGGGCAGTATTTTTCATGGCTCTGTAATATTCCCGCGTGTGTGGCTACACCTCAGTGGTTTACCCATTCTCCTGTCGATGGGGATCTGGACTGTTCCCAGCTTCTAGCTCTAAGAAGATTGCTGTAAACCTTCTCTACCATGTCTTTAGGGGCCATAAATACTCATTTCTCTTGGGGGAACACCTCGGAGTGGAAGCACCGGGCCGCAGGGTACAGAGGGGTTTAGTTTTAGAGGAGGCTGCCCAGGAGTTTCCCCAAGTGGCTGTACAGCCATCGTCCTTGGTCATCCTAGCTGGAGAGATGTTTTCCTCCGTGCTTGGTGGGTTGCAAAGATTTTCCCTTTGCCAGGCAATGGAATTTGGAATGTAAATCTAACACTTTGATTGAAACCTCAGGCTGAAAAATAGCAGTTGACCACAGTCATTGCGACTTTAGACGTCAATTGATTAAAACCAGATCTGGGAAATAAGAAATGCCAAACAGAAAACTAGCCTCGCTATCTCACGCTCGCCTTCCTAGTGAGGACCACCCATGCGAACCCAACCAGTGAACAAATTCTTACCAAGACTTTTCTTCCAGACTTTGTGAAAAAGGCAAATATCGTATGGAAGATATTTTCTTGCTCTTGAGGGATGACGCAGGGGGTTGGGTTTTTTGTGAAAGAACAGTTTCCCTTCTCTTGGCCCACCTGAAAGTGAAAAGAAATCAGTTACAGGGGTCCATCCCAAAGATGAATTATGAGCCTGGAATCCCTTATTGCCAGGTCAGGTCTTCCCCCTCGACCGTTCTCCAGAGGACAACGTGGCCGCAGAGCTAAGGGGCAGAAGTAGAAGCATGAACCAGAGAATCCTGTCCTGAAATGCCGGAGATGAGACGGCACGCACCATGCAAATGAAATGGGACTAGGAGACGGCAAGACTTAAGGAACAAAATAAACCGTATACTTCATGCTCCCGAAGCACATTATGCGCATCCTGGTAGCTAGTCTTGGAGACGAGTGTTCATGCCCTTTGTCTGCAGGAGGAGAATGAGGCTCCAGTACGTCCTTGCCAACAACCACGGAGTCTAGAAGCTAGGTTTGAGCCCAGGTCTTCTAAGACCAAGCCTTCACGCATGGTCCACTGCCAGAGATTTTCAAACTGTGTTCCAGGGAACACCGAGGATGCTACAAAACCCCCTCAGTCATCCCCTAGAGAGGAGAAGAGGCATCCAGCAGAGCTTCTCTGGGCCCCATTCTCTGCTCCAACTAGGGTATCAGCCACCTATAATGTCATTTAAAGCCAGAGTTCTGCTACCAAACAAACAACAACAACAGCAACAACACAGTTGGGCAGCCACCACGCGGAGCCGCGCGGCGGCCTGGATGCCCGTAAGCTTGTGGTGAGTTCCCTGCTCCCCCTTCCGACGGCGGGAGCCGCGTGCTGAGAGACAACGACATTAAAAACAACGAACCGAAGCAATAGTGCAAGTCTTCCACGCTGGTTTCTCTAAGAACAACGTATTTTTGAGGCGGAAATTGAGGATATGCTGAAGAAAACAAAGACTTCTTTATATATGTCATTACATAACCCTGCAGATCGCCAAAGACTGGACACAACTTACGGTCGAGTTGTGAAATTTGTGATTAGTAATCCATAATTGAGGACTGTTCCAACCAGAACATCTGTTTAAATCAAATTCTTATTTTTGATGCTCTTGAGGGAAATATAGTGTGTTTGAACTTACTCAAGAATGTTTTTTCAGCGGCGCTTGGGTGGCTCAGTCGTTTGAGCACCCGGCTCTTGATTTTGGCTCAGGTCACGACCTCACGGTTTGTGGGTTTAAGCCCCACGTTGCGCTCTGGTGCTGACAGGCTGAGCCTGCTTGAGATTCTCTCTGCCTCTAGCCCTGCCCCTCCTCCACTCAAACAGTAAAAAAGAAAAAAAGAATGTTTCAACTTCCCATTCACAGTAGGGAGCAAAACTCAAAATTTTTACATAAAGAAACTTCTTTTTTTTTTTTAATGTTTTTATTTATTTCTAGGAGAGAGAGAGAGACAGCGCGAGCAGGGGAGGGTCAGAGAGAGAGGGAGTCACAGACTGAAACAGGCTCCAGGCTCTGAGCTGGCAGTCAGCACAGAGCCCGACGCGGGGCTCAAACCCACGAACCGCGAGATCATGACCTAAGCGAAAGTTGGACGCTTAACCGACTAAGCCACCCAGGCGTCCCTACATAAAGAAACTTCTAACTTAAGCCAACAGTGCTAACCTTTTAATAACAAACTATAACATAAGACCCTCAAATTTGCTGCATTGATCTCAATTTTATCTTTGGTCTAAACACATATGCCAGGATTTACTATATATGTCTGAAAACAAATAAGATGAAGGTCTATTTCCTCATATTAATTAATAGAAGAGAGAGTGCTGCCTTGACGAATCTCTCATAGTTTAGGACTTATTCTTTAAGAATCTCTTATTATCTGGTACTGTCTCAATTACTTTATTTGAACCACAGAATCTGGGAAGATACATCAGCGACTCAGTCTCAATCAATGCTGGTTTGGGCTGTTTTTAGAGGTCACTAGAAGGAATTAGTGAGAAGAAGGCAATGAGATTTAACACAGATTGGCAAACTGTGACAACTATTTTAAAGCCCTTTTTAGAAAGCAAAACACAGGGCCTTACCTAGTGAGGATCACGAATAATCACAAGACAAACGAGAACAACTGCTGCAATGTTATGCAGATGAGCATTTGTGTTTTGCAATGAAATTTCAATGAGCATCTTGGATTTAAAAGGTACTGCATTTCCTGGGCACCTGGCTGGCTCACTCTGCAGAACATGCAATCTGCAACTCTTGATCTCGGGGTCATGAGTTCTGAGCCCCATGTTGGGTGTAGAGATTACTTAAAAATAAAGTCTTTAAGGGACACCTGGGTGGCTTAGTTGGTTAAGCATCCGACTCTTGGTTTGGGCTCAGGTCATGATCTCATGGTTTGTGAGTGTGAGCCCCACACTGGGGTCTGTACTGATGGTACACAGCCCTCCTGGAATTCTCTCGTCCTCTCTCTCTGCCCCTCCCTGTGCTCATGCACACACACGCACTCTCTCTTTCCCAAAAATAAACACTTAAATTTTTTTAAAAAAGTGGCTTCGTTGCAATATATACTGATCTCAAAGGATGTACATGTGTGTGAAGCCATTTTGTGAGATGTGTGAATGGGAAACAGCATGCAAATTAATATATTATTCTTACATAATTTTAAGTATGCAACTGCATAGTTAGGTTAAATATTATAAGTCAATATTATTTAATTTGTGTTTCTAACTTCTTTTATTGAAGTAAAATTTATATTCACTAACATGCACAGATCTCTAGGGTGTCGTTTGATTAAGTCTGACAAATGAAATCACCCACATCACCACCAATCCAGTGAAGGTACAATCTGTCTCTCATTCCAGAATGTTCCCTCCAGCCCCTCTCCAGTCCAGTCCCACCCCCTACCTCCAAGGCAACCCCATTTCTGGTTCCTGTTAAGCTGGCCAAGGAAATGTTGGCTGTGCCCCATTAGGGAAGCAGGGGACCGTGTTATTTGGGGTTGCCCTCTACTCAGGCACACAGGGCTCACTGTGGATGAGCAGAACACATTTCGTTCACTGAGCATCTGAGGATTTGTTCATGTTCTTAATTCCACTCGTTTCTCGTTCTGAAGCATCCTCAGCCTGTTTGTCTTCTCGGGTGGACAATCGCCAAAAGGTGACTAGGAAAAGGGTCCTTCTGCAGCCTTGGGGAGCACACACCTCTGCTGAGATGACCCGGGGCCTGGCCAAATCAGGGATGGAGGCAGCGTCCCTCCTGGCTCTGCAGATTGGTGCTTCGGGTCTCCAGGCCGGGGGAGGAAGCGCGGGAACAGCCCCCAGTGGCAGCCAGCTGGGAACGGCAGGGCAAGCGGGTGGGCAGCGGCCGGAGCCGCACTGGGGGCCGGAGGCACAGACAGGGCTCGGAGCTTCCTGCCGCAACTTCTCCTGCGGTCCTGGGCAGCCCGCGCACAGGGTGCCGACACGTGTGACGTGGTCCCACGTGACTCTGATCTGCCCCAGTGGGATGGGGATGAGGGAAGTGGAGACTGAGTCTGCGGTGAATGACAATCTCAGCCAGTTGTGCTCCCGACTGTGG
Source organism: Proteles cristata cristata (assembly GCA_017311185.1). Classification (NCBI taxonomy): domain Eukaryota; kingdom Metazoa; phylum Chordata; class Mammalia; order Carnivora; family Hyaenidae; genus Proteles; species Proteles cristata. The sequence goes on along the minus strand of JAESUZ010000675.1, from coordinate 555,396 downwards.
TTACATGGGAATCATTTCAATTGGGGAAAATGACATTTTTCTGGGAGGTTCCGGGGGGTCCTCTTTCAAAGGGAGATTGAAGGTTGCTCGGTGCTGCATGGGTCTGGTTCTGGCCACCTAATCCTGTCGCAGACGCTCCCTCAGCTAGAACTGAGCAGCTCAGTCCCTGTCCAGGTCCCGGAAGGAAGGGGTTTTCTATGTTGTTTCTGTGCAACAGCCACAGTAACACCCAACACTTGTACAGCCCTTGCTGTGCGTGGGCTCCGAGTGCTCTACACACATGAGCTCGTGCGGTCCTTGTCCTGAGGGGAGTTTTATCACCATCCCCATTTTACAGACGGAGAAACTGAGAGGCAATGGCCCCCTGAGGTCTCTCAGTCAGCAGGCCGTCCAGCCAGATCCAGAACTTACAACCATCTCCCGCCTCTCAGGCACAGGGGAGGCTGGGACTGGGCGGGCAGTGCTGGACGGGCGGACCTGGGGGAACAGACCTTCCGGTTCCTACCTTGATCAAGAGGAAGAAAGCACTAACCTAAGGTCTAGGAGGCCCAGAATCCTTCATCCAGACCCATTTCTGCTGCTGCGGCCAAAAAATGACTCCTGGCCAGAGTGTGTGCGATAAAAGCGTCTGCTGGCTGGGAGGCAGGCTTCTCCATGCTGTCTTGGCCTGGAAGGGGAATGGAGCATTCTGGAACGTGGTTCCTGGGAGGCAGCTTGGAGACCACACAGTTCCTTGGCCTCAGCTGACAGATAAGGAACCAGAGGCCCGGAGTTCCAGGGCTTGTTCAAGGTCACGTGACTGGCTGCTGGCAGCAAGGAGCACCCAGTGAAGGGATCCTGGGGCACAGACGGCCTTGGTGAGCCCGGGCGTCAGCCCCAGCTCTGCCCCCGAACAGCTGCCAGTTAGGGTCTCAGGGTCTCAGCGTCCTTGTGTTACATTAGGGTGGTGGCCTAGGTGCTCACTAAGGTTGCTTCACCTGCTTATTCCACACTTTGAGGACTATCTGCATTTTATAAGGGCCAGGGGCCACCTAATCTCGCGCTATGTAGGTAAGCAAATGCTGACATCCCCACCCCCAGCTTGGTTGCAACCACTTTTTTTGCATATATATATGCAATATATATATATATATATTTCTTTTTTTTTTAAATTTAGTTTGAGGGGTGGGGGAAGGGACAGAGAGAGAGAAGGAGAGAGAAAATCTCAGGCGGGCTCTGTGCTGACAGCGCTAGATCTCATGAGGGGCTGGATCTCATGAACCATGAGATCATGACCTGAGCTGGGATCAAGAGTTGGACGCTTAACTGACTGAGTCCCCCGGGACCCCCCACCCCCCACACCTTCTTTGCTTAAAATCAAAGGGAAATGCTATTTCCTTCTTGTATTGCAGACAATCCAAATAGCACAGTGCTCATGTCCAATAGGTTCATTTCTGTGGCCAAGGGGTCGGGGCCGTTGCCCCTGCTCACGCCTGCCCACTCGACTTTCATCCATTTCCCAGACTGAGTCCAAATGCTTCCCGTGACGTGGCTGCTTGTCTCCCAGGATTACTGGGAGCTGGAAGTGGCCCGTGTCTACTGGAATGTGGACAGCAGGTCTTCAGCAAACACCCACATTAAGGACAGAGGATGTGGGCTGCAGGGTCACGGCTGGGTTCCGCCGAGGCGGCTACTGAGGGTTTTCTGCTGGCATCTGGTCTCCTTTAATCCCCTTGTCCTGACCCCAAAGAAAACACTGTGTAAATCAAGGCCAAGAGATGGTGGTGATTTGGGAAACTGTCAGGAGCCCAAGGATGATGGCAGAGTCCAAGCCACTTGGTCAGGAGGCTTTGTGGTCAGAGGCCTCCAAGGCCCGGGGCCTATCTGAGGACGAAGTGCTCGGTACACTTTATGTGGTCTGGCCAAACCTCCCTTTATAAAATACCGGGTTCAGTGTGTGATTCGGGGCGAGTCCACAGGCAGGATGCTGCAAAAGAGAGTCTGTCTTTCATTTCGAACGTTACCATTCAAAGGAATGTCTAGGGGCGCCTGGGGGGCTCAGTCGGTTAAGCATCCTACCTCGGCTCAGGTCATGATCTCACGGTTCATGGGTTCAAGCCCTGCATCGGGCTCTGTGCTGACAGCTCAGAGCCTGGAGCCTGTTTCAGATTCTGTGTCTCCCTCTCTCTCTGACCCTCCCCTGCTCACACTGTCTCTTTCTCTCTCTCAGAAATAAATAAAACATTAAAAAACAATTAAAAACAAAAACAAAGGAGCGTCTAGAGATTTTACCAAAGACTGTCCAGGCTGTGATGCTGATATAGGGGAAACGAAGCATTTCCACGTTGCTGCATACGGCACCTCCGAGTTGTGAGCTGACCGAGAGTCAGAGGGGGGACGCGGGTCTCTCCTGGGGTCCCAGACCAGAGCCACCTCAAGGCAGTCCTTGTCCCGTGGCCTGAAGCCTGGGGGGGGGGGGAGAGGAGTCCTCCAACCTGTTTTCAGACTCTCATTCCCCAAGCGTATCACCCTCGAAATCAACTCCAGTTGCATAAGGCCCCACCCCTGTGCTGCGTTCAGGTACAAACAGCAGTGACACCCGCTAACACGGGCACTATTCTGAAAGCTATGGGGGCGCTGGGTGGCTCAGCTGGTTAACGTCCAACTCTTCCTGATTTTGGCTCAAGTCATGATCTCATACTCATGAGGTCCAGCCCCGAGTCGGGCTCTGCATGGAGCCTGGAGCCTGCTTGGGATTCTCTCTGTCCCTCTCTCTGTGCCCTCCCCACTCATGATTTCTCTTTCAAAACAAGCTTAAAAAAAAACAAAAACAACCCATTCACAGCTATGGCATGTGCCGAACCCTCAGAGTACCCACGCATCCAGGGGCCCGCTATCAGTAGGGCGACCATATAATTTATTGTCCAAACCAGGATGTCTCTGAGTGAAGTGGGAGAGTCAGCCAGACAGACTGGCAAGACAGAGGCACGTATCAGCCAAACTGGGACACTGCGTCTCCCTAACTTTCACCCCTAGTTTACAAAAGAGAAGACTGAGACCCAGAGAGGTTAGGTAGCCTGTCACATGCCTGGATCCGCTGACTACGGACGGAGTGCCATCTCCAGAGCTTTCCCCAGGAGGCCCCACCCTGCTCCTCCGTCCTGGGCCCAGGCTGCGGAGCCTCTGGGCCCCCTCCCCCTGCCCCGGGTCAGGGCCCTAATCTCATTGGTCCCCTCTCTCACAAGCCTCAGAAATTCCTCCCCGTGCCAGAAGTTGGCCTGTCGTGATCTGCATTCTTGACTCGGAGGAGGTGGTGCTTCGTGTGGATCTTGGAAGAAGGGAGAACTTCCAGAGAGCAAAGTGAGAAGGGGGCAGCTGCAGGGAGGGAGGGACGGCAGGTGCGAAGCCCCAGAGGCAAAGAGCGGGCCGGGTCCAGGGGGGCCTGTGAGCGCGCGCGGCTCGAGCCCTGGGTGAGTGGTGGGCAGCGGTCAGGAAAGAGGCAGGAGAGCTGGGCCTGGGCACAGAGGGGGGTCCTGCGGGCGAGTCTCAGGCGGGGATCCCCCAGAAGGTGATGAACAAGTCTCAAAATGAAGGAACCACTTTCCACCCGGGGCAGGGGACGGTACAGGCTAAGGCACAGATGCCCCCTTTCTACCAGGATCAGCCCTGTTTCTTGACCGCCCTCCAGCTGGCGGGGCTCCAGGGCTGGGAGAGCTCACCAAAGTGTCCCTGCCCTGATGCACAAAGTGGATCCTTGAACATGGTACATGGCCAATGAAAGAGAAATGGGGGGTCAGACTGGCACGGGAGCAAACTCAATGAAATTAGCACTCCCTGCAAAAGATGCTTAGAGTCTTCACCAACGTGGGTCTTAAATGAAGACTGACTGGAAAACTATGTTTATGGAACTGACTTGGATTAAAGAGGGCACAGGTTCAATTTTGAATAACATGTGTTTCATGTTAACTCACATTTATCTGTTAATCATTGACCCTGCGTTCTCTGTTACATCTTTGGGCCACTTTTCCCTATCGTGTTACAGCAATCACAGCTGATGGCAACTGGGTAAACATGACCCGTCCCCTGACTCGCCACCTGCTCCTCCGGATTCACACGCCTCTTGAGTTTGAAAACCCAGGGAGTGTTTCCAATGCCTACTTTGCTAATTCAGTTACCTGCTGCCTAATCTTGGAACCAAGTGTCAGAAGATAGTAAGCCCCTTTCTGCCACAGGAGGCTGGACCTTTACCACGGTGGCTTTGCTGATCTGAAGTTTAGGGCTTCAAGATTTGAAGTAAAAACAGTACTCAGAAAATGTTCGAGAAATGATACCAACTGGCTGGTTAAGCTGACCTAGGATGTTTATTATCAGAAAGATAAATTAAAATGACCCCTTTTCCATTCAGCAAAATATAAACTGCGAGAGACCATCTTCCCTCTTTATGTTATGCCTTAAATCACGTTGCTTTGATTCGCTATTGTTTCTCGGTATTAACCAAAGAACAATGAAAGAGCATAATTTACTAATAATCCTAAAATAAATATTTTCACATATTACAAGTCATTTTAAGTCTTTCTGAGAATACAGACCCAGGATAAAGCAGAGGGGCTGCTCAGAGTCTCCTTTTATCTGCCCTGATTTTTCAACTGCAACGACACTATTTGCTCTAAGAGCAGAGAAAGCGCTAACCATCCTGGGTAGCTCCTCCTAAGAGACAGGCCCAGCTTTCCGCTACTAATGCATTCTAAGGGCCGAAAACACAACTTCTGTGTGCATGCGTCCTGCGGTAGGCCCTCCGGGAGTGTGGATTGATTCTTCTGCTTTGTGAGAAGGGGCCCCTTGTTTGTCAGTCGGGCAAGTTCTGATTTTCTGATACTCGCCTCTGTGTGCAGCCAGAGACTCCGACGTGTTCCGACAGACACAAAGGACAAGCAGTTTGTGGGACCCCACAACAGGACGTAAGGTGACGCGCGGCTCCGGCTCCGGCCAGTCCTTCCCGCAGTGCCCCCGGATGAAGAGCCGTCTGTTTCTGAACGGGTGAAGGTAAACGAGTGCGCAGCAGCCCCCATAAAACAACAGCCCACCTCTGCACCGGCGGAGCTGGGGGAGAGCAGGGCACTGCAGAAGGGTCTGGTGCCGTTTAGGGTTCCAGACAGGCAAAGGCAGTTACTTTTAAAAAGACTGAAAAGATCAATAACTTCCACTCCAGATGTCTCCTCTCTTTCTAATTAAAAATTATCTTCTAAATAAAATGCTTTCTTCTTAGGGCGCCTGGGTGGCTCAGTCAGTTAAGTGTCCGACTTCGGCTCACGTTATGATCTCGCTGTTTCTGAGTTCGAGCTGACAGCTCAGAGCCTGGAGCTGCTTCAGATTCTGTGTGTGTCTCTCTCTCTCTCTGCCCTTCTCTCGCTCATGCTCTGTCTCTCTTTCAAAAATAAATAAACATTAAAAAAAAGCTTTCTTCTTCCCACTCCCCACCTCCCCCGCCCCAGTTCCCATCCCTCAAGCCACCAATATGTGAAAGGTCAGTGTGTTACAGAGAACAAAACTGAAACAGGAAATAAAGGGGCAAAGCCCCTTCGAGTATAATCCATCACACAGCGTGACCTCTGTGAGCCTGCCAGTATTTCATACAATATTTCACGTCTTAGGATAACAGCCAGTGACTCCCCCTCACCAGCTCTGTCTAGGGTTTGGCGACCATGCCATGCCCTCCCTGCTCCGCCACACCCTCTTCCCCGGGGTAGCTGGCATGTCTGCATGCAGGCCGCCACCAGGCCCGCTGAAACAATTCGTGTACGGTTCATCAGAGAAAGCCACATCGCCCGGATGAGGCCGCGGTCACGAGCACCGGGATGGCCTGTTACTGGCGTTAAGGGGCTACAGACGGGAAGTCGTAGTTTCGGAGAAACAGTGACACAGAAGAATCTTCAGATGCGGTCAGATTCTCTTTAGTGAAAAAGTGAGACATAAATATGTTATCTGAGCACTGGATGCACATGCCAAAAATGTTTTCCTTCCACAGATAATGAAACATTTTGGAAACAGAACGATCTGTTGGTGTGGATAATAAATGAGTCAGTAGCCAAATAGGGGACACAACACTACCCTTGGATTTGGATCAGTTTATCCAGATTCTGGGTCTACTTAGACCCATCTCATGGTCAAGAACAAAGCCCGTGCCCGTCTTCCACGAAAGATATCTTAACACACCTGTCGATTCACCGAGTTATCTCTGTGTTTATTAAATGTATCACTTGATAATTATCCCTTCACCAGAAAGTGATAAACAATCATTTTCTGACTGTTTCACGTGTGGCCACCTGTCTAACATCCCAGACAAGTTTCTGAGAGTATATACATCTGAGCAGTAAACCGAGAATTCTTAAGTCTAAAGTTTCAAGACTTTGTATGAGGCCTAAAACGTGCTTTCGGTCCTCCTTAAGGAGAAGTGAGGGAAGCTGGCTCACTTCTCAGCGTCTAACAGTGTTGAGAAAGTTCCTTTCGGTCAGAAGAAACTTGGTGTGTATGTCAGAGAGGGGTCTTCCTGTTTTTGTGTTCGTGAAGCAGCCGCCATTCGTCCTGCGCAGGTTCAGTGAGAACCACGTGCGTCCAGGCAATGGCCGACTGGGGATCTGTTGATCCCCAGTGAGATCTGTTAGCAACTGCGGTAACAAGCCCTCTCCCGGCAGCGGCACGGCCCTGGGTCATGTTGCCGTTAAGGAGTGAAGGAAAGTAAGCTGCAGAGTCACTCGCTCCTAAGGCTTATCCGTGTCAGGGACCGGAACAATCGTGTCCCAGAGCGCGGGCGTCCCGGCTGGCCCCCACAGCCTCGACGGGAGCATAACGCTTCCAGATGTCACAGCGGCCGTGAGCACAGGGCCCTGGGCTCCTTGATAAGCTGGCGCCCTTGGCCAGCAGGGAAATGTCACTGCTGACGTGGTTCAGTGGCTCTGTCCCCATGGGTTAAAGGGCAGCCTTGGGCCACACTGTGCCCGGACAGCCCAGGCTGAAGCTCATCACCACCTTCCAGAGGCTGCGTGCTGAATGGAAGCTGTGCAAAGAAACACACGCTTCCTCCCTCTAGCCAAAACTAAACCTGACCCAAGAGCCCAGGAACGTAACTCTCTCTCCAGAATTCAATCAGCCGTCGCCCCGCTTTTAAGTGTTTGGCTTCTGTTGAGAAAGAAAAAAAAAAAAAAACCTGAAGCCAACCTAATCCTGACTCATTTTAGGAACTTGACTATTCAGCTCACTTTCAGACATATGCAGAACCAAGAAAAAAAAAAAAGAAAATAATGGTTGGAGGCCACTGCTGAGGTCAGCCGACTTGACTGTATGTGTGTATGTGTGTGTGTGTGTGTGTGAGAGAGAGAGAGAAAAGGAGCACGTTTTCATGATATCAGAGAAAGTGGAGTTCACGTTTGCTCTGAAAGGGCTTCCTTTCTGTTAATGATTCTGCCCCTTATTTCCATGTTGCCTTTTTACTTATTCCCACTTTAAAATTAAGGCAACCTCTGTTTTGAGTTAAAGGAAGTTGCCAGAACTTGGGATTTCAACTCAACGCAAGTTTCCTGAGTTCCTAGGACACGTTAGATGTGCTGCAGGGTGTGCGGATGTCCAAGGGCACACACACTCTGTCCTACGGCAGAAAGGAACACTTATTGTTGACCCTAACAGAGCGGGTGTGGCCAATTCCTCCTCTTACCCGGGCACATACTACAGTCAGGGCACCAGATGCGGGAAACAAGGCAGCCACGACTTTCGTGCCGTAGTGTTTTCAATCTTGTGGAAGAAGGCAATTGTTAAATAGTAATTTCAGGTGGTGACAAGTACGATGAAGAAAGTAACACAGGGATGGGAGAGAGTTGATGGAGATTTGCAACATCAGCTAAGGTGACCAGGGAAGAGCTCAGGGAAAAGGTGAACTGTGGGCTCAGACCCACACTATGAGAAGGAGCCAGTCACGCAAACACACAAAGATCTGGGAGAAGAGAGCTCTTACAGCAGAGGCAGGTGCAAAGGCCCTGGGCAGGACTTCCCAGGAAGGTATCTAGGAAGGCTTGATGGAGGGGAGGGTGTGTGAGAATTAGGTCTTGAGGAACCAGCCGGTGTTCCATAGCCAGAGGGAAGGAAGGGACCGTTAGCAGGGCCTGGAGGCCCAGGGACATGCATGCTGGGTGAATCGGCTGCCTTCATGGTCAGGTGTGGCTGGAAGACAAGTTCAGGGGCAGAGGGTATCGGAGGACACGGCCTGGAAAGGTGGACGCGAGGTCATGCCAGGTTTTAGACCACATGTTCTTCTTCTTTTTTTAATTTTTATAGTTTATTTTTGAGACAGAGAGGGACGGAGGATGAGTGGGGGAGGGGTAGAGAGAGAGGGAGACACAGAATCCTAAACAGGCTCCAGGCTCTGAGCTGTCAGCACAGAACCTGACACGGGGCTCGAACCCACGAACCGTGAGATCATGACCTGAGCCGAGGAAGGATGCTTAACCAACTGAGCCCCCCAGACGCCCCCAGACCACATGGTTTTTGACCATTAAGATCTCCTTGTTAATCTTTTTACTGAGAACCCCAGGGGCGTCCCCGAGAGTTAAACAGATAAGTTAATACAAGTAGAAGGCAAGGCCTCAGATGGCAAACCAGGTCCTCAGGGAGAAGAAGGACCGCCCCCCTGGACCCTGCATCCTGGGGTTTCTAGGCCTTGAATTCTTGTTGGGAGGAAAGTCCCTCCCCGGACGAGTCCTGGTTGACACAGGATAAGGCCTCACATCTCTACAGGAAAGCTGAGAGCGAAGGAGGGTGGATAAAGCAGTATGTGCTCACTCTGGAGGAGAGTAGCAGACACTGAAAAAAGCCCTGAGCTGTTCAGTGTCGGCTTCTCTGCTGCGCTGCCCTAAAGCACCAAACCCGGCTGGCGAGCACGTTAGGTGCCGGCCCCGGGGAGCTGGCTACGCGGGAGCCTTCCTGGTGCAATTACTCCCCGTGTGTAACGGAGTCACGGAGCCCAGCCCTTCTCTCCTGCAAAACATGCCTTAACACCCGGGCAGCTCTGGAAACCAGCCTTCCCGTCAGAGCTGCTGCTGTGAGCTAAGCGAGTCTCTTTCCTGCTCCCTGCGGGGAGGGCTAACGAGCATACGCACAGGGGCCCCGGTGTCCCCTCTGGACGGGCTTCACCGGAGGAAACCAACCAGGGCGAAAAGCAAGGAGAGGGAATTCTCAGGAAATACAGACTGGCCGAGCCTTCCCATGCAAAGATCGCGTCACCACCGCCTGAGACAGCTCGGGTCGCCCACCCTGACGGAAGGCCTCCGCGAGACCTGCCCTGGCCATTCACAATACACAAGTCCCCCCCGCGCCACCCCCTCGTCTCCTTCGCGTTTCTCCACCCCACTTACCACCATGTAATACATCGCTGTATCTTATTACTTGTCTCCACCAGAATGTCAGCTAGTGAGCGCTAGAAATGATTATTCCTTGCCTGTTTTATCTCTCTTCCCTGCGCATCTCAGTGCTTGGCCTATGGTGGGGACAAAGCATTTCCTGAATAAATGAATGAACGAACGTGTGGATAAAAGATGACCCCGGCAGCCTTGCATGGTGACAACGGCCACCCCCTCGTTACCGACACTCATCCCCGAGGCAATGACGGTCACACCCGCAGCGACGACGGTCACCCCCATTTTATAGATGGGAAAAGGGAAGGCTTTAGGCCAGGGCTTCTCAATATCAAGGTGCAAGTAAATCACTGGGGATCTTGTTAAAATGCAGATTCTGATTCAGCAGGTCTGGATGGAGCCCGAGATTCCTCATTTGTGCAATTTTAACTTCCAGGTCATGCTGATGCGATTGGACAGCTCACGTCCAGACACAGAGATGTCACAAGGCCTTGTGGGTGGCTGTACGGTCTAGTCTGACTTCGAGCATCTGGCTTCCGCTCAGGTCATGATCTCACGGTCTGGGAGTTTGAGCCCTGCATCGGGCTCGCTGCTGCCAGCACAGAGGCCGCTTCAGATCCTCTGTCCCCGGCTCGCTGCCCCTCCCCCGCCCCTCTCTAAAATAAACATTAAAAAAGAAGTGAACACTAACTTAGCCACTTCCCAACTCTGTGGCCTGGCACATCCCTGTGCATCTGCTTCCTCTGCAAATTCTAATGAAGATTAAATGAACTGGTCCAGGTAAGAGCTGTAACAAGTTCTTCATAAAAATGTATTATTATTACCACTTTTTTCAAGCCTGAATCTAACAGCTCCCTCTCAGAATCCTTGGGGAATATTATTTTCTACTTCAACCAAAATAGAAAAAGCTTACATTTATGCCGAGAACAATGCCATCTATGTCTACTATCAAACAGAAATCTCTGCTGGAAATATTTATGTGAGAATTTTGAGACAGGTTCCTAAAAGTGGAATTGCTGGTATTCATATTTTACATTCTGATAGTTATTGTCAAGTCACTTTTTAAAAGTTGATTTACTCATTTTGAGAGAGACAGAATGGGGCAGGGCCAGAAAGTGAAAGCGAGAGCGAGAGCGAGAATCCCAAGCCGTCTCCGCACTGTCAGCGCAGAGTCAGCGCATGGCTCAAACCCATGAACCATGAGACCATCAAGCCAAAACCAAGAGTTGGATGCTCAACCAATTGAGACCCCCAGGCACCCCTCAAGTTGCCTTTTATACCAATGGTATTTAGGAGTACCCATTTTTCCTCATTTTATCCAACAATGGATATTAACAATCTTTTAGATTTTTTCCAGTTTAGTTGGGCAGGGACCTCATTTTCATTGGAGTTTACATTGCTCTGATTACTATTTGGGGCTAATGTTTGTCATTTATTCACATTTGTTTTCTTTAATATGTTTATTTGCCACGAACTTTTGTGAATTGCCTGTTCATATCTCTTCACCCATTTTTATAATTTTTGGCCTTTTCCTTATTGATCTGAAGAAGACATTTGCATGTTTGTCTGTCAACTGTGTTGCAAACATACTCTCCCAAATATCTTTTAATTTGTTTGGGATGTTTTATGATCACACACAAGTTTAACAAGTTTATAGATTTGAATTTGTCAATCTTTAAGGGTTCTGGATTTTATGATTTGATTATGAAGAAGAGCTTTCCCATCCAATGATTATGAAATCACGTTCAGCCCAACGTTTGGTGGGCACTAGACAATGACAGAAGCGCCACTCTGAGTGTCCATCACAATCTTGGGCCTGCGTCTTTCTTACTTTTTCGTTTTCAGATTTTATTTATTTATTTATTTTTAAAGTAAACTCTACACCCAACGTGGGGCTCTAACTCATAAACCCAAGATCAAGAGTTGAATGTTCTACCAACTGAGCCAGTCAGGGGCCCCCATGTTCTTGGAACTTCTTCTAACGCAGAAATCACTTCCATATCCATTCCATCTGCTTGGCCAAGTGTTTTGGGAAATGCAATGCATCGACCCTTTGCTAATGACACATTTAATTCTGGGCCCCTCACAGCTCTTATCAGATGAGTCTTCAAGCACAGATTCCTTGCTGGTTTGTCTACAGTGATAATCTAATGTTTGTGAGTCCAAAGATTTGTAAGCTATTGTTGAAAGGTACATTTTTTTTTTAGTGACAGAGCCAGGGTCACTTTTCTGTTACTAATGTGTATGGCAGGGGTGGGTAATACAAATAGCAGTTGAGTCTTTTCACAGACCCTAGGCGCTACACCTCCCCAACAGTCTGTCTAGAGAACTGGAAGCCAGGACAAAGGCTCAAGGACTCTGCTCAGGCTTCCCTGGGGCCCCGCATTGATTATGCGAAGTACTGCCTTCGGGGCATCTGCTTTCCCAAGCAATCAATGCAACAACAGGAGTGAGAAATGAGGAACAGCAACTGCTTAGCATCTATTTTTCCTTGTAATTAATATCACGTGGCTGCGTGAACGGCCTGGAGCTGTCTGGTGGAGAAATGCTCATTCAGAGAAACCAAGCAACAAACAAACACGAAAAGGCGTGCCGGCACATAATTCTTGCAAAATGCAAAAGGGAAAGGTCTTACCTCAAAGCTGTCTATAACCGAAATAACCACTGGGGGTTTACGTTTGGTCTTTTTTCTTTTCCTCTGAAAAATCAGCTCATGTATTTTCTTGCAACCTAGACAAGCACTCTAATTGTCCCATTAAAAGAGGTGTTGAAATGTTACTAATTGTCAAATGCAATTAAGTGTAGCAACATATCACAGGTAAATTAACGAGAAGCCAGGTGCTTAGAAATTATGAAAATAGTCAGTACTTTCTGCTAATATTCCTATTTTACGTATAACTTTCTAATCCACCTATTTTTTCCCCAGTGAGGTAGAGGTTTTCTGTGACTTCTTCCCAAATGAATAGCCAATTGTTTCCATATCTTTTATTCTGAAGGAGTCTATACATCTGTACTGTTTGGGACAATTATTTCATCAGATACTTTTTCTGCCCCTTTCTGTCTATCTTTTCCTTCTGAAACTCCAATTATGTGTATTTTTATGTGTTACTTTATGGTGTCTAACAGGTCTCTGAGGCTTCGCTCCTTTTTCTGTATTTTTCTTTTCCTTTCTGTTCTTGAGATGGGATAATTCTACCGATCTTCAAGTTTGCTGATTCCTTGTCAGCTCAAATTTGCTACTGAGCCCCTCTAATGAATTTCTCATTTCAGGTATTTTACTTTTGACTCCAGAATTTCTGTTTGGCTCCTTTTATAATTTCCATCTTTTACTGACATTCTTTATCCAATGAGTCATTGTTATCATACTTTCCTTTAATTCTTTAAACATGGTTTCTTTTAGTTCTCTAAACACATTTACGATGGCTACTTTGAAGTCCTTGATTGCTAAATCCACCATCTGGGCTTCTCAAAGGGAGCTTCAACTGATTCCTTTTCTCCCCGTGCACACTGTTTACCTCATTCTTATTTCTTCACATGCTTCACATATGTATTTTTCTAAACTGAAAGTTTTAGATAAATATTGTGGCAACTCTGCATTCTTATCTTCCTTTGGGAAAAGGTAGCTGTTACTTTTTTGTGTGTTGCTTATTTAGTGCCTTCGTGGGACTGATTCTGTGGAATCTGTTTCTCCTGAAAAGCATAATCTCGGATGTCTCTGGTCAGTATTTTTTTACATCGGTTTTATTTTTAAGCCTGGTTTCCTAGGGCTTGGATCAGCATAGCCTAGTGATCAGCCAATGACTGGCCAGCGGCTGTACATAAACACCTTGGTCTAGTAAGGCTTCCACCCTTAGCCAGGGGACAGGTTGTGTGGCTTGGGGAAGGCAAGGTCAGGCAGTTTATAAGCATGACCCAGCTTCTCCTTTCTGCGTTCACAAGGTCTCACATTCAATTAGTTGATTATCTCATATTTTCTAAGAGCTAGTAACATTGTTTGCAGTAGAGATACTTCTGTCTTTTTTTTTTTCTTTTTTACAATAAAGGTGATTCATTTCTTTTTAAAATTTTTAGTGTTTATTATTTTGAGAGAGCGAGTGAGCAGGAAGGGGGCAGAGAGATAGGGAGACAGAATCCAAAGGAGGCTCCAGGCTCTGAGCTGTCAGCACAGCTTAACCAACTGAGCTGCCCAGGTGCCCCACCCTTATGGGTCATTTTAAAGGTGTATCTCTTATAAGTAACTTATGCTTGGATAAAAAAAAAAAAAATCCAACCTGATGGGCTCTGTCATTTGCTAGGAGGGCATTTGTTTCATTCACAGTTATTTGGATTATTGATAGGTTTGGATTTATCCTTATAATCATGTTATATATAAATGTGTGCATGTATTTTTTTCTTCATGAGATTTCAAAAAAATTTAAAAATTTTTAGCTTTTAGAGAAAGTGTGCACAAGGGGCAGAGGGGAAGAATCTTAAGCAGGCTCCACACTCAGCACAGAGGCAGATGTGGGGCTCAATCTTCTGACCATGAGACCATGACCTGAGCCAAAATCAAGAGTTAGACACTTAACTGACTAAGCCATCCAGGTGCCTCCATGAGTTCTTTTAAAATGCTTCTTTAGGGGCGCCTGGGTGGCTTAGTCAGTTAAGCGTCCGACTTTCGCTTAGGTCATGATCTCGCGGTTTGTGGGTTTGAGCCCCGCGTCGGGTTCTGGGCTGACTGCCAGCTCAGAGCCTGGAGCCTGTTTCAGTCTGTGACTCCCTCTCTCTCTGACCTCCCCTGCTCACGCTGTCTCTCTCTCTCTCTCTAGAAAAAAAAAAAAAAAAGACAAAATGCTTCTTTAGTGGTTTGGATGCCTTTGCTTTTATTCTTTTAAGGTGTCGCTAAATTTTTCATGCATTTATCAAAGTCCTGAGCTAACTGGTACAGAAACTCTTCCCCAAACAAAGCAAGAATCTTGACTTGCTTTCATTTCCATTTAACCTGCCTTCTAATTCTTATCTTGAAATCGTTTGGATCTCCATTTCAGATTGTTATAAAATAATGGAATAATGAGTGTAACTGGAATGGGGGGGGTTCTTTTGTGCCATATTACTGGAAAACACCTCAAGTTTCCAACCCACTGCTTTATTCTTTGACATCCATTCCACTACACAGCTCATACATGAGGGTTTTGAGTGATCAAAAATTTAAATGTACACAACTCCAGCTTCTCTATTTCATGGAAACAAGGTCTTTTTGCATCTCTCTGAACATATCAATCATCCTCATTCTAAAGTCTTCTGTTTGCGTCATTATTATACCGTCTGGTGTGGGTTTTTCTTTTCACGGCAGTTGTGCGCCTCTGTCCTGGGGCTGACGCTCCTCGTTTCGTGAGCGTTTCTTGGTGGTCTGCTCATCATCTGTCTGTCCTACTGATGAAGCCTCTGCCTCTGGTGACCGGGCACTTCTCTGAGGAGGGGTGTGAAGTAGAATCTAGTAGAAAACACATGAGCTCTGGAGCCAGACAGACCTGGTCACAGGCCCTCTCTATTACTTACCAGCTGTGTAATGCTGGGCAAGTCTTTGAGGCTTGGTTCCTCTACACGGGACGATGACACCCCCGCCCCCGAAGAGGTGCTGTATGGATTAAATTTGACAGCACATGAATACAGACCATGAAAGCCTCAGGAGAGCAGTAAATGGTATGGTTTTTTTTGTCAGTTATTTAGAAGAAAGTTCTTCAGTCTTTAGTCTTTGATAAAATGTGATCAAGTTAATGGTCCCAACACCACTGTCTTTAAGAAGCGTCTCTGGATCATTCTAGGGGAAAGCAATGCAGTCCTCCATTTCCAAGTTTAAGCTTCTGCGTGGTCGCTGATATATCAGGTGCATCTTCCCTTTATAGGGATACAGACGCATCACAAGTCAGGTGAAGCTCCCAGATCCACTAACTTGTTTTGGCAGAAATTAGATCATGGGCAGCCTGTCTGGTGTGCCTGCGTGGACACTGTGTGTGGGGGTATAATCTACTAAGATATATTCTAATGGATACTAGTATTGATATCACATTGATATCAACATCCTAATGACGCCCTATGGTAAAGTAATTGATGTGTCTCCTCAGAAAATCAACCCTTATTTCCACATTCTTTTACCTCCTGGAAATCAGGTCAGTTCTTTAGACTTGCTGTCCCAAAGCAAGCACAGAGATGACCAGAGGTGTAAGCCTTTTCATATGGTTTCATGGAACCAAGCATGGAATGGCGTTTAGTTCATCTCTCTGGAGTTCTCTGGTGAAAGATCCAGACTTTCACCTAGAATACAGTTCCTGCCCTCCATTCCCTGTAGACTGTCTTCCTTCTTGCATATTTACAAGAGCCAAATCCTCCTCTTCCAGCACCAGAAAGCTGCCCACAGATAGGTTTTCAGTGTCAGCAAATAAAGCCTGAGTCCTGAGACAAACCTCCCCTCCCTGCCCTTGAACGTCACACATTGTGAGTAAAACTTAACTGCAGAGTGGGAACCACCGCCCACGTTCGAATGGTCTCCCCTTCATAAGCCATAATGCTTGTGACCCACGTTCTAACCTCGCTCCTCTGAGGCCCATGCCCACGGGCTCTGCTCAAGGCTCGCCTGTGCAGAGAGACTGTAACAAAGTGAAGCCGTTACATTTTCCAGGCCGATTCCCATCAAGCTGGATGAGAGGCTGTATCCTCACTTCAAGCAGGAGCTTCCTCTACGGAGCAAATGCTTGCCTCACAAGGGCTGTCTGTCCCACAGAGGCCACTGCCCATAGGTCATCTACCGGCAATATCCATGACGTGTGGCTTGACAGCCTCTGGTAGCAGGTAGCTCGGCCTTCCGCATTCCGAAGTCAGGAGAAAGGAGTGAGCGGATCCACCGGAGCGCAGAACTGATGCACCCCAGAAGGTGATGAGCTAACCAACTGCCACAGGAAGTGACTCCTGCCACCCCGCCCCGATATCTGTCAGCAGTACACTCTGGAGAAGGTGTAGAGAACAGCCACCTTTGCTTATTTTGTGCAAGAGCTAGGCACAGAGGACAGAGAATCTGATACGGCCTCCATACTGCACTTACAACTAGGGGCCCTTCCCTCTGTCCAGAAAGTTCTCCACTTCACGTGTTCTCCTGCTGAACTACTACGCGTCCACTTAGCCCCGGTGCCTTTCCCACAGTGGGATCTGCACCTTGGTACCATGTCCCCAGGGCTGGGCACGCCTCCGTGACTGCATCCGTTACATGGTACTGCAGTGACATTTCCTGGGTCAGTCTCCAGCAGGACTGAGTTTCTGGGAGTGCTGTGTGACTCACTCCTCTGATCAGAGCCCGGCACACAACAGGTGTACTTTCTGCCAACGTTTGCAGGAGAAGCCCAGAGTGATTTATCGTTTGCAGTGAGGTTGATTGGTTGATTGATGAATGAGAGAGTGTGCATGTGTGAGTGGGGGGGAGGAGCAGAGAGAGAGAGAGAGAGAGAGAGAGAGAATCTCAAGCAGGCTCTATGCTCGGTGTGGCACCTGACACAGGGTTCATTCTCACAACTCTGGAATCTCAACCTGAGCTGAAATCAAGAGTTGGGTGCTTAACCGAGTCACCCAGATGCCCCGGAATCATTATTATGTTTTAATGTTTGTTTATGTATTTTGAGAGAGTGAGCAGGGGAGGGGCAGAGGGAAAGGAACAGAGAAACTTAAGCAGCCTCCACCCCCAGCACAGAGCCCATATGTGGGGCTCAAACTCACGACTGTGAGATCATGACCTGAGCCCAAATCAAGAGTCAGATGCTTAACCAACCAAGCCACTCCAGCACTCCTGTTTTCCAACAGTTGGAAAACTCTGCCACAGGCTCAGCGCCGTAGCTGGGGTGATGGCCCAGCGCCTAGGGGGACGGCATGCCCACTCTTAGCATTCTATACGGATGACGACCACAGGCAAAACACACACTGAGGGACCTGTTAGAAGCCATCTGAGGGCCCCCTGGGGTGTGGGGATGACAGAGGGCCCTCTCTCGACGCCTGCGATCTACCCCTGTTGGCTTAATCGGCGCTGGTGGCCAGCTGCTCAGCTGTCCATGTCTGGGAAGGGACGTGGACTGGGGGCAGAAGGCCACCAGGCAGTAGAGTCATCTCCTGGTGCCATACGGGAAACGAGGGCTGGTTTCTCCCCAAACGGATAAGTTCCACTTGTACCACGCCACCCAGGGCTCCCAAATGAAAGCCCTGCCCCACTCGAAGCCCCAGGGGACCATCACGGAGCAGGCCATGAGCCTTACGAGCCACCCCCGCCCCAGGGAGCATTCTCGGGCTCCGCTGAGGAAGGGGGGGGCTGAAGCTGGGGACATGCTGGGCTTGTCTGAGAAGAGGATGCCTTTGCTCTCAGCCCTGTGGGCTTTAGGGCAGACGGTGTCCTACCTTCCGGCCTCTGAAACAAGCACCTGGGGACCCTTGCCTCCTCACGGCATCACATCATGCATCGGCTTTGTTTCCAGGGTCATTGTAATGCAGTCACTGGTTCCCGGGAACGCTGAGCTTCACCACCTGCTTAGCGAGCTTGGCCGGTGAGCTGGGTTTTGCATCCCAGGAAAATGCCGTAAGGCTCTGACCGTGGGTTGGTGTGTACCCCTGAAGGCTTGGCCATCCTTGAGGATTCCATTACGGACTCTGTGAAAATTCTTTTTTTTTTTTTTTTTAATGTTTTATTTATTTCCAGGAGAGAGAGACAGCGTGAGCAGGGGAGGGTCAGAGAGAGAGGGAGTCACAGACTCTGAAACAGGCTCCAGGCTCTGAGCTGGCAGTCAGCACAGAGCCCGACGCGGGGCTCGAACCCACGAACCGTGAGATCATGACCTAAGCGAAAGTCGGACGCTTAACCGACTAAGCCACCCAGGCGCCCCGACTCTGTGAAAATTCTAAGCACAGTCCTGAAAACCCAGAGGGCTTGCTTCTGAGGACTCGCACGGATGGCTGAAGCAGCTCACCCCACCTAGGCTTCACCCCACCCCACTCAGCTACGCTACCGTCCTGTGGCTCGGCAGGTCTCCACACCACCTCTGACGCTCCCCGGCCGGCCAGTTCTTCATAAATGAGTTCCAAAGTCCTTTCTGTGGCTTTTCCTCAGTCCGATGAGTAGTAAAGAGAGAGGGGTGTCGTTGGTTCTGAGATCCCCTCAGAATCTGAGGGACTTAACTTTCCTGTCCAGGTCAATAAACAATTCTGTCTATGAAGACAAGAGCTCTCCCTGCAACACTACAGATGTTCACGCGGACAACTCTCAGAGCGTGCGGAAGAGGAAAACGCTCCCGGACCCTGGGGACAGGTGGAGCGGTTGGTGTCATGAA
The DNA here is from genome assembly GCA_017311185.1 of Proteles cristata cristata. Taxonomy (NCBI): domain Eukaryota; kingdom Metazoa; phylum Chordata; class Mammalia; order Carnivora; family Hyaenidae; genus Proteles; species Proteles cristata. The sequence goes on along the minus strand of JAESUZ010000675.1, from coordinate 536,678 downwards.
TAATATTAAGGGGGAAACGAGAGCACACGTGACCCTCTGCTGAGCTCAAGCTGCGGTGTGTGGCTTGTAAGGACTCAGGGGCTTTTCTTCTCCCGTGTGAGCAGAGCTCACAGCCTCGGGCACCTCACGGAGTGCTAGGGGAATATCGAGCGGGATGGAAATGACTGAGTGGCAGCTCGGGGTGTGTGTGTGTGTGTGTGTGTGTGTGTGTGTGTGTGTGTGACTTGTTCTACACCCGACACTTCACACAGTCCAGGGTTTCAGGCCACAGGACCCAAGGGGACAGCGATGCCAGACGCCACCGGGCCATCCCATGAGGCTCCCCCACCTCTGGCGGGCGGCGTCTCCTCCAACCGTAGGCTCAGATGTGTGACGTGCAGTGGGTCTTGCTGCCCTGATTTTCGAGCGATCAGTGGGGAGACTGTCCCTCTGGCTGGCCGTCCCTCACACGCCCATATGAAGAGCCACGATTCTGTGACTCTCTCCATGTGATGGCACACCTGCCTCACTTGAACATCCTGCCCTGGTTCTTCCCGGGAGGGGCCCCTCACACCCAGCCACCGCAGGCTGTGAGGCCCTGGGAAGCAGCTCCTAACAGAATGGCTCTCTTCCTGGATTCATGCAGGCAGACTCAACAACTCTGCTTTATACTGTGGATTTTTTCTTTCAGCCCACAAGTATTTACTGAGTGTATGTTACACGCCAAGCATTGTACTAGGGTCTGGAGACATAGCAGGAGCAGAGAAAACCCTTGTTCTTACACGGTCGGGGGCCAGGAGGGGACAGATAAACTGGTCAAACATGAGAATACGTGGAATGTCAGCTGGTGATGAAGGTGCCAACGAAGCATGAGCAGGGACGCGGCCTGAGGAGCGCTGGGCCCGAGGCCGTTCAGGGAGGGCGTCCCTGGGACGGCGAGCACACAGCTGAGGGAGGCGGGCTGGCGGTCATGTGGCTCCCTGGGGGAAGGCTATGTGGGTAGAGGGAAGGTCAAGGGCGAGTTCTAGAGGTGGGAAAGTGTCTGCTGTACTCTAGGACCAGCAAGGGACAGTGCAGCTGGAGTAGAGGGAGCGGAAAAGGAGGAGGAAGTGAGGTCGGAGAGCCATAGAAGACAGACTGTGGGCCGGCCAGAGTGCTGGAAGATCTGGGGGTGGGTAAGCCATCAGAGGGTCTCAACCGAGGCCTAACGTGACCTCACCTACATTTTGGAAGGCTCGCTCTGCTGCTGGGCCAGGAGCAGACCGCAAGGGGGCCAGGAAGGAAGCAGGGACGTGGGTGAGGGCTGCTGCGGGAACCAAAGACAGAGGATGTTGCCGGGAGCGGGGTGTGGGTGGTGCGGGTATAAAACGTGGTACCATTTTGATCTGTTGTGACGGCGGAGGCATTAGGGTCGCTGGCGGATCGAAAGTGAAGTGTGGGGAGAGAGGCGTAAAGGATGATCCAAGGTCTTTGACCTGAAAAACTGGGAGACTGAACAGCCATTTGTGAAGATGGGGAAGGCTGTGGGAGAAGGTGGGAGCTCGGTTGCGGAGAAGATGGAGTTTCTGTCAGGCATCTGGGTAGAGATGGCCTGAAGGCAGTTAACTATTAGGGTCTGCATTTCATGGGAGAAGTCTGGGCTGGAGAGAAATGTCTGATGTCATCAGCACACACGGAATACAAAGCCACGAGTCTGGGTGAGGTCTCTGAGATTGACCCTGAGCCCTACACATGCTGAGGTGAGGAGAGAAGCCAGTGAGAAAGGAGGAACCAAGGAGAGAGTTTCAAGGAGGTAGGAGGGATGATCATATACTCACTGTCACACTTCCCTTGAGATAAAATCCACAGTTGACTTAGAATCAAGTAGAATTGCGTATTCTGTATATAAACTTGAGTTTCAATCTACACTTTGGTCTTATAAACGAACCCTCCATCCCCCCAGGCTTCAGCGACCCTTTGAGAATCTTCATGAAGATTTGAGGATATTCCCCTCAGAAAAACGCAACCTTAGATACACCTAAGGTTGCTGGGAGTTCCCAGAACCAGAAAAGTCTATCACAGAAGTCAAGTTCATCATCAACCATTCCCCATCCCCAGAGAGGTCTTCTGGCATTAACCAAACTGTCTCAGTGCAGAAATTCAGGCCTCAAGGGTCCCTGGCTTCTCCAGGTTATGCTTCTAAAGGTTGGAATGAGTTAAACTTTCTGGGTCCTCAGGGTAAAAGGCAAAATGTGAACAGGCTAGTTCAAGTGTGAAGGCAACCGTGACAAGCAGGGAGAACTCACCACCATCTCCTGGACGTGAAATATTTCTGCGCCTCCAGATGACAGTCGATTGGGAAAAGCGACACTGACAGATGGCCCAGGGAGGGTGCTTGGCCCAGTATTATAGACCTGTGGGTGTGAGACACACACAGCGAGTTTTAATAGAAATACAGATCTTCATTTCATGGCATTCAATGGATATGCCCACAGAGACTGTAGGGTTTGGGATCCAGAAGGTCAGGACTTCAAGTGTCCTGAGATACTCAACAATGGCAGGTTTTAGTGAAACAGAAATCTTCCTAATATGCATTCTAAATTTTTTTTTTAATGTTTTATTTATTTCTTAGGAGAGAGAGAGAGAGACAGCGTGAGCAGGGGAGGGTCAGAGAGAGAGGGAGTCACAGACTGAAACAGGCTTCAGGCTCTGAGCTGGCAGTCAGCACAGAGCCCGACGCGGGGCTCGAACCCACGAACCGCGAGATCATGACCTAAGTGAAAGTCGGACGCTTAACCGACTAAGCCACCCAGGCGCCCCTAATATGCATTCTAAACCCTCAAACTTCCAAGTTACCTTATTTCCTTTCAGCATGTTTTTGTCTTCTTCCTGCTAAAAATTATCTTTCTTTTTACACCCCTAGGGATTACTCATAGGCTCTTACAGTTGGTGGGAATGTAAACATAGTCTAGTCCAGTGGTTCTCAAACTGTAGCGCACAGCAGGATAATCAGATGGGCTTGTTAAAACATACACTGGGGGAGAGTAGTGCCCAGAGTTTCTGAAGTAGATCTGCTGGGGGAGGGGGCTGGTGAGGGGGTTTACGGATGTTCATTTCTAGTAAGTTCCCAGAGGATGCTGATGCTACTGGCTGTATTTTCAGAAGCAATGATCTGGTCCAAGCCCTGCTTTTACAGTTTGAGGTAACAGAGAAGTGGATTTTCCCCCAAACCAAATGATGTCACTTACAGAAAGGGCTGCTCTTACCATGCCACCCAGCTGATAGGTTTCTCCGTAGCTTACAGCTAATCTCTTGCTAATACTGTTTGAGGACACCTATGTCCCTGTTTCCTGCCCCAGCATCTGGTCCTGTAAAACTCATCCCCCGACAGCCCTCTCTGTTTTGTCTCCAGTAGTACATCATGTCCTAAGAAATGAGAGGAAAGATGGTGGCCACAAAGAGACAGATAAGGGAAAGAAGATGGAGGAAAGGCTGAGAATGAAACTCAGGGAAAAAATGGAATATGAAGGAGAATAGAAAAGATGGATAGCTGAGTACAGACCGCAGGTAGATTAGTGGCTGCCTGGGGTCGGGGTAGGGGAATGGCCTTCAGAGATGTCCCTGTCCCCAAATCCATGGAACCAAATCGTGAATACGCTATATGAGAAGGGGGATCTAAGGTTGCTAATCAGTGTCCCTTAAAATGAAGAGATTACGTTGGACTATTCAGGTGGGTGTAATGTAACCACAAGAGTCCTTATTCAGGGAAGAGGGAGACCGTCAGTATCGGGGAGGGGACTGTGAGAAAGACTTGGCTGGCCATCGCTGGCTTCAAAGACGAAAATGACCATGGGTCAAAGGATGCAGCAGCCTGGAGAAGCTGCAAAAGGTAAAACAGATTCTCCCTGGTGGCTTCAGAAAGGAACAGAGCCCTGCAGATACCTTGATTTTTGCCCAGTGAGACCCATTTTGAACTTCTGACCTCTAGAACTATACGGCAGTAAATTTATGTTGTTTTCAGCCACTGAGTTTGTGGTAATTTCTTATAGCTGCCATAGAAAAAACTAACACAGGGAGAGGCTGCTCACGAGTATGGGGTCCCTTTTTGGGGAGATGAAAATGTTCTAAAATGAGGTTATGGCGATGGTTACACAATTCTGGAAACACACGAAAAATCAGTAACCTGTATACTTTAAGCGGGTGAACATCAGTTCGAAAAATGATATTCCAATAAAGATGTTATTGCTTTAAAAAACATGGGTAGAATCAAGACAGAGAAGAAGCTTAAATGCTTCTCTGTAGCCTGGGGACTAGAGACAGATATCAGGGATTCAAGGCATCTCTGAAGTCGGGTCAGAAGGGCAGAGCTGGGAGGGAAAGGCAAAGCTAGCCAGCTCCTCATACACGACAGGACGTATAAGGATCTAGCGCAGCCAGCTTTTCCCTAGAAAACCATGTGCTCATTTTTTTTTTTTTTTGCAATAGTTGCAAAAAAGAAAAAAAGTTGGTTCTGCTTCAAAGCACAAAGACACGAAGGAGCAGAGGAGCACTCCCTGCCAACTCTTGATTCAAAAAGAACAACATTTACCAAGGACAACAGCCCCAAGACACAAGAAAAGGAAGGGATGTGTAACCACAAACGAAATAACGGATTTGAAGTGAAACACGAGAGCACAGGACTGAAAAGACAACTATTGACTTGTCTGGGAAATCCCAATGAGAGCACGAGGTGGGGGAGGAGAGAAGAATGTGGTTTTGCTCTGCACCGTTTCACCCACTCCCGCAGGACGGCTGAGAGCACCCGTCCTAAGACTGGCTTCGGTGCCAAGTTCTCGTGCAGCAGCTGCATTCATTCCCATCATTATTTTTCAGGTGAGAAAACTGATGAACTCTTGACGGAAAGAACCCAGCCTATCAGTGGCCAGCAGATTACTGTGTTTCTGTTAAGAAGACTTTGGCGGAATGCAGAAAGCAGGCCCAAGACTAGTATTTCTGCCTGTCTCCTGTCTGCTTCTGCAGTGAGGTCTTTAAACAATTAGTAGCTTGTTGAATAACAGCTTTTAAAAGACAGAAAGACCACTCGCCACGGAAAGTCTTATGCCCTTCCTCAGGAGTGATGCTGCCAGGATAACGAAATATAGAACAGATTTATCCATGTTCCTGATCTTACCCTCCCCACTAGCTCCAGTTCTTGTTCATTATGACCATCAACCTGGTCAGGGGCCTTCCTACATTTCAGTCGCGTATTAGTGATGTTTATAGCAGAAAATGAGTCATCAGAGATTCTCAAGGAAACGGTCAGCTTTGCTGACACAAAAGAATCTCCTGATCAGTGACACACACTATCCATCTTTCAGACCCAGTCACCTCTTGTAATCCTGAACGGAATGCTCTGTAGTTCCTCAGGCAACTGATAATCAAGAGATTTATCTAAGGGGCATGCCCGGTCCTAATGCCAGGCCCCCATTCTCTGCCTGTGTCCTATGTCAGGTCGGAGGTGAAGACAGCTTTTTGCTTGAATACCAAACTTTAAGCTCCCTGTGAAGATGTCTTCAGAGAAACATGACCTAACTGCATGCCCTCAGATCCGTTGATGTTTTTTTCTTCCATTTTAGAGGGGGACAAGAAGATTTCTGGATCTTCAGTATAACTCCGATTCCTTCCTGGTTTCTCTTCTAACGCCAATACCCTCTTCATGGATGGTGTGTGTCATTTGACTTTCTGAATCATCCTCTGGACTGTATCTTATGTTGGAAGACACCTCCAAACTCTGAGAGTGGGTGAGTTATTCAAGTGATTTAAGTAAAATGAAATCACTCCATCTGGCCTTTATCTGTTTTCTATCCAATTACAAAAAGCAATGGAGAAAAAGAAACTAATTCTGAGAAGCAATTCAGAAACACAGAGGTCCTATTCACAGCAATCACTGTGAGATCTAAAAAGCAGGTCTAACACCCTCGTTTCCTTTTCCCCGGAAACGAAGCATGGGGTGTGGCAGTAGGGGCTTTGCTGGTTGGGAGGCACCTCCTCTCTGGGCTGGGGACATGTGTCCTCCATCATGGTCTCAGAGGTCTCTTGCCCAGGACAACACTTTAGAGAGAGGAAGAGCATTGTCTGTGAGAGCCCACAAGTGTTTCGCCACCTCGTTCTCTGGACCCACACCCCATGATTATTTCTCATCCCTTCAGACCACCAAGGAGTGGCCACGGGGGAGGAAATAGTAATTACTGGTCATGGTAGTCGATGCCAGACCAGAAAACCATCTTCTCCATGGGGAGGAATGGGTAGAGACCAGAGATAGCTCGAGGAGCCAGAATGGCGGGATGTGGGGCATAGGTTACAGTGCCCCACGGGCACCACGGGTGAGCCAAGTTCATCTCCCTTCACTTCATCCGCGGCTCCTGGTTGGGTGCTTGGCCACGCAGGGCTGTCCAGTCGGAGCCCGGCCAGCGTTTGCCAACTGAGGAGAACAGGCTGGATGAGGCCGAGGTCCCTCTGGCTTAATATGCAAAGATGCTCATGTGAACAGTGCTGGCCCGAAAATCGATACCTCATAGCAAGGGTCACCAAACTGTGGCCTGTAGGCCAAATTTGCCTGTCGCTTGTTTTTGGCATGGCCTGCAAGCTAAGAATGGTTTTACATTTTAAAATAATTGGGAAAATATATATATATTTATAACATTTATATACATATATAACATTTCACGACGTAAGAAGATAATACAAAGCCAAGCCTCAGTGCCATAACTACGGTTCTGCCACGTACCGTCCGCACGGGCACGTGGACACTACAGTGGCTTAGCTGGACACTGGCTCCAGACACTGCACCCTAACACCCTTGCCTGCTGGCCCTCTGCAGAGAATGTCTGCTCACCCTGGTCTAGAGAAAAAATAGTGTTCCTTCCGATATCCATGGTCCACACCACGGGACCTGCTGGGCTTCTATGACTGGGGGGGCGCGAGGGAGCAGTGGGCTGCCTCCCAGGGGAGCTTAGCGCTCCTGCACCGCTCTGCTATTGGAAGACAGCACTTCCGAGTGGCTGTTCCTCGTGGGAGGAGTGGGCCCCAGGCTGCGTCAGCAAGAAGCAGCCCAGGAAAAAGGGGATGCAGCAAATGCATGTGGCTGCCCTGCCCAGAAGCTGAGTAATGATGGAGAACTTGAAGGGACCCTCTGGGGCCACCTGGGTTGGGATGCTGGCTTTCTTGGGGAAAGCTGGTGTTTATCATGCAGTTTTCCTTCCAAGTGTTGAAAAGCAGAGGGGTCTACACAGCAGACAGGAAAGGGATTGATTCTGTGTGGTTACAGGAAATACACACACACACACACACACACACACACACACACACACACACGACTCTAGCCAAGCAGGCTGGGACAATTTTCTCCTGGAAAGAGCCTAGTTCTTTAGCTGTTTTTCAGTAGGAGACCCATCTCGTGGGCCCCCACTGACAGAGACGGTCTCCAGAGGTGGTACCTGAAGGGTGATGTTGAGGGGCTGAAAGTGACACTCCATGTCATCCAGCTGAATGAAGTTAGACACATCCACGGAGTCGCCGTACACAAAGGACGTTGGAGACACGATTCTGAAAGAGGGAAGCATTTAATCCGTCATCTTAAGCCTCAGTCAAGCAACCCACAGTCACAGCTCTCCTCTGTCTCTATTTAATCTAGAACCCTGCCCCCTCCGTGTCTTCACCAAACCCTTCCCTTCTGGAATTGTTACTTCCAGGAATGTCTTGTGTTAGAGGAAATCAATACACTACACATACAAACAAGTCCCGAGATTATGTTTCTAAAAGGAAGAGGATGACCATGGTAGCGTTGAGTTCAGTTTTCTTTTAAACTGGATCACAAAATTATACATGTTCTGCTTTATCATTTGAAAAACACTTTGTGGGCTGAGGAAGAATACAACAAGCTGTTAAGAAATAAATACAAATGAATTATATATCTGGCATCCTACATCCCACTCTGACATATTCATTAAAAAAACTGAAATGTCAGACTCCCTAAACCACTAGAAATGAGGTATTAAAAGTGAGTCTGTTCAATGATGGCATTTTTCTTCAGATTTCAAATACTGGCTACTTAACCTGTGCTTGAGAATCCAAACTCAGTTTGTAGTGATGCTTCCACATTGCCCATGTGAACAAAACCTGATTTGAAACCAAGCCCAGACCCACTTGAATTCCGAGACAAACGATGGATTCTAAATGAGATTCTAGAAGCCACTCACTCGCCAAGACACGGGAATGTAGGATTTTTGGTACAAATCTGAAAGGACAGCAATCCATCTACTTTCAACTTAAGTCTGTTATTTTAGAAATGTAGTGAGTTTCTGGCCATATCAAATGGCAAGAACTGATTCCTTTAAACTCGCCTTGTTTTATGTTCCTGGAAAGATCAGAGGTTGTCTCGTGTGACTGATGGCTTCAATGGGGGTTGTTAACGCCTCGACAATGAGGCCTCCTAGGGTCTGACAACAAGATCAAGTGTTTTCTCTGTCCTCCCCAAGGACAGGTCCTGGTTCGGGCCATATTCTCAGTGAGCCTCTGATGAGGCAAATAAACAAGCGCATGTAGTTAAAAATAGAACAGAGGCAAATCTATGCTAACTTGCAAATGTATTCGTCTGATGCCTAGGGTTTGAAAAGCTTGACAAACCGCGGTCAGAGTGCAGGCATGCCCAGAGGCTCGTTCCAGGCATGCGAGTTCTTGCAGAGTGGCCCTTCTGCAATGCATTAACGTTTCCACTGCTGGCCAAGGCCGCGACCCAGAAGCCCTTGAAAAGTGAAAAATGAGAAACTCTGAACTTGTAAAAAGTTCAGCTTGCATTTGGGGCAGGGGTTCAGTGGGTCCTCATTTGATATACTCTTCATTGTGCAAATCCTTTGTCCACTATCAAACTGTGCTCTGTTTCCTGAAGCCAGAAATGGGAACTGAGTTCTCAGTTTGCCAGGCCTGGGCTTTGGCGGAAAACCACCCGGGTTGCTTTGGGTCCCTGCAGCCCGCAGCCCTGCCTTTCAATGCCAGCAACGCTGAGTGGCCGTGGACGCCCCCTGGGCAGATGGCGCACCCGGGAATCGTCCCCTGTCCGTTCTAGACCACCGCAGACAGGCGCCGCTGTTTCCGAAGGGGTTAACAGAAAGACGCAAAGCTGGAGCTGACTGTGAAGCTAATCAGAAAGGCGAGCCTTGGTGCGAGCCAGCCAGCCGCTGGGACACATCTGGCTGTAACCTCTGGCCCAGCCGCTCGGCTGAGATTTGAATCCCAGGCATCTTGACACTCTGGAGGGGCGGGTGCTGGGAAAACCGCGCATCAAGGTGTACGCAATGCTCAGAGAAAGTATGGGCTTAACCCTGTCATCAAACTCCCTGTGTTACCCAGCGGGTGGGTGGGTGGCAGGGAGAGGGGAGAAAACAGGGAGGGAGGAGGGCGCCAGCGGTGGCTCTGGCTTTGCCCTGCATTTCAAAGCCTGGGAGAAGTGGACCGGGCAGGGCCGTGACGCCCGGCTGCCCAGGCAGACGCCAGCAGGGCGCAGCGCTCCACCGAGGGCCCCCGCGCTCGGCCGCCCTGGCTACTCACCCAGTGATGGACGTGTCCACCTCGTGCATCAGTGGCACGGCCAGCGTGAGGGTGTTGTCGTGCAGGGACTCGGAGCGCTCCACGTTGCCGCTGCGCGGGAAGGAGAGGGCGGAGTGCGGTCAGGGCGCGCTGCCCGGCCGCAGGCTGCTCTGTTCCGGGTCAGACCCCAATCTGTCACCGTCCGAGGGCTGACTGTGGCCTTACGTACCCTCAGTTCTGTTGCTGGTCCCCGTACGGAGTCACGGTGGGCACTGTGTCGTCCCCGCTGCGGCCCCTCCCAAAGCTGTGCGTGCCGTGTGCCGGGGAGGCTGCGCAGGCCGCAGTCGGGGGTGGACGGAGGGGGAGGAAGCAAGACAAAGAGGGCGCGGGGCCCAGGGGGTCCAGGGACGTCTGCGCGGCAGCGCGGAGCACACCTCGTCTTCTCCGTCTTCCGGGCAGGTGGGGCTTTACCCACAGACCCGACTCCTGCGCGTCCGAGCGAGCGGGCTCGGGCCAGGGAACGCCTCGGCGCCGTGGGAGCTGGGAGGGGTCCGGTGGGTGCGGGGGAGGGGTGCCGGGGGCCGGGGCGGGCCCAGCGCCGCGCCACTTGTGTGCCTGCTCGTCCTGGGCAGCCACAGGTGCCGCCCTTCCCACCCGAGGCCGCGCGCCGCCGCCGGGGCCCCAGGCCCGGCCGATCCTCCCCCGAGAAAGATCACGGGGCCTCCTCTAGACTCCTGGCTGCGGGACGTCCCGGCGGGGTCGGGGGTGCTGTGAGGCCTTTCTGGAAAGGGGAGCATGAGGAGGCGGACGCTGCTGGGCAGCCCCTGCAGCGCGAGCGCAGCGGGAGCTCACCCGGGCCTCGGAGGCGCCCTAGAGGGGCTGCCCGCCTCCGGCCGACTAGGGAGCGCCCAGGACGCGCGGCGACACCGGCCAGTCCGACTCCCACACCAGGGCTTTCCCATGCAGAGTGCTTCTCCACATCTGACATGACGGGGGAGGCTGAGCTCGGGGGAAGAAGGGGAGGAAGGGAGGAGGGGAGGGAGGAGGGGGGAGAGCGAGCTTGCGTTTACTATTTTGTTGCATTTCCAAGACGACTGGTTGGGGTCCCAGCTGGAAGCCAAGCGCGCCTTCCAGGGGTGTAATGCAGTGGCCCCAAGCCCCACAGAGGTCTGGGCACAGCTCGGGGGCCCTCCCCAGCCCCTCCCCCCTTCCCTGAAGGCCTGCAGAGTTCCTGCCCCTTGGGCCCTGCTTCTGCCCCCTCTGCCTTCCTCTGCCCCCAGCGAGTGCTGGTCCACATCCCCTCCCCTCCTTTCTCCTATTGTTCTGAAACAATGGTGCTCTGTGACTCTGACCCCAGACTCCTCCTCTGTCTCCGGCAGATGCAGAGACCTCCGGCGCTCAGAGCGCAGGGTCCAGTGCCCACCTGGCCTTTCCTTCCGGGGGGCAATACAAGCCTCAGCATCTCTGCTAGAGGCCGACCAGGCTGCCAAACCCCGGGCCGCTCCCTCCCACACCCTGCATCCTGCTCGGGCTGAGTCACGGGTTCCTGAGGGAAGTGCCACCCCTGGCCCGGCCATGTGTCCAGCCACCTGTGGCTGCTGGTGGCTCAGGCCCGGCGGTCTCATCAGTCACCGGGTGACCGCTCCAGACCGACTGAAGTTGAAAAGTTGAGATACAGAGGCCAGACATCAAAAGGCTTCAGCCGCTCTGGGAACTCGGACTTGAGATGACCAGCCTTTCCCAGGGTCTGCGGAGCCAGGCCGCTGAGAGAGCCCTTGAGGACTGTTTAGCCTCAACTTTATGTCCCCCTAAATCCACACACAGGCAGGAGAGCTTCAAAGGGTGGTGACGGGGAGGACGGAAAGACTGATATTTTAACTGTGGCTTTCGAGATAAGGGGCTTTAAGGATCTTTCAGTCGTAGCAGGGAGTCAAGTGCTGAGGCCGCCCTCCGGGGAAGTGGGGCGGTTCTCACCGACATCTGGCAAGAAATGAGCGCCTGCTGCATTCTGCTGCACGTATAACGTAGAGTATGGCTTCCTTAACATTCGTGATTCAAGTGCCGGAAGATTCTATTTCAGTGTGTAAGCTGCCACTACCTGGTGTCCCCTGATGCGATGCAGCAGTTAATGCACAAAAGGGGGCGTTCTTGATTTTTGTAAGTTATTAGCATTTTCTTCTGTGCCCAGCACCGCATCTGATAAATAGTACATGCCTAATAGATGCTTGCTGAGTGGAAATGTGCCCAGCCTAGAGCCAGGGACCCCAGCTAGTGGCTCTCAGCTGTGGCTGCTTGCTACAGTCACCTGATGAGACCATTTCAAAATGCCGAAGCTGAGATCTCACGCAGACTATTAGATCCAAATTTCTGCAGGACGGACCAGGCATCGGTGGTTTTCTAAAGCTCCCCCAGGTGACTGCAGTGGGCACAGCTGGAGTCTACGGACACGTGACCCTAACAGAGTCTGGCCCTGGTGCTGCTGGCTCTCGTCTCTGATACCACTGATGAGCTCTGGGCGGGGCTGGGAGGCAGGTGGAGTTTCCTCTTTTTGACAAGGGAAGTTGCTTCCACGCATTTACTTCCTGCCCAAACGATCCTTCCCAGGAACACGACTGCCCTGGGGGAGAGGGATGAAGAGGGCACCCTGATGGATCTGCCGCAGTTTCCTGTGGATCCGAGCAACAGCGGGAGAGGATTTCCAGGTCTGACTGGCCATTTGCCTCCTTCAGTAAATCCAACCATCTCGCACTCCGTGGGCAAGTGGTTGCACGCCTCACTTCCCGCTTCCAAACCTTTCTGCTGTTGGCATGGAGTGCGGACTTTCTGGGCTGCGTGCGCCTTCCACGGCCCAGCCCATCTCCTCTGCCGGACCCCCAGCTCCCTGCAGCGCCCACCACCCGTGTGGGCGTCGGCTCCTCTGCGTTCCCCACGCTGTGCCTCTGTGTCCTCGGCCTGGAAACACACTCTTCTGGCAAATGCCAACCCTAGGGAAGCCCTTCTGGGTCCTAGCAATGGGAACAAAGTCCATCTTGTCTATGCTTTGTATGTATTTCTGGTAGATCGCGGTCACGTTTTATGTGAACGGATTACGTGATCTTCAAACAGCACGCATAAGACACAGCCAAGTCTCACACGAGGTCAAAGTTTGCAAGCCCAGCCAGTCGTACCTGCGTTGAACCGCTAGCACCCCAGGGTGTGGCCCCCCTGCCGGGCTGGGAGGTGGTGCGGGATTTCTGGGCTGGCTGGGCTGGATTCCAACGATCACTGCTGTCAGTATGGACACCTACGTTTTTACATATGCTTAGTGTTTGTTCAGCAAGTCCGACTAGTGCTGAACTAAGGGCCAGAGAGTCATCACCTCTGGGGCGGAAGTGGGACAGTAACACGAGGTAGAGAGCCAAATAAACATTGTGATGTGCTGCGCTCTTATTTTCAGGAGAGAGAACATTCTCCAAAATATTAGTAATAATGTTAAAAAAAAAAAAAAGTACAGAAAGTAGCACTGAAACCAAAACATGCGACTGTGGCTGTGGATGGAAGGGCTCTGAACATGGATGCTTCCGGCACCCAGTCGTTCTCAAGGGAAAGTGAATCTGAATGCCGTGAGCTTTAAATAACTCGGAGGCTGAGGGAGGCCTGAATGAAAACAGAAGCAAGGGGCGGTGGGAGAAGCCATCAGGGCTTATTTGTGTCCGCAGCCCAGGGATGTGACTGCTGGTTTGTACTTGTTGGGGACCAACCTGAGCTTCCCAAATGCCCAGCGACTAGAGAGGGACAGGGGGTGCCTGAGGGCAGAGCCACTAGTGAGGGGCCAGCATGGACTGCAGAGAACTAAAAGACTCAGCGCTTGGGAAGAATCTCAGTCCGAGATTCCGGGGAATTGGGGTTTCTGTGAAAATTCAGGAATCACTGAGGGGGCGAGTATGATAGTATGTTTGCTCAGGTGCATGTCTTGGCTAGGGTATAGAAGAGGCCAAGATTCAGAGGAAGGCACCAGGTGGGCCTTACTACGGCTGGGGGCAAAATTCCAAGATGAAACATCAAGGCTGTAACAGCGGAGAAAGGAGTGTTTCTGGAGAAACAGCTTGTAGAGAGAAGTGCTTGTGGTGGGCAGGGTGATGCTCTTTAAGGCTTCAGGGCACCTTGATCAGCACCGTCTGGGGTCGTGGGCGTCCCCAGGAATGCAGGGGAGGCTCTGGCTTTCCCTCTCCTGGCCCCGTAAAGACAGGGGGACATGAAGAATCCAGAGGCTGCCGGGGCGCAGTCTCCTGAGTGGGAACGTGTGCCGTCACCTTCTGCCGTCCCTCAGGGCCCGGTCTCCGCTGAGCGGAAGCCTTCACTTTAATCAAGTTTTGATGATTTCAGGGGACGCCTTAATTACAGGTTTGTGAGTCCGCTGTGAGGCTTGAAGCGATTGAGACCAGAGACTGCATAGGACTGTCCTGGACCCTCCTAGGGCCACAGCAAATCCAAGAATTGTTAGTAAGACAAGATAATTAAACCCTTAAACAAGGGCTCCAGAGGTGCTAATGGTTGTTAGGGCTAAAGTAGCCCCTCCGATTAGGTGAATTAATAGGTGGCCCGCGGTAAAACTGGCTATGAGTCGCACAGCCAGAGCTTATTGGTTGAATTAAAAGTCTAACAATTTCGATGCTCACGAGTTTGGGGGTCACAGGAGGAGGTGCTCCTTGAGGTAGGAAGTGGCCTCAAGATGCTTTGGTTTAGTGTTGGAATCCAGTGGCTCCAGTACCGCCTCACAGGGGATCAGCCATTCCTAGATTTGTCCCTAGGGCCCTCGTAGGGCAGGGACCCACTGTGGGGTTCACCCGCAAGACAGAGCAGTCGCTGGCATCCCTAAAGCATCTTGCCCTGGGCCCTCTTTAAGCCCACTCGCTGGGGCTGGGGCTCTCCCTGCCCTACGAGACGTGACACAGTCATCGGCTCAGTATCTGTCCCCTGCTACCAGCACGCTCGCTCCCCGAGAGGAGGGGCCGTGCCCGCGTCTCACACGGCGCCTGGCTTGTGGGCAGTGCCCACATGTTTGCAGACGGAGGGAGCAAGGCGTGCGCCCCGCTAGTCCCCCCACACCCCCCATAGGAAGCTGCGTGTCTGCCTGCATCCCTAGACGGGAGCCTTCTGAGCTGGCTCGGGGTGGCAGCCTCCCCCCCGACTCATCCAGGAGCCTCTCAGCCCCGGCTGGGCCCTGTCCCCAGGGCAGCCACCTGACGACGTGGGTGGGGGAGCAGCTGGTCCACAGCACGACTCACTGCTGAGTCTGGGGGCCGGCGCCTCTGCGCTCCCATGCAGCACCTTACCCCTGAGCTGGCCCCAGTGCGGCTCATCTGAAGAGTCCGGGAAATGTCATTCTCTCTAATTTGGGACGTGGCTGAGGGGCTCCTTCTCAGCTCCTGAGGGCATCCTCCTCATAGGAAGGCTTGGGTTGAACACGGTCAAAGGTGATCATGCCGGTGGGGGGACAGGGTTTAGTTTCACAGAGCCGAGCCCGTTGCCTCACTCTGCACCCCAGACTGTGCGGATCTTCGGGTCGGACCCCTGTGCTAATACCCTGTGGCCCCACCGAGCATCTTCCCCTGAATGAGCTCAGCCTCGCTGCTCCCTCGGTGTCTGGCCTTCGTTTTCCTGGCCTCTATGAGTCGTGCAGGCTCCTCGTTTTGTTTTCTCATCTTGTTCAGCGGTCCTGGCCTGACCTTGGCCTTCAGGGCGTGCGGTTCAGATCTCAGGACCACCTCCAGGACGGACGTAGGATTCGAGGTGTGAACGTTTGTTTGGAGGTTACAGCAACTACAGATAAGACATGATGCCTGGCAGGACGGTGGACCGGTGGAAAGGGGGTGAAGGGTCACTGGGAGGTGAAGGGTCACTGGGATGACTGGCACACGGACTGTAGCTGAGAGTATTGCATCAGTGGTTAAGTTTCCTGAATTTGCTAACTACCTGTGGTTATTTAAGAGAACGGCTTCCTTCTTAGGACGTGCGCACCGAGGTCCTTATGGGAAAGAGGCATGACTTCTGCAACCTACTCGCACATGGTCAAGGAGAAAAGTACGCAGAGAATGACAACGCAAAGGAGCCAAGCGTGGTCGCCAGGGGACGCTGGGCACAGGTATGTGGGAGCTGCTTGAGTTACACTTTGCAACACTTCCACTAGGTTTAAACAATCATTTCCAAAATAAGAAAATTCAAAACACAAAGGTATCCACCCTACAGCTCAACCAACGCTTGTTTTTTCCGACTCACCCACCAAACACCTCTCCTTCCCTCCCAGCTGATGGCCAAGCGCCACCCAAACGGCGCTCCCCCAAGGCCCTCTCGGGGCTCAGGGCACGCTGGAGGGGGAGGGCCGGGAGCACTGCTGAGCGGAGGAGCCGCCCTGCGCCCACAACCTTTCCAGGACAAGCCCTCTCCTGAGAAGCAGGTCTCCTGAGGCCGCAGGCGCGGCCAGGCCCTCAGCACTCTCCCCCTGCAGCACTGGTGGGCTCACCAGGAGCAGCTGACTCTGTCTGACAACCCGCAGAGGCAGTCTGTGAGCTAGTCAGCCACGCGAGTTCGGACCAGAATCCTCACCTCTCCCGGTCTGTCCCTGGCTGTCCCTCCGGCTTGGTGGCCCCCAGACACTTGGAGCTCAGTGTGGCCGGGCAGCCGCGTAAGCAGGACCGGACAAGCGCCATCCCTGAGCAGTCTGGTCCCACCCGTGGCCTGGGGCTCATCACTGAACTGGGCCTTCCTCCTCAGCGTCCTAAGCATCATCAAAGCACAGCCAGGGCAGGTCCTTTCCTGGTCCCATGAATCTTTCATCTTGGAAGAGAAAAATGAAACCCCCTTACCTCTGAGCAGTAACGGTGAAGCTAAGAACTTCCTCTTCCCCAGACAGGTGGCTGGTGTCAAAGATCACGCTGAATTCGTACTAGGGAAGAGAGGGTGACATCTGGGATTAGCAAGCGTTCTGAACTTGAGCGCTAAGGTCCCCTGCAGTTTAGGACCTCGGGAAGCCCGTGTGCACGACAAGCTTTACCTTGTACGTGCGTCTTTCTGATGCCAGGCTGGAGATGCGCTTTAGCGACAAAACCAAGCCCCGAGTGTGGTCTGCTGAGAGGCACGCTGTCCTTTCCAGCAACTCAGGTTCCCTGGCAGTGATGTGCTTGTCCCTTAAACCAGGCGCCTTTCTAAATGTTACTCACACACCATCTTCCTGAAGTTTGCGATATCTGCATATCATCCACCTGAGTCCTTTACTTTGTACTTTCACTGCCTCACTCTTTTTGTTTAAAGACTACTTTATTTTTTTAAGTTTATTTGGAGAGAGAGTGGTGGGGGAGGGAGGAAGGGAGGAAGGGGATGGGGAGAGAAGGAGAGAGAGAGAGAGAGAGAGAGAGACAGACAGACAGACAGACAGAATCCGGATCAGGCTCCAGGCTCTGAGCTGTCAGCCCAGAGCCCGATGCGGGGCTCGAACTCCTAAACTGCGAGATCATGACCTGGGCTGAAGTTGGACCTTTAACTGACTGAGCCCCCCAGGCGCCCCTGGATGAAATGATTCTTAAATTCCAGCAAGCTCTGAGAGCCTATGATTATTTAACAGCGAAGTATTTGGGTTCCTTGATGACTAATGCTGGGCACTGGACTCGACCGTGCTGGAAGCTGCCTGGGGGTAAAGGACACAGGACCACCAAACACGGGGCGCGCTGCTCGGCCCTCTTCGGGCAGGAGCTCCTGCAGCAGGAGGGGCTGCCGGTTCCCAGGGAGCATGGGGCATGGAGCCGGGCGGGAGGCGGAGCTGGAGGGCACAATGGGGGGAAAGCCAAGGGCCCTGTCCCAGCGCAGTCAGAACTGGCGGGAGACGAACTCATTGCACTAAAGACCCGGGTGAGGTGAGAGCCGGGGCCGCGGAGAACGGAAGGCCGGAGACTCGGCAGGCTGGTCACGAGGGCTGGAAACCCATGGCCGGAAAGTGAGCAGCCGGGTGGGTCACGCCGGGCATGGAGAGAGGCAGTTCCTGTCCCCGCTTTCCCCGGGACTCACCCCGGACGCCCCATCCCCAGGTTTGAGCCTCCATCTGAGGGAGGAAGGCGGCGGCATCACCAAGCCGGGAAAACATCCAGCTTCCAGCGCTCACACTTCTGTTGGCCCCACGACTGTTCTGAGAGTTAATGAATTGTGACAAAATTTAATGCTTCCGAATTCAGTGTGGCTCTGTTTTCACTGCATTCACTTTTACAACCACCCTCTCTTTATGGTAAGCGATCCTGGATCCGCACATGAAAGCGATACAATTTTCCTTTTAAAATAATCTTTAATCTAAAACTAGCAAGGCACACCTTGGGTGTGATTTGGGACACAGGCTGGATTTCATGCTGAAATGGCAGCGGTTACTGGTTTTCAACCAAGTCCGTTTTCAGTAGCTGAAAAGATTTCAATTAAATGTGTGTATGGAGGTGCCGCGTGTGTGACCACAGGGCAATCACATCCAGGGCTCGAGTCTTCCTCTTCTCCTCCCCCCACGTGGAGTCTAACGGGACGTGGCCAGTGTCTGGCCCACTATTTGTAACCCCTTTTCCAAGGGCAGCCACCTCGTCCCTTCTCCTGGGATGAACGTGGACAGAGTAAGGAACGGAGCAGGAAGGGCTGGAGATCACAGACGTAAGAGCCACTATAGGTTGGAGCAGCGCACGCAATGAGACTGAAGGGTTTGAGTGAGTTGCTAGGAAATAAGCAAATCTTCTTTCTCGTTTGTTTTGCAAATGGTGTACAAGACAGCTATCAGGCCCTGGGACCGGCACACCTTGGAGATGAAAACAGTTTGATTCTGTGACATAGGCAGGATGGAGGATTAAATCTTCTTTTTTATGGTGGGTTGGGGGGAATGTTTGGCGAAGAAATGTGAAATTTCCTTCAAATCACGGCTGGCAAAATAGCTTCCATTTCAAAAGGCAGATTTGATCTATTAGATTCTAGTTTTTGCTCCAAAAATCACATGTTTGACGTATCTTTGCATATTCTTGTCATGCTGGCATATGCCAGAATGTTCCATGAATGTTTGAGTGTACTGGACCATGACCACATTGTTGTTTGAGCTCAGAAAACCTGGGTCCTTATAAATACCAAAGTGACTCTAATTTCTTTTACTTAAAAAAATAAAATGCAATACTATTATTTATGTTTTAAGAATTTTGGGGCACCTGGGTGGCTTAGTTGGTTAAGTGTCCGACTTTCACTTAGGTCATGATCTCGTTTTTGCTCCAAAAATCACATGTTTGACGTATCTTTGCATATTCTTATCATGCTGGCATATGCCAGAATGTTCCATGAATGTTTGAGTGTACTGGACCATGACCACATTGTTGTTTGAGCTCAGAAAACCTGGGGGCCTTATAAATACCAAAGTGACTCTAATTTCTTTTACTTAAAAAAATAAAATGCAATACTATTATTTATGTTTTAAGAATTTTGGGGCGCCTGGGTGGCTTAGTCGGTTAAGTGTCCGACTTTCACTTAGGTCATGATCTCGCGGTTCGTGGGTTCGAGCCCTGCGTCGGGCTCTGCGCTGACTGCCAGCTCAGAGCCTGGAGCTTGTTTCAGTCTGTGACTCCCTCTCTCTCTGACCCTCTCCTGCTCACGCTGCTCTCTCTCTCTCTCTCCTAGAAATAAATAAAAATAAAATAAAATAAAATTAAATTAAAAAAAAAAAAAAGAACTTTAAGAAGTCTTGGGGTGCCTGGGTGGCTTAGTCGGTTAAGCGTCCGACTTTCGCTTCGGTCATGATCTCGCGGTTCGTGGGTTCGAGCCCCACGTCGGGCTCTGTGCTGACAGCTCAGAGCCTGGAGCCTATTTCAGAGTCTGTGAATCCCTTTCTCTCTGACCCTCCCCTGCTCACGCTGTCTCTCTCTCTCTCCTAGGAATAAATTAAAAAAATATTAAAAAGAAGAATTTTAAGAGGTCTCTTCAGAAAATTTTGAGTGACCAGGGGAGTGACAGTCAGAATGGCAGTCACTAGCCCAGACCACGTTTCCCCTACATTGTCTCTGTCACAGCGACATGGAATGTCCCAGAGAAAGATTTTCAGGAAGGCCACCTGGATGGTGCTTAAAGTACCAAGGCCATGGTAAGTCTCTCACATTCGCGGTACGTCATGTGGATCCAAGAGGAAGAGCATGTGCCAGGGCCCCCTCGGCATGCACCTGGAGCAGGTTGCCAGGTGGGGCCATTGCTCCAAGGGCCGTGGAGGAAGACTGGGGGAGGGGGAGCAGGTGACCGCTGGGAAGGGCTGGGGGCCTCCTGCAAAGGAAGGGCCCCGTATCTGCCTCTTACCTTTGACTTGGACCTCATGAAAGGAAACCCCACACTGCATTTGAGGAAGTCCGATTCCAGCAGTTCACAGGAAATGCCCATTTCCTCCTGAAAGAGAAGAAGCACCCATGGATGGGCTGGCTTTGTGGACAGATGTGTGTAAGTGGCCTTGGAGAGGCAGATGGAGACTTCTGCAAACACGGTCCTTCTTGGGCCCAGTCCCCAGCCCTCCTCTGGCGGCCCACCCTTCCCATGGGCTCCCGGGGAAGCAGTGCACAGGACACTCTTAACTCATGTTTCGGCTCTGAACCCCGGTGCTCTCCTGGTGAACTGGACCGGGCTGCACGTGAGCTGGCTGCCTCCAAAGGTTTGGATTAAAGACAACCGAGTTGCCTTTCTGGACACCTTCTCTTACGCCCACACTCTAATCCTGCCTTTCGAGGCCTTGCTAGTTTTGGAAAGACCAGCTCTAAGGACAACACACACCAAGGAGGCATGTAAGGGCTGAGCCGGCCCCTGCAAGTGCTCCCAGGCACGGGGGCGAGGAGAAGTTTCCTGTGTAGCCCACCAGGACTGGACTCTACACATGGCGGCACGTGGAAGCCAGGAGAGGGGTCATGGGGAGCTGCTTTCTCTCCCCTGGACACATGTCTACAACACGCGGAAGGCAGGAGGCTCTTCGTAACCCACAGGCTCCAAGTTACTGAAGCCAAAGCAAGACTTCCGAGAGGAGACAGCACACTGCAGATTTCGGAGAAGGAAAAGGCCCAGAACTAACATTTGCCGTGTGTCTAGAAGCCAGGACACCAAAGTTCAATGAGGTCATGTGCCTTCCCCAAGGTCATTCTCGGTGCCCTCTATAGCATGTCTCCTTCTCCATTCCACAACTCTGATTTTCTTGAGGGAAAGAGCATACACATTACTATTCTACAAACACCCTACAAGCACCTTTAAGTTGTTCCCCCATAAGGAACACTCTTCCTCAGTCCTGCTTCCAATGCTGACTTTGTGAATCTTGGCCCCAAACACTCATGGGTGCTAAGTTCACACACATAGTGTGGAAGTGGCCCGGGATTCAGGGAAGACCCTGAGCATCTGTTGCGTAGCTGGGTCAGCACACCACCTACCACGATCAGTGTGAAGGGCACAGGTCTGAAAGATGTCGGTCCCTGTCCTTGAAGAGCTCAGAGCTTAGAAAGAAGAAACCTCTCAGCAGAGAAACAGACATTTAGATGTCAGAGCGAGGGGCTGCTCTTGGAACAGAGGGGTATGTGTTGGCAGTTTCACTAAGGAAACCAGAGAATAATTTCTCAAATGCTGTCTCAAGACCTGCATGTCCCCAAGATTGGTCCTAATGATTCACCGCGGTGGCTTTGTCACCATCCCCTTCCTCACATTCCTCTCTGCAGATGCGGGGTCCCCACTGCCCCAAGGAGAAGCTCCTTGAAATCCTAGCTAATCAGCTTGTCAGCTTGTGGGCAGCAGGGGCAGCGAGCCCAAGCCTAGGTGACGTCGAGCCTCAGTTCCCATGCACATCTGTCATGAGTATAGTTACTCTCGAGAGTGTCCCGGCATATATATAGATTACATGATTATCCAACCTAGTTCCAAACTCCCTTTGTGAAGTTCAATACCCCACTGGAAATTCCTTTCAAAGCAGGTAAGAGGTTTTCTTTCTTCCTTCCTTCCTTCCTTCCTTCCTTCCTTCCTTCCTTCCTTCCTTCCTTCCGTTCTTTTCCTTCCTACTTCCCTCTCCTCTTCTTCTTCTTCCTCACTTATTTCTTTCCCTTCCTTCCCTTCCCCCTAACCTCCCTTCCTTCCTTTCTTTCAACTTGAAAGAGTGAGAGAAAGAGCACACACATGTGGGCAGGAGGGCATGTGAGTGTGTGTGGGAGGGGCAGGGAGAGGGAGAGAGAATCCCAGGCGGGCTGTGATGTCAGCACAGAGCCCGGTGTGGCGCTCAATCCCACAAACCATGAGATCATGACCTGAGCCGAAATCAAGACTTGGATGCTAACCAACTGAGCCACCCAGGCGCCTCCAGGAGAGAGATTTTCAATTCAAGTCAAAGGTCTATCTGTTCCTGAAATACAGATTTATTGCCCTGAAGACTTTTTAGTTTTTGCGTGGGTGTGAAGGAAGGGCTGTGGCTTCAAAAACTCTCTCTGGAACTTGAGAAGCCCTTGGTTTACTTGGCTTTGGTTTAAGATTGCTTTTGATTGATTATTCAAGAGTTGCTGGATTTACTTCTTTTTGTTAATCCCCAAATGCTAGAACATAACTTTTAAGCCAGCATTTATCGCATTAGTCTAAGTCTCTCTGCCACCCCACTCGGTCTACTAGAGATTACAAAATTCTGTTTGGATCTCGGTGGGGTTAAGCAGAGAGAGCAGAAACCACAGACCTCTCTAGGATTGGGAGCGCTCAGTGTGCGATCCGTGACTCACGCGCCCTTGGTGGTGCTACGGGAAGGGAGTCATGCATCACTCGGCCTTCCTGGGGCTGTATTTCCCTGCCCTGCTCTCCTACCACAGCCGTGAGGCACGCCAGCACCGTGACTCCTTGTACGGCTGGTGTGGGTGCCTGCCAGAACCCCTTTACCACAGGGGTGCAATTCGCCTCCAGCTGGACCGGAGCCACTTTGCGGGGGGGCTACAACGCCCCTCCCCACAAGGTCTCTGCGGCCCGTGACTGACAGACACGCCTGCACAAGACTATCCCTCTGCCTCCGGCTGAGACCAGTTCTGCTGCGCAACTCATTAGGGTAAAGCAGCCTCTGGCTGACGGTACATCTGTTTGGTCCCGGCCTCTGCCCCGTTCTACTCCATTCACTCCCTAATAAACTGCTTGTGCAGAAGTCTCCATCTCGGGCTCTGCTTCTGGTGAACTTGACCTCACACAATACTCTCTAGAGCTGTGGCTCCCGGCACTGGAAAGCATGGGGCTTGCTCTCAGGTGAGGAAAGGGAATGGAAGGGAACACACACACGCTCCTCAGTCTCGTTTCCATCTACACTAACCAAGAGAAAGCCTCCCTGGCTGCGAGCCCTGCCCATCAGGGCAGCGATTCAGCACTCTCTGTGTTCTGGCTTCACGTGATGCCCAGCGTAGAACTAAAACGCAGGCTCATTGTGGAGCCGTTCACCCCCTCGGTAGTGGCGGGCATCCTGTAGACACAGAGACACCCAGTGAAGTTTCAAAATCGTGATCTCCTGGGGGTTGCTTACGGCTCCTGCCAGGCACTGGCACCCACCAGGAGGTATGTGGGAGGGTTCCCCACTAGGCACCTCCTTCGCTTCGCTTTTTCCCATGTCCCAGTCGTTGCTTACCCTGACTAGGTTAGAAAACACAACTGTGTCATTGTTGCAAGATCAGCGCTCACAGACCGGTGAACAAATGTCTCCCTGTGTCCCTGATCGCCAGACACGGTAGACATCTGATGGCCCAATTCAAATACGGTGCAAACTCACTGCAGAGGGAAATGAAGCCCTTGATGCAAAAGAAGCGGGCTGTCATGAAGTCAGTGAAAGTGATGTCGGAAAACTGCTCAAACCACCGAAAGCCGCTGATAAATCTGGATCCGGCCAAGTTAGATCAGTTAACTGATAATTATTCCTGGATGACAACACTTTAAGATGCTTCCAAAGATACGGATTTAAATAAAATAGATCAAGAGAAGCCCTTGGAAAAAATATGCCATTGTAAAAATGACCCTTTTGTGACCGTCCTAAGAAAAACGCAAAATCTGAAACAAAGAATATTACCTTATGATATAATAGGAATGTTCACACCAAAAGCTGCCCACCTAGCACTCAATTCCTTCATCTCCAAAATTAACAAATTATTTTAAAGATGCTAATAAACCAAATTAGCTTTTGTCCTGGTCTAAGATATCTTTGACATTATAATTCCAATGCGACAAAGCTGTTAAATGTAGGATAATATAAACTTATTTCCATAATTTTTAGTTTCCATTTCCTTTAAAAATTTTTTTTAATGTTTTATTTAATTTTGAGAGAAAGAGAGACAGAGCACAATCAGGGGAGAGGCAGAGAGAGAGAGAGACAGAATCAGAAGCAGGCTCCAGGCTCCGAGCTGTCAGCCCAGAGCTCCAACCACAAACCATGAGATCATGACCTGAGTCGAAGTCAGACACTTAACCAACTGAGCCACCCAGGAGCTCTTAGTTTTATTTTTCAAGTAAAGTCCCAATCAAATCTTTAAAATTTTTTTTACTATGAAATCTTGGATCTTATTCTAAGAAGATTCACATAACTGGCCTTTTCCCCAGCCCCACTTTTCCTTGGCTCACAAGGATTTCCAATACCATAAAATGCCATCAGGGCTTCTCCCTGGAGATCAAGTGATTCAATTTAAATTAATTTTTTTTTTTTAAACCAACACGCATTACTCTCAGGGTCAGGAAAACATCAACGAACACTTTCTAGAACACATGAGGAAAAGCACACTTGGTGTATGCACATTCGCCCCTGTACCCTCAATGTCTGGCACTGCGCCTGGCACTCAGGCGCTCCTGAGTTTGCATATATTAAATGAATGAGCTGTGGACGGTCGGGGATTCAGATGAAGGGACTGCAAGAAGTTCACTTGCTGGCCGGCCTGGCACGGCAGGCCCTTGCCTTGGCAAAGTCGCCTTCCTCCCTCAGCGGCGCCAGGCCGGGGGCTTGGCCGGTGGAGGTGAGCCCCAGTCCTGTTTGTAATGCGCACCTGCTGGCAGGAAGAATCAGACAACGAAGGCAGTGAGCCTCCCTGGCCTTTGAGCTCCTTCCTCCCAGTCACACGGACCTGACCTCGTTCCGGGCTGTGCTTTCTTCGCCACCACGGTGCTCTTGGCAAGCAGCATGTCCGCAAGGCCCAGCAAGGGCTAAGTGTCTGCGGAAGTCTCAGATCCGACTTCTCACTTTCTAGCTTCCTCACGTGCTTCTCAAACCGAAGATGACACTCCTGTCTCCACGGCTGGCTGTCAGTCTAGCAATCTGGTGTTCATCTAAGATCCCCTCCACCTTTTTGTTTTTTGTTTTTAAGTAGACTTCATGCCCAGTGGGGACTCCAAGGCAAGGCTTGAGCTGATGAACCTGAGATCAAGACCTGAGCCGAGGTGAAGAGTCAGACCCTTAACTGACTGAGCTGCCCAGGCACCCCCACCCCCCAATTCCTTCTAGGCATTCGAGGTGTGACGCCTGTGAGCTGGTGAGAGAGGCCTCCGTGTTAACTCAGTGAATACAGAATTCAGGTACATTTTGGAAGCACTTTATCCCCAATTCCCTAATCAACTGAGGAGTCAGAGGCAAGCAGGGGTTCCCAATAAGTTGGCCGACTGAGTTAACGTAGAGCTTATTCCCAGGAAATACTTTATTGACCCCATTCGACCATGAGGTCAGCCTGAGGCTCACCAGAAAAAAAAGCCCTATTCCCAGAAGGGAATCCTTCGGGATGGGGCCCGTGCAATTCCTGCCCGAGAAGAAAACCACAGCGGCTTACAGCATGGAGAGTGCACACGTCAGTGTCCCCACTTTCATTACTGGCTCAGGTCTGCAACGGCTGTGTGTCGTCAGGCATGTGAACCTTCCCTTCCTTGGGCTTCTGCTTCCTCGCCTGTCAAGTGAAGTCATAACACCTGCCTTATAGGACTCTGCTGGCCTGCTAGCGCCGATGGCTGTGAGGACGGAATACACAGACGGCCTCGCTCAGTAACGGCTTACTACGCGCCAGGTGGGTCCTCTACATGGTAGCTTCCATTCTGATGCCACGTTACAAGGGGGAGCTGGAGGGCTAAGCAGCTCTATTGCTTGCCCAGGCGTTCCTGGCTGGCCCAGTAAGAACGGATCCGAAGGGGCCAGAACACCAGGTGAGGAACAGACAAGGCCCCCTTCCCCTTCCCCCAAAGGACCCACGGAAACCCAGCCTGAAAGGTGGGGGGCACAACCCAGCGAACCAAAAGCAGCCTTTATGGGACCTGGAGCATATGGTAACTGGTACAGATGCCAAATATGGCAGACGGCCCGGCCAGGCTGGGTCAGGGGCTACAGACCTCCCACCAGAGGGGGGCTGGCAGCTGGGTGTCCGGGGGACCAGAGGCCATAAGCCACCCACACGGGCTTTGGAGGAAGCGGGTAGAGAAAGCAATACAAAGCAAGTGCCTTTCTCAAATTTTGTCAAAACCCCGTTTGGCAGCCAAGGCCCAGACTGTGCGGGGTTTGTTCTTTCCGAGATCAAAAAAGTGGAGCAAGCAGGACCCTCATCAGGACAACTGTCAGAGACAGACGAGTCATGAGACTGTTCACGCAAAGTCCCCTCTGACACAAAGTCCTAGGTCTTGGTGAGTGCGCTTTAAGCAACTTTGACCCAATCACAGGCAGGGGGGTGTCGGCGTTGGTTGGTTAGGGTCACAGGAAGGTTAGGGTCACAGGGAGCAGTTATCTGATCAAAGTGGAGCCAGGAAAGCCTTCTCCCCAACAGTGCCCTTGGCCCTTAGAAAAGAGTGCTTTGAAAGCTTTAAAGTGAGTAAAAACACTATATTTTAAAAGCCAATATGAATTAGAAATGAGTTGAATAAGCTTATTCCTGTAACATGCTCCCCTTGGTGCATTACCTCAACCCCATGTAGAACTAATCTTTCTATTTTCCCAAAGAGCAGACAAATACAAACACCTCCCCCAGCGCTGGGGCTGCTCCCTTCAGAACCGCAGGGATACGAACTTGAGAACACAAACAAACAAATAAAAAGAAGCCAGCCCCTTCGAACCACAAAGCCAAAGTGCAAAGAAAGACCAGGAAGCCACACCTATGAAGGCTTACGACGTAGGGTTTGATTTTCATCTAGGAACTTTGTCCTCCTGTTAAATGGAGGCAGCATCTTGTCTTAGATGCTTTCTATTCTTAGGGTTAGAAGGTGCGGGTTCTGGATCATCTGAAGCGTGCGCTCTGTGCCAGCTTTTGAAGCAGAGGCCCCAAGGGTGGGATAATCACTGCCTTTTTGGAGGTTAAGAGACTGAGACCCAGACTGAAGGGGGCAAAGTGCTTTCCCTGGGTTCTAACTTGTGCGGGCACAACACCTGTCAACAGGCCCCGCACGGCCTCACGTGGGAACATCACAGACTGGTGGCCCCCGTGCCTGCCCGGCGGTGACAGGGAGAGGCGGACTCCAGGGACCGCGGTCAGCGCCAACGTGGGTGCCCGCGCTCTGCTGCCCCCGAGGGGCCCATCCATTCATTCGACGAGTGTTTCTCATTTTGTCTCAAATGGGAAACAGCTTCTGCAGAATAATTCTTATGTATGAGAGACGCATGTTTTCTGTTACGTCTCACATTCCTTGTTCACATCCCCTCGTTCATTTAATAACTGTCTGCGGAGCAGCCCCGATGTCTCTGCTCTTATAAGCAGTGCCCGTTGCCTCCCAGGAGGTGCTCCCAGCCTGCGGGAGGGAGAGGGACCCAGCGGTGGGAGGAAAGACCCCCGTACACTCCACTCCCGTGGGACGACTGCCCGGGGGCGGTGCCCCCGATGGGCGGAAATTGAGCTCCCTGTACAAACCTACAACACGTAGGCCAAAAGCTATTACCAATGACAAACAACAAAAAAATTACCCTTCATAAAACAAGATCTAGCTGAGGGCCCTGTTGTTCCGAGCTGCATCTGGCAGACGAAAAGGCAAAGAGGTCCCTGCGGGACTTACTCTGTCACTACTTTACTCAGCAGGTATCAGTGGACTGAGCTCGTGTGCCAGGCATGGAGGTACTAAGCAAGCTTCCCTGTTAAATACCAGACACAGAGTAACTGGCCTGGTGGCTGGTCTAACCGAGCTGAGGGCTCAAGTGCATGGAACGCCCACCAGAGGGTCCGGGAGGGGAGCACAGGTGTTCAGGCTGCACACAAACCAAGGAACAGCCTGAGGCCAAGAACACTGAGGATCAATACCAAGATGAGATCAAGAGCGAGTCCGGGCGCCTGGGGGCTCAGTTGGCCGAGCACCTGACTCTCGATTTCAGCTCAGGTGGTGATCTCACAGTTCGGGGCTCGAGCCCTGCGCTGGGCTCTAGGCTGATGGCACGGAGCCTGCCTGGGAGTCTCTCCCTCTTCCTCTGCCTCTTCCCTGCTCTCTCTCAAAATAAAAAAATAAACACGCTTAAATTAAAATGAATAAAAATAAAAAGAACAAGGGCAAGTCCGGTTTACAGACCGAAGGGCCCACCACCGTAACTAGGCGCCCGCGTCAGATGTCCTTTCTGTCCTCGGCACTTTCTGTGGGGACACAGACTTGGGTTTCTAGGACTGTGGTTGGCTTCCTCTATGCTTGGTTTTCATGTTTTCAGTTAATTGGCCAGTTATTTAAAATGACTCACCCACACACAGAGCAAGGGTTGCTTTTGGCTGTGTTAATGACTAGGTTTTAAATTTAATCTCGCTCGAGTTATTTGTAAAAGGATTTTTCCTGGTTCTTAAAAAAAAAAAAAAAGAGGTGAGCTGCAGGTTCAGATGCTGCCTCGGGCCAGGGGCTCTGACTCTGCTGGAACGCAGGACACTCAGGATTGTGTCCAGAGCTGGCTCGGTGGCGGGGGACCGACGAGGGCATGGCCTTATTTATTACTTCCCAGGCCCGGACGCTGCAAAAGTGATCGGCGCATCAGCACTTCCGCGGCCCCATCTGTCTGTTTCTAGGTGTCTCCCCACCAGGCAGCTTTGGCTCATCCTTTATTCTCCCTGGGACCGCGGTTTCATCTGTCTTGCTGGTTTTTAGTTCTTCTTCAGAGGGCTACACTGGCCACAGGGCACCCGGCTCACACCAGGGCAGCGGGAGGGGTCCACAACACCAGCAGTGCCCCCCACCTCTGCACACACACGCACGCACACACACACACACACACACAGCTGTGCACACTGGTTTCCAGCTGTCAGCAACTCTTTGTGAACGTGGAGAGATGGACACGACTGGGAATTCCCACCTCTTTGAGGGGAGCCCTTACCCTGATGGGGACGCGCTGAGATGCGACTTTTAACTCTGTGCCAAAGCTGGCCACCTTTCCCTCCCCCGGAGAACTTCCAGATCCCTTTGCTTGGCCTCCTCTCCACCTCTGTCCCGGTTTCTCCTGGGAACACTTCCTAGTATAATATCCCTTTCACAGGATGCCGCATCTCAGGACTTCATTCCAGGGAACTCAAGGGCCATCGGAGAAACCCCTAGGTTCCCTCCTCTGTCCACACTCCAGGTGGGGGGAAGGCCCAGCGGTCACACTGCAGGATGGCAGCACATGGCCTCCCAGGTCTTAGAGAAATTCTCATTCTCTCTAATGCACGAGGCAGCGCTGAGCTGCTTTACTGGGAACGCCAGTTCAAGCAAATCAGGATCTTTTAAAACAAAGAATTCCATGCACCCCGCATTAAGGGTGCAAGCTAAGATGGCTGTGTGGACTTTCAGGACTCATATATTGATTTCAATTCACTTAAGTGCCTCTTAAACCTAGACTCATTTAATTAATGTCCCTCAGCGTTTTCTCTCTGGCCGCTTTGGGAAGGAGGCCTCCCATACTGCCAGCACCGGGCTCCAGGAAGGGGCCCTGAGCAGCAGCTTAAAGCCACTCTCGTCTTTCCAGAGCTTCCCAGGGGGCAGGACTGGGGGCCCTGGGAGCTTCCCGACTTGGGGCTGCACAATGAGGTTTTCACACTGACTCAGGTTCAAATCCTGGCCCTACCACTTATCTGGTGGTGCCTTAAGCCCCTCCCTGTGAAACCACAGATGGGAATTCCGACCGCAGAACCTCGCTGTAAGGAGGTAGTGAGTCACGACGCCGGCTGCCACCATGGGGGTGGCGGCTGCTATCCCCCCGCCTTTTCTCTGCCACCTACATTCCTGGCAGATCCTGGGGCTGTTCAAAGCCACTCCCAGAGTCTGACCCTCAAGGTGGCTGGGCTGCCTGAAAACTAAGGGGCGGAATCCATGTGTACTGATCTCTGACCCCACAGCAGGCACCACAGCATCTGTTAGGATGGACAGATTTATGCTTCTCGACAACCCCACGACGTAAGTGTTAGATCATCCATTTTGCAGGTGGGCATCCGGAGGCCCAGGGAGGGTGAAGGAACCCGTCCAAGGTCACCCGGCAGCTGCGCGGAAGCACTAGTCACCCCAGGGCCAACACCCCTCACAGGGACCCGTCTGCAGAGGGGCCTAGGGGCACAACCCCGTGCCTGCAGCACAGAGGCTCCCGAGGCTAGTGCACATCGGCTGGGACACGCCCGCAGAACCGCTGAGTCCGCAGGCCCCGGAGCGCTCTGCGAGCACGCTTTCCTCATCAGGCGCCGGGCGGCGGGGGCGCATCTGTCAGGAGGCCGTGCCTGGAGGAGCACCAAGCTCGACTCTCAGAAGCACTGGCCCCAGGCAGGCCCCTCGTGGAGGACAGCCTCAGTGGGGGGCTCTGGCGGTTAAGTGTCTTAGCTCTAGATTTCGGCTCAGGTCGTGATCTTGCAGGGTTCCAGCCCTGCGTTTGGGCTGTGGGGTGACATCACGCAGCCTGTCTGGGAGGCCATCTCCCTCTCTCTGCCCCTCCCCCACTGTTCTCTCTCTCTCTCTCTCTCTCTCTCTCTCTCTCTCTCAATAAATAAATAAAACAAAAAGAGGGAGTAGGACTCCGTCTGCTGAGCACTGGACACCGGACATGGCCCCTCCCGGGGACGCCACGCGGCCTGCAGGGCCCCTGCTGCTGGTGTGGGGAGCCCTGCACAGGCCGTCTGCGGTCACCAGGACACCCCACGGCACCTTTCTCCACACCGCCTCTGGCCCCCCTCAACCCTCAAATGCAGCCGGAAGACTAGCACAACGGCGCTGTGGTGAAGAAATGCTGAAGAGAACAGAAGGGGAGGAGGGAGTGAACACTGACTGAATGTCTTCTCATTTCGGACCCTGAAGTGCCATCTTACTGACACTGTGAGGCAGGTCTCATAATCCCCACTTCCCAGATGTGGAAAATGAGGCCCCGGAAGCTGGACCACTTGGCATCGTGTGTGCAGCACGAGGCGGCCAACAGGGGCTCAAAGCCGGGACAGCCTGGCCGCACAGCGCCCAAGCTCCTCTGCCCCAGGCTGCGCCCCTGTGGCCGTCGGGATGGTGGACGTCTGTCTTGGACGTCACCGCCCGAGCAGCTGCGGAGAGAGGCCCGGGACCCCATGCGGGGAAGGGAGCGGTGCACACACAGCATCTCAGGCCACGAAGCAGACTCTGGTCTGTGCGGGGTTTCCCAAGCAGACATGAAAGGGCCGGGCGGCATGTGACGCGCCTGGAGGGTCAGCCCGGAGAGAAACAGCAGCGTGACCGCCGGCTGAGTGGCCCCGGGCCGTGCACAGCGGCCAGCGTGCCCATCCGGGGTCTCAACGAGCAGCCCCCTCATGAAGAGAGCGCGGCAGGCTTTGTGCAAAGAGTGCAGAGTTTTCTTTGGCACAGTATTCAGGTTTCCTGCCCTGTTCCAATGACCTCACGAGGGAAGCACCCCCGGGCCCCTCCCCAGTGCCAACAACCTCGGCCTCACAGCTCAGGCCTTCTGCTTACTTGGGGAGAGAGCTTGTTTCTTGTCTCCTCGAGGCCCCTCCCTCCTCCGTCTGTGGCTCAGGCCACTGCCCTCCTCTGCACTTGGAGACAACAGGCAGTCCTTTCAGCCGGAACCTTCTAGAAGAAGGGATGCAGAGGGGGCAGGCCCCTCTGTTTCGAGCACAACTCAGCACGTCCTCAGAGCCCTCCTGAGAAATGGCACGTGGGAGAAGCATCCAGTGTCTGAACCTTACAACTGGCACTAAAAAGTGACAGGAAAAGCCACGTGACCTGTGAGACAAGAAGAGGTCTGCCGGGAGCCGCACCGGCCTCGCTGGGTGGCAGTCACAGCGAGGAAATGGCAGTGTTTGCACAGCTCCGCCATGAGAAATGAAAACTGGTATCTCCTGCTGCTACTGGCTCGTGTTGTGCTGGTATTGACCAGGCCTCACAATATTCCACATCAGACCAATACTCTGAACACAGATACCTCATAAGGAAAAGCATATTCCTGCCTTTGCAAGAGAGATTTTAGATGAAAGCTCTATGGACGATTGTCAAAAGGCTCTTCCTAAGGGCCTTGCAGATCCAAGACTTAGCAGGTTGAGAACACAAGAATTACAACTGAGCCTGGCCCCGAGACAAAGAGCCTAATTTAGAGTTAAGGTACAGATAAGGGCAGAACTTAAGTTAATACTTACACCTTCTCCTAACTGGTGATGTAAGGCACTCCCTTCCCCAAGGCCTACTTTCTGCAAACACCCTCCCTTACAGGTGGCTGGGATGAGGACAGATAAGAGTAGCTAGAGCATTACCCACAAACAAAAGGCTGACACATTTAGGGCCTCCGTGGTGTTCACACATCCAGCATCAAATAGGTGTCCACAAACAACTTATTAACCAACTCAGAAACATTCATCTGAGAGCCAGACAGAATGACTCTTAGCCCATCTATACACTTAACCTATGACCTAACCTTAGCATTATTAACTTAGAACAAATATGTATCCTGTCTTTTACTAAGAATACCCTGCTAAATCTTTAGTTATAAGATTTACTCAGCGTCACTATAATTGGAATAGTTCTGCAAGAATATTTCTGTAAAACCTGCTTCTGTACACTTTCCAAAGCATCTTATCACAAAGAGTTATCCATTGTAAAAACTCCTTTTTCTGATGTCATGTTATCATTTAACCTATAAATAAAGACACCAAAATTGACAGGACAGAGATGCCTGCCTGGGGATCAGAAAGGATCTCGGGGCTCTCTCTCTCTCTCTCGCCGACACCGTCCATCCTTCAGGGACCCCTGCACCTGCTGGAGCCGGCGCGGCGTCCAGCAGAGGTCCCACTTTTGTTGTCCAGGCCTGAGTTCTTCCAAGGCTTTCAGAGCAGGGGCTTTGCTAACCAGAAATCCTGGCCCCTCCCCTCGGCGGGTATCCACGCCACATCCCACCCACGGCCTTTCCACCCAGTCCCTTCTGGAGCCATTGGTCACGTCCTCGAGTTTCAAGCGGACACTGGCGATGGCCACGGAGCACTCGGGAGCCAAGGCTGGGGTAGAGAGAACCCCTTCCTTCGTCAGCACGAGCAGGGGACGGAGGGGCCCCAGGTACCCGGACGACGGCCAGTCACTCGCCTGCGCCAGCTGGGTTTTCCGCACCAGCCCACGGGGATCACAATACTTGTCATCCAGCTTCGTGAAAACCTACCAGACCCCCTCCGGGGAGGCAGCTCTTCCTCACAATCAGCCGGGGAACGGGCGGGGGGGTTTCGGCCCTCCTCCCCCATGGCCACCCCCGAGAGGGGGGGCGCGGGACCCAGGCCAGGCGATCGCTCACGCCCTGCGGCTTGGCAGCCGTGTAGCCCCTGAGGGGAGAGCCCGTCTGAGCCAGGGAGCAAAGTGAGGAGAGGCTGACAGATGGAGAGACACCGCAGCAACTTTCTGAGGCCAAGACAACAAACCGTGGCTCACACCAGCCCTAGGGTTTTTGCTTTTTTCCCCTCAGTTTGCAAAATAAGACTGTTTTTTCACCCAAGCCAGTTTTTATCACCTGCCACAAAAATGGTCAAAACATGTACAAACACCTATCTCAGCGTTCTGGGGGGCAAATTAAGTACAAGCCCTTTTGAAAGGGCCTGGCAGGGGTGGGGCTGGAGAGGAGCCCCCCTAGGCCCACGTGCTAAGCTCTGGGGCCCAGCTCCCTGGAGCGGGGAGGAGGCTCAGCCATGACGGCTCCGGGCACCAGAGCGGGGCTGGGGGTGCTGGCCAGAGGGCCCCAGGGGGACACGTGTCAGAGTCCACGCTGGGACGGAGTCCTCTGGCTATCTGGACCCCACGGAGGAACGGCCCGTATCTGAAGCGGCCTCAGAGCTGACCTAACTTCACCAGCCCCCTGGTTGTAAAGGGGACTCCGGTCGGTCCATGCCAGCAGGCACGCCCAGGCTTGCTGGACCTTGAACCCTGTCCTTGGCCATCATCATCTGGACCTTGAAGTCCTGCTGGACCTCAGAGGAGCAAGACAGCCTTTGTGTTTAATGAGCCTGGAGGTGCTGCAGGCACTTTGCAGACAGCGCCTAACTTCTAAGTCCGCAACCTCCGTCCTGAATAAGGACAGTGGTTTCCAAACACATCCACAAACCACTTGCCTCTCCTCCCCTCAAACTGTGAGGCCTCAGTCCCCAGCCTTTGAAGGTGGGCCAGACTTGCTGACTCACTTCCAAGTAACAGAATGTGGCGGAAGTGACTGATTCTGCATGACTTCTGCGAGAAGGTCAGGAGCCGGCGAGCGCCTGGCTCACGCTGGGGAGAGTCGGCCGCCATGTTGTAAGGACACCCAGACAACCTGCTGGAGGGGCCCTGGTGCAGAAGACGTGAGGTCTCCTGCCATCGCTGCCACCGATCCGCCAGCCACGTGAGAAGCTACCTTAGAGGCAGGTCCTCCAGCCCCACAGCCCCAGCCAAGCTCAGACAACCGCAGTCCTAACCAAATCCGGACGGCGTGCTTGTGAGAGACCCTGAGCCAGAAGCACCCCGAATTCCTGACCTGCCGTGAAGGATAATAACGGTTGTTTGCAGCTACTGGGTTGTGAGGTCACTTGCACCGCAGTAGAGGTGTCTGAGGCCCAGACTCAGGCAGTGGGGCGGGGGTGCACTGAGGCCACCTCATCTGGCTCCAGGGCCAGAGTCTTCCCCTCGTGCCCACCCCAGGGAGCCTGCAGAGCCACCAAGTCTCCCCTGTATTTGGGCCACACGTAGGGCGGCCATGATCCCGTTTGCCTGGGACGGTCCGGTGCGCGCCTGTTTTCCTGGGCTAATTAACAACGCTCCCACTAAGTCCCTGCGGCGCCCCGTTTGCCAGGCTCTGGGGTCACTCCGGAACTCAGGGACCCAGCTCTCGTGTTGCGGCCTCAGGGTCCCTCTGGAGGACGCTCTGGCCAGAATGACTCTGCTCAGTGCCCGGGAGAGAGGCCTGTGCCCCTTCCTCCCACGGCCCACGCGGGGGGCCCACCCTCGACCCGCGTCTTCCAGTTCCCTCTGCTGGGCGGGGCGGCGGCAGGGGGACCACAGGAGTCGCCCCGCCAGTCTCCTGATGCCCAGGAGCAGGCCCGCGGCTGCGACGCAGGGTGGCTCCAGGAACGCTTCGTGGGCAGGCAGATGGGGCTCCGTGACTGGGAGCGAACGCCGGCCTCCCCGCCGAGACCTCCCCTCTGCGGAGCAGAGACGACCATTCCGGCCCGCGGCGCTGGCAGCGGCTTCCCCGCAGGGGGCCTGCGACTGCGCCCAACGGGGTCCCCGTCACCCCCGGCGTGTCCCTCTCGGGCCAAGCCGGAGGAGCCGTAAGGACAGCCCGTACGCGGGTTTCTCCATCACGAGGGGTCGGTGCGCTCCTTTCCTCCGCCTGGCGTCATTTTCATCCAGAGAGAGACACAGCGGGGGCGGGGCAGAGACGGGGGCGGGGGGCACCCCAAGCCCCACTCGGGGCTCCGATTCAGAAACTGTGAGGTCACGACCTGTTCACAACCGACTGGCCCCCCGCCCAGGCCAGTGCTCCTGTTCCAGAGTCCCCAACCCCCCCCAAAGGTGTGCTCCGCTTCCTCCGGGTCGGATCCTCGACTTACGGCGGGAAGCGAAGACCGCGGCCGCCCCTCCCCCCGCGGCCGCCCCGCGGAAGCCGCCTCGCCGCCACCTGGCGTCGGGGCGGCGCGTGACTCGCTCTGACGCGGCGCGTGCGGCTCCCCTGCGGCCCCGCGGGGCGCTAGCCCTGCCGCCGGGACGCAGGCCCCCGGCCCCAGGCGGCCGCGCGCCCAGCCGCCGCGCGGGTCACGGCCGCGCTGGTTGGACGGTTGCTGACTGGAGCCACGAGGGCTGGGGTGGCCGTGAAGGGTCCGCGAGGGCCCGAGAGTCACTGAGGCCCGCGTGGCCGTGAAGACGTGGCGGCCCCCCGCCCCCGCCGCCGGCTCCTCCGCTGTGGGGCCCCCAGGTCTCCGGAGGCCGCCGCGGAGGCGCAGGACGGACGGACGGAGCTGCGGCACCGGACGCGTTCCCAGCGGGCGCTGAGCGGCGGCCGCCGCGGGCCCTGGAGCCGGCCACGCCCGCAGCCCTCCCGCCCCCACGCGGTCCCTGCGGACCGAGGCACACCTTCTGAGCACGACTCAAGACGCTGACACAACGGCCGTCAGTGCTGTCTACTGTCCCCAAGGCTTCGAAGCGCTCGAGGGCCCTCAAGCAGGAAGCAACAGGACGGGAAGACACACCCGGTAGGAAAGGGACGGTTTTCCTCACGGGCGGCGGGTCCCGCCTACAGAAGGTAACTCAGCGGGAGGCCGTCCCTTCACTCAGCGTTTAAGTTACTGAAGCACATTTAGCTTTTTATTTGAGTTGCACTGACCTCTGTTGAGATGTTTAAAATGTTTTCAGCATTAATCTTTTTGTAAACAGAAGGAGTTTGTGGGTAATCAGTTCCTTACTAACCTTTCATAAAGTCTGGGCTTGATTTGTTTAGTTCAAAATAAGGTTTCTTGCACAGTATAGGTTAAATGTCCTAACTTTCCAGACATTTTCCCATTTACTTGGCTCCTTAATTTACATCCAGCGTCAAGCACAGTGATCAGGAGCAGTCAAGGTCTACATTCAAACTCCACTCATTCCAGCCCAAACACAAAGTCCTACCTCTACTTAGAATGCCCACTGTCTTCCCTTTGGGCTCATGGAGAATCTCGGAAAGTGGATTCTGGCCAGGAGGAGAGCTGACCCATGCTTTTTGTTCAAATGGCAGAAGGCAATTATGGGTTGAGCTCAGGCTGTGGGAGGCTGGGTTGGGATTGGGGTCAGAAATGGGTTAAGCATATGCCTCAGACGCCCTGCATCTTGTATGCCTGATCCATGTCAAACACACGATTGATATTTGCTGAGTGAATGGATGGTGCTGTGATCCCGGTCTTGACCCAGCCAGCTACCATTTCTGCCATTCTGAGCACCCACTTGACCATTCTCTACTTGGAAAATTGATTTCTTTAGACTTTTAGGATATAGATGAACGGATGCCTCCCAAGCCTTGTACTAAATGATGCAAAAGAGGGCTCTATGTTAGTCATTCAGCTTCTTGTTGGTAGAACTAGACTTTGGCTTATTGACAGTAAAGCAAAACGAAAATAAAGACTTGTCTCATGAAGACCGCCACTGCTGTCTCCAACCTGGCATCTCTCCATGGTACACAGCGCAGCAGGAAATCAGAACGTGCCACAGGATCCCAGTCGTTACGTGATTTACGCATTCAGTAGCCTCACTAGACCCACTGGCCAATCACTTGAAGCAGCCAGCACCTCCTCTTCCACCTGTCAAATGCTCGACTGATACGTGTACAAACAGGGGGGTTGGTGCTATTTCCACCTTTCCAGTCCCATTTAAGGGCAAAGCCTTCCTGTGTGATCTTCATGTTGAGTTCACTTGGGGACGAAGCCATTTCAGAGAGAAAAGGGTGAGGCTCCCGCTGCTGCTCCAGGACCCGGTGCGGAGATGCAGACACCACAGGAAAGCCAACGCCAGGGGGAGCAGGGGTGGGGTCTCCACATCAGCCTTTTTGGGAGATACTGGGGAGGGCCTTGTCCAGACAAACTGCAGCTCTCTGCAAATCCGCCAGTGCTCCTTGCCCGTTACCTCCTGCACAAAAACCTGGTAATGATGTGTAATGAAAACAACCTACTTTCCAAAGCACCTGGCCCCCCAGAGGGTGATGGCCCCAGCACCACGTGAGCAGCCAGCCCCTTGCACTGGGTATGGAAATAAGCTTTATGCAAATACAATGCATTTGAGTTCCCTGGCGTTGGCCTGTCTGGGCCTGAACTTCCACTGAGCCGCATTCCAGCTCCAGCTCTTCCTTAAACTCGCGGAGCCTCCACTTCCTCATCAGGAAAACTAGGCTCGCGATCGGATGCACCTTCCCGGGCTGGTGTGAGGGTTATGCACGTGAGTACATGGTCAGCCCCAGGCACAGGCGCCCGGTAGTGCTGGGGTGAGGGTTAGTGCCAGCTGCCGGCCGCTGTGACCACGCCCGTGTGTTTCCAGAGTACAGAGACAGAATGTAAACTTCCTGCTTATTTTTGTTAACACTGGCAAAAGCCTGACACCAATCTGACAGAGACCACACAAGAAAGACACTCCAGACAAATCTTGTTTAGGAAAGGAGGAACAACAATACTAAATAAAATGAGAGCAAAATGGGTCCAGCAGCAATGTAAGAGCATGATATGCAATCGCCGAGTAGAGGCTGGAGCTTTTAAAATACATTTGATCTTATTAAAGGTCAAAGGAGGGAGGCAGGAGGAATAGCTTCATAGGCCAATATCTGAAGAACAGCAATGAAAAGGAGTTGTAATTTCAGTGACCCAAATTGGTCAAAAACTCTAGATTTAACTGACTTGCACTGGGCCTTATTCAGAACAGAAAATCACTCAAGACAAATACTTATAAAGAGGATTTATATTGGGCTGTGTTCTAACGATAGGATGCTCCAAACAGGGTCGTTTGAGGGAAAAGGCTGTGGTAACCCAGCAACAAAACAGACATAACTGACTGGTCAGATCCGTAATTCAGGATGTTTCCGCCGCAATGAACAAAGCCTATTTATAGACAGGGGGGCCTGTCTGTTCCAGGTCTGGGTACCCAGAAGACCCTGAGACGAGGATTCTTGTTGAAAAGATGCATTAAAAAATGTGCTCCAGGAACCAGTGAAAAAGTGGGGGAGGTGGGAAAAGGGGAAAGGATGTGAGCTCAGGCTGAGTCCCACAGGCGGTAGCCTCAGCCGACCCCACAGGGGAGCCCTGGAGTGAGTCGCCTCATAGCTGTCCAGATCAGGCACTTGTGGTTCTTCATAACTACGGGTAAAGGGGCTTCAAAGAAGAGTCACAGCTCCCGGGTATCAAAAGGAAACCAAAGTGCGGCGTGTGTGTGTGGAGGGACGAAGATGGCAGGAGGGGCCTGGAGGGGTGAGGGGCCGGGCGGAGCACGAACACCACTGGCTGCATCGGCCAACTGGATAGCAGGCCAGAGCAGCCTCGCCATGCCCCTGGGTCCGCGTCTGCCACAGCAATGCTTCTGGCCCGAGCAGGTAGCCCTCACTCTGCTGGGGCTGCCCGTACAAGTGCGGCTCCAGGAAGAGATGAGAACAAGAGTCAGAATGGGAGCCGGGCTGGAGAGAATGAATTTAGATTTCTGAAAGCAGCACTTATGTAGTTGGTTTTCAGTGTTAGCCCATTGATTGGTGAATCATGAGTCTGCCTTTTAAAGTACTGAAGGCATTTAAAAGAGTCTGAGAACTGTGAAAAAGTTGAAGCGACTCAAAGCTAAATGGGAAAACCTATTAGGCTGAACCACTTGATGCGACCAATATTTGGCCATCTTTGATCTACAGCAATAACAGTTTCTCAGGGTTCAACATAAACTCCTGAAATTCACGTTTTTATCTTACAAATTATTTAAGTACTATATGAATTTTTGTAAAGTGGTAGCTGTTTGAAAATATGTGGATTGGATATGAGCTATAATACTAATAGAAGTGACTATTCCTTTTCACGCATAAAAGCTCTTCAGATTTGCAAAGATCTTACAAATAGAAAGTATATCTGACAATATGTCAGTGATGATCCATGTTAATGCACTTCCTTAATGTGATTAATGAAATAGAGAACTGAGGTCTATAACTGCCAG
This sequence comes from Proteles cristata cristata, assembly GCA_017311185.1. NCBI lineage: Eukaryota > Metazoa > Chordata > Mammalia > Carnivora > Hyaenidae > Proteles > Proteles cristata. The sequence goes on along the minus strand of JAESUZ010000675.1, from coordinate 497,105 downwards.
CATGGCCCATTAAAGTTGACAACGAGACAGATGCTCGCTGTGCCCATGGCTGTTCAACCTTGCTGTGAAGTGAGGAGCGAGGTATTCCTCTGGGAGAAGAAGTGAGGTTTTAATATTAAAAAGCGGGGGGGGGTAAAATCATGATTTGCATAGGATGTGATTTCTACCTTAAAAGTGCTGAGATAAAGGACACTGAAAAACTAAGATACACATCAGTAAAGTTACCCGTTGAACTTACACCAAACTTGAAAGCTTTCCCCCCTTATATATGTAAGAGCCAGTTAAAAAAATATAATGGATCTTCTAAAAAGTATAATACAAAAGGACCCCATTTACAACAGCAAATATCCAAGAATGACAAGAAGAAGCGGGACCTCCCTGGGGAAATGATTATATTCTTCTGAGGGATGGAAAGGAAGAGTAAATGAACAGAGTAGATTCTTGGACGAGAAACCTGAAAACTGAAAAATGTACATGTTCTTCCAACACTAAAATTAAAGTACATATTTACAATGATTCCAATCACATTGCAATGGAATTTTTCTGAACATAAAAGAATGATTTCAATAAACATGTGACATTAGACAGAATGAGTTGACAAAGTCAAGTGCTAAGGGAGACATTGCTTCTTCCAGATGTTCAGCTGTCATATAAAGCCTCTGCAGTTAAAGCTGCATTTTGTGACCCTGATTGTAGAGAGATCAGGAGACCGAACAGAGAAAGCCAGAAGTGGGTTCAAATGTAAATGGGAATTTAGAATACAAAGATGGTGGCTTCAAGTCAGTGGTGGTATGGGTGGGTCATGGGATGTTTAACAAATCTTTTGGAGACATTTATTTGGAAGAAATAAAGTTGGATCTGTACATTTTTCTCCTTACACCAAAGTAAATTCCACTGAAGATGGACTGGAAATTTAAATGTAAGAAAAAAATGAAAGTAGGCAGTTCGGATACATATTGGCTAGATATCTGGAGATTGGAGGATTTCAAAGCCAACACCAAAGTCAGGAACTTATGCACAAAGGGGCACCTGTGTGGCTGAGTTGGTTAGGCATCTGACCCCGGCTCAGGTCATGATCTCAAGGTGTATGAGTTTGAGCCCTACGTCAGGCTCTCATCTATCAGCACAGAACCCGTTTCAGATCCTCTGTCCCCCCTCTCTCTGACCCTCCCTCACTTGAGTGCATGTGCGCGTGTTTTCTGTCTCAAAAATAAACAAACATAAAAAAGAAAGAAACTATGATCAAGAGAAAGACGAGCAGGGCTGCCTGGCTGGCTCAGTTGGTAGAGCATGTGACTCTTGATCTTGGGGTCGTGAGTCTGAGCCCCATGCTGGGCATAGAGATTACTTAAAAAAAGTTCTTTATTAAAAAAAAAAAAAGAAAAAGATGAATGACTTTGACTATATAAGAGTTAAAGACTTCTGTTGGGCAAATTGTCACAAATAAAGTTGAAAAACAAAGGACAAATTGGGGACAAATGTTATTGGCAAAGGATTAGTATTTCTGGTACGACATGCACAAAATATTCCACATGTCCTCGCATGTAATATATTCAAACACATAAATAAGCACATAAAAATACAAGAAGAAATTTGAGACAGATGCCAACAATCCCTGGTGGTCACCGCGGGGCTGGGGGCTCACAGACCTTTCTTCTGGGACACCCCTCCCCGGCCGTCCCCACCTCCCCCCTTCCTGTCTTCCCAGGGACAGGGCCGCCACCTGCGGGCCCTGGGCCCCTCCAGACACCATGAGGCGTTCCAGGGGTGTCTGTTTAGAGGGCAGCTGGGCTTTCGTGACGGAGATGCTCCCCACGGTGACACGTTTTCCAGCGGTGATTTTCGGGAACGTGGCGTCCTTCCGGGGGTGCTGGCCACTCCTCTCCCACAGCTGACCTCGCCCTCGCCAGCACAGCCCCTGCTCAGCCCCCGACACCAGTGGCCCCAGGTCCCCCGGCCCCCTCTGGCACAGCTTAGGGGCGCTGCACCCACCCGCCCAGGGAGCAGAGCTCTCCAGCCGAAGGCCAGGCGGGGCTGTGAGGTCCGCCTTTCGATCCCTCAGGAGAAACCAGAACTCTGGCGGAGACCTCTCAAAGACAGCTCTAACCACCCCGCCACCTGAGGGGCCCTGCAAGGGGCTGTAGCTGCTCCCCCTCCCCCCCAAGGCCAACCTTGACCTGGGAGCAGCCTTGGCCTCCAGGCAGGCTCGCTCACGTGCCAGCCATGCTGTTGCCCGGAACCGCCTGATTCTTTAGGAGCCTCAGATTCCTCTTTCTAAAAGTTGCTGAGAGGCGACAGTGGGTGATTAGAACGAGTCTCCACCCAACCCCCTCCCGTATCACAGGTGGGTCTGCACAGCCACCGCGTAAGTCCCGAGAGCGGCGTGTTCGCAGTCCCAGCTAAAATCAGGCCCACAAGTACCACGTCACTGACTCTCCCGCCTGCCAAAAGCCCACCCTGGGTCCTGTGCACGTGAGGCCCTGCTACCTGTCCCGCAGGGCCTGGGGGCTCCCGAAAGCACAGGTGGCCTGTCCTGGGTCCGTCAGCCCCAGGCCGATGCTGCTGGATGGCCCGGCAGTTTGAGGCCTGCAGCCCCTGGGCCGGTCGTGCACGTGCTGGTCTATCTCAGTGAGCAGCAGAAGGAAGCAGGTGACAGAGAAACGCGGCCAGTGACAGAGGAGTCGGGGGTGAGCTCCCGGTGGGGTGGGGGCGGTCACTGCAGACCCTGTGGGTCCACACGGCTGCCCTGTGTCTCCAGCCGGCACCGCGGTTCTGCACGGGTGGGGGGGCTTCCGCCAGGGACAAAGCTGCCGTGGCCTCCGCGCAAGGCAGGTCGGGAGTGGTCATGCCGTCGGGAGCTGCCCCTCCAGGGGCTGTGGGAGCGGCGGGTAAGGCCCCAGCCCCTCAGCCGCCTTGGGCAGCCTAGCTCTGAACTGCCTGATCTGTGGGCCCAGAGCCCCCGGGGAGGGGGCCCCGTTGCCCACAGGACGCCTGGCATAACCTACCTTCTCCTGCTGCTTCCCTTTCTCTCTCTGTCTCCGTCCCACCCCCTGCCTTGACCCCTGCAGCAAACACCCCGCACCTGAGTTCTTGTCTCAGGGTTTACTTGTGGGGAAACCTGAGGAAGAATGGGTGTTACTTCTTGTTCCTTGAAGAGCCCACAGCGTCGATGATGTTCCAGCCCGCGGGACAGTCGCTCATGTTCCCAGACCTACCAAGGGCCTGCAAACCGAGGGCAGGAGCGCACGGACCGAGCACTGCTCAGGGAGCACGGGGCTGCCGGCCCCGATGAGGGAGCGCGGGGGAGGCTGCGTGGTCTGTCACCCCCAGGGGCACGGACGCCTCTCTCAGCACCAAAGCACTGCACCTGCCCTTCAGGTCAGGCCTGACCCTCCACGGCCAGACTCTCTCACCAGGTGGGGGTAGCATTTCTCCATTTCTCTGACTCTGTGGTTTGCCTTTCCAGGGAGATGAGGAATTAGCACAACTCTCCAAACCACCCAGTTGGTTAAAAAGAGCATTTAGCACTTACAAGGTACTAGGGCAATGTAAAATTCAATGATAACTGACATAGTTACCATAAAGTACCTAAAAAGAAATATCTATATCTATAGATACATCTATCTATATACCCATTTGCCATTCATTCATTTATTCATACGATATTGAGTTGTGACTATACCCTAGGCGCTGCTATCAGTGTAAGAGTGAGTTGATGAATAAAAAGTTACTCCATACATATGGGGCTCAGTCCAGTGGGAGGGCTAAGACACTCAGCAAAACAACTACTGTATCAGGCAGTAATAAGCTCTATGGGAAAAAAAAAAAATCATATGGGAATGTGATGGGGGTGTTTGAGACAGAAAGGTATTTCTAATCAGGTGCCATTTAAGCCAAAACAGGAAGGAATTGAGGGATTGGGCCATGTGCGTATCTGACAGAAGAGCCAGTGCAAAGGCCCGGAGGTAGGAACAAGCTTGGTGTGTTGCAAGGAACATCAGGGAGGCCACTGTGGATACAGTGGAGAGAGCAAGGAAATGTGGAGTTGCAGGAAATGTGTTCAGAGATGCAGCAACTGGTCAGACCTTACAGTCTTCTGGGTACTGTGAAGATTGACGTTCACAGTGAGAGAGCAAGCCGTTGGAGGGTTCTGGGCAAAGGGGGCTCGGGGGCAAGAGTGTAAGCAGGGGGGCTGGTGAAGAAGGAAGCGACGCAGTCAATAATCAAGCAAAATAGGCGGGGACTTGGGCGAGGGTATGAGCAGTGGTGGCCGTGCAAAGTGGCTGGATTATGCAGATCCTCTGCAGGTCCAGACCACAGGCCACCTGTGGGACAGACACGGGTGTGCGGGGAAGAGGGGGCACGGGGGAGGGAACTGCTATTTTCTGGAAAGGGGAGATTTGGAGACATCAGGATCCCATTTCAGACATCTTCCTGTGCCACTAGAAATGTCCTCATTCTTTTTTTTTTTAATGTTTATTTATTTTGAAGAGAGAGAGGAGAGAGTGTGGGGTAGAAGCAGAGAGAGAGTGGGAGACAGAGGAGCAGAAGCAGACTCCACGCTGACAATAAAGAGCCTGATGTGCGGCTCGAACTCACGAGCTGCGAGATCATGACCTGAGCCAAAGTCGGATGCTCAACGGACTGAGCCCCCCAGGCGCCCCCTGTTCTCATTCCTGATGTGGCTGGTAGCTAGATGGGTATACACATATATGAAAATTATGGATCTGTACACTTAAGATGTGTGCATTTTACACTATATAAATTATATCTCAATTAAGACATGGTATTAAAGACTAAAAATGAAAGCAGACAAAATGGGAGGTAACTAACTAGGCCAGGTCCAGAAAAAGGGCTGGATTCAGCCAGGTGGAGCCCTACTCGCTGTGGTAGTAACGCAGCTGATCTCAAGCGCAGCCCGCTCTTTGGCCCAGGGAACTTTTCTCCTTTTGTTTCTCTCAATCTTAGTCCAGCGCAGTTGGGCTCATGGCCGGGTATGACTTTCTCACCCTCAGGAAGGGCCTCTCTTCCTGACCGTTCTAAGCTGTCTGAGGCTCTCCCCTGGATCCTTCAAGATCCCACCTTGGTTTTGGACTTCACTCTCTTCTACCAGCTAGCTTCTCTTCCTTTAGGGAAGAGCCCACTTCATTGCTTCCCACATGGGCAGCCCCTAACTGGCCGCCATTCTACCATGTGGGGCTAGGGAGAAATGACATTACCTCTAGCCACTGAGGCAGAGACCAATTTCCCTGGTTAGCCAACCGCATTGTTGGCAAAGCCTCTGAGATTTCCTGGCCGATAAGACAATGAAATCTGGGCCAGAAGGTGACGTAAGCAGTAGCTCAGGCACTTTCTAGTGTGACCTCTGTCTTGTTAGCCTTTAGGAGTCTCGAGCATGGAATGACTGTGTTCCTTTAATCTTGTGAGTTTCTCTTCCTTCATCTGTATACCAGGAATCAAGGCACCCAACACGCAGGGCCATGGTGAGGCCTCGATGAGACAAAGCAGCCAGGATAGTGCCTGAAGGATGTTCCACAGACTCCTCCTCTCCCAGGCCACTCGGCAAGTGGAGCCATGTCGGCCCAGCGGACGTGACACCCTAGCCCACCAGGCCCCGTCCTCCAAGTGGGTCTCATTATTGTCTTGCTTAGCTACCAAGTCAGATGACCCGAAGTCAGGCTCTATGACCAACCTCAGATTTTGCTGTGTACAAATACCCAGAGGTCGTGTTAAAATGCAGCCCCCGGTTCTGCAGGTTGGGGGTGGTCAGGTCTGAGAGTCTGCATTTCCGACAAGCTCCTACGTGATGCCATGCCGCTGGTCCATGACCATATTTTGAGTTGCAAGGCTATAAATAACACAACTAAATTTCCAAATAGCATAAAAAGACTAGAAGAAAAATAGAGAGTAAATGCATCACAAATAAGTCTAATAGTGCTGTGGCTGCCACATTGACAGAAATGCCATGTTTAGAACTGGGGCAATTATAAATCTATGCCAGGCCCAGTGGGTAGCAGTTCAGGCCTGGGCTCCACATTTTAAGAAGGAAGAGGCCAAACTAGACACAGCACAAAAACAGAAATAGAACAGTGAGGAAGGGACTGGAAATATATATAGTCAGAAGGCCAGGGGTCCTGGATGCTGGCCTTCCTTGTGGACTGGACAGAGCTGGGGCAGCATGTGTGTGGGAGGCCCCGAATCCAAATCTAGTGACACTGTCATTGGAAGGGCTTCATCTTGGGAACATAAGAAATGTCTATATCAACGAGGACAGATAAGGTTGACAGATAAAGATCATCTCACACTTTCTCAGGCTCTGACATCAACTGGAGTAGACCCACTGGGCACGGCTGGGAAAGGCAGAGCTGCGCCACACGCAGGTGCTTTGTCACTCTCCCTGGCAGCTATTCTTGATGAGGACTTTAAAATATCCACAGGGGCACCGGGGTGGCTCAGTGGGTGAACGTCCAACTTCGGCTCAGGTCATGATTTCACAGCTCGTGAGTTCAAGCCCCGCACCAGGCCCTCTGCTGTCAGTACACAGCCCACTTTGGATCCTGTTTCCCTCTCTCTCTGCCCCTCCCCTGCTCCCTCTCTCCCCAAAATAAATAAACAATAAAATATATATATTTATGGGGCACCTTGGTGGCTCAGTCAGTTAAGCATCCAACTTTGGCTCGAGTCATGACCTCATGGTTTGTGGGTTCAAGCCCCATGTCAGGCTCTGTGCTGTCAGCTCAGAGTCTGGAGCCTGCTTTGGACTCTCTGTCTCCCTCTCTCTCTCTGTCCCTCCCCCACTCATGCGCTCGCTCTCTCTCTCTATCTCCCTCTCTCTCTCTCTCAAAAATAAACATTAAATATACATTTATACTTATATATACATTTAGGATATGTAAAACATCCTAAATGCAGTAATAGAGAGCCTGAGAGGAATTTAGCAAAAGGAAAATAAGACGGTGACTGTGGTGGTCATTTGCCTGTTTGTGACTCATTCTCTCTCCTTTCCCCTTTCTGCCATGTCTCTCAGAGACATGTGCTTGTAAACAACCTGTCTCAGGTCCCAGCTGAGGCTGACTCCACCGGCGCCTCTCAGTGGCCACTCTTCCCTTCCTCCTGTGGACAGCAACCTGTGTCAGGGGCAGCGATGTGCCCAGGGAAGGAAACTCATCTCTCGGCCCCCAGTGTGGCTAGGGCTGGCCACGTGATACGGCTCTGGCCAATCAGGTACATGGGAAATGCTGAGCGGAGCTTCAGGAAAGCTACTTAAAAGGGGGCAGGCCTAACTGGACTGCTCTATGCCAAAGAATGAAACTGGGCTACTTCTTTACACCATAAAAAAATGAATCAAAATGGATTAAGGACTTAAATGTAAGACCTGAAACCATCAAAATCCTAGAAGAGAGCACAGGCAATGACTTCTGACATTGGCCAAAGCAACATTTTTCTAGATATGTCTCCTGAGGCACGGGAAACAAAAGCAAAAATAAACTGTTGGGACTACTTCAAAATAAAAAGCTTCTGCACAGCAAGGAAGACAATCAGTAAAACTAAATGACAGTCTGTTGAATGGGAGAAGATATTCACAAATGACATATCTAAAAAAGGGTTAGTATCTACAATATATAAAGAACTTATACAATTCAACACCAAAACCCCCAAATAATCCATTTAAAAATGAACATGAACAGACATTTTTCCAAAGATGACCTACAGATGAGCAACGGACACATGAAAAGATGTCCATCATCACAAATCATTAAGGAAATGCAAATCAAAATCACGATGAGATATCACCTCACATCTATTGGAACAGCTAAAATCAAAAACACAAGAAACAAGTGTTGGTGAGGACGTGGAGAAAAAGGAACCTCGTGTACTGTCGGCGGGAAGGCAAACTGGGTTCTCCAAAAAATTAAAATAGAACTATCCTATGATCCAGTAATTCTGCTACTGGATATTTACCCAAAGAATACAAAAATATTAAGTTGAAAAGACATATGCACCCCTATGTTTATAGCAGCATTATTTACAACAGTCAAATTATGAAATGAACCCACGTGTCCACTGAAGATGAATGGATAAAGAAGAGGTTGTAAATAGTTTTACACAATAGAATATTACTTGGACATAAAAAAGGATGATATCTTGCTTTTGCAACAACATGGATGGATCTAGGGAATATTATGGGAAGCAAAATAAGTGCATCAGAAAAAGACAAATACCATATGATTTCACTCATGTGGCATTTAAGAAACAAAACAAATGAACAAATTCAAAAAGAAAGAGGGGCAGCTGGGTGGCTCGGTCGGTTGAGTGTCCAACTTCAGCTCAGATCATAATCTCACAATTTGTGAGTTTGAGCCCCACGTTGGGCTCTGTGCTGACAGCTCAGAACCTGGAGCCTGCTCTGGATTCTGTGTCTCCCTCTCTCTCTCCCCCTCTCCTCCTCACGCTTCATCTCTCTCTCTCTCAAAATTAAAATTAGAAAAACATTAATAAAAAAAGACAAAAAAATCAGACTTATAAAGAACAAACTGGTGGTCACCAGGGTGAGGGGGATTGGGAAGAGGTGAAATGGGGGGATTTAGAGTATTGGGGTGCCTGGGTGGCTCAGTCCATTAAGAGTCCAACATCAGCTCAAGTCATGATCTCATGGTTTGTGAGTTCGAGCCTCACGTCCGGCTCTGTGGTGACAGCTCAGAGCCTGGAGCTGCTTCAGATTCTGTGTCTCCCTCTCTCTCTGCCCCTTCTCTGCTCACACTCTGTCTCTCTCTCTCAAAAATGAATAAACATTAAAAAAAAATTTAAGAAGAGGGTTTATCATGATGAGCACTGAGTCAGGTATAGAATTGTCGAATCACCATATGGCACACCTGAAGCTAATATAACACCGTACGTTAACTATTTAAAATAAAATAAAAAATAAAAAGGGGCAGGGCTGTTCCCCAGGAACGCAGCGGCCGTGTTGGAAGTAGAGGCCTAGAAACAACATGCTGAAGAAAGGCTATGTGGAAAGACCAAAGCAACCTGTTCCCTGATGGCGTCACACAGTCGCTTCCCAGTCCTGGACGGTCCCTTCTGGGGTTATCTTTACAAAAGAAAAGTCAAAATCCCATTAGGATCAGCTGCTAAGAGTTGGCCTTTCTGTTATGTGCAGCCAAACACATTCCTAACTTTTTTCAAAATCAGTGATTTAAACCATGCGCTCAGGGAAGCTGGCAGGATGGCCAGTTACCCTCTGGTGCCTGGTCAAGAACAGCGCCCGTGGCCGTCAGGAAGCAGCGAGGTTATGGACAAGTCTGGCCTCGAAGGGATGAAATTACAGTTCTGATGAGCTGGGTCTTAACAGGACGTAGCTATGGATTCACGCTCTCTGGTAAATTCCAAGGGCATGTACAGATGGTTCCCAAAGTCGGATGCTCGCAGAAATATCCTGTGTGCAACTGACATTATCACCCGAGAACATCTCTCTCTCTCTCTCTCTCTCTCACACACACACACACACACACACCAAGAGCTGGATCTTTGCAATATGCTTACAACACAGCCTTCAGGACGCAAAGATCACCAGTCAAGGGCAGTGCGACTCTAGCAGACACTTTCCATCAGATCCCCTAGGGCCCCGTCTAGGTCTCTACCTTCCAGCTCTGGCGTGGGTTTTCCTTGGAGGCTTGGCCTCAGGCTACTGGACCACTGTGTCCACACCTCACCCCCTGAGGGCGGAAAGTGCTGGGACTTTGATTCCCCAGTAGGGTCCCCTAACCAATGACTGGTGCTGGGGGTGGGGGTGGGGAACAAGAGCCCAGCTTCCTGACCTTGACAGGGACCTCACTGAACAGCCCAGAGCCTGAGATCACCCCCACCCCCACCCCCGCCCCCACTTCCTGGCTCCCTCTGCCTGAGGCACCCACGTTCTCCTTAATCTTTTTCCTTTTCTTTTGTTTGCCTTGGCTTAGCAGTCCGTTTTCATGGCTTTCCTTTTAAGAGGTGTTGTGCTGCTTTATGAAAAAGATTTAAAATCCAAGACTCCCCTTTCCCCTTAAAAGAGGAAATTATTAAATTGCTGTTTTTCAATTCATTAGAAGAAAAATCCAGAGGTTTAACACATGTTTTCTAAAATGACCCCTCCCTCCACCCATAGGTTTACCCAAGCCCTGCAGCTCTGGGAAATGTCCTTCCTAACTGATCCTTGTCGTAGGCTCTGTGGACATTTCTAAAGCAAAACGCAGCCTTCCTCCCAAACACAGTGAATACACAAACGAAGCTTTTCATATATGTGAAAACCGGGCCCTGCCGCGGAACACTGAGGCCACGTTGTGATTGGAAATGGAGGGCTGGGTTTCTCTACCACCTCCCACTGCCCACGGGGCAGGAGGGGCCAGGCTGGCTCTCAGGCAGGCTATCCCAGGGGTTAGGATCTCTGACCCGGAGCAGGAAATGGTAGCGAAGTGGCCACAGGTAGTCCCGGTGGGCGAGGAGCCGGGAACCGGGCCTCAGGGTGCCTGCTCACACCACCCATTCTGTGCTCCCCAGGAGGAAGGGCAGCACTGGCCAAAAGAGCTCCGAGACGGGAATGGCTCTAGGGGGCTTGGCATTTACCTCTGACAAGCAGGACGGGGAAGACCGACCCGGGAGGAAAGAGAAAAAGCCGCAGATGGGCTTGGAGCCAGGTGAGGGTTTTGCCGGGCATGATGCAGGAAGTTCAAGGTAAAGTCGCCAAGGGGCTTGGGGCACCGGATTAAGAACAGAAAAGGGGCGGAAAAGACTTATTATTTTCTGAGTATCGATATCCACCCTCAGGCCTCCCTTACAAGGGCAAGAAGCAAGTTCATTCATCATCTTAATGGCCCGGCTAAGAAGACTATAAACATCTAAGGGCTGCATTTTACTTGGGGCTACTATTAACTTGACAAGAGCCGGGAGACAGCAGAACACAATGAAAATCAGTTCCGGCTGAACCAGAGCCAGGAGGGAAGGAAGGGGAAGGGAGGGGGGGGGAGGCGGGCTCTCTGCTCTGGGGATGGGGTGCCCGCTGGCACCCCTGCCTGCAAACCCTCCCTGGCTTGGCCTTCCCAGCTCCACTGAACAACCTCGCTGTGTTCATCTGTGCAGATGCAGCTCCTGCGGGAAACTTCTGTCCGAGGACAGGCCAGGGCAGTCCCACAAACACAGAGGGATAGAAACGTGAGTATCGAATCTTTCCCACTCTATCTGGGTGAGAAACCGGATCATTTTTATCGCCTGGCGCCAGCTTGAGCCATTTGCCTTGAAAGTGAGAAGAGAGAAGCCCTGAGAGAAGGGGGCGCCTTTCTGTGGTAAAGTTAGATATAAACTGGAAGCATCACTTGGTAAGAAAAACAAAGCCACGAGTCCTCTGTGCCCTTTGTCATAAAGAATAAGCCACTGAAAGCCACAGGAGCCGACCTGGTGCTTTTCTGCCCCCAAAGACAACTCGGAGGCCAAGCTTAATTCGGAACTCAAAGCGCTCCTCAGGAAGAGCAGAACCACGCTCCCCCTCACGCCACTTCTCCCACGCCGGGCCCTGTGCCGAGGGGCGAGGCCGAGGCCCGGAGTCCACTCCACACCGCAGTCTCTCAGGCGGCGAGGCGGGGACGCGGCGTGTGGCGGCGCGATTCGGTGACTTGCCAACAGCCAGGGCCGGGCGCTTACTACGTTTCTTACGCACTTGAAAGGGCACAAGGCTCTCGAAGGCGTTCCCAAGTGGCAGGTCTCCATTTTCCCCGCTGGGCTCGTGACTCCTGCTTCCTCACCGCTCTCTCTCCCTCTGGCGACCCCACGACGGAGTCTCCCCTGGTCTGATGGCTGCTTCGCGGTCCTTCCTCCAGCACGTCACAAGCCTCTGTCCTCCCCTCCACTTCCTCGGTCCGTATTTTCAGTGGGGACGTATGCGGCCCATCACTGCCTAGGTGATAAAAACGCGGGACTCCCCCACCGGGCCTCACGGGCCTGCGGGCCTGCGGGCGGGCCCTCCCTGAGGAGGGAGCATGAGGCAGGCTGGGGGGCAAAGCACAAGCGGGCACCCCCCCAGGTGGGGTACGTGCGATATTCCGAGGACACTCCCGGCTACGCAAAACAGGAAAGGACAAAAAGCAAACGGTTAAACTGAAGTTGACCAGAAAAAGGCGGTCCTCTCCACGGCCGCCAGGCCAGGAACTCCTTAACTTAACACTAATACTTTGCTGGAGGGACCACCGCGTGGCTCGACCACAGCCAGGCCCCCGGGACGCCCCCCGCCAGTGAGAGTCCCTCTGGGAAACCCCCTCCCGACGCCCCTCCCCCAGGTCCTCCCAGCGGTCACCCCCACACTTGCAGGGCGGCTCTTCTGCCCGTGGGGCTGGCCCCGTGCTGGAATAACGTCACCGTTTTGCGCCGAAGACGTCTCCACGAATTCTCCTCGGCCGTCGGCTCCGGACCCCATGAGCCCCCCATCACCCCAAAGCCTCATCGCTCTCCCTGCCTGATCCGGAAGACTCCGGGCCCAGCCCTGCCTCATTTGGGGAGTACAGTATTTCCCTCGTCCCCTAACCTCTGATATTATTCCTCATACACATCACATATTTGAGCCCTTATAGATCTTGGATTTTAAGAAGTCAATATCCCCAAACCAAAAATTCTAACACTTCAGCACATAGTAAGTAAATGGAAACAAAATCAGCAGGCGTGATTAAAAGCAAAGGGGGGCTATGAAAGCTAGCCCATTTACTTAACTGATAAATAATACACACACACACACACACACACACACACACACACACACACCAATTTTCCCATTATTTTTCACGTAACTTTATTTTTTAAATAAAGGTAACTAATTAAATGTAGAAATACGGGGTGGGGGAATGGGTGAAATATTTATGGGCATTAAGGAGGGCATTTGTTGTGATAAGCACCAAGTGATGTATGGAAGTGCTGAATCACTATATTGTACACCTGAAACTAATATATTGTGTATTAACTAACTGGAATTTAAATAAAACATTTAAAAAATGAAAAAAAAATAAATGTAGAAATACGTTCAGTTTAACACTCGCTCTACTTTCTGACATTGTGAAGGTCCATGCACACACACTCATGCAATCCCTTTGCTAAGACCACAAGTCTTGATTTTTAGCTTAAAAGGAAGAGTCGGGGCGCCTGGGTGGGTCAGTCGGTTAAGCATCTGACTCTGGATTTCTGCTCAGGTCATGATCTCACAGTTCGTGGGTTCGAGCCCTGCGTTGGACTCTGTGCGCGAATAGTGTGGGCCTGCTTGGGATTCTCTTTCTCCTCTCTCTGCCCCTCCCTGCTCGTTCTCCTCTCTCTCTCTCAAAATAAACATTAAAAAACAAAAGAAGAGCCAGCACCCTCTGACTTGCAGTGCCCCGTCCAGTGCTCTTGCTCTGCGTCCTCTCCCTCAGCGGGCCACCGTGGTCCACAGTGCAAGTCCAATACACAACTTCTGAGTAAATGACCTCATTACCAAGCTTGTGCCTGTGTGTGCTGGGGGTTGCCATGGTAACTGCGGATACAAGGAGTCTGCGTAGGCACCATTTTTCTTTCAGCACGTCTCATTTTACAGAGGAAGAAACTGAGGCACAGAGAGGAGACCCTTGGCTCAAGGTCACGCTGACTGCAAGAAACAGAGCAGAGCTTCTGCATCTGCGCGGGATGGTAGCGAGAACTCCGCCTTCCCTCTCTTCCCCTCGGCTGCTTGCTGTGTTACTTCTAGAAATTTCTGAAGCAGGAACCCAGGCTGAGCTGCTGCTTGCAATCGCAAAATAAATATTCCCGCCTGCAAAAGGTTTTCGGAAACATCACTGGCTTTAAAAATGCCATGGATACATCACGTAAAGCAACCCTCCCCTCCCCCCAGGCACACACCGGCACCCGAACCCCCAAACTCCAGCCTCTTTGGCTAGCTGCTCTGCCACCCAGGGAGGGGTGTGAAATGCAGCCGCGCCTGCAGACCCACCAGGGGCGACCATAGATCCAGATCCCCGTGACAAACAGGCCCGCAGGAGAATGGCCTACAGCGTATGGAAAACAGCGAAGCCCAAGGTCACCAATCTGTGGCCTCCAGGCTGGATGTGGTCAGTTGGACATGTTTTGTTTGGCCCGTGCAATGCTCAGAATACATTTTAATTAGCTGCCAAAGTCATGAGATTTCGCATAAAAATGTGGATTTCCGGCTTTTCTTGAGAAGTAGGAGACCTGGCTGCACGGGCCCTCACTACCACCCGGGAACCATCGACTGCTGCGGCGAGCTGCCTGCTCTCCCTGGAGGAGGCCCGTTTTCCCACAGTCTTCCCTGCTCCCTACTGCCCCACCCCTGGCCCCCTGGCCCCCTGGCCCATTTACGATACTGGCCTTGCCCCACTCCCGTAAGGCCGGGAGGTGTGTGTCACTGGTTCTCGCCAGAACCCTGGCAAAGTTCCACGACACTAGCTTACAACTTCCGGAAGCCTAGGAAGTGCGCTGTTTCAGTTGCGAGTGCTTCCGACCCCGTGGGCATCTCTATGATGCTGGGGAGCCCAATGCAGATGTGGTACACCTTGCGGGGTGCCACACCCCACTTCCAATGGCCGGCAGCTGCAACCCTGTGCCTGAATGGATTTTTCCAGAACGAGGTTGATTGTCCCGGCCGTGCACGTCACAGGAGAAGCCTGGGGAATGCACGCTCCTAGGAAGCCTCAGCCACTGCCTCTGTGGGAGGGGGTGTGAGTCCCCAGCTCGCTCAGCCCCGGGCTTTGCACTGTTTCCTGGGCATCCGCCCCACTGACCACTGCGGCACCTGGTTTGACGGGACCCTCTTCATTAGCTGCCTCCACCCGTCCGTCACTGCTCCGCCTCCCTCCCGCAGGTCTGGCACCTCCCATGCTGCACAAACCAGCTGCCCTCCATCCCGAGTCAAGGTCAGCGTCTGCAAGACCCAAACCAAGAGAGCGCTCATGCTGCAGAGAAGAGGCAAGGTCAGGGACCTGCCCTCGTTCTTCTTTCTTGCCAAGCACAGCCTCTTCTGTAACTCCGTGGCCAGCCACTGCATCCCCTTTGGGCCCTAAGGTCACCTGGGAGCGCTCTTCACGGCTTAAAGCTCACAACTGTCCGTGTCCTTGTTCCCATGCGGCCGGGACAGTCACTGCCATGAAGACGTGATCATGAGCCCCGCCTCTTCTCTGAGCTCCTGTGTCTGGTCCCACGACGCGTTCCCGAGAGCAGGGGTGCTAACGGGCAGCTCAGCAGAGGACGGCAGGCGTCTGCATCCCTGAGATGTCTAGAGGCCACCCTGCCACCGGGAGCGTCGTGGCCGTTAGGCCCACAGGGGCAGCCTCCTTCCATCTCCTGGAGGGCGCCGTCCCTCTTCCTCTGCCCTCTCTCCAGGCTCCAGCCAGCGCTCCCCGTCGCCAGACAAGCTCACCCATGCGCCCCAGCCCCGCAGCCCCAGCTGACTGACCCTCAGAGGCCCAGGCGTCTTCCCCAGCGCGTCTCTGGGGGCTTCAGGCCTCCGGACACCAGCTGGGGTGGTGCCTCACGTGCTGCCCGGCAGCGTCTCAGCGCTCTGGCCGGTGCCGGTCCGCGCTGCTGGCTGACGCCCCTGCACCCGCCTGGGCCCGGAGGCCCCTGGGAGCAGGGGCCAGACCTTACTCGTCAGGGTCCCCGAGCGGCGGGCACCGTCCCTGGCGCTTAGTAGGCACTCGGTAACTGCTGCCGGAACAGAGGCCTTCCTGTCCGACGCGGCAGAAGAGCGGGGCCTGTGTGCCCAGTGGCATCGCAGCGAGAAATTAAAACTCCGCTTGACCTCGACCGCAGGGCCACACGGCTGCCCGAGTCCCAGGGGCAGGGCTCACGGAGTCTGTGCACTGGGGCTCCTAGCGGGTCTCACACAGAATCGAACCGGAATGTGACCGTGGGGCCGCATAGTGCAGACGCCCCCCAAAAGCACTGTCTCCTCTTCTGTATTCTCCTTCCGCACGTGGCCCCTCCACGGCCCCCCGCCGCCCCTGGGACCCCCCCTGCCCCGCAGACAGCCCCCCGGACCCGCCCGCAGTGCCAGCGCAGAGTCCGGGTTACAGGGTTTTCTCGGCAGCGGCATGGCCGCCAGAGGGGTCGGCAGCAGCCGTGCGGCGCGTCCCACACTTGTGGGGCGCCCCTGCCTGACCGCGGAGAACCGGCGGAGACCTTAGGAAGCGAGTCCCCCCGGGGGAGATGTTTTGTGCAGCCTCAGAAGCGAGGCTTCTTCTCCGATTTGTACCGTATAACTGATAGTACAGTCTTATTTTTTAAGTTAATTCTTTCAATTATGCCTTCACCGGGGCACTGTTTTCACCTTTGCTTACTATTTTCCATGCCTGCAAAATTTGTTTTTGCTTCCTTGTCATTGCTTTGGCCTCAACGCTTTATTCCACAATTGTATCCTTGAGTGTTTTATCCGTAAGTATCCTGTTTCTCAGGAGGAGTTTCACGCCTGTTAGAGCTTTAACGTCATTGGAGCAGATGTTGCCTTGCTCACATTCCCTAGAACTAACCAGAGGGCTGTGCACCTGAAGCCAGTGCCCTCCAGGCCAGAGGCTTCCAAGTCTCACTGCTGGAAGTGGGTGCCCACCTCAGGGAGTGCGGCTCAGAGCCAGAGAAGGCTGGAAGTGCCAGGGAGTCGGTGCCCTTGGAGTGATTTCCCTGGATGGTTGGCAAGGGTTGGTGGGGAAGTCTGAGGTGCCTGAGGGGCTCGGTCAGTTGAGATCTGACTCTTGGTTTTGGCTCAGGTCATGATCCCAGGGTTGTGGGATCCAGCCCTATGTCGGGCTCTGCACAGAGCATGGAACCTCACGATATTCTCTCTCTCTCTCTCTCTCTCTCTCTCTCTCTCTCTCTCTCTCCCCCCTTTCTCTCTTTCAGCCCTCTGTCCCTCTCCCATGCTTGCATGCTCTTTTTTAAAATGCTTATTTATTTTCTGAAAGAGAGGGTGGGGGGGGGAGAGAGAGAGAGTGAGCGAGAGAGCACGTGTGTGCCTGAGTGGGGGAGGGGCAGAGAGGGAGACACAGAATCTGAAACAGGCTCCAGGCTCTGAGCTGTCAGCATGGAGGTCCACACGGGGCTTGAACTTAGGAACTGTGAGATCATGACCTGAGCCAAAGTCAGAGGCTTAAGGGACTCCGCCACCCAGGTGCCCCTTACACTCTCTTTCTCTCTCTCTCTAAATAAACTTCTTGTACCTACGTCACTATGTTGGAGCCTGCTTTGGGGGAAACCCAGACTAGGAGCGTTACCAGACTTTATACATTTTCATATATTCAAGCACGGCTTCATTTTGCTCTCACAATGGAGTGCAAGATGACTGGGTACAGAATTCTTTTTTTTTTTTTTTTAAATGTTTTATTTATTTTTAGAGAGAGAGAGAGAGACAGCGTGAAGGGGAGGGTCAGAGGAGAGGGAACTAAAACAGGCTCCAGGCTCTGAGCTGGCAGTCAGCACAGAGCCCGACGTGGGGCTCGAACCCACGAACCGCGAGATCATGACCTAAGCGAAAGTCGGTCGCTTAACTGACTAAGTCACCCAGGCGCCCCTGGGTACAGAATTCTTAAGTGACAAGAACCTATTCTAATTTTTTAATACTGTTACAGAAATCTATGGAACTTTGGTTTGTTTCCTGTTAGGTATCAGTAGCATCATTTTCACATTTTAAAAGTTAAAAATCTCCTAAAGTTGTGTGTTTTCAATAAAGCGTCATATTTTTGCCTGGTATTTGCAGAGCCCATTCCAGAGAACGGAGGCCCTTCCTTGGTCTCTACTCTCGTCTTCCGCTCCAAGTGTTCGGGAGCGATTTCTCTGCCGATTCCCTAGTTTCCACCTTCCACATGCGTGGCTTTTGCCATCCTTCGTCACTGCTTTGGTTTTTTCTTTTCCCTCTGAATTCGCAGAGACTGTCTCACGTACGCCCTGTACAACGAATCAGGTGTCCATACTACTAAGTCTGCTCTTTCCTGATTACAGCACGTTTCAATTCTGCCTCTGCTTTCTTGGTTTTGTCATATGTCCTCATCCCCTCCACAACCTTGATTTTTATTTGACTCTCAGTTCATTCCTTTGTCATCCCAGTTTATCATTCTACTCGCTGATCTTTTGCTGTGCTCATATTTTTCATGAATTTCAATAAAAAAGTGGGTGCTCTGTAAAATTTCCTTTTGTTTTCTGTTAATAATCTTTCTAAAGGGTATGTTTTCCATCTGGATCCTGAGTTACACTCTTCTTAGTTTATGGGGCAGAAACTGTGCAGGGCCCGTGTCGTTCTGTTAGGTCCATGCAGGTGGCTAGGCTCTCTGGGTTGCTCTTTACCACCCATCTGGGAGCTGTTAGAGCCTTGCTCTGGGCCGAGTGATGCCCTTTCGGTCTCCATGTGCCGTGGCGGTCATGGGAGAGGAGCTGATGCTTCTTTACCTCCTCCCTCCACACGGAGGGTCACCTTCCCCGTTCTAGTTGGCCCTGCCCCACGACAGCCGTGCTCGGCTGCCTTTCGCAGGCCAACGTATCCCACGTCCAGAAGAGACCCTGAAGCCCAGTCAACTCTCTGCCAAATTGAAACTAGGGCTCCCTGTGCCAAAGGTTGTTGGGATCAACCGAAAAGCGATAAAAACGATCGGCCGTAGGAGCTAATGGCACGCCTGTGGCCCTCCCAGGGACACTGTCCTCGCCTGACCAGAGTCCCTCACCCAGAATGCCTGGGGGGCTACTGACTGCCCTCACGGTGGTCCGGATGATGCAGGGGTGGGAACGATGCTCTCCTGCCGCTTCAAGAGGGGACGATTCTGCTGAGTGACTGACGCTCTAGAGCATTCCTCCACCTCCTTCCACCCTATCGTTCAGACCAAGGCTATGTTTTACACCAGCACCGCCTTACGCAGCCCTTTCCCTGCCTCGTCCTGCTTCCCTCACTTCTCCCCTGCAGCATTCCTCCAACACAGCAGATGCGCCCACATCTGATGCAGTAAGGAGGGAATGGGAAAATGCATGTGAAACCCCTGGTATATAGTTGGTGGTCAATCACCACTATGACTGATCCCCCAAAGAGTTACAAGACTTAACGGCAAATCATTTGTTCAGAGCAATCTCTGTGAAAGGCATTCATCACAGTATTGTTTAAAAAATATCTTTTTAAAAATTTATTTTGAAAGAGAGAGCACAGATGCATGCACATAAGAGAGGGTAGGGCAGAGAGAGAAGGGGAGCAAGAGAGGGAGAGACAGAGAAGGAGAGAGGGAATCCCAAGGAGGCTCCACGCTCAGCACAGAGCCTGACATGAGGCTCAATCTTACCAACTATGAGATCATGACCTGAGCCGAAATCAAGAGCTGAATGCTTAATGGACGGAGCCACCCAGCCGCCCCTCATCACAGTATTAAAGACAATAAAACTAGAATGAAATATCTACGTAAGAGAAATTTGAGGGATTTCCATAGAATACTTTATGACAATATTATGTAGCCTCCACACTAAAAAGAAACCTGTGATGAGGGGAAGTAGAGTAAGATATAGGAAGCTATACAGTTTATGAAATAATACTACCAAATCCTATATGCCGACAGAGTGGGGCCAGCTCTCAGCCTTCTAGCAGACAACACAGAGAACACAGCTTAGTCACAAGGACGACTGTGTCTGTAGGCAAAAATAAGCCAAAGTACTTGGGGAAAGCACAGCCATTCCTAATTCTGTGACCGGAGAGAAGTTTCTCCCGTGGGTCCTGAGCAAGAGGAATCTGCAACCTGATGACCCGGTCACCAGCCACATCCTTTCAGCCGTCACAGAGAGGAGCTTACAGATCTGTCCCTGACTGAGCCCCGCCCCTGCCCCCACACCCTACAGGAAGTCCTGTGAAAGAGATTCTGTGTGGAGCCAGAGACCCACTAGAACCCTAGGGATACTTGATTCTCTCTTGACTGGGCTTAAACTAGCATGATTTTAGGCTACAGAGCATAGATACGGCCTGTGTGCTCCCCACAGTCCTGCTTGATTGCTTTTGTGACCTTCCCAACCTTGGCGCCGCTAAAAGCTGTGAAGCAGCAGAGATCTGAGAGAACCTCTTGTAAAGCTCCTGGAGCGGCATCACCAGACCCCTCTGTAGCCTTCAGTTGCCGCCTCAGCCAGGCAAGGGTGGCGCAATCCTGTCAGAACCACTGAGCTTGCCAGGGTCTGCGTCTGAAGAGAAGGTTTCCCACTGGCCTGAAGGTGCGCCCCGTGCTCATCTGTGGACAGGGCACACTGTTCCACACAGAGTGATTTTGGTTCCGTTTAACACAGACATAAAGGTGCTGCAGTTCCATGTTGTAAACACTTGGAAAAGCTACAGCAATTGCCTTCAAAACTGCTGTCAAGAATCAGAGCAACCACTGGGAAGGGCGAGCCTGCCTGAGCCCACTCATGCCTGTTGCCTGTGGAGACTCGTTCTTCCTTCTTCCCATGGGTGGTTCACTGAGTCGGCTCACAGGACGGGAGAGAATACCAACTCCTCCTTCCTTTCTGAGTCGTTCTACTTAAACCTCAATTCATTCAGCTAAATTAATTCCTGCTGAAAAACTTACTCAATTCATGAAAGTAATCTAATTTCCTCAATCCACTCAAATATTATCATAAATGAACATGCCAAGGCGTAGGCTGACCTACGTGACTCTTTAATGGGAAACGTCAAGAGCACCAGTGGTGATAACGAGCAGTGAGCTGTCCTCATTTCCTATCTCGTTCCTCACAACCACTGATGTAAGACTGGAACTCTCCAGAACACGCGAGTGTTCGGAGAGGTGGCCAGACATAAAAGAGTAGGGGCAGGGCTCCACAAGAGAAATGGGCGGAGACAGTGTTAGGTGCGGACACTGCTCCAACACCCTGCAGGTATTTAGTCTCTCTGGCTGTCCCAACACACCTTCCACGTCCGGGAGGAAAAATTTCCCACAGTCCCAAATGACACCCCGTGTAATCAAACAGTCTTTGCAGAATGACACTCAGATAATGCACGACGCAGACCGAAGGGTCACTTTTGGAGGGTTCCTTCCTTACCTTCTGCCACATGTTGATAAAGAAGAGCTCCCGGGAAACATTGAAGGACACGTTGGCATCATAGGCGTCGTCCCCAAGGTTTGAGATGGAGATGTTCAGGGAGATATTCTTCACAGCTCCCAAAGCTAGATACGGGGTTTTCTCATCAACGCTGCAATGAAAAGTAAACAGCAATGAATGCCCTGAAGCTTTTGTAACAGCATATGCGGCATCAGAGGGCGGCTGAGGGTTGGGGGCAGAGACTCCCTGGGGTCAGAACAACAAATGCCAGGAAATCCATGAACTGGCCGTGCACCCCCGGGTAAGCAGTTAGCGCCCATGGGCCTCAGTTTCCTCATCTAATAGCCTAACTCACTAGGCTTTTCTGGGGTCACATCAAACTCAGAAAATTGTGACATTTAGTTCCTTAGACATGGAATTTGGTCATATATTCATTCAAATATTTTTGAGCACCTACTAAATGCCAATTACTGATAATCTATGTGCTAGAAGAATCTATGTGCTAGAGTTATTGCCTTCTTGTGGCTTCAGGGAAACAGAAAACGTATACAAAGTAGCAAACATACAGCATGATAAGAACTATGGAGAAAATTCAGAGAGGAAGAAAGGTAGAGAATGTCCGATTGGGAGGAAGCGTGGGTTTGGATTTTAATTAGGGTAGTTGGGGAGGCCTCACTGATGAGGTGACCTCTGAGTAGAAATCTGGAGAAAAGGAGCAAGATACATAGATATATGGGAACTGGCGAGTCGGGCCTGGCGTGTTCCAAAAATGCCACAGGAGCCAGAGCGGCTAAGAGGAGTGGGCAAGGG
Organism: Proteles cristata cristata; assembly: GCA_017311185.1. Classification (NCBI taxonomy): domain Eukaryota; kingdom Metazoa; phylum Chordata; class Mammalia; order Carnivora; family Hyaenidae; genus Proteles; species Proteles cristata. The sequence continues at coordinate 475,256 of JAESUZ010000675.1, read as the reverse complement.
AGAGTGTGGGAGGAAGCGGGCTCAGAGAGATGAAGGGAGTGGGGGCAGACAGACCGTAGGGGGTACTGTGGGGCCAGTACAACGGCCTTGGTTTGACTCTGAGATGAAGTTCCTGTAGTAGTGTGAGCAGGGGAGTGGTGGGACCTAACTTCCCTGGTTGAAGGCTCACACTGGCTGTGATGTGAACGGTCTGTGGAGTACGTGGTCGGGGTGAGCAGGGAGCCTGGCTAGAAAGCTCTCACAATAAACCAGGTGGCAGCTCAAACCACGGTGGTAGAAGCTGAGGGAGTGAGAAGAGGTCGGGCTCTGGACGGGTTTCCAAGGTTACGGCCAACAGGTTTTGCCGGCCAACAGACTGACTGGCTGCGGGGTCTTGGGGAGGGAGAAGAGTCAAGGACGGCTGGAAGGATTTTAGGTTCAACAGCTGGGAGGGAAGAGTCATCACTCACTGACATGGGAAAGGCCACAGGCATAGAAGGTTCAGCAGAAAAATCCAAGCGCCCATTGGGTCTTTGAGAAGAGGTGCTGGACAGCTGGATGCGTAAGTCTTGAAGGAGGGTCTGGGCTGGGGTACACACCTGGGACGGACGGGAGCGATCACTAGGGAATGAGAGCAGCTGGAGAAGAGGAACTGCAGATGGGGAGGGCCGGCAAAGGCAAAGCAAAAGGCTGACAAGCGTGGCAGGCGGAAAAGCAAGAGAGACGGTCTCTGAGTGGCCACGGAAGCCATGTTCCAGGGAAGGAGTCATCCGTTGTGGCACGTGTGGCAGGTCAGTCAAAGTAGCATGAGGAAGTGGGATTGGCCACTGGAATTAGCCACCTGAAGAACACTGGTGATCACAATAAGAGCCGCTTAAGCGGAGAGATAGGGATGGAAGCTCGGAACCGGTTTACGAGACGGAGGAGCAGAACGAATGGAAACAGCGAGGACGCCCGACTACTCGGAGTTGTTTTTCTGTAGCGGGGAGCAGAGAAATGGGGTGAGGGTGGGGGTGGGGGGCGGGCTCCAGGCAATTGTTTTCTTTTTTTTAAGTTGGAAATTATCACATTGTACTTGCACAACATAGGGAAGGGGATACCGCGAGAACAACGGCCGGATGGCCTGGTGAACAAGCGGAGGGGCTGGTCCCCACGGCACGGGTGCACTAGGAGACGGGTGTTAGAGACAAAGTGGAGGCGCCTTTGGGATTGCTTCCATTTTGCACTGAAACAGAAGTAGGGCTAAGGACCGGGAAGGGAGAGGGGGAGGAGAATGTTTGAGGGGCAAGAAGGGGGGAAATGGGAGCCCCGGCAAGCAGGGGAGTGGGCGGGCCATCAGTGGGACAAGGGAATGAGGACAACGGGGAGGAAGATGCACACGAGGTGCGTGACTGTTATGTGACGTGTGCTGCGGACAAAGTAAATTCACACTGGTAGCCAATCTCTGGCCAACCAGTTAAGGGATGACGTGACGTGATTAAGCTTACATGGGTTTGTGTAATGGACAGTTGGTACTTTTGGCTGCTCAGCAAAAGAATAATAATAATAAATAATAATATAAATATCTTACTTAACAATATAAAGTATAATATAAAATAATAACAAAGGACACCTGTTTAGGAGGAATCCCAAGATAGGTGGGAAGGGCACATCAGGAGAGAAGGGGCAGACCGTCCCCCTCCCCCTTCCTGATAGCTAAAGTGTGGACACCTGACTAGATGCAGTCATGTGGCCTCAGTATGAGCTGATGCTCCCAGCCAGGGCCATGACTTTTGAGGGGTTCTGCAAGACAGACACCAGGACCCTCTGAGATCACCTGAGGTGGCTACTGAGGTGCTGAGAACCCAGAGGGGGCCTCCTGAGCTAAGACTTATCTCCCGTTTCCCGTCCACAATGGTTCCGCAGGCTTCCTGCCTATGCTCTGAACTGGCCCATGTCCTTCTAATAACTTCCTTTCCTGCATAACCAGCACATTCTTATTGTTGTTTGTAACCATTAATATAGTGAATATAGCATGAAAGAGAAGGGAAATATCCCAAATCTCAGTAGGCTGTAACACTTTGAAGTACAGATTTTTGTGGGGAGCAATCCTCATTACCCATCCGTGAGGACCAGACCTCACTCTCCCGCAAGCCTGGCGTGTCAGCAAGAATAACATTTGCACCGAGAGATCTGATGGCCTTGCTTCTGGAAGCAAGAGCTCTAAGGATCCAAACAAGATGTGAAAAATTAACTTGGAAAAAAAGCTTCAAATTCTTGAATGGCCTCCAATAAATGAAGACCCTGACCTGAAGCTGTTGTGGCAATGATTTATTATTGTTGGCCATTTTAATTTTTAAAAATTGATGGGTTATTTCTGTCCTCCTGTTTGCTTTTGTGAGATTACAGAAGTAACCCTCAGGCCTTGAGGAGTCACGAGAGAGTGATAAGCTTGCTTTCTCTTGAGAAGGAAGTGCATACGCACTCATGGGTAGCCAGTCACCTCCGAAATATCCGTAGTTTTCAAACGGAACATAGAGAGACAGTATAGAAAAGCACAGGACCATGGGGGTAAGGAGCTGCCTCCTCGTTCCAATTTTGTGGTTTGTGATCAGCTTCCTTTCCTCACGTGAAGACGGCAAGAGATGAGGCCTGGGAGGCCTAACTGTCTCCAGCCCCAGAGCTTGGGCTCTGTCACTTAATCAGGCAAGCAAGGTTGTTCCTGGGCTTCAAGGTCAAGCGATTCTAACATGGCTCCGCGATGAAGGGAAGCCAGGCGCCTTCCAGGGTGGAATGTGAACTCAGACGTCTTAAAAAGGGGCGCCTGAAAGCTGGTTTTGCTCTGTCTCCACAGTTGAAAGCCTGTGTATAAAACAGTACATCTCTGCTTCCAGAGCTATTCTTAGAAATGAAATGAAATGTAATTTGCCTGGTGCTGGGTGCTTTGAAACATGTCATCTTTCTGAACCCTTACAAACACTGTGAGCAGTTCCTGACGTTAGTCCCATTTTTAGAAGCGAGGAAATCGAGAAGCAGAGATAAGGGGGCTGGCCGAGGAGCTGTGCTGGGCTTTGAACACAGCACCTCCTAGGCCTTCAAAGCCTGCCCCCCTCCACTGTAAGCCCCTTCTGATCTCCGTCCCGGCGGGAATAAATATCCCTATTATAAACCCCTCCAGCCTCATGTGCTCTGCCAGTCCTTCACAGCACTTACCAAGGTTGAAATGACACATTTGTGTGGCTATTTGATTAACAAATATGTTTTCCCTATGAAAATCTAAGCCCCAGAGGGCAAGGACCCTGGTCTGGTTTTGGTCATCAACGAGCCCCTAGTGACAGACTTGTGCCTGGCGCACAGCAGGTGTCCAGCGAACCCTAATGGAGTGGATGAATGAATGAAAATGCCCCAAATCCCCACAACAGCTCACCAGCTCAATCTCTGAATTTTACAGTTGAAGATGAACCTCCTCTGCCCCAGACGGGAACCCACTTTGGTCAAGGTCACAGAGCCAGGAAGGGGCTGAGCTGGCACTAGTGCCCAGCTTCCTCTGACATGAGGGTCATCTGAGTCACAGCTCTTATATAAACTCCACCTCAGTTGGGAAGGGCTTTGGCAAGAAATGTCTTTCAATGACGTCTAAAAAGAACAGAGCTCCATGAAGGCCACCTTTCTGGCAGGAGTAAGACAGTCAGGCACAAGGTTTTTGCCAACATCCCACGGGTGCTTAGTCACTAAAGAACCACCTTTCTTATCTGCAGGAAAGTTTATTCCCTGAGAAATTTTCTCATTAATTCTAATTTGCTCATGCAGTGTTTTAATGAGTCCTATTACTTTGTACACCAAAGTAATTCTTGGTGTATTCTTGTATGGGAAGTATTACTGACAGTCAACACATGCTACAAATCGTACCGTTTCTATACAGCTTATCTTACAGCACATATACAGCCCAATGGAAATATACTGCTCACCTGTTATGAAAAATAACAAATGTAACTTCTCTAATACATCTCATAGCACCTGTTGGGCTTATATTTAAGTTTAGCATGGATGTGATGTTACTGCTGCCATCTTGGTAGCTGTGTGGTGCCCAAGGGCCACTCAGGAACTGGTTCTCTGACCTCACTTGTCACCGTACATTAAGAGTGGGTGCCACATGATGCTTAATCTCAGGATCTTGAGTTTGAGCCCCATGTTAGGCATGGAGCCTACTTAAAAAAAAAAAGTGCATACCATTCCAAATTCCTTATTGGGTAAGTGCGATACATTTCCATATCAGTCATCATATACTGAATGACTAAGGCCACCATGGTCAATTCTTTCCCCTCTACCATCATGCAAACAATTTTATGAAGGTAATTTTATGGTTTAAGTAGTTTAAGGGTATTTAACTAGTAATTATGCATTGGATCATTTTAGACTTTCCTTAAGTCTTAAAGATAAAAGCTGTGACCTTATTTACATACTTGTGGTTATAATCTACCCTCCATAAAATGTAATACTTTCATTTTCTTTTGCTGTTAGCCTGAGTGAAGGATGCTAATGCAGGAGTTAATCAAGTGCATTCTAGTCAACTGCATTTGACTTTTAAAACTTGTTATGTCATTATTATTACTGATGATGTACTTGTCACCCACGACTACACTTGATAGTGACAGCTAGGATAATAGAATAGGACAGCCAAGTCCATCCGTTTCTTCCTCCTGCCTTCACTCTTCCATCCCCTTCCCCTCCCTTCCTTCCTTCGACTCATCTATCCATCCATCCATTATTTAAAAAAAAAAACTATCTTCTCAACTTAGGTACCAGGTACAGGCCCCAGACCCCAAGGAGTTCTCAGTCTAATGGAGGAGACAAACCCGTAAGACATGAGTTGACATCAACATGTGTGAAGCTCTGACCCAGAACATTCCTAGGAGGTCCCCTATGCCATGAGAGCACAAAGAAGGGATTCTTCAGGGGTGGTGAGGGGAGGCGAGAGTGTGGGGAGAGTGTGGGGTATTTGGCAAAGTATTACTGAGGAGGCAAACCATGAGTCCTACAGCAATGGCATGATGCCTCTGCCAACAAAAATGGCGCTGAGCTTGATTACACACACACACACCCCTTAGTTTTTCCGCTTACGGAAATCATATTAAGAAGGACACTGTGAAGCAGATCATGTTCTCCCATAGGAGAGATGTCAAACTTGGGGGCAGCATTTCTAAGTAAGGATTCGGCCTCCAACAAATCACAAATCTCCTCAACAATGTGTCATAAAAGCACGGATATAAATCACAGCCAGTGCAGTTTACAATCACAGACAAGGCTTCCTATTCTTACAAATGGGTAGACATCATAAAATCAGAAATGGAATTTGACAGCTGGATGGGGTCTCGCTTGAGTCATCATTTAGCGGAGGGAGGCCAGAGCATGAACCGTGTCCCCGTGGCTGCTCGGCAGACGGCGGCGAAGCCAGGCAGCCCTCCCAACTCCCGTGGCGGGTCTGGTGTTCCTCCCTCGTTCCCAGTGCTCCGAAAGTACAGAAAAATGCAATGAAGGAGACTAAAATGCACATGAAGCTTATTTGCCTATAATAAGATGACAAATGAAATCGCGTTTGCCTTGTTAGCATTTAGAACATTCAGAATACTGGGAAGAGTCATCTCTTTACAAAAGCTAGCTGAGGTGTTTAGTTTCCTCTTGACAGTTTCCTTGAAATTGGAAATGATTCTGAATACCTTCAGCACCTCTTGTGGGCAACCTCCTTCTTGGCACATTGAGAATTATCAAGAGGTTTTTCAACTACAAGTTGGCTTAAAATCACAAACATAAAAAAACCCATAAAACCACTGATGTGTTTATTTTTGCTCATCTGAAGTCTTCCTAGAAGGAATATGTGCAAAAGTACCAAACAAATGGATTATAATGTGAAGGACATATCCCACCAAGCAGAGATGAGTCATGCCAAAAATCAGGTGCAGAATAAGGTGCAAAAAAAAAATTCCGGGAAAAGAAGTCACTGTCTGACTGAAGTTACCCTAAGAAGCTCCTGAGAAAGGTAGGAATTGAACCACGTCTGAAAGAATGAGGAGCACATGGGTGGAAACAGGAAGTAGATTTCAGACATAGAAGGAAATAAACAGCAGGTGAAAGAATGGATGTGACTCTGGAATAATATGGAAAGGAGCAAGGCGAGGACATCCTTCACAGGAGGGTAAGTGAGGGGCACCCGGAGTCCCATGAGGCTCAAATGTCACAGTCCAGGGTCGATGCGCTAGAGCAGCAGACCTAATCATGTGATCTTGAGTCACCAGTGGCAGGTAGTGTTGCAAGCAGTTAGTTAATAAATAATGAGGCACCAAGGTGAAAGCATTCTAGTCTATTGGCCACAGGTGACGGGTGGCTCTCCCCTGTCCCCGGGGGCCTTCCCACGGTAGCCCTGGCGGACTACAATGCCCTCTGCCCACGTCGCCATCTTTTGCTGGAAGACGTTTCTCTGCAGGCCAGCAGAGCGCTGAAGAATACAGCCCCCGACAGCCCCGTGGCAGCTCTCGACCAGTGACTGATGGCGGCTGGTGCACGACGACCTTAGCCCCTTGCCCACTGGGTGGACAACTCTGGGGTGCGTGTTCGAAGCCTGTGCTGGCCCACACGGGAGCCGCCGGCCACATGTGGCTTCTGAGCACTTGAAATGCGGTAGCTCCGAATTAGGTATAAAACTCACATCAGATTTCTAGGACTTAGCACAAAATAAAGAAGGATGTAAACACCTCAACTGTCAGTTTCATATTGATTACATGCTTAAATTATTTTTTTAAATATGTCAAATAACACCTCTTTCCCATCCATTTGTTTCACTTGAATTCTTCAGTGTGGCTCCCAGGAAACTTCAAATTGCACTCGTGGCCTGCATTATGTCTCTACTGGTCAGGACTGTTCTAGACGTTCAGTAAATTCTATGTATTTTACTTTTAAAATACGGTTGATTTACAAGACTTATGTTCAGTGTACATATTTGTTCGTGTTACCTGTGAAGTAGAGGTTTGGGGAAAATAAAGTTCTCCCGGGTAAAAATTAAATGATTAAAAAAATTGATAATATTTAGCTCCTACAACTCACTTGTTTATAAAATGCTATAACAAATGTGATGAAACGTCAAAAAAGAAGAAGCGACCCACACGTGTGCTTGCCCCCAACCCCCACAGAGTAATTCTGAGTTTCACGAAAATGGGCCACCCCAGTTGTCGGCGGCGCAGGCAGGCCTCCGCGGCTCCGCCTGGACGGGGCGGGGACGGGGAGCCAGCCCGCGGGCCGGGCACGCAGGAGCGGCGTGGCCTGCGGCTCGTCAGAGGCAGACCCCGAGGCAAGTCTGAGAGCAGGTCACGAGTTCCTGAGGTGCGCCCCGAAAACACCAGTAGGGGCGAGAGGGCGGGAGACGAGGAGGGACAGGCCACCAACCGGCGTGACACCAAGTCCGTCCCCTCTGCGGGCACCTGCGGCTTTGTCCTGCTGGGGTTTCTGGGGACTTCCAGAACATGCGCCTCTGAAGGTCCCGACGGCCAGGGAGGGAGGTGCGTACATGTGACCGCGGTCCGCCACGGGTCGAAGCCTGGGGCCGGGGACACGGCCTATCCCTGCGCCTCGCCGCGCCCTGGTGGGCAGAGCGGGCCGGCACGCAGGGGCGTCACGCAGCCGCAGGGGCATAACGCGGCCGCAGGGGCGTCACGCAGCCGCAGGGGCCGGCACGCAGGGGCGTCACGCAGCCGCAGAGGCCGTCACGCAGGGGCGTCACGCAGCCGCAGGGACGTGCGCAGCCGCAGGGGCCGTCACGCAGGGGCGTCACGCGCCGCAGGGGGTCCCGCAGCCGCAGGAGCCGTCACGCAGGGGGCGTCACGCAACCGCAGGAGCATCACGCAGCCGCAGGGGCGTCACGCAGCCGCAGAGGCCGTCACGCAGGGCGTCACGCAGCCGCAGGGGCCGGTGCGCAGCCACAGGGGCCATCCACGCAGGGCGTCACGCAGCCGTAGGGAGGCATAACGGCCGCAGAGCGTCACGCAGGGCGTCACGTAGCCGCAGGGGCATCACGTAGCCGCAGGCATCACGCAGCCGCAGGGGCCGTCACGCAGGGGCGTCCGCGCAGCCGCAGGGTCACGCAGGAGCAGGGTCGGCACGCAGCCGCAGGGGCGTCACGCAGGGGCGTCACGTAGCCGCAGGGGCATCACGCAGCCGCAGGGGCGTCACGCAGGGGCCGTCACGCAGCCGCAGGGGCGTCACGCAGGGCCGCCGGGGGTTCTTCTCCACTCTCCGGGTGGACGTCACCCAGTGAGTGAGGCCTGCGGCTGGCCGACCCGCTGTCCGCCGACCCCTGAGCGTCCGGAAGGGAAGCCGCACCCCTCCCCGGCGGTACCCCCTGCTCACTTCCCTTCTTGAGCAGCTGCTACAAGGACTCGGGCCCACGGTCCCCGCCGGGGCCCCAGGCCTGCCCAGCGGCAGCCGGTCGGGAGGGCACCCGCGCCGGTTCTCCAGATGCCGCCGCCCACTTGGCACGCCGGCCCTGCCCGCAGCCGGCGCACGCGGAGCACGACACAGGGCGGCACGCTTGCCGCACGGCAGGGTGGACGCTCCCGAGCGCCCGCGCGAGGACGTCCGGCGGCGGCGGACGGAGTCTCCGAGCCCGTCCCCGCAGGCCTGTGCCCTGAAAGGGCCCTCGCTCCGCTTCCCAGCCCGGCGGCCTTGGTACGTCCCCACGTTCACGTCATTTTGCCCCAGAATGTCCCGCCGGCTCCCCTGCAGGGGCTGAGGCCTCCCCGTCAGCCCCCGGCACCTTCTGAGGGGTTCTCCAAAGCCCCCCGAAGCCTTAACACACACGGTGGCGTGGAAAGAGCCGGACTGGAGGCCTCTCCTCTGTGGCACAGGCACCTCCTCTATATAGAAACTTCGTGATCGGACCCAACAGCAATCGCAAAGCCCCAACATTTCTACGTCCCCAAAGAAGAAAGGGGCCGAGCCCGGCCTTTCCAGGTAAGCTGCCCGGACAATACCCTCACGAAATCTGTCCGCACCGTGTTTTCAGACTCGGGGTCGCGGTCTCGGCTTGTAGTAAGCTGGAGAGGCTACCCGTTCCCCAGGACGGCCACTCCCCCTGACAACGCTGGACGAGGAAACCGGCAGTGCAGCAAGGGACTGCAATGGAATGTTCCAGTACCAGCTCTGAAATTCCTCTTTCCTCCAGGGCATTCCTCATTTTGTCTTGCTGGCTCACTTGAGTTAATGACTGCCTATTACTCTGTTTTCCTGTAGATCTCATCGATAAGATACTTAGAATCCAAATACCAATTTTCACTGCTATCAACACTAAACTTTTCGGATTTTTTTTTTTAATGTTTTATTTATTTCTAAGAGAGAAAGAGACAGCATGAACAGGGGAGGGTCAGAGAGAGAGGGAGTCACAGACTGAAACAGGCTCCAGGCTCCGAGCTGGCAGTCAGCACAGAGCCCGACGCGGGCTCGAACCCACGAACCGCGAGATCATGACCTAAGCGAAAGTCGGACGCTTAACCGACTAAGCCACCCAGGCGCCCCTAAAGTTTTCGGATTTATAAGGCTCTAGCATGAAGGCAAATATTCAGGAATTTATTTTACTGACGAAGAGCACCAAAAGAGAAAAAAAGTTCTTGTTTGGGTAAGAATATTGTTTTTGCAAAAAACAAACCAAAAAAAGTCCCCAAGAATTATTGAAAGAGTAGACTGTCTAAAAGGTACAATTCTAAATATATTTACTAAGTCACATCCAATCTCGCTTTACATTTTAAGATACTCTAGAATGTTAGGAGCTGTTACTTCTGCCTGATTCTGAGTCTTACCCTGTGGTTATCCCAGAGCTGGCCCTGCGGAGACCCAGGCCTCGGGCCACCCCCTGTGCTTTACAGCCTGAGACCTGGGCCACCCGCTCGAACCCATTCCACGTTCCTCGCACCGGCTTGCTCAAGGCCCTCTCGTCTCACAGCCTTCGACACGCTTTGCTTTAAAACTCAGCGGCACATGTGGCGGCAGCCTGCCGCTCCGGTGTCCGTGTCCTCCTGCTGCCACCGCTCAGCCACGCCTCCCGCTGTCCTGCCTCTGGCCTCCCTGGACACGCGGCACAGGCTTTGGCTGACCCCGTCGGCCGAGGTGCCCACATGGCTTGTCCCAGGCTCCTACCAGGATCTGTCTGGACCTGTCTCCTTTCATACGTGCTTAAAAAACAAATCTACACGGCGACTGTCTACCTTCACTTCTTCTTTTGTTTTAAATCCGTAACTTAAAGTAGCTTCGTCATATTGTTTATACTCTCAGATGCTGTCTCCACTTGATAACGCTGTCCTTAAACAGAGCGCACTGGATGGCTGGATGGAGGTTTTAAACTTCCACAAAAGTGGGTTATCACACCACATAGTTTGAGATGTGCTTCACATCTCACCAGGCTTTATAAACCCCTTCTAATCATGCAAAACAGATCCATATGGTTATTAACTGCAGAGGGATCATGAGGCACCTCTGGAAGGCACGTCAATTAAAGTTCACAGGAGGTCACCAAAATGATTCCTGGGACTGAGTTTCTGGTTTGAAAACCACTTATATGAAGCCAGAAATACCTCTATCTCCCTCAGATGTACCCACCTGGGTCAGCTCTGTGCCCATAAAGTGAGAGAAAAGCATTTACGAAGGTGATGTGAGCCAAAATAGTGGTTTCCCCAGCAGCATTCAGATGATGAACATAAATAGGCAGTCTTTAAAAAAAAAAAAAAAATAGCACACCTATATCCTCACTGATTTGCTAGCATCGATCTGGCCCGGATCTGGCTCATTTAATAACTCACGTCGTGGTAGAGTCAGTGTGTTTGCTTCAGTGGTCCTCCTTGCTCCAACAAGGCGAACATGAGAAGCCAGACGGCCGGCCCTCCCCCTGCCCCATCTGTTTAACTGGGGGAAGAGCTGCTCATTCTCAGCTAACAGAGGAATTCAAACCCTCATCAGCCCTTACTTGAGTAGTTTCTGGAATCACTAAATCTGAGGACATGTGGAACAAATCAGGTCCACACTGTAACAACTGGATGAAAGACAGCATACTTGGGTAGGTGGGGGCAGGGCACAGAGGAATTCCCAAAATCTGCAGGCTGCTCAGAGGTCTGATGTCACAGGACAGGACAGTGGGTGGTGAGGTGGGACCTGGCTGGCAACGGCACGGCGCCACCCTCTACCTCACGTCAGCTGTTTCTCCAGCCGGGCCACCACACGCTCAGAATGGAAGAAGTTAACTGTATTTCACGAGCACCAGCAGGCAGGCCAGCTCAAGAGAACCCAAGTCAGCAGGGCCACTGTGGTCCCTTGACAAGCAAGCCTGTCGTGGCGGTAATTTTTCCCTGCTTCGAGCTCAAGAAGCAAATGGGAGGCATAGATGGTCACAGACAATAAAACGTGTTGAAATTACAAGCCTCCCTGGATTCAGAACCGCTTTTCCTGTGCGGTGACCAGCCACAGGAACAAGGAGAAAACAGCCCTGCCCACCTGGGTCCTCTGGATCTCCCTGAGGGTAGAAGCAAGAACACACGGCAGAGTCCGCACGTCCGACAACCATGCATGTGGCCATCTGTCCACAACGTGGCTGCCACGTTCACCCCGAGCTCAGTTCCCCTGCTTTGGGCCTGAAGCCCCCTCTCCTCGAGTTCCTCACAGCTCTGGCAGGAAGCTGCCTGTGTCTTCAATAAACTAGGAACAAGGAACGCTTACTTTATAATCAGTATGTCATAGACCCCGGGAGATAGAGTCAGGGAAACACGCCCTCCGGTGGCTTCCGAGGTTGGCCCTACGTTACAAAAAAAAAAACGGAAGATGACAATAGCTTTATAATGAGGTCCCAGTTGTGGATGTTACAATAAAGACTTTCTGTCTACTGCAGTGGGCAAAGTAAAAACAGGCGTATCTTTTCCTATAATCAGGAACACCTTCTGAAGAGGGGTGTGTGCTCTTGGAGGTCTGCAGAAATGAATGGTGCCCTTCTCACAATACTGTTCTCAGACGCATAAAGTGAAAAATCAGATGACAGAGAACCCAATCCTACAGAAACACCATGATAATTTTATTTTAAAATGTGTGGTTTAGTGATGTGTTCCTTTTACAACATTAAGTAATGAGATTTGGTGGGAGGCTTGGTAACCACCAGCACTTTGAGGTAGGGATGGAGGTGAATGATTCTTTGAAAGACCCGCAACACTGTCACTTGAATCAGTGATTTCTGCGTGTGACAGTCACAGGTCCTGCTAATATTCCTATGCTTTGTGGTCTGTATTCATAATCGAATAAAATGCTACATTTCATCTGGGAGCTAGTGAAAATAAAAGATTTGATTGTTTTCGTCTCCACGTTCACAGGCACCATGGACGCTACACAGAGATCACTAGGGGGACGTGGGCCCAGACTAGAGCCTCCTGTCCTGTGAGCAGGTGCAGGTGAGGGAGGGGGGCACCTGGGTGGCTCAGGTCATGATCTCGAGGCTTGTGAGTTCAAGCCCCACTCCGGCTCTGTGCTCGCAGAACGGAGCCCCTTTAGATCCTCTGCCTGCCTCTCTCTGCCCCTCTCCTGCTTGCTCTCTCCCAGAAATCAATAAAAACATTTAAACAAACAAAACGATAGGAAGGAGAGGCCACACCGGGGGAGCAAGGAGAGAGGAAGGTCATTTCTGAAAGATGTACAGTAAGAGATCTGCAGCTGCTGTGAATTTCCTTCGCCTCGATTCCACCGGCCCTGGACTAACAGTGAACCCCGGGAGGCTGGTCGGCGAGGTCGTTTTAAGGGAGAATCTCCTCCTTCTTGGCTTAGAAGGTTAAATTGTTTGTACACGGGCGTGGGGGGGGGGAGGGTGGTGGCAAAGGGAAACATTTTTAAAACTGTCTTTCATTTTATTCTTGAAGAAACACAACTGTTGCCAGAAGCAATGGCATCCAACCTCTTGTTCAAATTTCACTATCACAGGAAACATTCTAAAAGAGGAATCCGTGGGGAAGGCTGATCTACTCCACCGACGCGTCATGTGCTCACTCCTGCCCTGAGGTCGTCACTGCTTTCAGTTCCCACCACGCAGGAAGCTCTGCAGTGAGAGCCCCTCTCTGCTTACCCCTTATGTCTGCACAGTCCTCCTCTTTTTAAAAATTATTTTTTGAATGTTTATTTTAGAGAGAGAGCACGCGAGTGGGTGGGAGCAGAGAGAGAGAGAGGGAGACACAGAATCCGAAGCAGGCCCCAGGCTCTGAGCTGTCAGCACAGAGCCTGACATGGGGCTCGAACCCAAGGACCATGAGATCATGACCTGAGCCGAAGTCGGACGCTTACCCGCCTGAGCCCCGCAGGCGCCCCTGCATAGCCCTCTTTTAAAAACAAAGTCCCAGGATGAAGCAACCAGAAGTAATCCTAGAGACACAGATGCCACTCCCCGCCTGGAGGGACCCCTACATGTCACTCCACAGGCCGAGTTTTTACAAGTCCCCCAAACCTCTGCAGCTCCGAGAGGGCGGTAAGCCCACTGGCAACTATTTCCCCCAGGGATAACCGACAGATACATTAGATTTCGTTCCGTCCTGAAACTCACAGTCCTAAAAAACAGGATCTAAGAGTGGACAAATAGAACCTGAGGCCTGAGTGCCACAGTGTCAGCTGGGTTTTCCAGAAGCAGTCTCTCCTGGTGACCCAGAGGTGCCCCCAGGGGCACGGCACCAAGGGAGGGGCTGAGCAGGACTGTGGGCGTGGGACGGTCTAGCCCCGGCCGGGCTCCGTGGGGCTCTGGAGCACGAGGTGCGGTGTGGAATTAGCTGCCCTTGAGACGGGGAGGCGGGCTCTTTTCTTCCCCAAGCGAGCCGGTCACTGGCTGAGCGCTGCCCCGGGCGGGTGGCACCTCCCGGGCAAGGGGAGCCCGGTGAGCCGAGGCCATTCCCCAGGCCAGAGGAGGGGCGGCTGGGGGCTCTCAGCCGCCAGCACTTAAGGTTCTGGGAACTCGCACGGCACCGCAACAGGGCCCCGGGCGGCCCAGCAGCTCGCTCGGCCTCAGCACGCTGGGCGGAGATCGCCGGCGTGGAGTCGGGAAGCCAGGGCCACGGACTCCGGAGGCCCTCCACGGTCTCCCCTCGCGGGGCGGTCGCGACGATCCGTGACTGGCGGCGGGACCTGTGCCGCCCTAGCCCGTCACCCGTGGCTCTGGGCGAGGGGCCGGTGGTCCCCCCTCAGCTGCGGTTGTCTCGCTATTCCTGTGCGGAGAGCAGCAGCCAAGTCCAACTGGCCAGGGCCCCACGAGGTGGCTCAGCACAAGCCCGGGAAAGGTGCTCTCGGGGTGCGGGCCAGGCCAGGCCACTGGCAAGTGTGTGTGTGGGGGGGCGGTTCCCGTGGCAGAGGCCACAGACCTGGGCACAGGACACGCTGCAGGCGGCTCCCCGTCTGCTCGCGGCTCCCTGGTCTCCGCTGCTCCTTTTCTTGGCTGAAACGTCCAGGAGAAGGGAGGTGACAGCCTTACCTTGGACCCTGTGATGCTTCCACATAAAACCTCCAACTGTCGGCTGTATTTGGAGACCAAGGAAAATGCTACCATGTGAAGTTTATCAGGGGCACCCGTAGAGGCGGGCTCCCCAGGAGGGAGTGGGCTGCGGCAAGCAAGCGGTTGCCATGGTTACCCCCGCCCCCCCTCCAGCAGGACCCAGAGGTTCCTTTACGGATTCCCCAACCTCTCACCATGCGGACAATCCCCGTGTCTGCTCAGCTGGGGGAGCGCCGTCCCCGAAATCTAGTGTTTGTTGGGTCGATTTCTGCTGCTCCTGGGGGGGGGTTAGTGCTGAAAATGAAGTGGGCTCCCCCCCACGTCTTCAATCCGCCTAGCGAGGGAACACGGTCAGTTCCTCAGGCGGTGGTGGCGCACTGTCGGCACCCCACGCGGAGGAAACTCCAAATCAGATCCTCCCTGAGATAGGAAGGAAGTTGCTGAAGCCGTTTCCACATGGTGAGCGGCGCGGCAGAGCGGGCGGGACAGACAGGCCAGGGTCCCCCGCTGCCAGGCTACAGGAAGCCAGACGCCGTGGGTCTAATGGCCAGGACACCAGACGTGGACTCAGGAACCTACCAGCAGGTGTTTTTCCTGCCACTTAACTTTCTTTTTGACCCCAGGGAAGTGACTCCAATTCCTGCCTATCAGCTTCCTGTCCTGCCCCCAAAACGCTAGGGCTCCAAATACATACCACCGGGGACCTGTGAGCTGGGTTGTCTCTGCCCTGAGTCACTTTATAGGACAACAGAGAGGGCATCTCGGGGCCACGGGGTCACCTTCTGGGCTCATCCCAGCCTGGGCTGCAGCCAGGCTCCAAGGAAACAGTCCGGTTCCACTCAGGTCCCTCTCAGGATGAGGGAGAGGCCAGAGGTCTTACCCTTTCTGCCTCGGATGTGCCATGGACGCGTCCCTTCCTGTCTTTCCCGCTGCCCTCAGGCAAGTGGGAACAAAGCTCCCAGCCCTGTACCTGGCTCTTGGGTTTGCTCTAAAACCAAGTGCTCCTCAGCAAGTGGGCAATACTTGGGTATGTGTGTAAGAGGAGAGACCAAGGAATGAAGTACAGGTAAACGCAACAGGAAATGCAGTGACCATCCTAATGGACAATGTTGAGTATTGGGCAGAACACGGAAAGAAAGCATTCTCAGGAAGTCAAAGGGAGGAAGCCTTGGGGTCAAAGGTGGCATAACGCTCTTGCTAGAAATTCCAGGATAAATTCATTAGCTGAGATTCTTTGAGAACGTGGGGGTAGCAGATATGCCCCTGCCACCCACCTCAGACTGTTCCGGCTGCCAGACAGGGCTGCTGCCTGTCACAGGCTGGGAGTGCCAGGGAGTTGCCTGTCCCTACCCTCCGAACCCCAGAGTAGACCTCAAACACCCAGCCCCTTCCCGTAACTGTGAGGTGAGTGTTTCCCACCACTCCTGAGCCTCTCCTTGAAGGATGAAGGCCTCCACAGTGGTGGCTGGTATGATGAACTGACTGATGGCCTCTCCCGAGTCACTCCCTTTGTCATGTGACATTGCAGCCTCTCCCATCAGGAGGTGGAGCTTATTTCCCCCTCCCTTAAATTCCATTGGCCCTGTGACTTCGCTTTGGCCAACAGAACGTGACAAGGAAACTAGACCTCCCGAGTCCTTGGGCATCACTGTTCTAGATTCCACACCGTAAGAGTAAGCCTGGGCTAGCCCGCTGGAGGACGAGAAGCCATGTGGAGCCAGCGGATGGACGCCAGCCAACAATAAGCCAATCATCACAGACAGAGGCAACTGGCCAGTCAGAGTTTGGCTGCAGACCCACGAAGGGACCCAGGAGACCACAAGGCCCGAACGGCTGAGCCACAGAATCAGGAGATAAATAAATGGCGGTTGTTTCAAAGCATGAAGTGTTGGGGTGATTTGTTATACAGCAATTTGCGTTGTGAGTTGCACTATGATGCAGTGAATTTTCCCTGTTTGTTTTTACCCAGCCCGGTATATCCACAGTGCGTGCTCTATTAGTATTTGCCACATAAATGAATATACTAGCACTGTGTCACTTCCTGTCAGGTGAGGAGACGCTGGCCACCCTGGACGGTACC
Organism: Proteles cristata cristata; assembly: GCA_017311185.1. Lineage (NCBI taxonomy): Eukaryota > Metazoa > Chordata > Mammalia > Carnivora > Hyaenidae > Proteles > Proteles cristata. Next base: position 458,679 of record JAESUZ010000675.1, on the reverse strand, counting down.
GCGTCTTTCAACATCCCTTCCAGTGTGCGAATGTCTCTTTGCTTGCCTGATTCTGCCGATTACCCCCTCAGGGGCCTAACTCCGACCCTCTGCTTAGGTAACTCCCACACAGGGGCCACCCACATGTCCACTCAGCCTTGCTGTGGTCCTGAAATGTGGGAGACACACCTGCTGCCTCTCATGAGGGAACCCACGTCAGAGCAAAGGCAAATTCATTCTGAGAGAGGGCAGTGAATGATCAATCCTGCGACTCATTCAAAAACTATTCATTGGGGCGTTTCATTTTTCTTTCAAGAATACACCCTTGAAAAAACCATTCTTGGTTCCAGAGATTCTAGAAAGAGTGACTACAAAAGCCAGCTGCTCCCAATCAACAAACTTCTTTTGCACTTTTCTCCCCCAGATCTGGGACAGACAGTGAAGAGAAAGAACAGAAAATCACGTGGTTGATATTCTGGCGAGGGCACACGTTTCCCACGTTTCTGGCTTCCACTCATCCTCCTTCATGAAGTAACGACAACAGTGATGACGATATGATGTTGATAACGACTGAGGAAACTGCTGACGTGCCAGCCCCGAGCTCATGGTCAAATCTGAGTTCTGCCAAGGAGAGGAAAAGCCAACCTATGCGGATTAAGAATGTGTGACTCAGGGCAGAGACCACCACTGACCCAGCAGGACGGGCATGAACATCTCCAGGGAGACAAGCTGTTGAACAGAGCTTCACAGGTCTGACGGTAGGTGCGGGAGCACGAGGCGGGGACGGCGGGAAGCCATCTTGATAATGTCTTCCTCAACCCATCCACCTCCTTTCTGAAAGGAACTTCTCACTCAGAGGATGACTTGCTCCCCAAGGTCCCCAGCCATGGTCCTTCTGGTCCGGAGCCAGGTGATATCTGACCCCACCAGTGACTGAGGCTAGTGTACAGGAGGAGAGCAAGATGCAGACGTGGACACTCCTGCTTTCATGACTTGGGCCAGTACCTAGCTTTCCTGAGCGTCTGTATCCTCCCCATGAAAAAGAGTGTAATAATATTTACTTCTTGGTGTCACTGAGAGGATTAAATGAAGCAATAACACCTTGCGTTTACTCAGTGCTTACTATGTGCCAAGCACTTCCGGAAACACTTAAGTATGTTTTACTCCATTAAATACTTGAAATGACTTGCTAAGGTGTCACTATTATTTCTCCCATTTCATAGATGAGGGCACAGGCGCAGAGGCGGTAAGCAACCTGGTCGAGGCTACACAGCGGTAAGATGCTACAGTGTGTTTAATGTCTACCAATGGCTCTCTAGAGTGTCCGGGGCACGCCAGCTGCTCCATAACCAGGGGTCTCTTCCCCTTTACCAGACAAGACTTTACTTCTCCTGCAGCCGTGCCATGGACGACTGGCCACTTGAACACTTTTGAGAAGAATGATTTGTTTCAAGTTCTAAACAGCTCTCTGGGTGCAGCGACCCTCCTCCTGAAGGCTGATTTTTCATGGACGGAGCCATCTCCCAGCCAAGGGTTTGGGGAAATGCTCCTGACCTCGCACCCCCACTGCGATCACAGCACAGATAAGGCTACAGACACTGGACCATTAAATGTGGCCACTAGATGGTTCTTCTAACTTCGTAAATATTTCACTGTGTCTTTTGACTTCCCTTAAGAGTTCTTCCACTATTCCAGCTGGCTAGCCAGAAGGCACTGAAATGCTGCACCCGTCTCCTCTGGGATGCCCTAGATAGACGATAGACAGATCGACTGCCATAGTCTATGTTTCTTTTTCTTTATCTTAATCACATGTGATACGGTCTTAGGCACTGTGAGTATTCAGACAGACAAAACAAAACAGTTGCATCATTTTACAAATGGAGTTTTAAGTTCTGTTTAATAGAAACAATCTAAACAGCTTCATCCCTATTCCTGGACATTTTGGAAACGGCGTGTTTTGGAAATAGGCTCAAGACCATTAAAGACTGTGAACCTCTAATTAAAGAGTTTGATTGTTTTAGGAGACAACGGGCCTGCCAGAATTCATGCTCTCTGGAGAGGAAAATAAAAACATCATGAGTCCCCATCACAGATAGCATTTCCTGGCTTGATCCCGGCCACTCTGGGGGACCCGATCATTCCCAGATGTCTTTCCCTCCGTCTTCTCCAGACAAAGCCTCCTCAGTCTGGCTGTTTCCAGCCACAACACCTTGTCCCGCACTGTCTGCCCAGTCACTGGAGGGATCTTTCTCTGTTACCACTTTGCTCCAACTTTTCAGTACAGTGGGTCATAGCGAACACGAGAGCCAGGGTCTAGAGGTGCTGTGAAAGGCAAACATCAGGCCAAGTTGCCCTCTTGCAACAGCTGGGGAGACACCATGGCGGAGATCAACAAAACATGTGCCAGTCCCATGCTGCCAAGGGGGCTTCTGTGCCCGGACAAGGGGCAGTCACTCCATGGACCTGCCCCAGGGACTGGGGACTGAGACGGGTGGGAAGTCGCCGACTCGAAACTCAAGCTTTTGCCGATGGAAGAGAGGACTAAACGACCCATTCCACGTCAGTCTGTCTCTCTGTCTGGCCACACCCCTCCTGTGCTCTCCTGACCCCCTCCTTCTCTCCTGACACCTGCAGATCTTATGGGAATCAGCTCTCCACGCATCCATGCCTCTGCCCACACTTCCCCTCTGCCCAGGATGCCCGCGTCTACCTTCTCTGGGAAGCTGCTCCCTGGCCCCAAATGACCCATCTGTCTCCGAGCAGTGGCCAGGTGGTGCCACCATCACCCAGCTGTCCCCTTCCACCCACACTGCACGTCCCAGGAGAGCAGGGCGCACACACCGTTCATATCTGCAGCCTGGAGCCTGGTTCTTCCTTGACTTGGACAATGAAGGGGTGTGCATCCCACCTGGACGATAACCAGAGCAGCCCGTTTCCGATTCTGGCAACCAACCCAAACCTTGGCTCCACCAGGAGTTTACGGACTGTGCCTTCTCTCACTCTGTGCCTGGCTCTCCATGAGGGTCTAGAGAAAGGCAGTGTAACTGGAACCACCATTTGGTTTTGTATCTTTCCCTCTCCAATTACCGACTAATGTTTCTCTGATGACTCTTTTGGGGACAGCTATGGGCCCAAGATGCAATGAAGGTTTAATGGGGATCCGAACAAAAGGCTATTTTGAGAGACCAGGGGGCCTCCCAGGAAATAACTCATCCTAAGGAGAGGCTCAGAGCTTTCATCCAAGGACACTGTGTCTGAGATCCAGAAACTCTCCCCACCCAGCCTCTAGGTCTCATGTCTGAGTTGAGGGTGATGGGTTTATAAAAAAGGCATTTGAAAGAGCCCTGAAAACTACAAGGTATCAGGAAAGAGAGCTGCCCTCTTCTTCTTTTTAAAAAATTTTTAATGTTTATTTTTGAGAGAGAGAGAGAGACAGAGTGAGTGGGGGAGGGGCAGAGAGCGAGGGAGACAGAATCTGAAGCAGCTCCTGACGCGGGCGTCGAACCCACAAACTGTGGGATCGTGACCTGAGCTGAAGTCAGACGCTTAACCGCCTGGGCCCCCAGGAGAGCTGCCCTCTTCATGTGGCAGAGCAGATCCCCTTCTGGGTCCCGTGCTTATGCGCTTTGCTGTGTGACTGTGCAGCTGCCTCACTAACGGGACACAGAGTATTTTCCTTTCCCCTGACTTTGGGCCTGACCATACGACGTGCTCTGACCAGCAGAGTTAGGCTGAAGTGAGAGTGGGGACAGTGTGCCCAGTCTGAGCCCAGGCCTCAGGGTTACTGCATGAGTCGCGTGCCCTTCGCAGTGTCACCGTGCCACGGGAAGGCTGTGCCTGTGCTCGGCGACTCGTCCAGCGGGACAACGGACGACACATGAAGCAGAGCTAAAGCAGGTCACCAGAGCCTAGAAGAGTTCATCCCTACCCTCTGGTGACCCCTGCACGCACGGCCAAGCCAGCCAAGGTCCCCCTGAATCTGACCCTCCACTGACCTGCGGATCCATGAGATAAGTGATTACTGTTTTAAGCCGCTGAGTTTTCAGGTGCTTTGTTATGCAGCACTTTTCTGTGGCTGTAGCTAGCTGATACATAGCGGGGGCTGGGCCCTGGCCACCATACCAGTCATTCTCAAATTATCAATTAATGGGCTCACAGAGCAGAACTCGTTCTGATCAACACCCCGGAGGGGCCAGGGAGTGGCAGTGGAGGCGGTCTTAAGCACAAGGTGTCTTACTGACCATGAGCCTTGGGTTTTTATCTTAATACACGAAAAGCACAATTGAACAGAGGTAGATTTGACTGTACCCGTTAATGGCAGCGAGGACATCCGGAGCCATAACCTAATATTTAACCTCGGAGCAAGTGAACATTTTCCCACCACACAGAGTTTTCTGATCCAAAGCAAATTTCCAACGCTTACAGCCTGCCTCAAGACAAAACAAATCCATATATCTTTGTTTCATGCTACTTTTTCCTTAAAACATTTTTTGGAAGACCTATTTAAAACTAAGAGTAATGACCTGATAATTTATGAACTTCCTGTAGAACTGGTTTCTCGTCCCAGGAAGTTCTTAAGGTTAAAAAATTCTAATTTCCATTTCATTTCTCCGAAGTAATCTTCTAAGCTTGGCAAAACACATGCCATTTTCATTTACTACTCGCATTCTAAGAGACAGTAATGTTAATTAATATTTAAGTGGTTTAGAAGAGTATTTGTTTTAGGGGGAGGAGGGTGTTACATCACCTTCTGCCCAAAAAATGCAAACAAAAGAATCTTCGTGTTACTTTCCTTTGATGAATAATAGACTATTTATCAACATAAGTAAACATTCCACTGCCATCACTGGTTCATGAGGGGATATTTCTTACGTTCCACTCGAACTTAACTTTCATGGTTACAGATAAGGGACAACGGTGTCTGGGTGGCTCAGTCAGTTAAGTGACTCCTGATTCTGGCTCAGGTCATGATCTCACCATGGTGAGATCAAGACGTCGGGCTGCACCCTAGGTGTGGAATCTGCTTGGGATTCCTTCTCTTATCCTCCCTCCCTCCCTCCCTCCATCTCTCTCTCTCAAAACAAAAGTAAAAACAAAACCAAAACCCAGGGACACCTGGGCGGCTCAGTTGGTTAAGCGTCCAACTTCGGCTCAGGTCACGATCTCGTGGTCCATGAGTTCGAGCCCCGGGTCGGGCTCTGTGCTGACAGCTCAGAGCCTGGAGCTCCTTCGGATTCTGTGTCTCCCTCTCTCTGCCCCTCCCTCCCTCACGCTGCCTCTCTCAAAAATGAATAAACATTAAAAAAAAAAAAAACCTCAAAAAAACAAACAAAAAACCAAATAAGGGATATAGAATGACATTTTAGAGAATAACTATCACAAGTGATGACTGTTTGTGAGAAATGGTAATAAGCACCTGGAGAGCCCTTCTGGCCCCCAGGCTAAAACAACCTTTCAGAAGAAACTGTCTCAAAGGAAACCATTCTCTGAAATATGGCCAAGTGGCTCAGGACCAGCACCTTCGTCCTACAAGAAGTCTAGAGGGAAAGGTTGGCCGAGAGGAGGCAGAGGCCTCTGTGTGGTGTGCCTGTGCCTGGGGACCCCACTGTGGGAGAGCGCCTGAAGCAAGGCGGACTGTCCACCGGAGTCAGGACAGCCTGCCCGTCTCCTTCCCCTCCCTCCACAGAACTTCCACCCGTGGTCAAAGCAGATGCCCCTGGTAAGTGCGGGATGAAAAACGGAAAGAATCTTTATATAACAGGACGTCGACTTACAGCAAGTGTCCCAATGAAAGCCTGGCAATTGCTTACGCTTCAGCCTAACACCACGAGTGGACATAAAATAGCCCCGCGTCTCCCCGCAGCACAGATGCGCACGGGAAGCAGAACGGTGGGCTACGCTGCCAGGTTTGTGGAACTAAGTGTCCACGAAACAAGAAGCAAACGATCCGTCCGTTCGACAGCTGTCGCCCAAGTGGCCGTCCAACACTCGTCCCTCTGAGCTGAGGGTCCGGCTGTGACCCACCACCTCTAGCTCCCCTCTGTGCGGGCAAATCTGCACATTCAGGCTTCGGGCCTGGACTCGAGCCCAAGGTGGCTCTCGGCACGGGGTGGCCGGAGGGGCACGGAGTTACCTGGAGAGGAACAGCTGACCCCGAAGCCGCAGGTCGGCCGCACAGTCCTCCGAACGGCAGTTCCTTTCAAAGACAGTCTGTGAGGGAGACACAAGAGGAAGGGCGACGTTCAGTGGCAAAGGAGTGCAAACCGCCCCCCCGTCCCCCCGGGCGGCGGGAGCCTTCCTGGGGGCCACAGGCCCTTCCCCGGGAGGCCCCAGCGCAGAGGCCTTGGCTGCAGAGCCCCCCCACCCCCATTCACTTCTCATCTTCTCATCTCCTGAAGCGCTTCCTCAAGTCGCTTCCTCAACACGGGCCCATGGCGGGTGTCCCTTCCGTCTCTGAGACGAGCTTCCAACACTCGCACACGCGAGGCACTAAATCCAGCCGCGCAGGGAATTCTTCGACCCCCGTGAGGTCACTTCCTGCTGTCTGCTGCCTGGTGGGAGGGGGCTCTGCCTGAGCCACGGGGTTTTATAACGTTCAGTCCAAACAGGAAAGTCGAAGGCAACGAGGCTGTTAGGCCGAGAGCAGCACGTCGGGGCCGAAGGGACCCCCTCCGGTGTCTGGGGGCGGGAGGGGCGGGCCTCAACCGTAAAGCCCACCGGGTGCTGGGGTGCGTCCAGGGGGCGTGTGCGGCGCTCGGGGCCGGGGCTCCCCGCGGACGCTGGCCGGGGAACCGGGGGCGGCCTGCCGGGAGGGGCCTCGGTTCTCCCCTCGGGGCCACAGCGGGCTTGCTGGGCCCCCGTCAGGCTGGTGTCCGGCTGCCACACGTGTCCCGGACCGACAGACACTCCTCACCACTGTCAAGCGGCTCTGATCACTTTGGGATTTTGGGGACAAGGGCCTGTTGTCAGTTTTTAGCTGTAAGTCATTTACGATGAAACCTCTCCTCCGTCGCTGCTCAAGTCTGTGGGTTTCCCGCCACAGAGCACGGTCCCCGGGACGTGCTCCCTCCCGCGGGGCGCGTCCAGGCGGCTCCGGGGCGCCAGCGTGCACTCCGGTGCACTCGCTGGCCGGCGGACAGTCTAGACCTACCAGACGGACTGATTTTGCCCTATGGAAATTCATACTCCTGTGTCAAACTTCCAGAAGAGTAAAATGGCCTGGCCAGCATTCCCTGCCTGGATTATGGCGGGGGAGAGACTCACGGACGGCTTGGGCGAAAAAAAGGAAATTCCCATGTTCTTTTGGACACGACTGGGGCAGGGAGAGAGCCAGGCCTCCGGGAGGCTTCAACCGAAGGCTCTGTTCCGTGGCAGCCCAGGCAAGGAGAGAACAGGAGGGGTGGATGTGGGCTACACGGGTTCCTCGGGCGACAGACGCAGGCTCTCTGAGGCCAGGAATGAGGGAAAAGCACCAAGCGGGGCTTTTCCTTCAAGCTAACGAAACCGCAGCCTGAGGGTGTCTCGCTGTCAAGCCCTGACAGAGGCCTTGGACCCAACTGTCTTTCGTAATTTCCACGTTTTTCCTCAAGGGCACTTTCCTGCTGACGGGCTCCTCCTCCACACACATCCTCCCGTGTCTCGGGCGACAGGGACAGTGTGACTTCCCCACCGCTGGGGGTGCGGCGGGAAGGTGAGACGTGCTGAGAGCAGGACCCACGTCACCCTGTGGCACGGGATCTGGGAAGACCTGGCCCCTGCCCTCCCCACACCACCCCTCTGGCTCCCTCGTGCCAGCCACCCCTCAGACGGGCCTCCACCGCCCCCAGGTCCCCCGCCCGGCCCCCCCGCTGCACCCTGCCAGCAGCACCTCCGTACCTCGTCCCTGAGCCTCCCCCCACGAGCTCAGGCTCCCGCTCCAAGCTCTCGAGGCTCTGGGCTCTCTCTCCTGCTGCCGCCCATCCCTGACTGCATCACAACGTGTTTCCTGTTTGTCTCCCCTGCTAGAATTATGCTCCGGGAAGACGGGGGCTGCATGGGTCTTGTTCACCTCCGTGCCTGCCCCCAGGGCCTGGTGAGCTGCAGTTGCTTAGTCAACACGGGAGGACCACATGGTACTCTGAGGGGGTGACCCCTGAAATGGGGAGCCAAAAGGTGGACGCCCCCATCTGGGCCGGTGCTAATACACTTCTGCTCTCTATTTCCTGTCACTGGCTGAGGTCTTCCAGTGCTGCAAATTTCCATCCAATAAAGACAAGCACTGAGTCTTCCACAGATAGATAGACAGACAGACGGACAGATAGATAGATATACACACAGAGGCATACGGATACACACATGTACGGATACACACATTCACACGTTATGCAAGCGCTTACACTCACCAGCTAACATTACGCACGACCTGTCCTGAGAAGATAAAGTTCCGGCTTAGACATTAGCCCAGGATTCCATTTCCACAGTCGTAAAAGGAAAATAAGCCAAGGCTGTAGGCAAAGGCTCCCAGGCTGGGGATGCACTTGTCTGCAGGTAGAGCAGTGAAGACAGAGGGAAACAAGAGACCTGCCCGGCGCCCCAGGGAGGCTGAAGTTGAATCTCCAAGTTCCTGGGCTTCAGACCCGATTTGTCTCTCTGGGCAAATGGCCATTTTGTTTCCCGAGGAACTGAAAAGCATCTCCCAGGGACAGAACCGGGGCAGACTGAAGCCTCAGAGTGCCAACTGAGCACACTGAGTTTCCAGAAGCAAGTAAAAACCACTTCTACTTCACGAAGCACAAAGGATTCAGGTTCCCTGTGAAGCCGACAGGCCAAATTCTCTCCCAAACGCCAACCAGGGCCTCTGAGGAATTCCTCTGCCCACTTTAGCCCCCGTCTCCCCAGTCTTCTGGGCAGACACAAGCTTGGCTGTCTGAATTGGACAAGCCCCTCGCCAGCTGGACGCATTCTCTCCCACCTCCCTCCAGCCTCCACCTACTGGTTGGCAAATCTCAGTCAGTTTCTTTGCCCGGAAGAAGGCTTTCTGGAAAATGCAAACAGATCTGAGAAGCCGTCCTCTCTCATTTCTCTCTGGTTAAAGGAGGCAAACCCCTTCTCTCAGGAGAAAACTGTTTCCTGCCTCAGACTTTGGTGACTTGCAGACTAGACACCCAGTGGCCTCTTCAGCCTCATGGACTGGACTTCCTCGTTGGCTCCTTCCTCACCCTGGTCTCTCTGGAGAATAGTTTTCTTTTTCGAATCCTTTATCCAGCTTCTCCCCAAATCTTTACTCTGCTTCGTTTAGAACAGGACTGGCAGACGTTTTTGTAAAGGCCAGCTAGTGACTACTCTTGGCCTGTGGGCTATCTGCTCTCTGTTGCACCTAGTGGCATGAAAGCAGCCGTATGCAATATGTAAAGAAACAGGTGTGGCTGTGTCTCAATAAAACTTTATTTATAAAAGCAGGCAGCAGCCCAGATTTGGCCTGCAGACTCCAGTTTGTGGACTCCTGTTCTAGAATGTTTATTTGGCTATTTGTTTCCTCATTCCTTTTGGGCCAAAAAAAAAAAAAAAAAAAAAGGCAGTGAGCTCAGCTCAAGTTACACTTGTCTCTGAGCGAGAGCACAGAGGCCGGAGCTGGGAGTGCCTTCTTCCAAGGCAGCCCTGGAGGTGCGTGAGTCGGGGCTGGCAGCTCAGGGCCCGTCGTGGCCAAGGGGGCTGCAGGGAGGGCGTTTGTCTAGATGCTCAAGCCCCGGGGTGCCTGTTTCTCCCACTCAGACCCGCCCTGGAAACATCTTCCCTTCTGATCTAATAGGAAGTGGGATTCTTCACTTACTCCAGATGTCTGTTCACAGGAGAGTCCATTTCTTGGACTTGGTGGTATTTGCTTATATATCATCACTGACACAGATACATGCTGTTTACAGGTTGCCTTCGCAACCACCCCCGTGCTGAGGCCTGAGAAGATCGGGACAACTGGCCTGGGTGGGAATACATGCCTTTCAAATCGCACCCCAAGGGGACCAAACAGGAAGGCTATTTTTTACGCTCATGAGTGAGGCATTTCCTGGTGGGCAATGTGACCTAGCAAAGGGTCTCTGCCTGGATGACAGGAGGGACATTTCGGAACTGCTCTTCCCCCCACAGTTTTATGGAGGCTCCCAGAGGCCCTGGCCATGCGCAAATCATGTCTGTGGCCCCCATCACCTGGTACCCTGTTAACACCCTGTTTGTGTAAATGCCACGACTGGAGTGTAAAAGGCTTCTCTTCCCAATTCTGGGTCAGTAGGCTCTTTTTCCAGAATCCAACACTATCTTCAATGCGACACATCGTAAGAGCTCTGGGTCATGCCAGAGACTTCTCTGTTCAGCCCTGTGCCCAAACGAAGAACAGAAATGTCTCACTGTCTGGTATTTAAAATCAGGTCATACAGACAGAGTTGCTTTCTGAAAAAAAATTTCATGTCCAGAGGAACAAGTGAAAGACAAATACTTCAAATATTAAAGCGGATGAATTCCTTCTAGCTTAGGGTCTGTACAAACTGTCCTTGTAGATTAAAAAAAAAATTTTTTTAAGTGTTTTATTTATTTCTGAGAAAGAGAGAGAGACAGCATGAGCAGGGGAGGGGCAGAGAGAAAGGGAGGTACAGAATCTGAAGCAGGCTCCAGGGTCTGGGCTAGCTGTCAGCACAGAGCCCGAAGCGGGGTTCAAACCCACAAACAGTGAGATCATGACCCGAGCCAATATCAAGAGTTGGACACTCAACCGACTGAACCTCTGACTTTTATTATCAGCCATAAACCTGCTTCTAGGGACCTTCTGACTCCCAGGACCATAAATGCTCTCCCTTGATTTTCACCCAGGAATCTTTTGTGTTCTAGGCTTCATTTATTATTTTCTAAAACAGTTTCCGTTAATTAGTCACCAGTGGCAGAAAACAGAGCCAGCAATAAAGGTGCTCGTGCTATCAGAGGGAAGGAAGGGTTCACCAATTCTGTATTTCTAGAAGCTGCAGAGCCAGGTGGGAATGAGAAGATGCCTTCAAACTAGACAGGCTGCCAGCAAGACCTCTCCCCGCACACTCACAGGGGCCTCACCTCGGCGGGGCCCCGGGGATAACTCCAGGCTGCAAGTGCCCGGCCTCGGACTCCCTCGAACACCTTCGAAGAGAGCAAGGGACGGGCTGATGTTCCCTCCCCAGCCAGACTGTCCACCGGACACGTGCCCTCGTTCATTTATGTACACACTCCACAGGCTCGCGGGCGAGCTTTTCCATTAGGCAGAACGAAAGAAAGAAAACCCAACGGGCCTGAAGGTCAGGGGAGAAACCACTCTTTCCCTACAAAGAGTGTGAGGGCCAGGAGCCGCTCCTTCCTCACACTGCAAAGACGCAGCGCTAAGGGACTCCTGGGAACACCCCAGCCTTTGAGAGGTGGGAGTCCCTCGCCTCTGCTTTCGGGATTAAACCTGGAAGAGAAGCCAGAGATGCGGAGAGGTAGCCAGGCTTGCGTGGTCAGCGGGGGCTGAGCTACCTGTTTCCTCACACTTCCTTCAAGCCCCATGGTTTGCACACGTGCTTCGCTATGGTGCCCTTTCTGAAAAGACTGCCCAGAAGCCGGTCAAAGTGGGGCTGATCCGGCTGGAATCGGGCTGGGGTGGGAACTTCTTCCTTCTCCTCCTCTGCTGGGCCAGACTCTCCCCTGAACCCCGGTGCCTAATCGGCACCCCCTCGCCCCAAGCTTGGATGGTCCCTGAAACCTGTCTGGCTCCGAGGTCTGCAGTGACAAGCTCTCTCTCACCCGCCCTCCCATGCACCCAGCTTTCCACCATTCTGCAGAGACTTCATACATGATAACAAAAATAAACCTCAGAGCTGGCCTTTCAGGGCAGCTGGGCACCTCACCTGGGAAAGTATTACCTCATGTCCAGGCTGAACAAACAGTGAGTTCTCACAGCCATCGGCTATATTTCCACACACACAGGCACTGAGGGGTCTGGGCGGGGGGCAGGCGGGGACGACTTTCAGTACAATGGCGGCCCAAAGTTGATGGCTTCGGCAGAATTAAAAATGAGTGTTAGCGTTAAATCAAATAGCTCACTTTTCACCAGAAGATGACAAAGTGAGTATTCTCAACACAGGCAATGCCTTTTCCTTCACCATATTTCCTCCATCTTGTTGTTTGGAAAGGACATTCACACACGCACCGATGCACTCCGGTTGTTGGGTGAATCACCCTAAATCACACACCCTGCTCTCCTGCCTGGGAGGAATTCCCAGAGAGCTCAGCAACCACATTTCTAAAAGTTACACAGCTTTGTTGAATGTGTCACTGAAGAACTTCGGATAAGACATCCAACCTCTGCAGGGTGGCCATGACCCAGCCGTGCTGCCAGCCGAGACACGTTTGCTGGGCGCCCACTAAGGGCCAGGCTCTGTGCCAGGTACCAGCGATCAACAGACAATGAGACAGAATCGATCCCTGCCCTCTTGAGCCTCCATTCAATGAGGGAGCCAGAAAAGCAATTAGACAAAAAAATACTAAATTATGACAGGTTTCATAAAGGAATCAAATAGTCAGGGAATACAGGTAGTTGGAAAACGGTTCTCTGAGGAGGTGATAGGTAAACTGAGACCTGAAGAATGAAGAACTGGCTGTGAGAAAGACAGAGTAAGAACTTGCTAGAAGCAGTATTAGCACATGCAAAGGGCCTGAAGCGGGAGTGGGTCTGGGGAGTTGGGGGATGGTTGGCACGCAGGGTGGAGGCAGGACAGGGTGCCACTGGAGAGGCCAGAGCCCCACTGTGCAGGGCCCGTGGACCTTAAGAAGGGACGGGAGCTTCTTTTTTTAAAGGTTTATTTATTTTTGAGTGGGGGAGGGGCAGAGAGAGAGGGAGACACAGAACCCGAAGCAGCTCCAGGCTCCAAGCTGTCAGCCCAGAGCCCGACGCGGGGCTCGAACTCACAGACCCTGAGACCATGACCTGAGCCGAAGTCGAATGCTTAACTGACTGAGCCCCCCAGGCGCCCCTGAGTCTTCTAAGGGCAGAGGGGGGTTGCAGGGCAGGGGCGTTAGGCATGATGCAGAGAAACGACCTGGTCCAGGTGAGAAACGGCGGTGGCCTGGGTAGATTAGTGGCCTGGGCAGAGGTGGAGAACAGAAGCCCGATTCCAGCTTGTGCTGGGAGAGCCAGCTCTCGGGGTCTGGTCGTATAGGTCATGGCCGTAGCATCCCCGCTAGGGCAACGGCATCTCTGGGTCTCACAGGCAAGGACCAAGTCATGGAGACCACGAGGTCCATAAGAAGAACCAGCCAGGCCCTAAGATGGTGCCGCGGCCTCCCACCCAGGGAACCTGCTCACGGACCAGCTGCGACGCCGGAGGGGAGGGGAGGGGAGGGGAGTGGGGAGCAGAGTCTAACAATGCCTCACCCCTTCAGTGCCCCTCACCTACTACTACACAGAATCCACAGGCAGGCGGAGCGGAAGACACCCCACGTGACAGGCGATAACCAGGGCTCTCACCCTGGGCCACCGGGTAAGTATACTCTGTCCTGGCCTGGGACCCCGATCTCACCCGAGAGACGTGCTCCTTCCGCAGGGAAGCCAGCGGGAGAAGGCAGGCCTCGGGCTCTCTGGGTGTGGGGCGCTGCTGCAGTAGTAACTCCGTACCAGTTCAGCAACTTAAGACAGGACGGACTTCTTCTCTCACGGCCCCGTGGGGCTCCGCAGGTCTCCCTGCTCTGGGTGTCACAAAGCCAAAGTCCAGGCGCCGCCCGGCTGGGCCCTGTCCGGAGGCTCTGGGGGAGTGGCTGCCCCGGGGCTTGCTCAGCTGGGAGACTGAGGGCCGGGTTTTCTTGCTGACACGCACCAGCGCCTCTCGTGGCCCCTGGAGGCTCCCCCAGTCCTTGTCAACTTCAGCAGGGGCTTATCAAGTCCCCACGCTTCGCACCTCCGACTCCCTCCCCTGCATCTCCCGGACCTCATTCCTCTGCGGAAACACAGGGCCACCTGGACGGTCCAGGCGAGCCCACAGCCTTGGTCACACCTGAGAGTCCCCTCTGCCACGTCGTTCGTCGTATTCACAGGGTCTGGGAACGACGGTGTAGACATCCCCGGGGGCCGTTCTGTCTACACAGTGGGCAGCCTGGGAGGCCAGCCCCAGCCAGGTCTTTGGGGGCCTCCTGAGAAAGCGTGAGCGCAATTAGAGTTTTTAAAGCTTAACTCTGCGCACAGGGCTTGAAGACAGGGTCTCCGTCATCGCCACTGGTATAGTCACCCGAAGGGGAGATAAGGTCCCCTCGGGTGAGAAGTCCAGTGCCGGCCTTGCTGGGGAGTGAACCGAGCACACAGGCCAAGCAGCGCCATACCGTTCCAGCAGCTGAGACGAACTGGGAGCCGTTAGCGAGGCAACCCCCTGGGTGTGTCACACCGCACCCCCGCCATCCCACGTCCCGGCTGCTGTGAGAGCTCCCAAGCACTCCCCCAGGCACAGGCCAACCAGTCTCCCCGAGGCACTTCTCTGACCTCCCTGCACTCAAAACAATGTAATGGTTTCCTGTCCCCCCAGAATCAGGCCCAGCTCCACGGCCAGGGAACAAGTAGCCCATCTTCAGTGGCGTCCCTGACGCCAGACACACCGCGTGGAAGACCGTCGGCAGCCATCAGTCAGTCCCTCCTTCTCGGTGAGTCTGTCAACCCCTCCGGCCCTGAGTGTCCAAATCCTACTTCTTCCTTAAGGCTCCACCGGTTCTCCCTTTCTCCACAGAACACCTTCTCCTCAACTGGAAGAAGTCTCTGGAATGAACACTCACACACATTCATCTGAATCTCATTGTCTGCTCTGTACAAGTATTACTGCACTAAGTCCACTTACGGTTTTATCTTTTGTTAAGTTTTATTTTTCTTGAGAGAGAGAGAGAGAGAAAGAGAGAAAGAATGAAAGGGGGAGGGGCAGAGAGAGAGTCCCAGGCAGGCTCCATGCTGTCAGTACAGAGCCCGATGCAGGGCTCGATCCCGTGAGCTATGAGATCATGACCTGAGCCAAAATCAAGAGTGGGTCGCTTAACTGACTGAGCCACCCAGGTGCCCCAGCAATGTTTCATCTTTTTATCAAGGTCTTACACAAAGTAGACATTCAATTGACTGAACTGCTCTTGGATTTATAGTCTTTTGAAGTATGCTTCTGGTTAAGGGATAAAACAAGTTGTTTTTTGATATTGTTATTGCTTGCTTTTGTATTAGATATCCCCTGACCGGAGGCAGGTCTCTGCTTTCCTTAAATGTGTAAGGTAAAGTGTATGCTCATTGGGCTGAATGCCCCACAGAGGCCTGCAGAGCGCTCAGAATCCCAGTCAATTCTCAGCAATGGTGGCAACTTCACCATTCACTCCCACAGCCTAGCCCACACCCCACAGCCCAGATTCCCGACACTGTTCTTCACGCAGCAGAGGGAAGGCTCTGTCCCACTCACTGCAAAACACCGCAGATCCATCAGTAAGCCCGCACTGCACACACTGTGGCCACTGCCTCCATGTTCTACACGCTGTCCGTGCTTTTACCGCCAGAACTAGACCGTCCGTGAGGGCAGGCCCTGACTTCAAAGAACTGCCAGGATTCAGTTCATGCCGTTGCACAATCCTGAATACCAACAAGGGCTCGGTGCCTTGCAGTTAAAGAGACTACAGTATTTAACTGTTAATGTTCTCTGGCAACATGACTTCAAGAGCTCCCATGAGATTATTCCTTCCTATGAGGAGACTAGATGCTCTTTGCGGAACTCTTTGTATCTCACACACACACACACACACACACACACACACACACACACACACGGGCTGCATTTCAGCTCTGTCTGCTGGAGTGGGCCTCCCTCTCAGAATCCTTCTCCCCTGCAAATTGAGTCAACATCTGGAAGACACATGGAGGATGATCATTAAATCAGCCTCTCCTCCCACCTAATCAGGGAAGGGAGAAAAGGCAAGGATCACTCTCCCAGAATATTTCTCAGACTCCTGAACAATCTCTCCAAGTGAAGAACAATGTTTTTCTTTCATTTTCCTTTCAATCAAAGAATCACATGGTTAAAAAAAAAAAAAAGGAGTGACTCCCTGCCGTACACTTCCCTGTACAAGTCCTGCTGTCTGGGGGCAACCACTCTTCCCCATGTCCATGTACGTTTCTTCTGATGATCAATCAGATTTAGATATTATCTTACTGAATTCTTGCCACCATGGGCGGGAATTCTCTTGCACAAGAGCCCCGCCTCCTCCGCCTTCCTGATGTTAACAGGCAGCCAGGCAGACACTACTCTCAGATCCTCTGCGGTAGGGCTGCTCACACACCAGCTGCCTTAGAATCACCTGGTCAGCTTGTCAGAGCCCGGATTGTTGAGGCCTCCTCCCCGCCCCCTGCCCCGAGTTTCTGATTTGGTGGGTCGGGGATGTAGCCCAAGAATCCTCATTTCTCACAAGACCCCCAAAGAGGCTGACGTGGCCGGGTCCACAGCCACAATTTAAGAAGCAGTGCTCCACTGATAACTTCCGTAATTTTCAGTCGTAAATAACTATTTCTCGTTTCATCAAGTTTTGCACTCTTGATGCTCCGATTTAAAAGATGAAGATCTTAAGAGAACTTCAACCATTCTATTTTTACCTCGATGCAGTCAAATTTAATGGCACTTACATTTTATACTATAACCAAAAATCAATAAATAATGCTAATGTTACGGCTACATGATTATTGTTCACGTTCGAGCCCAGACAAGGGTCATGATTACATACCCTTCACTACAGGTGCAAAGCTCAACTTTCACTTGGGGGAGAATATTTCTAGTATCAAAGTCCTTCTTTTCCCTACACTCTTCTACTTGCTCAAAGTCCCATGACATTTTGTTTTATGTCTGAACTATGACACACTGACTAAAATTCTATTTTCTTGAGAGTTTTTGATTGCTTTTATTTTTATTTGAG
The DNA here is from genome assembly GCA_017311185.1 of Proteles cristata cristata. NCBI lineage: Eukaryota > Metazoa > Chordata > Mammalia > Carnivora > Hyaenidae > Proteles > Proteles cristata. The sequence goes on along the minus strand of JAESUZ010000675.1, from coordinate 441,759 downwards.
AAGAAACTACATCTACATCTACACTGTAGCCTAAAGTTTTGCTACTTTCTGCTACCCTGTCTATTGCCAGCTTCATTCTCCCTGAAGTTCACTGACCCCGTTCTAATTTGGTCAACTATTGTTTAAATTCGCTGTTATCCTTTTGTTTTGTTGCAGCACATTTACAGCTGTCGCCTTGGAAGTTTCCTCGGGAGATACACTATCTGGCCCTTGCTTGTCTGAAAAATTACTGTATTTCAACCTCATACTTACTGTTAGGCTAAGTATAAAATTCCAGTTTCAAATTTCTTTCTATCAGAGCTCCGAAGCCTTTATTTCACCATATTCTGGCTTCTAATCTTGCCTATCAGGAGGTCGATGAGCTGCTTAGTTTGTAGGACTCCAATTATGTTGTACGCTGACATATATCCACCTAGAAATTGTATCTAGGATATTTTTCGTTTCTCTTGCTTATAAGTTGGTGAGATCTTTATGTTAAAAAAATAATTGTCCTTTAACTCTGGAAAATTTTATTCTTTTGTCTCTCTTATAACTTTTAAACTTTTCTCTGCTTACTTTTCTGGTACTCCTATTACTTGAATTGATTAATTATAAATTGATCCTTTAGCTCTCTTCTATTTGTCTTTTAGCTCTACTTACTGGGGGATTTCTTTCCATTATCTTCTAATCCTACTAAAGTTTTGCCTCTCTAACCATTTGGTTAATTTTTAAGAACCTTTTCTTTTTTCTGTTTCTTCTCTTTAAAAAGAAAGAATTCCAACCTTTTCTTAATGGACAAAATATATTCTGAAACCTCCTTGTGTTTATTATGTACATTACAATTTTTTTAATGTTTATTTATTTTTGAAAGAGGGAGAGAGACAGCGAGAGACAGTGAGAGAGTGAGAGAGAGAGAGAGAGAGAGAGAGCGCTGGTGCAGGGGAGGGGCAGAGAGAGAGGGAGACACAGAATCTGAAGCAGCTCCAGGCTCGGAGCTGTCAGGACAGAGCGCGACGTGGGGCTTGAACCCACAAGTGGTGAGATCATGACCTCAGCCGAAGTCAGATGCTCAACTGACTGAGCCATCCAGGCGCCCCCATATACATTTTAAGGTGGTTTTTAAATTTTTTTAATGTTTTATTTATTTCTGAGAGAGAGAGAGAGAGACAGAGAGAGAGAGTGAGCAGGGGAGGGTCAGAGAGAGAGGGAGACACAGAATCTGAAACAGACTCCAGGCTCTGAGCTGTCAGCACAGAGCCTGACACTGGGCTCGAACCCACGAACTGTGAGATCATGATCTGAGCCAAAGTCAGGTGCTTAACTGACTGAGCCCCACTCAGGTGCCCCTAAGGTGGTTTTTAAAGTTATATAATCTTTTCTATGCCCTGAACAGCCTATTTCCTTCAAAGTCAGACACTCTGTTGCTCATTTTTGTCTTTTTCTTCACCACATCATCCCTCCAATCTCAGGTTCACTGGTTGTCTAATTGTATTTAGGAATAAGGCCAAAGGGCTGATTCAGAAATCTGTGTATGAATGGTAGGAGGGGAAGCTAACACTTACATCAGAGCCTCTAAATGCCAGGGAAGTAAGGCTTTCCTCTGGGGGGCCAGCCAAACTCACACTATCTCAACCGGTTTACTAGACTCATTAGAGAAGAAAATGCCTGGTTGCTGCCATTCTGCATGTCCCAGTCCAGGGGACAAGGACAGGGGTGGGCAGGCAACCCTTCCAATTACCAAACTTCACTTGATAGCCCCCCCCCTCCACCCGACCGTTTCCATCGCACAGGTCACTCTTGCACCCTTCTGTGAACCGCGTGGCCACGGCTCAGCTTTCTGGACCCCTAGGCAGATGGGCCCCCAGCCTCTATGTGTAGTTCAAGGTTCACCCACCAACACTCTTTCATCTTCTTCCCTCGCCGGAAATTTACCAGCCCCTCCCCCTGGCTGAGGTCTCCCCCCCGGAGCGTTTCCCTCCCTGTCCCTGCTTCCTCACTTACACGCAGCGTAATGGGGCCTCAGGCAGCACAGACAGGTGTGCTTCGTCGGCCACCTTGAACCAGAGGTGGCCAGAACGGCCACCGCACCAGTCCTGCCCAAGTGCTGGCAACCAGCCGCCTTCCAGGGCCTCGTGCTCTGAAGAAGTTCGTGTCTGAGATCGAGAGAAGGAGCTGAGGAGCCGGTACTGCCGGCCGGCTGTGTGCCTGCGGGCCGCGGGCGCCCTGCTCCGACCTGTACAGCCGCTGCCCAGCCCCAGCCGCTGCGGCCGGGGAGCCGGCGGCTCACATGCCCATCTGTCCCCGGGGAACCGTCCAAAGCTGAAGGGAGTGTCCTTCGAGGAGACCTACACTCTGCTTCTACACCAGCCGGCCAGCCGATGGCTGACGAACACGGGGTACACAAGGCCAGCCCCCTGCCCTGAGAAGACAGCTTCTGGGTGTAATTTGTGCTCCTGACTTCTCCAGCTCCGCTAAAGCTAGCCTGGCGGAGCCACATCCTCTCCCCGCGCCTTCTACTTCCCTCACTTCCTTCAGCTTCTCCTAAGAGCACAGCCTCATCAGACCATGTCCCCCGGATCCCTGCCCCGGGCTCTGCTTTGGGGAACCTGACCCAAGACCACGCGGGAGGTACTTTGGCGGAGAACTGGCAGGCCTTGCGAGAAACTGAACATCTGGACGGACATCTCGAACCTCGACTCTTCTCTGTGGCTCTGTTCCCAGCTGTGATCTGCAAGGGATGGCTCGCTGACGTGCGGGTTTTCCCCTGAGCCCGGAGCAGTCAGAGGAGGGTGGGGCCTGCGCGTGGATCCAGGGCTCCGCTCCCCCCACCACCCTGCACAGGAGCCTGGTTTAGCCAAAAAGCTGTTTTGCCTGACGTTCGCCCCACCAAGGTCCTGGATCTGTGGTGACTTTGGGTGTTGAGGGAAGATTTAAAACAGATTTGAGAGCACGGATTCCCTGCGTATTTCCTGCATAGTAGACGGTATAGTAGACAGTGCTGCACGTCTCACGGACGGCTCAGGGCAGACAGGCTGCGCTCCTGCATGGAATCGGTCCTGGGCTCGCTCCTGCTTGTGGGGCCCGCACCCGACGGTGCTCCAAAGCTCTTCCACACAGCAGCGCAGCCGGGAACGGGATGAGCACCCAACAGGATGGGTGGCCCCCCACACCCGCAGTGCTCGGGCCCAGCGATGCTTGGGCTGGACATTTCTAACTCAACCACCAGTCCTACAAGATGATTTTTTTTTAATTTTTTAAATTTATTTTTGAGAGAGAGAGCGAGAGAGAGAGAGAGAGAGCGTGCACGTGAGTGAGCAGGGGAGGGGCAGAGAGAGGGAGACAGAATTGGAAGCAGCTCCAGGCTCTGAGCTGTCAGCACAGAGCCCAACACGGGGCTCAAACGGATGAACTGTGAGATCGTGACCTGAGTCGAAGCTGGATGCTTAACCCACCAAACCCCCCGGAAGCCCCTACAAGATGGTGGTCCTGCTTCTTCACTCATACCCTCACCAACAAAGCATTTAGTGAGCACCTACTATGTAATCTAAGCCCTGGAAACAGTCTAGGAATAAGTGTCAAGTTCAGGGGCCAACGAACCGGTTCATGACATCAAAGGGATCGTGAGGAATACTCCCTCGATGTGTTTAAATCGCGTGGTTGCTGGATTTAACAACACCCCCCACCAGACAGGTATTTTATCATTTTGCGGTCAGGGCGGCGAGGCGGGCGTGCCCGCCGGGGCCACAGCTTCCTCCGCGGGCGCCTGCCCCCCTGGGTCCCCGGGGAGGGCTTCAGGGTTCCCACCTGGTTCGTCTGCGCGATCTTGCGTCCCTCCTTCCAGCGCAGCACCGGCGCCAGGGCCGGCAGCTCCCGGGCCTGGTCTGCGGCCGCGCGCTCGCGCAGGCTGTAGGCGGCCTCGAACACCACGGGGCTGACGACGTCCTGCGCCCTCCGCTGAAACGACAAACGAGCATTGAGTGCGGACCCGGCGGACGCGCGCGGACGGCCTCGCACGGCCCTCACCGCCCCCACCCGGGACGGGAGGCGACGGCGACGCCGCGCCGCGTGTCTCCTCCAGGGGCCCCTGCTGCCCAGGGGCCACCCCACGGCCCCGCCGTCCTCACCCCGCCGCGCCCGGGGCCTGCGGTGGCCAGAGGCCTTCCGTGCGAGGAGCGCACGGCTCCTGTGCGGCGGCAGGAGCCGGGGGGCCCGGGGCTGCCAGGCTTCCTTCCGGCCTCTGAGACCCAGGCGCTCGAAGACCCGAAGGAGCGACAGGCCGGCGGTCAGGGCCGGGAGAGGAGGCGGGAAGGCAGCCAACAACGGTGACGCCCGCAGACGCCGGGCCCTGCGGCGGGTGCCCTGCGCGGAGCGCCGCTCGGCCGCCTTCCCGTCCACCAGACGGGAAGCCAGGGCAAGGCAGGCACCGGCAGTGCGCGGGCGCTGCTCACACCTGCCCGGGCCTGGCGTCCTGGTCTTCCGGCACACGGCGCCCGTGGGTGTCGGGGCCCCCGGACAGGGACCCCCTCGGGGCCAGCACGCCCTCCTACGTGGCTCCCGCGTGGAGCGGGGCTCATGCGGGAGGCGACACGAACGAGCCAAGGCCCGGCTGCGCTGCCCCTGCCGCGGCGGGGGGCCCGCAGGGGGCAGGGCGGCCGGTCGGGGCGCCCCAAGGGCAGCAGGGCAGAAGCCAGCCCCGGGGCCGCGAGCAGGAGCCCCACTCCCCGTGCGAAGTGCGGTGGCCTTGCAAACAGCACGAAGCTCTAAGGCTCCCGGGAAACGCAGAGCGGGGGGCCCGGCTCCCCTCTCCGGGGGCAGACACGCCGGCGGGGTTGGAAACGCTGCGGCCTGGGCGTCCGCGGGCATCCCCGCAGTTTGTCTCCTGCGCTCCGCAGGGGCCTGGGGATAGTCCAGTCCGGGGCGCGGCACCTCTTCTCTCACAGCACAGGGCGGGTTGCGTGGATGCCCTTTCCGACCCACGTTTGCGCTCAGATCCGCTTTGCCAAGTAACTGGTGGCAGCCCACGGACAAACGGGCGTCGTTCTCCAAGTCGGGGTGTGCGGCAGGGCCACGCAGCCGCGCCTGGGGCTGCGCGCTGCGGGGCCGGCGACGCGGCACAGGTGGCCGGGGGGCGGGGGGCCTGCGGACGGTTTCTGTTCATGGTCGGAAAACACAGCCAGGGGCAGATTCGATCGTTCGGCATAAACAAAATACAGGACCTCTCCAGGAGCGTGACCGGGGGACTTTTGGATAAACTGCTTCCAGAAAATTCTGTCCGACTTCCGATTTTATGAACAGATCTTTAGTACATGTCCTTTCCAGGAGCAAAACACGTGCCTGGGAACCCCAGCGTCTTGCCTTCGTGGGCTCTGCGCGGCAGAATTTAAAGTCCACGGAGGCTTGGAGACTAACCGAGGAGTACAGTCCGAACGGTGTTACAAATAAATGCTCCAGTGGTGTTTTAAAGGGTGACCATCTTCAGGGTTTGGGTTTAAATTCTTCACGTTGAAGAATTTAAGTAGCTTATTATGCTTTTATTCGTGGGGGGAGTTGGATCTTGGGGAAGGGGAGACCGAAGCAACTCATTTCCTGGCCACCAAATGCATGTAGGCCAGAGACTGGCCAAGGTGTTATTTTACTTAACCTGCGTTAACACCTGAGCTTGGCAGATTATTGTTCCCATTTTATAGATGAGGCAACAGAGGCTCAGGGGCTCAAATAAACTGTGCTCCACCCCAAAGAGAGTAATTACTAGAACCAGACTCATTCATTGAGCCAGAAACAAAACTGCTTTCCCCGAAGTTTATAAAATACTATTTAAAAGTTATCCCAGGGCACCTGGGTGGCTCAGTTGGTTAAGCAGCCAACTTCGGCTCAGGTCACGATCTCACAGTGGGTTCCAGCCCCGCGTCGGGCTCTGTGCTGACAGCTCAGAGCCTGGAGCTGCTTCGGATTCCGTGTCTGCTTCGCTCTCTGACCCTCCCCCAGTCATGCTCGGTCTCTCTCTAAAATTAACATTAATGAAAAAGTCATCCCAACTGCTTTAGGTTCTGACATCACCCTAAAAAATCATCTGTTAAGAGGACACGGGGCAGGGGTGGGGGATGCTTCTCACAAGAGGGTGAATGTAAAGAAAGGGCAAGCAGGAAACGGGTCTGCGATGCGTGGCTGGGGGAGCCTGGCTCGCCGCCGGGGAGGCCTCACTCGTGCCGTGGCTGATTCGGGCTGAGTGATGAGTCCGACACCCAGGCGCGCAGACACCGTGCTCTGGCGCTGATCGCACGAACCTGTTTTAACTAAGAAGTCTGGAAAACAGCTCTTACTCCACGGCCCGGTAGCTCTGGGACGAGGGGCCAAAACCACGCTGCGCCGTGGGTGCAGGCAGAGGAGGGTGCCGCGTTTGGAGCGGGCCAGCACCCACGAGGACCCGGCCTCCCACGCTGTGTTTGTTTCATCTGAGCTGCCGAGGGAAAGGGGCAGCAGCACTTGGTGGTTTCCTGTACAGTTCTGGAAGCTTCCCGCAGATGAGCACCGCAATTAGCGCAGGAATTCCTTAGGATAGAGGAGGCTTAGCCTTCTGGCACGGACTGTAATCACTGAAATTTTACTGCTTGAAAAAAAAAATCACCACTACAAACTGAAGCTTCTAAAGTCGAACACTTATTTGACAGACCAAAAGACCTAAGAATCTACCTTTCCATACTCAAATTCTGCAGGGGTCCCTGATTTTGGAAAGCTGAAGGCGCCCACGTGGAGACCACACCAGGGCTGGGGGCAGAGTGTGCGGCGGCTTCGGTCTTACAGGGAGCTTCCCTGGGCTCAGTGTGATATGTGCTGGGGGCTTACTGATGCCAGGCCTTCCCCGGGGCCCCAGGGAGACAGCGATGAGGCGCCTCTGGGGAGACAGGCAAGCGGTGGTAAGCTGGTGTAACATGCACAAAACAGAAGAGGCCGTGGGGACACAGGTCAGGGACCTGTGATCCGTACGGCGGGTTGGAAGGCTTCCCGGGGGAGGTGTCCTAGGCTCAGCTGTAAGACAGGACATCTTCCAGACGGCTTCCTGCCTGGCTCAGCAGGGGAGAGGACACCGGGGATCCGATGGACTGCGTGTGATTCGCAAAGGCGGGGGCGTCAGGCTTGTGGGCGGCAGGAGGCAGAGAGGGGCTGACACAGAGACTGCATCTCAGGGGGACTCGGCTGGAGCTGACTGCATCCTGAGAGCAGAACTGGGAAGCGGGTAAGAGGAGGCTAGAGGCTGTGCCCAGAAGAATCCCTCTGGTTTCCCGCATCACTAGGGGTGGGGTGGGAGGCAGGGAGGCCAGCATGGAGGATGGAGGAAGGCCAGGGTATGAGCAGGAAGGGAGGAGGCGAGACCACGAAGGCCTTTGGAGACGGAACGAAGGGAGGGACGGGAAGGCGGCTTGGGAGGAAGCGCTGGTGGGACCTGGGGACTGGATGTGGGGATGACCTCCCTTCCGTCAAGAGTTATGGGTGCCCTCGTGTTCAGCGCACAGACACGTACCAGTCAGCATCGTGGTCCCAGGGGGAGGGGCGCAATGGGCGCGGGTGTAGACATACCATCTTCGTCAGAACACAGAAATCCCCTTCCTGTCTCCAGACTCTAACTCCCAAGGAATCGCCCCATGTATTCTGATTTGGGCCTAAAACATGGTACTTCCTGTTTCCTTCCACAAAACTGGCCCCCTGTCCAGGGTCAGCCTTCCCTGGACAGACTCACCACAGGCCCTTTGCCTATACCAAAGCCCGTCCACCCATCTTTCCAGGGATGGGCTGTAACCCTCCTTTGGACTACAGCCCCTTCCTTCCTCGGCTCACCCCACTTGTAAGTAAATTCTCCTGGAGCCCCTAGAGAGGGCCGTGGGTTCTCACAAGCTCTGACGAGAGGGAGCGAGGGCCTCAGAGCGCCGTGCCTTCCTACGGACTCCGCTCCTTCCCAGGGAGCCCTTCGGGCTTCTAGCCCATTCCCTTGCTCTGAAAATGAAATAGAAGTAGCTCAGGTGGGAAACCCAACAGGGGAAGCCCTGGACAGGCAGGTGCCGCCCAGGCCTGGGGCTCCTCCGAGAGAGGGGGCTCCCTGCCCTGTTACCCTGGGGCCCAGAGGCAGCGGTCAGAGCCTCAAAGTCTTGTCTCCGTTACTTGTAGAATCCTAGACTTTTCCAGGGTGGGTATAATTAGTATCAAATCACTAGATACTGCCTACCTGCCCCCAAGGAGGACACGCACCGCAGTTTGGGGGAAACCGCCCCAGGGTGATTCAACTCTGTGTCCCCACACCCACCAGCTCCGAGACGGAAGTGAGCGGGCCCTGAGCACCGTGCACCCCTCACCCCCACCTGCCTCGTGAATTAGAACCCTACCTCTCAGCAGCTTCTTTCCCTCAAGAAATGAAGGGTTTTCATCTTTCTTAGTTAACTCGCAGCTTCAGCTAAAGGAAAACAGGAAGGGCGGGCCTCACTTTAAATGTGCAAATAACATAGAAGGTCAGCAAAGAAGCCATTAGCATTAAGCCAGATAATTGGTTTGGAAAAACCCTCTAAGTGTTTTTTAAAGACGCCTTGGTGTTTTTTTTTTCTTTTTCCAAACATGTGATTTTTTTTTTTTTGGTCCCTTTCCTATATCCTTCCTCCCTGTTTCTCCCTGTGCTCCGCTCTGTGTCTGCCGAGGACGGCCTCGCAGGGGCACCAGGAACGAGAAAGCCCCAGAGAGGAGTGGGAGCCGGGGCTCTTCGTGTCTCTGACCATGTGGTTACAACGGCAGTAAGACGTTACAGGCCGCTTAAAACTCACATTAGCTTGAAGATTCCTTCCTATTTATTTATTGTTAGGTTATTTATTTATTTTGAGAGACAGAGAGAACACAAGCAGGGGAGGGGCAGAGACAGAGGGAGAGAGAGAATCCCAAGCAGGCTCCACACTCAGCACAGAGCCCGGCTCACGGCTCCATCTCACCGCCATGAGATCATGATCTGAGCCGAAAACCAAGAGTCAGATGCCTAACCCACTGAGCCACCCAGCTGCCCCGCTTGAAGATGCTCTTTTTTTTCTTTTAATTTTATTTATTTCTAGGAGAGAGAGAGAGCGTGAGTGGGGGAGGGTCAGAGAGAGAGGGAGTGACAGACTCTGAAACAGGCTCCAGGCTCTGAGCTATCAGCACAGAGCCTGACGTGGGGCTCGAACCCACGAACCGCGAGATCATGACCCGAGTGAAAGTCGGATGCTTAACCCACTGAGCCACCCAGCTGCCCCGCTTAAAGATGCTCTTAAAAGCAAGGTGAGGGTTTCATATTTTTCATAATAATAGAGTAACCTGCAGATCTACCCTCAATACAGAGAGCAGCTAGAAAGGTTGGATCTCACAAACACACACACGCACGTGCACACACCCTGCTTAAAGGTATTAGTCCTCAAGAGAGGCAGGACTTCAGAGTCTAGGGTCCCAACCGGAAGGCAAGGACAGTGAGGGGACCCCTCACACTGTGTACGGGCCAGGATGCAGCGTGGGGTGGGCAGCAAAGAAAGTGAATGTGAAGTGGCGGCTAAGAGGCCGAGTTTCTGAGCTGAGTCATATGAGTCTGTGAAGATAAAACTGAAGGCTAAGGGCTACGAAGGCCGCCGGGACTTGAGGGCCAAGTCCCCAAGGAGAAGGGAGGTACAGAGGCTGGTACTGAGGCTGGTACTGGACACCGTATTTACCCCCAAGGCACTGGCTGGCCCCACAGCTCTACGGGGCCATGGGATGCGGAATTCAAGCGGGAGCCAGAGGCAACGGCAAGACCAGGTGTACCCAGCTGTACACGAGACACATTAGAATACAAGGGATCTGAATATAAGTCACCAAAAAATATCCAGACTGAAGCATGGAGACGAAAAAGGATAGAATATTCAGAAATGTAAGAGGCCCCAATGGAAGAAATAGCGTTTATAATGATATACTAATCCCTATAATTATACAAAAACCTGACACAATGCCTAGCACACTATAGTTGAGCAATAAGTGGTGGCGATTATTTTTTTTTTAATTTTTAGAGAGAGCACACAAGCAGAGGAGGGGCAGAGGGAGAGAGAGAGCATCTTAAGAAAGCTCCATGTTCAGTGCAGAGCACAACATGGGGTTCGATCCTCCAACCCTGAGATCACGACCTGAGCTGATATCCAGAGTCGAATGCTCAACCAACTGAGCCACCCAGGAGGGGCATCCCCTTTATTTGTGGCTACTATTTTTTTTAGTGTTTTATTTATTTTTGGGAGAGAGCTGGCAAGCCTTGGAGGGGCGGGGTGGGGGTGGGGGGGACAGAAGATCAGAAGCAGGCTCTAATGTGGGGCTCAAGCTCATGAACTGTGAGATCATGACCAGAGCTGAAGTTGGATGTTCAACCAACTGGATGAGTCACCCAGGCACCCCTGCGGCCACTATTTTTATCATGATTTTTAAATGGCAACTTCAAAAAAAAAAGTGTTTAAGAAAACTACTCTATTACAAAATGAGTTCTTATTATGAATTCCACATGTGGCCAGAACTGATTTCCCATTTTATGAGAGAATAAATGGAGGCCAAGTGTTTTATTTAGAGTTCTGTAAATTAAAAAAAAAAAAAAGTTTAAGTTAAAGCTGAAGGAAAAAGTTCTAGAAAAAAAATTTAAACAAAACTTGATGAAAAGCACAAGTGACTGCAAGGATCCCCTGAGACGAGATTCAGTCTGGGAAGAGACAAAGCTTTATCTCTGGATGAAGACAGTTGTAAACATGGACTAGACAGAGCTCTGAAAAACAGCTGAATTCGACGAACTCCAATAATGCTTCACAAGAAATAAGCGGTGACCAAATCAGTACGTCTTGTTTCTGAAAGTTTTCCGATGAGATCGGAGGTTTTAACTATGGTAGCGTATTACTTTATACATAACACCTTCCGGAAACAGAGCATTCGCAGCCTGGGAGGCGGGGCTGGCAGCACTGTGCTCAGGAGGCCATCAGTGACCCTCAGGGGACGTGTCTGCACACAGTACCTGTGAAAATCACAGAACCGATCCTTTTTCCTCGTCAAAGATCAAATAACGTCCAGCTGGAGATCTGGAAAACGGTTTGCTCTTGTGTTTGAGAGTTTCCGGGGGGGGGAGGGGGGGGCTGCTTATCTAACTGATTTGTATGTTCTGTGATTTTTGTTTTTAATCTCTGTATCCACTCCAAAATATGCTAGTGGGGGATTAGAACTTTAGACAAATTGGAAATAATCTTTTAAGAGCATGTCACATCCTTGTATAACAGTCTTTGTAAAGAGCCATGTTAATTACATCATAGACAATTACACACATCATTTGGCGGCTAAATGAAAACAGACGAAATTGGCCCAGCATAGATTACGCAGCCTACGTGTCCTCCAGGGGAAACCAAATTTTGGCCTCCAATCAACTGCCCTGCCCTTCCTCTCTTAATTCTCTCTTCCCATCTCCTACCCCCAAGCCCCCACAGTGACTTGTAAAATTATCTGTAGGTGAATAAGAAACTAACACAAAGAAAAGGCTAAAAATGTAACCCGTGAGAGAAAGCATAGAGAAGGTCAGCAGAGCTGACCCAGGCAGGTTTTAACCCCCCGGGGGGGATTGCAGGTGAGTGAGGGGCAGAGAGAGAGAGAGAGGGGTGGGGTTCACCCCTCGAGAGAAGCGGGGCTCGAGCTCACCCGATGTGGGACCTGAACTCACGAACCATGAGACCATGACCTAAACCAAAGTGAGACGTTTCACAACTGAGCCGCCGCCCAGGCTTTCTTGCCTGACACCGTCTCCCACGTCATCTCAGCCGCCAGTCCTGTAGCCACTGGTGTGCCCGCCTCAGCCCTCCCGTCAGAGAGGCGCTCCGGGGTCGCCAGAGTGAAGAGCAGTTCCTGCTGCCCCTCGGTGGTCTCTGCCTGTTGGGTGAGGGGGACGTTGGGATGAGGGGCAGGGCCCCACGTGGCTCCGCAGCGGCTGAAAACCCTGAGATGCCGATCCGTCTCCTCTCTCTGCGCTTGAGCAAGAAAGCACCTCGCGAGGATGCAGATAAAGCGAGCCCGGCCCGCCCACTCGGGCCCCCACTGCCCCTGTGCCCTGCGCACGCGGTCCCACGCCTGCAGTGCCCTCTCCCCACGCGAGGGACTCCGTCCTTGGAGGCCCAGCTCAAGGCTGCTCCTTCTGTGAGACTTCCCTGGAGGAAGCCGGCCCTCCGGCCACACCCCTTCGCCCCCCACCCAGGGTCCTCGTGACCCAGTCTGGCACTTGATCATTTTCTGTCTTCTATGCTGTCTTTCCTTGATTTTAAGGACCTTCCCTCACCTCCAATTTAAAGTTTCTGAAGCTGGGGTGCATCTTAGCATCGAATAATACATCTTATCATGAGAATGTTCCCCCCCGCCCCCAACTCCTGCCCAAACAGCTGTCATTACCTCGCTAGCAATGTCGGAAGTGAGGGAATAGGGTGCTGGTTCTGGGGCGAACTAACTCATGGTTGCCAGGATCGTGGGAACCGGAGGTCAGCTCTGCCTGGAGTTCGTGGTGTCTCTTATCTTACAAGGTAGCGTGGGGCAGCCAGGACACGGCACTCAGGGCGCTTTCAGGGCCGGGGATGACAGGTGTGAATGGCAAGGTGGACGGCTGGGTGGACGCGGTGCTTGGCCCTCCCCAGGAACTTCAGCCGGCTCCTGTGTGGCTGTGCCAGGGAAGCGGGGGCGGGGGGGAGGGGAGGGTGTGAGCCAGCAGCCCTGATGCCGAGGGGAAGGTGCGGCTCAGGATCTGGGAATCTGACGAAAAGGAACTGCTCTGGACCCACAGTCCGGTGTGACTGGGACAATGAAGAGTTCTTGGAGAGGAGGTGACTCGGAAGGAAAACTAGAAATTCAGCAGGTTGATGGGGGAATGGGAAGGCCTGTCCTGTCAGCTGGGGGAGACAAGCTGGAGGCCGGATAGACCACTGCGTGTCTGAGGAACGGAGGCGCCAGCCCTAAGACGCCCCCGGTCTGAGGGAGCTCCATCTCCTGCAGACTGGATCACACTGGTGGCTTCACCTCTCCGAACCTGTTTTCACAGGTGTGAAATGGGGTGACCGCGGTGAAGACACCATCCGCGGCGAGCACCATGGAGAGCTCCTGGTACTCAGTGAGAGCCCGCGGCACCATCGCTATCGCCACGGGCACCACCCGAGAAGGGGCTGTGGGGGCAAGATCACAGGGTGAGGGGCAGCGAGGGGCTGCAGGCGGGAGGGAGCGCGGGCTAGAACCTCAAGACCAGGTGGAGGCCTTGCATCCCATTCTGTGGGCAATGGGGACTGTCACGAATTTTTTAAGCCAGCCTTAGGGTGAGAACAGCGGAGGAAACCTAAAGGACTGACTGGGGACGGAAGGGGACGGGAGCCTTGCGGGGCTGGGCACCCATCCCCCAGCTGCCTACGGGCTGCCATCGCTCGTGGCTGCCTCTCGCAGGGAGACGTCCTTGGCTGAACAGGAGCCACAGTATAAAGTGGGGTTTAGGCCCCCTACCCCTCCTCACTGGCAGGGAGCGCCTGCCATGGGGGGATAAAGGGGAGATGCCTTGAGATAAGGTGGGGCAAGCTTGTGGGTGCTTCATGCCCCGGGGCTGCCCTGAGGGATCAGGCTGAGGCCGGTCCCCAGCTGGGACGCTGGGACCAAGCCTTGCCCAGGCCCGCCCCCTGCTCTCCTCCTTGCCCTGTCCTGAGAGCACCCCCTCCGTAAGCCCTGTGCAGGTGAGTGCCGACCTCCAGCCCTGATCTCACGCGGTAACTCAGTGGTACTAAGGGGTGAGGAGGCAGCAGACGTACTTCTGTATATACACACACGGCACATAATATACGGCCTTCGACGTAGGAAGAGAGCGTCCCTGCCTGCTCACCCCTCCTACCCCTGGGCATGTCAAGGGGAATCCCTGGGCCCCCTGGGAACCCTTCACGAAAGAGATGAAAACACGGAGGGCCAAGGGGTGAAGAGACTCACTGAGATCACAGGGCCGGCACCCCTCCTTCTGCACCCCTGGAGCGAACGCAGCGGGGTTGGGGGGGGCCTCTGGCCAGGGAAGTCTTTGAACCTGGTCAAGAGGAACGCCTTCCACAGCTCTGTGGATCCCGTGGCTTCCAGCCTCTTACCGAGGGGGGTGGTCATGGCAGACAAGGCGGCATTGTAAGAGCTGTGAATGGGGACCTAGTCGAGCTCCGCAAGCTCCCAGAAGGTGCCGCTCCACAGGTGGCAGATTCCTCCTCGGTCAGGCTTTGGCCCGCATGCCCAGCACTGGGTGTATGATGCAGTAACTCGCCCTCGCGCCAAACCGGCCACTCAAAGTAGCACGAAGGGCAGAGGTCAGACTCCCAGGGTGGCTCACCCCACATTAACTTTGACCTCTATTTTAATGATTATACTGATGCTGTGAAATATTTGTTATAAAAAGGGTGGGTGTTTATAGTTGGGTCTGGTAGTTAACAACAAAAAATCACTCTTTTAAAGCATCGTGTCCACACGTATTCTGCACCCTCATCAGCTAACCCCCGTCCACCATTAACCCTGGACTACTACCGAGGCAAGGAGTTTCCATTCCAGCTGTTACACATGTCCAGAGGGTCTCATACATAGTGGACGCCATTAGTGACTGCTCAGAGGCCCTTTAACAGCTGGGGTACCCACCCCCGGGCCGCCGCAGGCCCTGGCTCCTACCAGCTCACACCCGCAACCTTCTTCAGAGGATGCCTCTGGCCGCTGGGAGCCCCTCCAGAGATACCTGCCAGGTGCGGCCTGGGACGGACAGGGTTCTACCGTCACCCGACGACTCGTGCTCCTGTAGAACTCCCCGCCCTCGGGAGTCTGGGAAGGACTGCAAACATGACACACGTCACCCCCCACGATACTGTGACTTGTATGGCAACGCTAAAAGGATCCTGCAGATGTAAGTCAGGTCCCAAATCCGTTGAATTTGAGTTGATCAACAGGGAGATTATCTGGGTGGGCCTACTCAGGCGGGTCCTTTATGGGGGGCTTCAGTTTTGTCTGAGCCAAGAGACACTCTTCCCGCCAACCTCGAAGAAGCAGGCCACCAGGGTTCAGACTTCAGGCAGGAAGCGAAGTCTGCCACCAACCACGGGGGCCTGGAAAGGACAGCAAGCCTCAGCTGACAACCTGGACCGTGGCTCCGCCGGCCTGCGGGGCGGCCCAGGTAGGCCGTGCCAGGCTCCTGGCCCACGGAAACCGCGAGAAGACCGACGTGTGTTGGATCTGTGCGTCGCTGCGTGCCCTAGAAAGCTACAACGTGCCCCGCCCCGGCCGGCCTGCGGGCGCGTGAGCTCTGCGGCCGGGCTCATTCTCCTGGCGCCGCACAGAGCCGGCTGAGGCTCGATTTCTCCAGAGACCAGCCCCTCACTGTGACCTTCCCGCCCCGCTCCGCCCTCCCTCGGAAGAGCCCTCCCCGAGTCAGTCCCGAGAAGTCCTCAGCCCAGGTGCTGCTCCTGGGGGAGCGGATGTGAGCCAGCACGTGATGAACGCCACACGGGACCTGGTGAATGAAATACCCTTAAGGAGAGGACGGGAGCCAGGGGGGCGCCCAGCTGACGGCGGATCCAGGACGACGGCGAGGGAGTGTGGGTTCCGCACGGGCTACGGTGGTGACCGGCTCGCACTCCCCGGCTTTCACCTTGCGGTTGTGCTGTGCCCTTTTCTTTACTCTCGAAAACAACAGAACTAGCACCCCATGAACAAGCCTTAGGGCTCAGCGGGTGGACTAAGGACAGGGCCCCAGGCCTCCTCAAGGCAAACCCTTCCCGTCCTATCTTTCTTAGAGCTGCTCACAAAGCACCTTTGTCTCTAGTGTGCAGAGTGGCCAGAAAGGGACAAAACTGATCAAAGAACTGGGGCCTGGAGTAGCTCCGCGTCCCTGAAGACGCAGGACGCACGCCACGTAAACCGTGAGCTGCTGGTCTCACTGCTTGTGACCAGAGTTACATCTTAACCCAGAGGTTCTCAACCTAGAAGAGAATTTAGGGGTCCGTGAACTGGGGTAGAAAGGAAAACATTACACCTTCAGTTTTATTAACCTCTCACTGAAATTTAGCATTTCATTATACATGCAGGCAGCAAACCACTGGAGTATTAGAAAGACTTATGACTCTGTCATCAATAGAAATCTGAGCTATTTTCATGTCACAGAGTCCTTGAAATATTGTAGATGCTCACCGATACTTCAACTAATGTCAGGCTGCATTCTTTAATGCATTAATAAAAAGCAGGTATATGACTATATCATGAATGTGGGTTTGCTTTTTAACACTCTGATAGCCAAATTTCAATATAAGTCTACAGAGTTTAGAAAGTTCTATGTCTTTGGGGTACCTGGTTGGCTCGATTGGTTAAGCATCCAACTCTCGATTTTGGTTCAGGTCATGATCTCCTGGTTCGTGAGTTTGGGCCCTGTGTCAGGCTCCATGCTGACAGTGTGGAGTGTGCTTGGGATTCTCTCTCTCTCCCTGCCCCTCCCCTGCTCTCTTCCTCTCTCAGAATAAATAAGTTAAAAAACTTTTAAGTTCTACATATTTGATTATATGCACTTAAAAACATCATTCTTTACAACCTCTTCTCCCAACTGCCAAAGGGGTCAGTGTACAAAAACAGTCAAGAACTTTGGTCTTAATGGTAAATGATACAATGAGAGGGACCATCTTGTGGTTTCTGAAATGCTTCCAAATATGCTTCAAAAACTGCAGAAAGAAGCGTTATATTGTTTCAGTCTTCACAGGTTAAATGCACCCCCTGGTTTCAGCAGTTAAAAAATATACTGTCCATTACATTTTATGACAGGTTCAAGGCCTGGGCTCAAAATCATACCAGAGCCCTTGGGGCTTTAAGAATTTGGTCCTGGATGGACATTTCGTGCCAGAGTAGAGCAAATGTGCTTCGATGCTGAGAATTATATGAAAGCATCTGTTTCTCTGCGTGAGCCCATAGGAGGGGAAGGAGAGAAAGAGTGGGCTCTCTGGGCTACACGTAGTGTTCACT
This sequence comes from Proteles cristata cristata, assembly GCA_017311185.1. Lineage (NCBI taxonomy): Eukaryota > Metazoa > Chordata > Mammalia > Carnivora > Hyaenidae > Proteles > Proteles cristata. Next base: position 424,749 of record JAESUZ010000675.1, on the reverse strand, counting down.
GCTTTTACAAAAGGAATCCTGACCTTCCCAGGGCAGGCCTGCTGCTACATGATCCCTGAGAGGGTATCTAGAAAGCTGAGAAGCTTGCCCTGGACCTCGGTGGTGTGTGAAAATCCTGAACCGTGACTAAAAGGAAGGAGAGAGTCAACATACCGACCCCACAAGATTTCCAAGTTATTCAAACCACAGTGGGCCTATCTACTCAGCTTGAGGGCTAACCGAACCAGCACAATTTCTATGAATGATTTGCAGCTTAGCAAGTGAATACAGTAGCTCCCCCTCGAACCTATAATAAAACAAGGTCATCCACATTCCAGTAAATTTTATCAAAACTTATTCACTCTTGGGGCTATTCCACTCTCCTTTTTGCCACCAACGGCTGCCATGTTGCTAGATCTAATGGACAGCCCCTCTCTGTTCTCATCTTCCTTGACCCCCACGGCCTCTCTTTGTACTTGGGTCTCTTCTTCCTGAAGCTCATCCTTCCCTGACTCACCAGTGGGAAGGCCCACTTCTCCTGTCTCCACTATTTCTTGTCCTCCTGAGATTATATCCAAAGCAACACTTGTCATTCACTGGGTACCATACTCCGCACGTCCCACATGAGACTAAAACTCTTTGGGAGCAGGGGCCATGTCCCATTCATCTCAGCATGTCCCAGTGTGTGGGACAGAGCAGGCGCTCAATAAACATTTGCTGAGGTGTGTAAGTGCAGAAATGGGCATTCAGACAAAAAAGTGGGCTTTGTTGAATTTGAGATCACCCTTCCTAAGAAAGGCCACTTCATGCAATAGACCAGTCCTACATCTACAGTTGCTGTTCACTAGTGCACATTATTAGCTTTATTTCTTTGCTCTGCCATCACTTTCTTTCAGTGTTTATGTATCTCACACCTCTTTACTGTTTTGTTTTTCAAACTTCCCTCCTTCTTAACCATGGCTATTCTCAACATCTATAAGTTCAAAAGAACCTGTCACACCTATCCACAAAAACCTTATTAAACCACTTAATAAATACCATTTATTGCACCTTAGTGTTGGGTTTACTGGATACTGTGGGGTCCTAATCCAGTAATAAAGAAAACAGATACTGGCTTCTTACTTACGGGGGGAGGGTTGGAATATTGGTAGAGACACTCTGAGTGAGGACTCCTTTAGTTTTGGTCCCTTCAGCAATTGGCGCCTGTCACATTGAGTTCAACTACATTGATCAATCACTAATACCTGAGACTGAGCCATATGCTTCTATAGCTTACCTGGTATAACCTTTCCATAGGTATTATTTTTCCTCAAATAGTGAAACTCAGGTTTAGAAAAATTAAGTCTGTATATGTCTCATTTCAGAGTTTACTGTTATGATTCCAAGAAACTGTTAAAGTTCTCGGAAATCACAGCAGAAGCCTCTGAATTACTGCTGCATTCCTGGATATCATTTATCATGTGTCTTCCTCATCTCTCCCCCCTTCTATTTGGATAAGACTCTTTTCCTTTCCCACCTGACCCTTAGATGGAAAATTTGTACAAATTTAAGACAACATATGAGTTTTCTTTAGATAATTTAGATAATGAAAAATATCTCAGCTTCCTGGATAAATATTACATTAAGCATCCCTGCCCTCAAAAATTTAAAAGTTTTCTGCAAAAGAAATTTAAAAAACCAAAACACTGCAACTATTATTTGCAATAATATTAAAAACAATATTTAGGAATAAATTCAATCACTGAAAGAAATTGAAGATGACACAAATAAATGGAAAGATGGCCTAGGTTCATGGATCAGAAGATTAATATTGTTAAATCGTCTACATTACCCAAAGCAATATACAGATTCAATGTAATCCCTATCAAAATTGTAATGGCATTTTTTTTTTCATTGAAAGTTAAAGAACAGTCCTAAAATTTGTCTAGAATCACTGAAGACCCCCAATACCCAAAGCAATCCTGAGAAAGAACAAAAATGGAGGTATCACACTTCCTGATCTCAAAGTAAACTACAAAACCACAGTAACCACAACAGTCTGTTACTGGCACAAAAGCAGACACGTAGACACCAAAAAACAAAACTGACAGCTCAGAACTAAACACATGAATAGATGGTCAATATCTGTCAAGAGAACCAAGAATACTCAATGAGGAAAAAAGTCTCTTCCATAAATGGTGCTGGGAAACCAGGATACCCACATGCAAAAGAATGAGATGGATGCCTATCTTATACCACTCAAAAATTAGCTCAGAGTAGGTTAAAGACTTAAATGCAGCTTAAAGACCTGCAACTATGAAACTCTGAAATGCTCCTTGATGTTGGTCTTGGAAATGATTTTTTTTTTTTTGATATGGCACCAAAAGTGCAAGTAGTAAGGAACAAAATAACCAAGTGTGACTAGATCAAACTAGAAGCTTCTGCACGGTAGAAGAATAATAGACAAAATAAAAAGGCAACCTATTGAATGGGACAAAATATTTGCAAACTAGATATCTTAAGAAGTTAATAACCAACATAAGGAATTCATACAACTTAAAAGCCAACAAAAACAAAATTTTTTTTAAAAATCCCCAAATGATCCAATTGAAAAGGAACTGAACAGACATTTTTCCAAAGAATATATACAAAGGGCCAATGAGTACATGAAAAGGTACTCAAAATCATTAATCAGGGAAATTTAAATCAAAACCACGAGATATCATCTCACAACTGTTAGAATAGTTATTACCAAAAAGACAAGAGATAATGTGCGTTTGCAAGGATGTGGAGAAAGGGGAAGCCTTGGGCACTATTAGTGGGAATGTAACTTGGTACAGCTATGGAAAAGAGGATGGGGGTGCTTCAGGTTAAAACATACCTTATGATCCAAGTAATCACACTTCTGGGTATACATCTAAAGGAAAGGAAATGGCCATCTCAAAGAGATATCTGCTCCCCATGTCCATTACAACATTATTTATAATAGCCAAGACATGCAAACAACCTAAGTGTCCCATCAACTGATGAGCAGAGAGAAAGAAGATGTGAGATACACAGACACAAATGTTATTCGGTCATAAAAAAAAGAAGAATATCCTGTCATCTACAACAACATGAATGAACCCTGAGGGCATTACACTAAGTGAAATAAGTCAGACAGAGAAAGACAAATACTGCATGATCTCACTTACATGTGGAGAGTAGAGCAATGATTGCTGGAGGCAGGGGTTGTGGGTGGCAGGGGTGGGGAGAGGGGAAGTAATCAAAGGATACACACTTCCAAGTTCCAGGGATCTAATGTACAGTATGGTGACTACAGCTAACAATACTGCACACATATTTGAATCTTTCTAAGAGACTAGATCTGAAATGTCTCATCACACACAAAAAGAATTTGGAACTCTGTGATGAGGTGATAGATAGGTTAACTAACCTTACTCTGGTAATCACTTCCCAAGAAATACAGGTCACACAATCATCACATTCCACATGTTAAACTTATACAATGTTATTATATGTCAATTATATATCAGTAAAGCTGGAAAAAAGGGAAATCTAATTTAGAAGGCATAATAGGCCCTTCAACTCGGCCAGCCACACTAGGCAGGTATCTCTTCTCCCGCTACCCCAGACTCCTCGTCCCTACTTATGAACCTTGCCGTGGACCCCTTGCTCTTTCTCTTCCAGAGTTCAAGGTGAAGTCCAATATCTCATCTTCTAAGATGTTTTCCCCAAGGGCCTGCATCTCTGTCATCCAGTAATTGTTACCATTGGTGCCACCCATTTGGGCATTTACTTACTGCTGCAAATTGTATTTTCCAAAGATGGCTGCAAAATATCTGCCACTCCCTGTGTTCTTCTGCCACGTGACCTTGAACCCCCCTCCCCGCCCCCGCCATCAAAACGCAGGGTGTAATTCTCCTCCTTTTGAATCTGGGTGGGCCTCAGGACTCACTTGTAGCCAACAGAAGAACAGAAGGGGAGTGATGCGATGTGGCTTCCACCAGTGCTCTTGGATGCCTGCTCTGGAAGAAGCCAGTGGCCACGTAAGAAGCATGTTCCCCCCAAACCCCAGATGATAATGCTGGAGGTGCCAGGCCCAGCTGCACCCAACCTTGCAGCCAGTCCTGATCCGAGGTGCCAAATCTGTGAATGAAGAAGCCTGGATGGAGCCCTGAGCCACTCAGGTCTCTCCCAGCTGAGGCCCCAGCATCGCGGAGCGGCTCCAGTTGCCACCCAAAGGCCTTGCCTGGAGAACCTACAAACACGATAAAATAGCTGCCGTTCTGCACCATCAAGCTTATGGTGGCTTGTCGTACAGCAGATCACTGAGAGACCCATACTTTGTGATGCACAGTTATTACAAGCGCCATGGGTGGAGACGATGCCATTCTTTGATAAATCTTCCAGTGTACCTGGCATAAGAATGTGCAGGTAAAAGGGGCGCCTGGGTGGCTTAGTCGGTTAAGCGTCCGACTTTCGCTTAGGTCATGATCTCACGGTTCGTGGGTTCGAGCCCCGCATCGGGCTCTGTGCTGACTGCCAGCTCGGAGCCTGGAGCCTGTTTCAGTCTGTCACTCCCTCTCTCTCTGACCCTCCCCTGCTCACACTGTCTCTCTCTCTCTCCTAGAAATAAATAAAACGTAAAAAAAAAAATTAAAAAAAAAAAGAATGTGCAGGTAAGTGCTGAAGAACTCTTGTTCAGAATGCCCTCTGTGGGGCTGACAAAGATGTATAAGATATCGTCTTCCTTGTAGGGAGCTCACAGATTTTCTTTAGCAGGATATCTCATCCGGAGACCTGCTTACGAATAGTTGTAACACAAAACACAGAGACACAAAGTGCTTTGAGGATCGATGGGGAGAAGAAGACCTCCCGTATCAAACTAAAGGAGAGGCGGAGTATTTGCTAGGAGGACGAGAGCGGGTGGGAGAGGAGAATGGGGTGGGGTGACAGGTGCCACCGTGCGAACATCCGGGACGGACAGAGCCAGACAAGCACCGAGCACGTCCCGCCTCTCAGGAAGGGCAGGGAAGTGACTGAGCATGTGGCTTCAGTCAAGAATTTCTTGCTCACTGCTTCAGATTCTGTGTCTCCCTCTCTCTGACCCTCCCCTGCTCATGCTGTCTCTCTCTCTCTCTCAAAAATAAAGAAAACATTAAAAAAATTAAAAGAAAGAATTTCGTGCTCAATGAATGAAAAGAAAGGGTCAAACATCACTTATGTTGGGGGAGTCACAAACTCGGGAAATCTTGACCTACATCTTAGGACGGCATTACCTGGAGGGCAGAGCCCCTTCCAGACAGAACACCAGCCCCTGCCCCCAGGAACCCACACTTCTGGGCTCCATCTCTGCCCAGCTCCCCTGCTTTCCCGTGCAACAGATGACGCCAGGACTTACAGTCTCTACTTTAAGGACTATGCCAATATGGAGTTTAAAAGAAAACCTCAAAGAAACAACCAAAAAAACCATATGGAAACCAACTTAATAATAAACTATTTCAGAAAGAAAAAGAAACAAGAAAAAAAATCCTTGAGACCTGTAAAACACACCATAAAAGGGTGGGTCCTTCTAACCACATAAAGCCGTATTTATGTCCTTCAAGTCCATGCACGGAAAAGTCCAGCAAAAGCCTGTCCCTGGAATGGGAAGAGTCTCCAGGACCCCTCAGTGCGGCACTGTCTGTACGAAGGACCAACTTGTCTGGAAGGTTCACTGGAGTCTGTGGGTTCTCTGGGCGCAAGGACAAGCCTGATTCATGAGAGCCAGCATCCAGAGCCACAGATGACGAAAAAGCTTTTGTTCCTAAGTCTCAGTTGGATGACCCATTTATCACTAAATATAAGCCTATTTGCATCAATACCCCTATAGTCATTAAAGAAAAAGATCTAGGACAGAAAAGAAAAAAGCACTTAACACTTTTTGGGATTTGCCTTCAAAGACATTGTCCCAAACTCTTCCTGTTAAAATAGCCGAAATTTCTGTTCTTGAATTAGTATTCGTGCTATCTTTTATGATTTCTTTTATCTTAACTTTTTCAGTGGGTAAGTTAGGAACACTCTGTGCGTAGGGAAGGGAAACCTAAATGACTGAGGCTTTTATGATAAGTCATTACCCTCCCCAATCAATGTAAATTTGATCACAGTATTTAAAAAGCATAGTCTGGAAATGCAGAGCCCACAGATCATCTCCATACACACCCAAACCGCCTGTTTATAAGCAGATGCGCTCAAGCCCGAGGTGTCGATGAAGATGTACCAAGCAGACAAGGCTATGGCTGTAGTCTGGATGATTACCTGTCACTGAATACCCTGCTTGGTTATCCCCACAGGGATCAAAGAGCTCTGAGAAATAACCACCACTGGTGACACAGGGCTGCCCGCAGTGAAAGTTGGTTCCCATTCAACTTGAATTTTTATTTATTTATTTATTTTTACATTTATTTATTTTGAGAGAGACAGAGAGAGCATGAGTGGGGAGGGCAGAGAAAGGGAGAGAGAGAGGGAGGGAGAGAGAGAGAGAGACAGAGAGAGGGAGGGAGGGAGAGAGAGGGAGGGGGAGAGAGAGAGAGAGGGAGGGAGTATCCCACGCAGGTTCTGCACAGGCAGCACAGAGCCTGACGTGGGACTGGAGCCCATGAAACTGTGAGATCATGACCTGGGCTGAAATCAAGAGTTGGACACTTGACGAACTGAGCCACTGAGACGCCCCTCAACTTGAATTAAAAGAAAAAGGAAAAAAAGACCAGCTATGTCTACAGGGTCCCGGCCTCCCTGTTCCGAGCTGTTTCTGGGCACTAAAGTTTCTACCAAAGTCAAAGGGCTCTGAACGTCTCTTTCCTGTAACAAACAGCACCAGGCATTTTAGCCCTTTTTTTCCCTAGAAAAGTTCTGTTCTAAATCCAGGGCAACCTGCTCTCCATCGAACGTTTGTCTGTTATCCTTCAAGTGTCTTTTGTGATGTAGCATATAAGTGACTCCCATGTACGCTGAATGCTGATAACGCTCGTATGGGGGGCAGGGCCCGCACAGACCTCAAATTCCAGGACGGGAGAGAGTTCGATGCCATCCACGGCTAACACGCGCCCGACCATCTTTCCCCGCCTGGAGACTGAAACGAGCGAGGCTGAGCCCTTGCGCCGGGCTCTGTGCTTGCACTAACTCCCCACCTGCACCTTCAGCTCCTCCCTCCGGGCAAGTGTCCGACCCTGAGCCCAGCAGCCTGCTGGTCCCAGAGAGCACTGCTAGCTAACCCCTGCCTGCCTCCCATTCAGCGAAGGCGTCCCCAGCCCTCAGGTCCCCAAGGAAGCGAGCACAGCCCGAAGCGTGTCTGGCTTTCTGTTGTTTCGGCCCCGCACTGTGCTCGTCGCCCCCCGAAATCTCTCCCGCAGCCCACGGAGTGCGCACATGCCAAGAAACCGCGGCTGTCGGGCGTCTCCGCGATGACACGGCTCACTGGGAAGGGGCAGGTGCCCTCCCTGGGACCTGCTGCCCCGCCCCGCGGCCCCGCGCCGGAGGGCACACGGGCGGCCAGAGCTCGGGGCGGCGCTCCGGGCGGGAGACGCGCGTCCCTCTGTGGGCAGCGTCCCCACTGACCCCGTCGGAAACCCACTTAACCCTCGCTGCACGGGCAGCAGTGATGCCAAGGTGGCGAAGCGATGCCCTTTACCCGTCCAACAACGAGTCTGCACCCCAGAGCCCCCCACCCCCGAACGCGAGAGAGACGAACCCTGTGAGGTTCTCCGTGGGCATCAGAACAGTCCGTGAGCTCACGGGCTCGCCCAGCCCCAGGGGCACAGAGGAGCGGTTGTCCACGAGGGGAAACCTTCCTCCAGAGCCAGCTGTCCAACACGGCAGCGGCAGCCTCCTGGGGGCCACTGACTTTGAAGCTGTAAGTAAAAGGCAACACAGTGTGGCGAGATGCGCCAGCCAGGCTCCCAGTGCTCGGAGCCGCCTGCAGGGGACATGTCGCCACCGCCGCGCTTCCCGCCAACGGCTTAGTGTCTCTGGGAACCCGACTCCCTCTTGGATGTCAGGGCAGCAAATCTCAGCAGCTGCTGAGGCCCCGACAGAAAACCGCATTTGAAACGGGGTATTTCCTTGCAACATAAGGATTCCGAAAGGCAAGGCAAAAGACAGACTTGCTCTGCTCGAAGTAGTACTGTCCACCCTAAGAACAGCAAGGCAGTGGGGCCTCAGCACACAGCCCTCCACTGGCCCGGGGCAGCGGCTGGCCGCGAGGAGCACACCAGCTCTCGGCAGAAGGAGAGCGGCCGCAGCAGGTGTAATGAGCCCCATCGGGCATCGCGTCACACCCACACACCTTATCACGTGCATGTGTCCCCCACAGATGGTGACGGAGACCTGAGGCTAACAGGGGAAAGGCTCAGCGCCCCGAGTTCCTACCCCAGGAAAGTTCTCCACGTAACGACCACACCAAGTGATTTTCCTCCAGCCGCCCTCCCTCAGGGAGGCATGGACGGTGGTGGGAAACAGAAGCATCTTTTTCGCTCCGGGCTGTAATAAGATGTCGCTCACACAGGAGCAGCGGAGTGAGTTTTCCAACATTGCGAGAGTCCGCCTCCTTTCACCATGAGCCCTGTTATAGCTCAGATAAGCATATGGTCCAGGTTTATAGAGGACTTTATGAATACTTATTCCTTCCAGAGACCACATGAGAAAACACTCGGCCCTGGTTTACGAGGGGTGAACAGTTAAATGCCGGAGATGTGGGAGGACCTGCCCGAAGCTGTACCGGAGCGGCAGGGCAGAGTCAGACTCCTCTCCGGGTCTCTGGGAGGCACAGAAATTTCTGGCCTGACCTGCCGCATGAATCTCCTCGGTGCCTCCCTGTCTACTCTCTGCTCCTCTCTTGTCTGCTGTCCATGCAAAAGCCAGGGTAAGCTTACAATACAAGCAGAACCCACACACTCCTGGAAACCCTTCCATAACTTCCCACTGCTCATCTAATTAGACCCGCTCACCGAGCATGGTGAGCACTTGGCTCTGCAGATTCTCTGCCGTTTCCTCCTTCTACTGCTCGGCCGTCCGCACACTGGCCTCCCTGCTGCCCCTCTGAACACTCGTTCCTGCCTCCAGGCCACCACACTGGCTGTTCCCCCAGCCTCAATGCCTTTCCCCCAACACTCGGCATTGACTGATTCCTTCTCAAACATTTCACCCTGGTCATCTTCCTCACAGGAGGAATTGTAGGAGAATTGATTGTAACAATCAATTTCTACTTCTTTGGTTATTACATGTTTATATCTCGCATTCCTATTAGACGCTTAGCTTGGCAAAGAGGAATCAGGTCTATTTGATTGGCCTCAACACCCCGCCCAGAAAAAGACTCCGTAAACGAGCTGAATAAATTAGCAAACTGGATGGATGACTGCTCTTTCAGGCCTGGCCAACAGGCCTCGGTGCTTTCGCGGTCAGGACGAGGAAAGCATCTGTGTGATTTCCCTCAACTTTCTGAAACTAACTCTCCTTTCAGGTCCTGAACGGATGGGGTGAGAACTACTGCACTTTACCAGGGACATCGGCCAAAAATGGCATCTCTCAGGGACCTGGCCCATGGCGAGTACAGAGGAGAGGGCGTTGAGGAAGGAAAGGTGAGTCATAGCTAAAGACTGCGACGGCGAGAGCCACACGTGACTTCCACACTGTTCCCCAAAGCCACACAAAGCCGCCAGTGTGGAAACCCTCTGACTAAACATTTGCTCTATAAGCAAGCTTTCCCTCAATGTTAGTTTGAGCTGTAGATTCTCACAAGGAGTCCGTTTTCTGCTACCCTCTAGGCATACGCAATAGGGAAATTATATAGATTTCTGTGAATTATTTCTAAAACACACCAAAAAAGGCAAGGCTTCTCATCTAGCTAATCTGCTTCTAGAATAGCTCTCAGTGGGAATTTCCACCTCTGTAGCCACATGGTGGGAGGTGGAGAAAACTAGCACCTAACTAAATGGGAGCTTTGACTTCTCCGCATTTTGTCAGCATCTCTCGGAGCCTATTATCTACATGCACTTTCAGTCTCTCCCTAGTCCTCATCCATTTATTTATTTATTTATTTATTTATTTATTTATTTATTTATTTATTTTTAAATAGTTCACTGTCAAGTTGGTTTCCATATAACACCCAGTGCTCATCCCCACAAGTGCCCTCCTCCATGCCCATCACCCCTCTCCCCCACACCCATCAGCCCTCAGTGTGTTCTCAGCATTCAAGAGTCTCTCATGGTTTGCCTCCCTCCCTTTCCCCCACCATTTCCCCCCTTCTTCTCCCCCATGGTCCTCCGTTAAGTTCCTCCTAATCCTCCTATACGTGCAAACGCTATAGGTACATATGCTACCATAGGTAGCTGTCCTCCTCTGCCTGACTTATTTTGTTCAGCATAATACCCTCAAGGTCCATCCACGTTGCTACATAGGCCAGATTTCATTCTTTCTCATTGCCATGGAGTATTCCATCGTATAGATAAACCACATCTTCTTGATCCATTTGTCTATTCATGGACACTTAGGTTCTTTCCATGTTTTGGCTATTGTTGAGAGTGCTGCTGTGAACATTGGGGTACATGTGCTCCTATGCATCAGCACTCCTGTGTCCCTTGGGTAAATTCCTAGCAGTGCTATTGCTGGGTCATAGGAGAGTTCTATTGTTCATTTTTTGAGGAATCTCCACAGTTTTCCAGAGGGGCTGTACCAGTTTACATTCTCACCAACAGTGTAGGAGGGTGCCCATTTCTCTACATCCTCACCAGCATCTAGAGTCTCCTGATTTGCTCATTTTAGCCGCTCTGACTGGCGTGAGGTGGTATCTCAGTGTGGTTTTGATTTGTATTTCCCTGATGAGGAGGGACGCTGAGCATCGTTTCCTGTGTCTGTTGGCCATCTGGATGTCCTCTTTGGAGAAGTGTCTATTCATGTCTTCTGCCCGTTTCTTCACTGGATTGTTTGTTTTTCGGGTGTGGAGTTTGGTGAGTTCCTTATAGATTTTGGATACTAGCCCTTTATCTGATATGTCATTTGCAACTATCTTTTCCCATTCAGTCGGTTGCCTATTAGTTTTACTGATTGTTTCCTTGCTGTGCAGAAGCTTTCTATCTTGATGAGGTCCCACTAGTTCATTTTTTCTCTTGTTTTCCTTGCTTTCAGGAATGTGTCAAGTAAGAAATAGCTGCGATTGAGGTCAAGGAGGTTGTTTCCTGCTTTCTCCTCTAGGGTTTTGATGGCTTCCTGTCTCAGGTTCAGGTCCTTCATCCATTTTGAGTTTATTTTTGTGTATGGTGTGAGAAAATGATCTAATTTCATTCTTCTGCATGTTGCCGTCCAGTTCTCTCAGCACCATCTGGTAAAGAGGCTATCTTCTTTCCATTGGATACTTTTTCCCCCTATTTTCACCAACATCTGATCTAGTTAATTTTTTTAAATTAAAAAAAATATTTTAAATGGTAAAAATGGTATCTCACTGTTTTGTGCTACCTTCATTAAAAATAACCATAAATAAGTATATTTTTGCTTCCTTATTGGGCTCTTGTATTTCCTAGACGATTAACTGCCTTTTCATAGCTTTCATGAGTGGTAAATGGTTTTATTTTTTTAAAGTTCTTTATAAGCTTCTTCACAGGGAATTAAACAACCAACAAAACTAAAAGGCAACCTAATAAATAGCAGAAGATACTTGCAAATGACATATCCAATAAAGTTTAGTATTCAAAATATATAAAGAACTGATACAGTGCAACACCCAAAAAACAATCCAATTACAATATGGGCAGAAGGTATGAACAAACTTTTTTCCAAAGAAGACATCCAGATAGCCACAGACACATGGAAGGATGCTCAATATCACTCCTCATCAGGGAAATGCAAATCAAAACCAAAGTGATGGGTGCCTCCATGGCTCAGGTGGTTAAGTGTCCGACTTCGGCTCAGATAATCTCATGGTTCATGGGTTCGAGCCCCGCATCGGGCTCTGTGCTCACAGCTCAGAGCCTGGAGCCTGTTTCAGATCCTGTGTCTCCTTCTCTCTCTGCACCTCCCCCACTTGCACTTTGTCTCTCTACCTCTCAAAAAAAAAATAAACATTAAAAAAAAAAAGCCCAATGAGATATCACCTCCCATGGGTCAGAAAGGCTAAAATAAAATCACAATATACAAGTGTTAATGAGGATGTGGAGAGAAAAAGGAATGCTCTTGCATTGTTGGTGGGAATGAAACCTGTTGTAGCCCCTGTGGAAGTTCCTCAAAAAGTTAAAAATAGAACTACCTTACAAGTTAGTAATTGTACTACTGGGTATTTACCCTTCCCCCCAAAAAACCCCCACTAATTCAAAGAGAAACATGACCCCCTATATTCATAGCAGCATTATTTACAGTAGCCAAATTATGGAAGCAGTCTAAGTGTCCATCCATAGACGAATGGATAAAGAGGTGGTAAATACATATATGGTGGAATATCATTCAGCCACAAAAAGAAAAAAGAATGAAGTCTTACCATTTGCAATGGCATGGAGGAAGTTAGAGAGTATTATGCTGAATGAAATAAGTCAGAGAAATACAAATACTATATGATTTCACTCATATGTGGAATTTAAGAAACAAAACAAATGAGGAAAAGAAAAAAAGAGAGCGAGAGGCACAAACCAAGAAACAGACTCCTAAGAATAGAGAACAAACAGATGGTTACCAGAAGGGAGATGGGTCAGGGGATGGATGAAAAAGGTGAAGGGGGTTAAGAATGTACTTATCTTGATGAGCGCTAAGTAATGTACAGAATTGTTGAATCATCATATTATACACTTGAAACTAATAAAACAGTGTATGTTAGCTATACTGGAGAATTAAAAATAAAAACCTTTTAAAAAGTTATTTATATATTCTAATTAGAAATCCTTTGCCTAAAAAAAAAAAAAAAAAAAATCCTTTACCTAGTATATACTCCACTAGTCATTTTACTTTGTTGAAGGGATCAACTATTATGAAAGGAGTTTTCAGATAATAAAATGTATCACTTATTTTTATAGTACTGACATGTTATATCTTGTTTGAGAAGATTTCCCTAACTCCAAGTTCATAAATATGGTCTTTTTTCTGCCGATGTCTCCTATAATCCCACTTTTCACACTGAACTCTTTAATTCAGGTAGAAGTTATTTTTGTGAATAGCATGCAGTGGGGATTTAATGATTTTTCCAAATAGGTAGTTATTTCTGCTAATATTAATAAATATTTCAGCACTTTCCCCAAAACTTGAAACATAATTTCTATCACCTATTCCAATCTTACATATATATGTGTTTCTGAACCCTATATTTGATCTATTTGCCTACTTTTGTAGAAATTCTATATGGTTTTAATACTATTTTAAAATATGTTTTGAGCATTTTCCTTCTGCCACTATTTTTTTCCTTTTCAAAAGGGTTTGATTCTTTTTACACATTTTACTCTATATATGAATTATAGATTGGCCTGTCAAGTTCCATGGAAAAAATCTTACTGTAATAGTGTTTGAGGATAACTGATAGATTTGTATGGTATATCTATCTATTTAGTCAAATCTTTTAAGTCCTTTTTAAAAATTAAAAGTTTCCCTATATGGGTCTCACACAATTCTTAGGTTCGTTCTTAGATACTCTCTATTTGTTGTTATCATGAATTGTGATTTTTAAAAAAATATTATCTAAGTACTGGTATACAGAAAGGTTTTTTGTATATGGATTCAGGTAAGTTGCTGAAATCTATTAATCCAACAGTTCAATTATTCTGTACGTTTTCTAGGTAGATAGTATTATCTGTAGGCAATGACAGTATTATCTTTCACTTTTCACTATTTACAGCTATTTTTCTTGCCTATGACACTGTTAAGAACCTTCAATAGACAGTAGCAATGACAAAATGCATTCTTGCCAATAGTTTCTATCACAATGAGAATTATTTCTATATTTCACCAATAAATAAGATACTTGTGGGTTTCTGGTTGAGAGATTTTATCAAATTAAGGAAATTTATTTTAGACCCTACAGTTTCCTATGATATATGTGCCTCTATCATAAAATGGGAAGGGATCTCACTATTTCACTCAGTTTTATGTCTCCAATTTCTAAAACATCATTTGTTCACAAGAGGTTCACAATTATTGTTATGTGAACAAATTGATGGGATAAAAGAACAAATATGAGATTTTCTTTTAGAATAGTACTTTGGGGATATTTTTTCATTTTTTAGAAAAACAAGACCATCAATTTTGACTTTAAGAATCTGATTAAAGGAAGAAATGCAAGTTCTGATATGTATGTGAGAATTTCATTAAAGTCTGTGTGTACAGAGTTCAGTCTTGGTAATATCAGAGAAGAAAGCCTAAGATCGTGCAACCTGGTGATTAGCAGAAGTGATGATGTCTGGAAATGATCAGTATTTTATCTGGATTCCTTGGAAGAATTCCGAACTGGAAGTGGCTTCTGGAGATCCGAGGAAGCGACCTCAGGAAGACGCTGCTTCTGAGAAATGCCCAACAGCAGACTCAGGCTAATGAGGTGTTGAGGTGAGGTGACGAGAGACTGACACCTCTCCATTTTATTTACTGCCTTCTGAAAGCGACACCAACTGGGTGACAAATCAACGGGTGCTCTTAGGCCACCCGCTGCCTGTGCTCCTCCCGACCTCCCCGCTCCTGTTCCTGCGGCAAAGCAGCTCTCTGTTCTGTTTCGGTCACATTGGCCCTCCCTCCCCACCCCTCCCCGACCTCCACGGAGCAGTTACGGTTTGTGAAGAGCTGTTCCCCTCAGCAAAAATGCCACAGAGCGGGGTGGAAGTCTCCACGGGAAGACGGAGACACGACAGGGAAACAGAAAGGAGCCACTATCCCCCCTCCCTCCAAGAAGGCTGGGAAGGGCGTGGGAAGGGGGTCTGGGGTCTCACAGAGGCGCCGGTGGGGACGGGGAAGGGAGGGGTCCCCAGCTTCATCGTGGGTACAAAGTGTCCCTTCCACAGGCGCATGACTGGTGCCCTTGGACAACTTCAAGCTTTTTATGTCATGTATTAAACTAGTGTTTGTACTGTGCTGTATCCGGCTCTTCTCACCCAAGGTTTGCAGGTTAAGGGAAAAGAGCGTGGGGCAGGCTAGACAGCCTTCCATCCCTTCGGACCCTCCCTATGAAGTATGGATGAGCGGGTACGGGTGTGTTGGTGGGTGGGGGTTTCCGTCATTGCGTGTGGCCCTCCTAGGAAGGGGTGCATTGTCAGCAGGATGATGTAAGCAGAAGAGGAAGAGCGTGTTTCTGCCCATGAACTCCAGCAGGGCGTCAGACTGGTCCACAGACCACGTGAAGGCAGGTTCTGGGGAGCGGCGGGTCACTGCACATTTAGACTAGGGGGGCGTCAGTAAAAGCCTCTTGGGGTGCAGACAACGGTATCATATCTACAGACTCTGAGCCCCTCAGATCGCAGCCATGCAAAGACCCTGCGGCATGGAGTCTGTTCCTGCCCTGGGCCTGTTGGGAAGGGTCCAGAAGCGCAGAGCACGTCTGGGACACAGGGAGGACCTGAGTGTCACTTGGATGGGAACAGGACGCGGAGGCTGCCAGGCAGGTAACAGACCACAGTGGGAAGGGTCTTGAGCTTGAGGATCTATGACTTCAGAAGCGACGCGCAGCCCTCAGTCCCCTGGGCAGGCAGGGGAGCTGAAAGCCTTTCTTGTGGGGGGCTCCCTTCCACTGTGCTCTGGCTCCCGGCGCCATGTCCGGTACCTAACGAGTGCTCGATTTTGTGGACTAAATCAGTGATTAGAATTACTGTATTTGCCACGGTGAAAGCCTTAAGGAAGTGCTGAGGAAGGCTGAGCACTGAGAGTGAATGAATGAAGGTTTGCCCAAAACCTTATTTCTCAGAGTCTCCAGCTCCAATCAGAGCCCCGTTTTCTTCTCTAACCTAATTCCCCAAATTTCCAGAGTGGGTGATTGTCTATTCCTTATTGTTTTCCAAATCTGAACACCTGAGTTCCAATTACGCCACAACAATAGAGGTGACAATCCCCTCCACTGCCTGGAAGAAGGGTAGACCTAGAGAGAGCGCATTTCCCAAACTGGGATGAGTGCGTAACATCAGTTATGAGGAAAACGCAAAACACATAAAATGTGTTTTTCTTTTTTGTAGTGAGCATCCACTATACATTAGGCATGCGAGTTCTGTCTAATCCTCAAAATGCCCTTTGAGGTAGATTCCGCTAGCGTTGCCATGTCACGGTCAAGGAAATGTTGTAAGTGGGGAGTCCTGGGTCGACAGTCCAGTGTGACCCCAGAGCCCACATGCTCTGTGCACAGTATATGGTAACAACTTTCCACCCCTCCCTACACGTGTTCCCTGAAAATATGACATGGGGGCACCTCCCATTTACGTGGGCCAACTGGTCACATCAGAAATGACACTGTGTCACCTCCAAGCCCAGGCCTCAAAAGGCCTCACTTGCTTCCAAGCCACCACATGAAAAGCCCAAGCTAGCCTTCTGGATAATGAGAGACAGCGGCCCTGGCACCCAGCCACATGCAAGACACTTGAGTGAGCCCAGCCAAGCCAGGCCCAGATCAGCAGAACTATCCAGCTGCCCTAGAGGCTCACAGACAATAAAAGGCTCTTGTTTTAATATGTTAAATTTGGGGAAGGTTTGTTACTCAGCAAAAGCTGACTGATATATTATGCCACACTCACACACATATCTGCTATTCCTGGAACCAAAAGCATCCTGTAAGAATGAGATTCTTAGTGGCAGCCCTTTCTTCTGGCCTTTCCATCTTGACTCACCTCTGCCTACTTGTCAACTTTGCTGTCACTTACTTCTTCGTTATAGAATTTTTCATAAATTCTTTCTTTTTTTTTTTAATATTTTTAAATTTATTTCTAGGAGAGAGAGAGAGAGACAGTGTGAGCAGGGGAGGGTCAGAGAGAGAGGGAGTCACAGACTGAAACAGGCTCCAGGCTCTGAGCTGGCGGTCAGCACAGAGCCTGACGCGGGGCTCGAACCCACGAACCGCGAGATCATGACCTAAGCAAAAGTTGGACGCTTAACCGACTAAGCCACCCAGGCGCCCCTTCATAAATTCTTTCAAGATGTCTGCCTAAGAAATAAAGGAGAGGCACCACCCACTGGGCTGAGCAGGTCATTGGTGCAGCCTTCCTTACAAACCCAGAGATCCCATAAAATATACAAGCCAACAAGTGCCCAAGTCCTAGATCCCAGTGGAGAGGTCCTGGTGGGAAGGGCCCTCAGAGACTGCTAAGCATCACTCCCTTCAGGGGCTTCTTCCCCGGCCTGATTATGGGATGACCTTGGTCACGAAAAGTGAGGTTTTATATACAGAGTGGGGTTCACACACTTTGGGCCTGAGAGCCGGTGCTCCAACCCCATGTAGCAGCAGCACGCCTCAGGGCTGGCACTCATCCTGGCCAACCGGCCTCTCTGATTTCACTGTGTGCCAAGGTCTCTGTGCCCACGCCAAACCTGACTCTCCCACAAGACTGAGTCATCACTCCTGTGTCCCTTGCACCAAAAGAATATGCACCTAAAAGAGACACTTACAGAATGAAATACATCACTCACTTCTTATAGAATCTTCCATGGCTCCCATGGCCAGCAAAACAAGATTAGGACTCCCTGGCACCACACCCCCTAGAGCCAAACTTCCCACGTTCTCTCTCACCTCTTCACCCCAGAGCCCCTGCATTACCTCACCTTCATGCCCGTGTACATGCTACTTCGCCAGCATAGCGCTCCCTCTCTTTCCTTTGACTCCTTTCCATCTTTGAAGAGTCTGCTCTTTCTCTCCTATCTTTGTGCCATAGGCAGGATTACTTACTCCCTTGGGATGCCAGGAGATACTACTGCTGTTATTTAATCCTCGTGTCCAGGGAAGATCGACTTCCTCAGCCCCACTGTAAAGATAAAGGCATTAAGGCAGAAAACGTACACTAGCTGACTGAGGCCACGTGACTAGTGAGTGGTGCAGATGACATTCAAGCCTACGTCAATCTGCAGGAGATGACTGCATCACGGCCCCTTCCATCACCTTGAGGACGCGCCAGGGCTGGCCTATTGTGATGAGACCCATGTGAAACAGGGCTGGGCTGCCAGTCCACTCAGCCAAGGCCAGACGATAGCCAAAGCCAGCTGACCCCTAGTCACGTGACAGGCCCTGCCAGACTCATGGACATGCTCGAATTATGTGCAAACCCAGGTGCTGGGTCTGTTATGTATTATTGTGACAACATATAATTGCAACAAACTCCCATGCTCATTTTTCTTACAGCACCTTATTTAAGAAATATTCACCAGGGCGCCTGGGCAGCTCAGTCGGTTAAGTGTCTGACTTCAGCTCCGGTCATGATCTCACGGTCTGTGGGTTTGAGCCCCGCGTCCAGCTCTGGGCTGACGGCTCGGACCTTGGGGCCTGCTTCGGATTCTGTGTCTCCCTCTCACTAGCCCTACCCTGCTCACTCCCTGTCTCTGTCTATCAAGAATAAATAAACGTTAAGAAAATTAAAATATATATATATTCATCAGTCATTTATTGAATACCCCGGATGGGCAGGTGCACATCACAGGTCCCGGGTGGGACAGAATTCTTCACACAGCAGAGACAAGTCCTGGTAGAGACAACGAACGACCACAAGCCACACATCAGCACACGTTGCCTTCTCTGCGGCCTGCCTTCCACCCTCCCCTCCACCACAGACCACTGCAAACCTTCTCCCTGTTCTCCTCCAACCCTCATTCACCCCCCAATGCCTCCTCCCCGCCCTGCAGCCAGCACGAACTTCCTGAAAGGCGTGACACTGACTGCACCCCTGCACCTCCCAAGCCCTGAGGTGTCTAGGCCGGTGCCTCTCTCCCTGGAGCCCTAGATGGAACCGTGCGCAGTCCCTATTCCCTCTCGGATGGCTATGAGGTCACAAAACATCTTGCAGCCTCTCCAGAGTGACCCCATTCAGTATTAAAATGGCCAGTCCCGTGTAATGGTATAAAGGTCCAAATTTCATTCAAAGGTGAACTTTGGTACGTCGTCTTTCAGGTTTGAAGGCTGCCGGGAGCAGAGGGTGGAAAACAGACGGTGGTCACTTTCATCCTCATCCTCCATTTCCCAGCAACTGCTTAGGGCGCCTTTTGGGCCAGGGCGGTGGGAAGGAGGGAAGTCACACGTGGCTGGGACGCATATCATCAAGTGTTGATTTCTCTGGTCACTGCAGATGTTCAAAGCGGACTCTCTCTCTCTCTCGGGACACTTTAGGGTGGCAGCATTTCATGCTGGCCTCTCTTGGCTTGCTGGGTGCCCCTGGTTAAATGTCCAGGCTCACGTGAAGGCTCCCTGGAGCCTCTAGCTTGGGACCCTTCCCTGAAGCTCCTGAGACGATCACCGGTGTCCACTCCCTCCTGGACGGTCCAGGACGACACATGGCCCAGCTCGCGCTGTGTGCACTCACGCATCCGTCTGTGGGAAGGGAGGACCTTCTGAGGGCTCTGCGGACTCCTCTTCAAGCTGTATGTCCAACATCCACCTTTGTGCCCGGAGACGCTTGGAAGACACCTGGGCAAGCACTCTGAGTGGTCGGTCGTCTTGGCGTTAGGGGACACGCCTCCTTCTCTCCTCCAACAAGCTCGGGTGGGGAACCACCACACCGCCAGCCTTCTCCGCAAGCCCCTCTCCAAGGCCAAACTTCCCGGCCTCTCTAATGGCGACCCCTTTGTACCCTGGACATCGGTAAGGGGCTGGGCTGGAACTGAGGGGCGGCCTTTCCCTTTCCAAGTCCTGACAGGTCGTGGAGCACCTCGAATGAGGCTGCGACGAGAGCGGCACCCTGGCGGGGCTCAGCGGAAACTGACGAGAGCACGCCACACGTAGACACCGGGCTACACTTCAACAGCGACGTGTTTCTTCATAGACGGTATCACGGCTGGAAGGAGACGCGGATTCACAGCATTGTTTTATTCCTTGTGGAGCCTTCTGGAGGGCAAGGACCGTGTCTGCGTTCCCTGACCACGTCACCTGCAGCACCTTGCCGAGTGCTGGTCCACGGAAGGTGCTCTCTAAGTGCTTGCTGACTGACCAAAGGTATCAACAAACTAAGGAAGAAAAAAAAACCCATCTGCAACTGTGAGGTGTGGTTCAACCTTCCTGCCGCAGTGAGACGGCTGGGTGGGGGGCACCTTTCATCGCCTCACAGGCCCGGGCACGGAGGCAGGCCGAGACCTGCAAGGCAGGCGGTCCAGGCCGCGGGTCGGCTGTCCTGTGCCACCACGCTCAGAGACGAAGAAAAAACCAGGTGGCAGGGAACCTGGGGGGCTCAGTCGGTTAGGTGTCTGATCTCGGCTCAGGTCATGATCTCACAGTCCGTGGGTTCGAGCCCCACGTCCAGCTCTGTGCTCACAGCTCAGAGCCTGGAGCTGCTTCGGATTCTGTGTCTCCCTCTCTCTCTGCCTCTCCCGCTCGCTTTCTGTCTGTGTCTCAAAATAGACATAAAAAAAAACTAAAAAAAAAAATCGGGTGGCAGGAACCCACCCTGTGGCTTTCTTCACGTGCACACTGCCATCGTGCTGTACCCCGGACACAGAGCCGGGAAAGGCATGCATGGAGCAGACTTAGCGACTTGCTCTAGACACCGAGGAAAAGCCAAGTGGGGCCAAGGGGCTGTGAGTCAGACTCTGCTCTTACCAGCATTCTGGGTGCCGCCTCCGATCGCTAAAAGAAAGAGATTAAGTAGCCGAATTGGGTTTGCAGTGTTTATGCCATTCTCGGAACTGTGCACTCTGGGTGAGGGGAACGAGTTTCTCAACTCAGAATCTGTTTGCTTTCAATTTTGGTTGTTTTCTCCGTGCAGCTTTCGGACTCCAACCTGGTCACACGCCATCAGAATTCCCTGACATCTGCACTTCTTG
The DNA here is from genome assembly GCA_017311185.1 of Proteles cristata cristata. Lineage (NCBI taxonomy): Eukaryota > Metazoa > Chordata > Mammalia > Carnivora > Hyaenidae > Proteles > Proteles cristata. The sequence goes on along the minus strand of JAESUZ010000675.1, from coordinate 403,860 downwards.
TTTCTAAGGCTTCTCACTGTTTCCTTCTTTCCCCAGCCTGGCCCTTGGGTTGCCAAGGGTATGGTCTGGCTTAACGGTGGGGCGGCACGGGAGGGCAGCTGACCCTGCGCTGGGGTGGACAGGCCTGTCCCCTCACGTGGCCTGGGCCCTCTGGGGTCCACTGATCCTTTACCCCCCAAAGCCCAGGCCTCCGAGGCTCCCAGCTCCTACCAGCCCCCCAACATGTCCGGGCCCCCGGATGCCTCCCTCTTCCAGCCTGGACTTCTCCCAGCGTCAAAAACCTTCTGAATCTGAAATAAGGCCAAGATATTACAGGTGCCATTTCAGGAGACTCTTGGAGAGGATACTTTGTTTGATTGACCGTTTAGTCCTGAACAGGGCCCAAACTACTGAGAGTTAAGTGCCATCTGTGGAACACTGATAATCTGGGAATGGTTTCCGTTCGGTGGAAAGATACCCCCAAAGTTTCCATTTTGCTAGCCGGAGGACACCCACCCAGTTTCCAACCGAACTTTGCCATCTTCCTCTCCTGCTGCAGCCGCCCTGCCCGCTGACTACATGGGGCTGGCTCTGCCCGCTCCTCGCCCGGCTCTGAGTGCTCCTGCCGCCGCTGCCTGAAGCCATGCTCAGCCATCACGGCATGGCCTGCAGGGCGTGTGCCTTCGGGGAGGCCCCGTGCCCGGGGCCCCAGACTGCTCTCCCCAGCAGCACCGGCGGGAAGGGACCTGGAACCTCAGACTCAGGCGCAAGGCGTTCAAGGCCATTCCTGTCAACACACGCACACCTCCTGTGTCTCAAGCCCTGTCTAGTCTGTAGCTGTCTGTCTCCCCACAGTTATCAGCACTGAGCAGATGCTCCATAAACACTGTGATCCACCACGTGAGGTCAAGTATGAGGAGAGCACTTACCCGGCATCTGAAACCAACAACATTTGCCGAGAGAGAAGCCCGGCACTGTGGCGGGATCAGGGAGCTCTGACAAACAGCGTCTGCGGCCTGCACTCTGGGCCAATTGCCAAACTCACTCTCAGGCTCAGGTAGTTCATCTGTAAAATGGACTTAATGTCCCCAACCCTCAGGAGGGAGGTACTGTTATCACCTTCTCACGTGTGGGGACACTGAGGCACTGAGGAGCTAATGGCTCATCCAAGGATGTGAGCAGCAGAACTTAGGTTCCAACCTGGGCTGTCTGGCTCCGTATACACACTCTGGGCTTCACTTCGAAATTAAACAATGGGGGCTGCGGGGGGTTCTGCTGGGTTAAACCCCCAACTTCAGCTCGGGTCAGGATCTCGAGGTTCATGAGTTCGAGCCCCGCATCGGGCTCTGTGCTGACAGCTCGGAACCTGGAGCTGCTTCGGATTCCGTCTCCCTCTCTCTCTGCCCCTCCCCCGCTCATGCTCTGTCTCTCTCTCTCTCTCTCAAAAATGAATTAAAAAGAAAAAATCAATTAACCAAACAAACAAAAGGGAGAAGGGACACAGGGATTCGCTGAGAGCAAGCGGAGAGGTCGGAGAGGAGCCTGGCTGTCCGCCCTCCCCTCCCGGCCCCCTGCCGCCAGGCGGTACCCCTCTTGCTGGTGTCGCGGCAGAACAGAAGGCCGCCAGTTTGACAGGAGCGGGGCCAAGGCCCACCCCACCCTCACCTGCAAAGCTTCTCTAAGTCCCCGCCCCCGTGACCGCTGCCGACTGAGCTCAGGTGGCCCAGGCTGCCTGGCGGTGGCAAAGTAGACGGTGGCCGCAGCCCGGGACGGGCCCACAGCTGGCCCGGCTCTCTTTCTGATGGGGGAGGGGGGGCCGCCTGCTTGCCCCTGGTCAGACGCCTGGGAAGTCAGCTCCCAGTCCTTCGTAGCGCCCGGTCAACAGAGCACTGAGCTCAGGCCACCGAGGGCGGAGGGAGTCAGTACGCGGCAGGCAGGCCCCCTCCTGAGTCAGGCAGGCCAGACGTGCACCTGGATGGCCCTCCCCCGTCTCCCCAGGCTCAGAGAAACCAGGACCCAGCGCCGAAGAGGGCTCCGTGCCTGGGGTGGTGCCCTCCTGTGGGTTACTGATAATGCCTTTTTCTTCTCAATTATTTTATTATTATCTTTATTTTTATTATTAGCACCTGCACACTGGTTGGTCTGAGCGCATCAGGTGCTGTGGCTTCCGGCTGTGAGTACAGCTACCAAACGTCTTTTCCCAACTAGATCTCCATGGGGTGCGCAGAAGGGCCTCAAGTTCACTCGCTACTGTTCCCAAACCACAGATCATTCCTGTGGCGCCCGGTCTAGGCTGGGCCACGGCAGGAACCTCCCGCCCACACTTGCCCCTCTGCCTGCAGCCACCACACCCCTGGGCAACAGCCCCGTCCAGCCTGACCGCCACGCCAGAGGCCTGAGGGACCTTGGACTCCTGACCCACTTCGTCGTCCCCATACACTCACCACGGCCTCTGACATCGCCACCTCTCCAGGCACCTCCTCTCTCCGTCTCCTTCCACTGATGCCACGTGGTGGCTCCCAACCTAGGACCACGCTCCTTGGAGACCAGTGGCTGTGTGGCTGCGTGTCGCCGATAGAAAGGGGTACAGGTCATGTGTAGGCTGCAGCGTTTACGGGGGAACGTGCTTTCTTCCCCAGCTCTTTCTCCTCCTGCTCACGAGGAAGCAGACGCCCTGGAGGCCCTGAGGGATGACAGCGCCAGCCACGGAAGGGGTCCAGGCCCTGGAATCACCGTGTGGGGGAAGCTGCCTCCTGGAGGAAAAGCCTTATTGATGGACACATAAGCAATGGACGAACCTGTAGCGGTTAAGTCACTGAAAATCGAGGCTTTCATAGCCACAGCAGTTAGCATCGTGTCAGAGTTACTTTGTCCTTAATGTGGGCTGACAAGCTTATTTAAGCAGAGAAGTGATGTGACGGGAGACAGCTCAGGCCACACCGGGGTGGGGAGAGCAAGGAATGGGTGTCTTACCACCTCCCAGGTGGGGGTGCAGGGGGTAGGCAGGGGCGTTCCCTCCCTCCCCTGTCCACCCTACCTGCTTCTTCATGACTGAGCTCAGTCTGGGGTTCCAAATCCACTCTATGTCTTTGCCTCCTTTTAAAATCTAGAAGTTGGTCTAAACCTCGAGCCCCATGGGGCACCTGGGTGGCTTAGTCGGTTAAGCATCTGACTTTCGCTTAGGTCATGATCTCGCGGTTCATGGGTTCGAGCCCCGCGTCGGGCTCTGTGCTGACTGCCAGCTCAGAGCCTGGAGCCTGTTTCAGAGTCTGTGACTCCCTCTCTCTCTGACCCTCCCCTGCTCACGCTGTCTCTCTCTCTCTCTCTCTCCTAGAAATAAATAAAAATATTTAAACCTTGAGCCCCTCATAATCCAGGACGACACCCTGTCCCCTGTCACAGTAATTCCTGGCAGACCTGGATTTTAGAGTGGAAATCAAGGGGTCTTGGGCCGGGAGTTCGGGGTGGGAGAGGCCGGCAGCCAGGGCGAGGCCCTGGGGCAGGTGCTGCCGCGGACCCACAGGAGCAGGGAGCAAACCCAGCAAACCGGCGCGACGGACAGAGAGAAACAGCTCCCGCAGCCGCCAAGGCCCAGGCAGTGGTGGTCGGGCTTCCTGCGGAGGCCTGGAGGCAGGCTGGCCGCAGGGCCTGAGCTTCATACACGAGGGGGGTCTAGAGCCGAGGAGCAGCCAGAGAAGGTCTAAGAGCTCAGCCCCCAAAGAAACTGCCCCCCGACTCCATTCTGCCAAGTGCTGCTCTGTGAACTGCCCACTCCCAGCCCCCCACCCCCCCTGGCAGCTCCCGGGGCAACGTGAGCGCACTCGGGATGCCCACCCTCACAGGAATGGCGAGGGTGGGGTGCACTGGGGGGCCTCCCAGATGCCAATGCGACTCGTTCCATCCCAGGTTATATAACCTCTTGGCTGGGCCCAAGGTCTGAACCGAATATGAGAATGGAAAATGCTCCAGCAAATAAATTCCAGGGGCATTAGGCAAATGACCCTTTGAAATAAACAATAGCTTTCATTTTCACACAGACACGAGGAAAGGGAGGTGGGAGGAAAACGAAGATAAACGGAGCCTGCCCTGATCACAGAGCCTACCCTTAGCAGAGCCCAGGGCCCTGGCGTCAGGGGCAGGAGGGGCAGCCGCACCGCCTGGCAGAGCCACACTCTCCCCCGGGCAGGGCTCCCCTCTGCAGGGCTGGGTGGGGCGAGCAGCCCAGGGCAGCGGGGGGAGGACCTCCCTAATCTGAGCAGCCCTGATAGCCCGCGGGGCTCCAGTAAGGGAGGTGGTGTTTCCATGGGCAGAGTTCTTCCTGAAACAGAGCCACGGGGGGTCTTGGCATTTACTGAGGGTAGTGGAGGGAGGAGCGTATCAGCGGGAGCTCTGACTCAACAGGAAACCCTCTGGCCCGGAGCCACCCCTCACCTCTGCTGCTCTGAGGCCGGCCTTGCCTGTCCCAGGCCCGTCCCCTCCAGAGCCCAGCCCTAGAGCTGCAAAGAGGGGGCATCTGCACCTTGGCACAGGGTCCTGGAGAGCCTCCAGCCCCGGCAAGGCTGTCCAGGCCGATGTCAAGGGCAAGGCGGCTATCTCCTGGTGGTGTCTGTGTCACAGTCCGTGCTGAGCCGAGCGAGGGCTGGTGGCCACCGCTGAAGGCCTGGACTGCGCCATCCACAGGAGCAAGCGGAGCCCTGAACCCCCCTGGGAGAGCTCTGCAGAGAACAAACCCAGCCCTGCTTCCTGCTGGCTCACACACCCCTCGCCCTGTGCACTCCACCCTGCCTCTCCACCCAGCCTGGGATCTCGTCTCCCTGCCTTCCTGTCCCAGCGCTGTGCTCCAGGACAGAGGCAGCTGGAAGACCAGGGCCCAGGGTGGCCGGGGCTCAGGCGCTGGGCTCACGGGAAGGGAGGAGAGCGAGCCAGATGCAGGCTCGCAGAAGGGTGGCCACGGCGGCCGTCTTCAGAGATGAAGTGAGAGCCCACCGCTTGCCCCAGGCCTGCATCCCCACAGGCAATGTCACCCCAGAACACAATGTCTCAGGTCGCTGGCTGTAGACAGACATCTGGGACCCAAGGGACGGGACCCAGGACGTGGGGGTGGAGAGGGGCGTGCAAGATGGATGGGGCAGCGGGCCGCAACAAGAAGGGGTGAGGTCCGGGCGCTCGCACACATGGCACAAAGGCGGCGCGGGGGCGCTAGCTGCGGGGAGGAGGTGTGGAGGGTGACGTCACCTCCTTGCTAACACCCTGCACAATGGCCCCCTCTCACTCAGAGTAAAAGTCCAACCCCCACTGTGGCCGATGAGGCCCTACCTGAGCTGGCCCAGCACTTCCCAACCTCATGTGTAACGTGTGCGTGTACACACACGCGCGTGCGCACACACACTCATCCTGCTCCACTAACACCGGCCTCTTGGTTGTTCCTGGAGCAACAGCCACGTCTGCCTCAGGCCTTTGCACGTCTGTTCCCTCTACTTGGAATGCTCTTCCCCCACCCTTCCCCTACTTCCTTCAAGTCTTCGCTCAGGCGGCCTCTTCCATCGGGCCTATCCTGACCACCCTCCTCAAAACCACAGCCCCGCGTGGTGTGACCAAACCTTCTTCCCCCCTCAACTTTTTTCCATAGCTTATCGGCGTCTATGCAACTTCCATAATCATTTTGCTCCTGATTTGCCTCTGCTTCTGCCTGTCAGGAAGTCAGCTCCGTCACGGCAAAGCATTTTGCTCCTCTTGTTCAATGCGGATGCCCAGGCTCCCAGAACAGTGCCTGGCACAGGGTAAGTGCTGTGTAAACATTCACTGGATGGATGAACGGGCGGACGGACCTATGGACGGCAGCCTCTCAGCAGAGCCCAGGGCTCCTGGAGAGCAGTCACTGTGGGCAAAGGCACATGCTCGATTTCCACACCCGCCTCATTCTCCACCCGTGCGCCCCACCCCCTGCAGGTTCCACGTCGTCCTCGGTTTCCCGACGAGGGAGCTGGAAATCACTAAGCTCGTCAGTGTGGCTACGGAGGCACGCACCTCAGAAGCCTGTCCCCCAGGCTCGCGGCTGCTGTATAAACCGTGCTGTAAGTCGCATTCCCAGCAGAGCTCCGGTGAGCTGTAGACACCCACGCAGGCCGGGCCTCAGGTGCTCACACGGTGCCGCTAGTGTGTTTCGAAAAGCTCAGTCTTCTGAAACCTGTGTGCAAGTGGCACACTTCCAGTGCCAGCCGGGAACAGGGCACTGGCTGAGGGGCTGGGAAACTGGGCTCTAGACTCGGCTCTGAGATTTACAAGCTTGGCTCTTTCTTGTAGAAAACGCAGCCCCTCCTACCCGAGGGCTTGGCAGATCTGAGATCACCTAGGACCCGTGCAACAGGGCCCTTGCCCTGAACCCCAGGCTCAGAGGAGCCCTCTGGCTATACCTATCCCCCAGGCGCAAGGAGCTGTAAAGCCAAGTGTTCTCCCCACCTCAGAGATGCCATGGAGGCCCGGGGGCCCCAAATACGCCAGAGTCTACTTTCAGGGTCTATGCTGGGCTCTTCTCCAGGCCCGTCCCCTCAGTTCCAAACTGTTCCACCACCAAGTGTCCCCTGGGCCCAAGGGCAGCCTTCTGTGGGGACGAGCGGCGCAGCCCGGACGGGCGGGTACCCGCATGCGTCACTACCCTGGTTGCTTGGGTACCGACGTGCACGGTAACGTGGCATGGAGTCAGGTGGAAAGGGACGTGGGGGCTGGGCTGGGGACCCGCTCTCCTAAGCCGTGAATTTCTACACTCAACTCTGAGGAGCCTGAAAAATGTAAATTCCACCCTGGCCACGCACGCGGCCGTAAAGGTAAGTTTGCCAAGGTAGGAGGACAGAGGAGCGTTTCTGAATAGCTACCTTCCTTTGTAGCTTTTTAATATTTAGGCATTTGCTAAGTTGACTCCCATATATACTCTTGAAAGGTGCTACCCTCCCTCCAATGATGGACATTGAGGTCTGGACAGAACCTGAAGCTTCCGAGAGATTGGAAATGAGAGCTTGCTGGGCTTGCCGGTGGTTCCGTGCTACGCGCACTCCTCTCCCTGCTTCGTGGAGCAGGAAGGTAGCCCCGACCGGCCCTGCCGCAGAATGCTCGTTCTCCCCTCCAGTGTGGGCGCGAGTCCAGGCAAACAGAAGAGTCCACGTAACTTACAAGAAGGCAACGCTGCTCTGACCCTCGATGTCACAAGTGTGCATCAGGCACCACCTGGAGTGGCTGGTGGTACATTAGCTTCTGTTCTCTCATAAAGTGGGGGATACAATTCTTGCCTCGCAAGGATGCTTGGAACGTTGGGGACCGTCTGGCAATAGCAGGCCCGTGACACCTGACGGAATACTAGGCTTTTCCACTGTAATCACAGGATGTAAACACAGTGTCGGGTACCTTGTAGGAATTGGTAAACGCTGACATGGATGGATGGATGGATGGAAGGGTGGACAGATGGACAGAGAGTAGACCAGTGAGTAGATTCTCGGTTGGACTCTTTACCCGATATTACAAATTCCCTAGCACTCACAAAACTCCCCATCCAACATCGCCCTTGAACTGAACCTCAAATACCAGGGCATAAAACTCCCTTTGTCTTTCAGGAAGAAAAACAATAACAAAAAGCTTGGAATTTATCACTAGAATTAGGACTTGGACTTAAGCATATCCTCCTAAAACGTGTGCTGTTCGTTCATGTGCAATGGGCATAAGCTCAGTTCTAAGAGCTGTATTTTTCAAGGTCCATGGCCTCAAGGGTCGCCATGTACACCATGGCCTACTCTCTGCCCACAGACATGGGAACCTTTATAAATATCACAATTGATGGCTCAATTAATCAAGGCCCCAATCTCAGCCAACGCCACGCAGCATGAGAAAACAGGTATTGCCCTATTTTCCCAGACATGCGATGAAGTGTGTGCTCCATCGAGGGAGCAGACGAGTCAGCCTGGATCCAAGGTCTTTCCAAGAATGAGGAAGAGGGGCCAGGGCTGAAGCACATGGACGTCGTGGCTCTGCGCCCGCCGAGCCCCGGGCTGGGGTTATTTGTTCAGTGCTGTCAGAGACTCTGCCAAAGGCAGAAGACAGCACGGACTGAGGAAGGAAAGAGTATGAGAGAACGAAGTGCTACCAACAGCACGCACGGGGAAAGGGAACGACCGAGCAGTCAGCACCAGGAGGGGATGCGGCTTTGCCGGCGAGGCGTGTCTTTCCTCGGTGGGACCCAGAAAGTCACCAGCTGAGCCCTAAGTCAACAGGCAGCCCAGGACCTCTCACTGAAATAAAGAACACGAAGTTTCCCCAAATGTATTAATTAACAAAGTCTGAAAAATCGTTCCCAGAGCACAATCCCAGCACATCTGATCCCGAAGGCTGCAAAGTCATCTGCTGTCAGAGTAATTCAGAGATTTCCAGGCACACTTTCAGCAGAACTGCTAGAAATCTGAGACAGGCTTCTGAAGGCAGGCCTCCCGACCCGCAGGGAGAAACCACCCGACATCCCTCCTGTTCCAGGAGGGAACACCCGTGCTCCTCTCCAGAGAACAGTCGAATGGGCCATGCCTGGCCTAACGATGTCTGCAGGAAGACCCTCTGCAGAGCTTTCTAGAAACTCCTCTTGCAAGATCCAGGCATGGGATGAGGTCAAAAGAGTCTTATCACGAGGTCCTGCAGTGGTTCTCAAAGGGCGGGCTGGCTGCTCGCTATGAGGCACGCCGTATGTATACATGACAACTGCTTCGTCCTTGCTTCTGGAATCGATTAGGGTATTTAACCAAAACCTGCTGGTACCATTCATCCCGTTCAATTCTGGTAAAGTAATGTTGGCACAGGCAATACTACTCAAGAACAAGTCCTGAAGGGGCCAGTGTGGTTAATGAGAAATCTTGGCAAACTAGGGGCGCCTGGGCGGCTCTGTCAGTTGAGCATCCAACTCTTGATTTTGGTTCAGGTCGTGAACTCACGGTTCAGGAGTTCGAGGTCCATGTCAGGCTCTGCACTGATGGTGAAGAGCCTGCTTGGAATTCTCTCTCTATCTCTCTCTCTCTCAAAAATAAATCAACTCTAAAAACAAATCTCGGCAAAATATAGAGTGCTTCCTAAATGTTACATATTCTTGTGTACGGTCATCACCATCACTGGATTTCTCCCAAGTCAAAAGACCAAACCCTTCGAGAATCATCAGCCATGTGCAGTGTAACCCACACTGGATTAATACGACTCACCCAGACGCATGCTGAAAGCAGATTTCTACCCCTGCCCCAGCCCAGGACCACTGATCCTGAATCACTGGGAGTCAGAATATTTAACAAAACATTATCGTGACAGGGGGCCTGGGGGCTATTTCAGTGGTTCCCAAACTTACTCAGGAAACTGAAACTTGGGGTCCTTTTTCCTACTCAAAAAAAAAAAAAAAAAAAAGCCCAAATGCATTGCTCTATTTTTTCAGGTACAGTAGTGGTAATTAACCCTTCAGAAATCAAGTCAGGTATTTATTACTGGAAGGCTCTACACATGGCTTCCTCATGCTGAAAGTTCTGGAGCCACAGACATTGCCTACGTTCCCTTCTCGGAACATAATATGGCATAAATCACATCTCTACAATTTACGAAGAAAATGTTGCACTTGAAAGAATCCCTAATTATCCCAAAGGGCATGCCCAAAAATGTCAGATTAAGAAAGCACAACCATATCTATGCAAATTCCCTCTGATGAACATGCCGGGTCAGGTGCCCGCAGAAGGGATGATGGCGGACAAGTAACGGCTTCCTGATTGGAAATCCCATCGGGCTTTCAGGTAGAAGTGACCAGTTAGTTAGTGGTGTAAAAACCAGAGGGCAGGGAAAACAAGGAGCCTGGATAGATACTCACTCAACCGTGCATTTACTGAGCACCTAATGTATCTGGTCCCTGCCAGGAATAGGTGGCTCTTGCAACAGGGAGAGAGAGGAGCTCGGGGAAGGGATTACTTAGGAGAGTGGTGCAGGGAGACCGCGTGGTGAGGCAGCCAAGCCAGCAACAGCAGGAAGTCTTGCACCCCCCAGGGCGAAGGTTACCAGGACCCCAAGGTTATCAGGACTAGCCACCGGGTGAAGCTATGGCCTTCGCAGAAAGTCTGGGGGATGGTCAGCTTCCCGGGGCACAGGGCAGGGAGAACCGTTACGTAGCAGGGATCTGGAGACGGAAACAGAGAATATCCAACATACCCCCCAAGGGCCGGGTGCTGCTGCCTACGCACCCTGGTGCTCTGCAACTGCACCTCCTGCGCGTGGTGGACTGCATCCCCTACCCGCCCCGCCCCACCCCTGCCTGCTGTGTTCGTGCCTTTTTGTCACGAACTCTGAGGTCCCTCTTACTGATGGTCCCTGTTCCCTGATGTTGGACTCGGCCACGTACCTTGCTCTGGCCAAGGGAACATGGAAGAAATGCTGGTGCCAGTTCTGAGCCTGCCCCGTGTGTGTCTCTGTTCACCCCTCCTGCACTTCTACCCTCACCACGAGAAGGGTCTCCCCAGCAGTACACTGGTTCTAGACGCACGAGAGGCAAGGAGAAAGGGCTTCCCTGTCAGCGTGCAGACCTGTGGCTTGAATCACACTGTCCGGGCGTCCCTCAGACACGTTAGAATGAGAAATACTTCTCGCCGTGTGCACGTGGGGATGCACTTGGGGCACTGAGTTTGGGGATGGTTGTTACACAGAAATCACTGACTGATACATCAGTCCAGCCAGGTAACTAAGCCATCCCAAGTCAGGAACAGAAGCGATGGGACTAAAGGTTAAAGGAAAAGCAACAGCACACCTGACAGAGCCAGGTCCAATGTGGGTGTTAAAGGCCAGTAGTGCCTGGCAGGGAGAGAGACCGTGTGAGGTTTCAAGGCTGAGATACAGGGCTGGACCTGACGGGGGAGTCTCTCTGCAGCAATAACATAAATCGTCTCTCAGAGGAACAGATGCTCTGTGATTGATTACTATTACTTTTTAAATTTTGTTAATGTTTATTTATTTTGAGAGAGACAGAGATAGCGCATGAGCAGGGGAGGGGCAGAGAGAGAGGGAGACACAGAATCTGAAACAGGCTCCAGGCTCTGAGCTGTCAGCACAGAGCCTGATGTGGGGATCAAACTCACAAACTGCGAGATCATGACCTGAGCCAAAGTATGACGCTCAACCGACTGAGCCCCCCGCGCCCCTGTTACTGATTTTTAACTTACATTTAGCCTTGTTCCAAACAGAACTGAAGTACGCTTATAAAAATGCCCACAATAAAATAAGCAAGTAAGAACAGCAGTGCAGAGATAATACGATGTTATATGAAACCAAAGGCTCAATAAACCAAGTGCAAACCATAAAGCTATGTCCTCCTGCTAGATGTAAGCTGCAGAGTTGCTTCTGAGCTTCCCAGCAGCTAAGGGAAAGACAGAAACAAGATTCAGGGCATGAGTAAGGCACAGGTGAGCTAGTAACTCAAAAGAAGGACAATTAGGGGCGCCTGGGTGGCTCAGTCGGTTAAGCGTACAACTTCAGCTCAGGTCATGATCTCATGGTTCATGGGTTCGAACCCCACGTCGGGCTCTGTGCTGACAGCTCGGAGCCTGGAGCCTGTTTCAGATTCTGTGTCTCCCTCTCTCTCTGACTCTCCCTTGCTCGTGCTGTCTCTCTCGCTCAAAAATAAATAAATAAAACATTTAAAAAATTAAAAACAAAAAACCAAAAGTCTCTAAAAAAATAAATAAAAGGCAATTATTTTGTGGAACTGAGATCTGATAGACATGTCTTCTCTGGGGGGCCCTGTAAGATCCTTTGTAGTGAGTAGTGTCCTCAACAGAACCCTCACGGGAAGCACCCATCATGCCCTGCTGATGATGCCACAACAGCTAACGTTACAGAGTGCTCGCCACGCACGTGTGGGGGTTTTCTAGGTGCTAACAACCAGCTGTTTAATGCTTTCCCCACTCCTCTCAGAAACAGCGGTGGCTGTTTTTCATCGTGACGTATAGAACGGTTGCCTTTGGGAGGAGGGGCATCTATGCACTATGGTCTGGGGACTCCCCCATCCGACGAAGACGTATAAGCTAAGCATGTATCTTAGACCCTTCCTGAGAATCCAGAAATCAAGCTCTGCAAACAAAATACTGCATTCTCCACGCTGGCAATTGTACGGGTCAGCACCAAACAGGCCAAGACTGAACAGACCCGGCCTGTAGGCGACCTGTTTCCAACCTCTGGCTGAGATGCATCGCCGCCAGGCGCCCGCCACAAATGTAACTCACTCCGCCCAGCGTTTCAATAAATACCGAAGAGCGGGAGGTTCGAAGCCCTGCTGACTGACAAATCTGGGGACGCTGATGGTGGACAACGTTAAGTACACAGGCCTGAGGACCGCCCAGGTCAGGGTGGGAAAGACCCACCCATTGCGGGCTGTGGGGACAAAGTCGGCCTCCCTGCCCGGAAGCGGAAGGAAGAAGGTCCGGAAATCAGCTGAACAGTCTGGAGGGGCGAGCACCATTATTTCTCCCACTGTGGGTTTATTTCTTCTACTTACTGGATCTGTGTGGGACTCACGAGGACCAAACAATCAGTCCACCACCGCCACCGCCGCCCAGAGCGGCCGTCGCCAAGCCGGCCCCTCCCCCCGCAGCCCCCACCTACTCTGCTGAGAAAACCAGACCTTCCTTTTTCTTAAGAGGAAGGGCAGAGTGAGGCAGGAGGTAGGAAAAGGGAGAGAGGAAAAGGAGAAATTCCGGGTGTATTCAGCCATCTTCCTCCCCTTCAAAAGCAGCCCTGTTTGGAAATGTTTGCTGCCCCTTCTTCCACAAGACGAGTGACCTCAGGGCTGGAGAAGTAACCCCCTGCCGCCCGCGCGCAACAGGTTCCCTGACAAGCTAAACACAGAGGCGCTTCGGCCGCTATTTTTAGACCCTATAAATTCTGCTCTCTCTGTCTCTGAAACATTCTCTACAGATTTGCCAGAGACTTTGATCTGGGCTCCGACTCCGTGGCCACAACTTCACGAATACGAAGTCCTCGCTGTGCCTCTGTCTGATGCTCTGGTCGCTTCAGAAACAAACTCATCAAGCATGCCGGGCGTTTCTTCTTCCTCAGGGGAGCCGCCTGCCCCTCGTCGCTCCCCAGGTCTGAATTACGAACAGGAAGAGGAAATGCTACCACCAAACTGACTGTTGTTAAAAAGAGGAGTAAACAAATAAAAGTGGGAGGGAAAGAACCAGGGCAGGAATTGCCCGAACGCCTCCTGCACGACGGTGTTTCTCAAAGTGGTTCCAAACCCTGGCTTCCAGGTGACCAGTCTCCCCGAGCCCCAGAGATGCACCTACATGGAGCCCCGACGGGTGAGAGCCTGGCCCCGCCTGTAACAGCCATGCCTTCGCAGCACCCAGACCTGAGGACATTGCTCAGAGCCCAGGGCCTGTCCCTAACCCAGCTCTGGCCAGCTTCCCCTTTGTCCCGGCTCGTGAGGGCAGAGGCTGCGGCCGAGGCCGCTGTCGTCTCAGTGGTACCAGGACGAAGACCAGAGGCCCCTCAGGCTTTCAGGACACAGTGTCACTTTCTAGGCCTTGCTCATACTGCCCAACTTGATTCTTTTTTTTTTTTTTAATATTTTTATTTATTTCTAGGAGAGAGAGAGGACAGCGTGAGCAGGGAGGGTCAGAGAGAGAGGAGATACAGACTCTGAAATGCTGCCCAACTTGATTCTAAAAGCTGCCCTCTGGGGTGCCCGGGTGGCTTAGTCGGTTAAGCCCGACTTTCGCTCAGGTCATGATCTCGCGGTTCGTGGGTTCGAGCCCCACGTCGGGCTCTGTGCTGGCTGCCAGCTCGGAGCCTGGAGCCTGTTTCAGTCTGTGACTCCCTCTCTCTCTGACCCTCCCCTGCTCACGCTGTCTCTCTCTCTCTCTCCTAGAAATAAAAAAACATTAAAAAAATAAAATAAAATAAAAAATAAAAGCTGCCCTCTGAGCGGGTGGATGGTCAGAGCACGACGGTGGCCTGTCCTGCTGTGTTTGCCGTCCGACACAGCCCAAGCACGGGCACCCCTTTGCCCCAGGTACTCGCGCGTTGGGCCCTGCAGCTAACACCCTGTAGCTGTCACTCACCTTTGCTGGGTTCTAGCAGGGGCACCACAGCACCCCCCCAAACCCAGGATCCCCACTTGACCCTTCTCCCTCCTCCCCTCCCTGTCCACATCAAAGACTTCAGCTGCTTTCTCTGCCATCAAAAGGTCTCTGGGCCGGTCGGCCGCCCCCTGACCCAGCCATCTGGTATACCGCCCTTGCCTTCTAGCTGGCCTTCTGGAAAACACCGATCATGTCACATCACCGCCCTGCTTCCCAAAGCACTCAAATAAAATGCAAACTCCAGGCACGGTGTATGCAGCCCAACGCAGCCTGCTCTTTGTCCGCTTCCCTGGGTTTCCTCTGACGCTATTTCGTTCCACTCTCCTAGGAGCCCTCTCAAGGAGGAATTAGCCCAGGTTTATAGCTGAGATTCGGCAAAGAGAAGTCACGTGCCCTGAGTTACACGGCCAGTAGCGGGAGCCAGAGTGGACACCTGCGCCTCAGACACGAAGCCCGTGCTTCTTCCACCTGCCCTCCGAGCTCACGGCGACCGGATTCGGACACAGGGAGACGGCAGGCAACGCCCCTGGCTCCTCGTTTGTGTATTTCCAAAGATCAGACCGGAGTTAACTCAGGGCGAGCAGAATCCTTGCACAGAGAAGCACAGCCGGGGGTGGGGGGGGGCGTTAGAGAGAGAGAGGAGGGAAGAAGAGAAAATGAGGACAAGGAAACAAGAGATGCTACCAATGACATTTAAAGCAACTACAAAACGTGGCTGCAAAGCTCCATCTGCTTTTGGCCAGAGCGCTGCTAAGTCCCTCATGCCAGAGGGCTGGGCCGACGACGAGTCTCCCCTCCCCTAGAAGCTGCCGTCCCTGCTTACCTCACCTCTCCGGGGACAAGGCAGACAGCGAATCAGCCAGTCACACGGGGAGGGCTCACCAAAGACACTCTCCAACCGAGATGTCCGGCACAGTCAACGTTTCCTTCCTCCCAGAGCAAGAGGGAAAGCCCTTCCTTCCAACCATGCGGATTTTTTTCCATCCACTTAATTTTTTTTTTTACACGATGGAACATAAATTTACGTAACCAGAGTTTCAGAAGGATTCCCTGCCTTGCACAAACATGAAGTACTGACACACGTTTTCTTAGCAAAATCCCATCCTCCCACATTGTTCAAACTCACACAGAACAGCCCAAGCTTTTCATAAATATTTTTCGTAAAAATTTCCAGCATTCTGCTAATACTGGCTAGTGATGACCCTCTTATCTCTCGCTGCTCTACCATCTGACAGTACACCTACATTTAAAATAAACAGTGTGACTACACATTTACTGATACCAACAATTTCCATGGCCTGCACTTTTCTAATTTTATTGATAATTATTAGCACCTTCTTTGTTAATACTTTGAAGCTGAAAATTATGTAAAAGCCCTCTAGGAAGAAAAATAAATAAATAAAGTAAAAATCGCTTCTAAGTGGCTTCTTATTAACTACAGATCTATCGAGGGAGGGAAAGGCAAGGGTGAATCTGATTCAAATCTACAAAGATGGGCTGAGAACCCACCACGCATGCCCCTGGGTTAGCAGCTATAAATGAGATAGGCTCAGGGCTTCCAAACATCTAACCTCAGGCAGGAGGGTTAGACATTCTATAAATGGCTCCAATGCCAGGCAGAATGCGGCAGGGCTCACCCCTCAAGTGGAGGCTGCTATCTGCCTAGAAAACACCACTCTCCCTCCTCCCCTTTTACTTAACTTCAGGTTTCTTCCAGCCTGCAGCAGGCCGGGCTCACGGACTGCGTTTCCCAATCGCCCCTGGGGGAAGAGGTGGTCAGGAGGGTGTAAGCAGAACCACCAAGCGAGGCTTCTATTAAGGGAAACAACTTTGCGGAGACATGTACTCTTTTGTACTCTTTTCTCTTCCTCCTGTTTCTTATCTGGAATCTGGATGTGATAGCTGGAGCTACAGCAGCCACACTGGGTGAGGAAGCGGCTTTGAGGCTGGAAACCACGGTCTGAGGATGGTGGAGCGGAAAAAGAGAAGAACCCTAGAGCCCTGCCAGCCATGAAATGCCCCTGCAGTCTCGAACTTCTTTTGCGTGAGAGCAATAAACCTGCATCTTACAGACTTCTCCTTGGGACTTTCTGCTACACGCAGTTGGTCTGGCCTCAAAGAGCTGCCACCAGGAGAGGGATCACGAGGCGGGTGGTGGTGGGAGTGTCTCCCGGGGCTGCCCGCACGGCTGGCTGGACTCGGGAAGGGTGGGACAGCACGTGGTGAGGGAGGGGACGAGGAGGCGGGGCAAGACCCTGCTCCTCGCAGCATCGAACTTCCCCTCATCAGTTACAAAGCGCCTCAAACAGCCTTCCTTCTCCCCTCTCTTTCTGCCTGTTCCCCTTCACGGCTTTAGGTGACTGTACATGGCCACCGATGACTGAGCCTCAAGACCACTGGGGAGAAAATCTTGGGACTTCTTCTTCCGTTCCTTTTCCCTCTCACCACGATGAGGCTGTCCCCTGCAGCTCTCTCGGGGACCTGGGCACGGAAATAAGGGGGGACGTGCCAGGAAGAAATATTTTTGTGATTCTGGATTATGGGACCCAAGGATGCCCAACAAAATTCCTGATCCTGTGTAAATCCAAATCGGAGTGGTGGGCTAGGGCCCAGAAGTTGGTCTCTCTCGTCCAAATTGTTAGATGCAGCAAACAAGGCTGAGAAGTCAGGGTCCACATAAAAGGGAAGCACTTCCCAAGGGCACCCCAACACACACTGAAGAGGAGACAGCCTGCCATCTTCTTTGAAAATTCATGCAGAAGTAGACTGGCCTTGGGATGTCTGGGTGGCTGGGTCGATTATACATCTGACTCTTGATTTTGGCTCAGGTTATGATCCCAGGGTTGTGGGATCGAGGCCTGCATCAGGCTCCAAGGTGAGCTTGGAGCCTGCTTGAGATTCTCTCTCTCCCCCTCAGCCCCTCCCCCACTCTCTCAAATAACTAAGTAAGTAGACCAGCCTTTACATTTCCCACCGAAAAGCAGCAGGTCACCTATGTCCCTCTCAGGATGCAGCCCTTCTGAAGGACGTAAGCTTTCCCATGCCCTAATGCCAGCTCTTAAGATGCATAAATGTTTATGAAATGAGCTCATTTCCCAGCAATGAATTAAAATTTGGCAACACCAAGCAAGACACTTAAAAGTTCCAAAATCTAACTTTATTGTTTTCCCAAATGCAGGTTTTTATTTTATTTTTTATTTTTTAGTTTACTTATTTATTTTACAAGGGAGAAAGAGCACAGGAAAGGGGCAGAGAGAGAGAGAGAATCCCAAGCAGGCTCTGCACTGTCAGAACAGGACCCAACACGGGGCTTGAACTCATGAACTGAGAGATCATGACCCGAGCTGAAATCAAGAGCCAGACGCTTAACTGACTGAGCCACCCAGGTGCCCCCAATGCAAGTTCTTAAAGAGCAAAAGGGACAGGAGGCAAAGCATCTCCCCACACTGAACGTTCTTTCCATCTTTTAGATGCATCCCATCCTCCCCAAAAGAATTCTTTCTAGAACTAAAAATACCAACGTCCATCTCTTCCTCACTAGAAGCCATGTTTGGGCTTGAGATTAAATAGCAAGAATTCTTTAAAAGTACATTATTTTTTAAAAAGTAAATAATGACCAAGGGAAAAAGAATCTCACATTTTTCCAATACGACATAAAGATGACAGCCTGAGATAATCCTGAGGGCCTCCAGGAGGAAAGCCCGATACAAGAATCATTTGGGGCCTATTTATACCCCGTGTGACCCTCACTGCTGAATAAAATGTGTTTATGTTTCCACAAATCTACTTAGATTTCACATGTTGTGCTCACTTAGCCATCACCACACAGGAAGAAGTTACGAAGCTTCACGGCAGATACAGAAATAGAAAGTTTATTAATTGCTCCTCTGGTTCTCCAGCCTAATTTAAGACAGAACTAAAACAGGAGACTTCAGGAGAATCTTCTAGTGTACAAGAATCGGAAAAAAAGTCTGGTTATTCCAAAATTAGGCCTCTGAAAAGGGTTTAGCCTTTGCAGCCATATCCATCATTTTTCAGGCCTTTTACAAGGACGCGTTAAACGTGAGATGGCAGACGGGGCTGGAAAAAGCCGTTTGGATGATAAACTCCCGGCAGAAATAGCTGGTTTCACTGCTGGTCAGGGGGTCTGTGAGGCCATACCTCACGGGTCCCCGGGGAGCCCACAGTGCACCCCGGAGTCCAGTAAGAGGAGTCTCTGACGCGCCTCCGAAGGACATGTCAGTGCCCGCTGTCCCCAACTGCCAGCCGTAAGGATGCGAACACTGCCCTCGGCACAAACGAGGCTGAGGTCATCATTTGGTTTTTATGGTTAGAGTCCCTCTACGTCCAGCCAGGATTCCTTATTTGTGCTCAAGAAACCTAAAACAATGAATTGAGGCTCCAGGCCTTCCTACCCAGGAAGGGATGGGCAGTGAGGCTCAGCCCTGGGCAACCCCAGACACGGGGAGCCCCTCCCCCACGGGGGGAGCCCCTCCCCCACAGGGCGCTGTGACAGGCGACATCCGGGTAAGTAAACGGCCTCCCTGGATGTGGCCCTCACGCCCTGGCCAGCCTCCTCGGCTCAGAGAACAGAGCTCCGGGGCCACGCTTCCCCACGGCCAGGTCCTGAGACTCGGGACCAGCCTCCGACGGCCGAGACTCAGGGCACCCCGGCTGCGCCTGGCTTCGGAGCCCGAGCAGGCCAACGGGACGCTCTCGTCCCGGCCGCACTTTCTTGAAGCGAGGGCTGTGGCCGGCTGTGGCTCCCACCAGCTCCCTGCCACGCTCCAGGAAGCCTTTCGCTTCTGCCTCCCTCCTCGGCTTCTCCAGCAGGACTTTTCTGCCTGGGGAAAGATCCTCATGGGAACTCACCCTGGACCGAAGTTTCTCGTAACCACGTGGAGATCTCAGTGCTTAGGTGTAACTTTCATCAAAAGCCTGCT
Organism: Proteles cristata cristata; assembly: GCA_017311185.1. Classification (NCBI taxonomy): domain Eukaryota; kingdom Metazoa; phylum Chordata; class Mammalia; order Carnivora; family Hyaenidae; genus Proteles; species Proteles cristata. Next base: position 384,809 of record JAESUZ010000675.1, on the reverse strand, counting down.
TTCTCTTGTTAAGAGGAAAAGATTAAAAGTTCCTAGTCACAGGAAGTGCACTGCAGAAAGGTTATAAGTATTTCTTTAAAAAAATTTTTTTTTTAATGTTTTATTTATTTCTAGGAGAGAGAGACAGACAGCATGAGCAGGGGAGGGTCAGAGAGAGAGGGAGTCACAGACTGAAACAGGCTCCAGGCTCTGAGCTGGCAGTCAGCACAGAGCCGACGCGGGGCTCGAACCCACGAACCGCGAGATCATGACCCAAGCGAAAGTCGGACGCTTAACCGACTAAGCCACCCAGGCGCCCCAGGTTATAAGTATTTCTATTAAAAGACATTAAGAGGTTGCAGGGCGCCTGGGTGGCTCAGTCGGTCAAGCATCTGACTTTGGTTCAGCTCATGATCCAGCTCGTGAGCTCACGTCGAGCCCTGCTTCTCTCTCTCTCCCTCCCTCCCTCCCTCCGTCCCTCACTCACTTGCTCCTCCCCCACAAAAAAAGACATTAAGAGGCTGCCCCAGGCCAGGTTCAATTTCACGCTTTTCTCCCTCTGCTGCCCGAGCCCTCACAGAGAAGGGCCCATCGCACTGTCGCACGCTGCCCCTGGGAGGACCAGGCCCTTGGACAAGGACAGGGCGGGCCCCCTGTGTCCCCGGAGACCAGCAGGGCCCTCAGGGGGAGCGGGCGGGCGCCCCCCAAACAGCAGCAGAACTAAGCCACCTGAGGGCCTGCTGGCTCTGGGCTCCGGGCAGCGGGCCTCCCCCAGGGTCACGGCGAACCCTGTCATCACTTCTTCTGAGATGACCTTTGTTCCAAAAGAGCCCTTTTACTTGACTTGGTTTTGTTTCTGAAGATTTTCAGATGGTCTAAAATTAGCAATCCCCAACTCATTTATGAAAACCTTGACAGTTTATGAAGCAAAACAATCCCTTGGTTTTAATGACTTGCTTCCACAGTGTTCAAAGCACCTTCCAGACACCCCTGCTTCTGGGGATCGGAGACCCAAGGGGCACGATTATCTACACAGCTGTGCTTTGTCACCCAGGTCACAGAGCCCACCCTCTACCAGGATGGCCCTGGACATTCGATGAAACAGCCCGGCCCCAGCGCACAGGCTCTGGGGTCAGACAAACTAGGCTTGGGGTCTGTCTCATCGCTCTCTGCTTCTAAGAGCGTGGGCTGAGTCGCTCACCTCCCTGGGCCTCCGTTTCCTCGTGAGTGGACAGGGGATGATGACACACGTACCTTGTGGGGCTGAGGTAAAGCTTAGCGACAACTCGGGTGCAGCAAGCATTCAGGACGCAGCCATCGACACTGATGTTACTGCTGCGACACCCACTACATTAATTTACTCTTCAACACGAGGCAGCAGACACTGTCAAATAAAGTAACAGCCTGAGCACCACACCAGCAGGTATGAGTTTGGTGGCTTCTGTGGTAAAACACCTGCCGAGGGCCCACCAGTCACGTGGGGGCTCCATCGTCCCCAGAGTGCTCTGAGTCACTCTCCTCTACGTGGGCGACGGGACAATCCGGAATGTGCCACTGAAAGCCAGGAATGCATGAAGGTGCGCCGCAGCAGTGGCGTGGGCGTGGTGGTCGGGGTGACAGCAGTCACCAGCAAGACCCTCACAGGGGTGTCCTCCGTTTACCACCAAATGCCATAGGCAACGGTGTGCAGCCCCCCAACCCGTTAGCCCAAACCCAGGGATCCCTTCAGGGCAGCCGCCTTTCAAGGGAATAGACTCTGCGCACAGGTCACAAAGAGGATGCCAAGGCAAAGTTCTGAGAAAGTTCCACAAGCGGCTCTGTAAATCTGGACCAGGTGGCTCCGATCTCGCCGAAGCCCCAGTGCCGATGAGGACCCATTTTCCAGTGTGACCTCAGACCTGCCCCTACCAGGAAGGGTTGAGCGGCCCCACCCGGGGAGCTCTCCCTCTGCAGGAGGGAATGCGGCTGCAGAGCCTGTGACCTCCGGAGCTTTGCACAGCCAAGAGTCCCCCTCTGATAAGGAACAGCACTGAAACGCCAGGGGCCTTTCCAAAGGCTCAATAAGAAATCAACTCCGGAGCTAAGAGACAAATCAGGAAGTTGAGGAAAAGGTAACCATACCCCAGTGGGAGTTCAATGGCTTTATAGCTTATTGGTTAAAGCCTTGAGTTTTAATTTTAGATTGCATCTTAATGTAGCAATCCTTGGCCGCAAGAGCTGGAGGAATATGGAAAAACAGGAAAGAATAATAGGAAAAAATCAGCAAAGGTGACTCTTGGGACTGATATTTTATTACACCACACTTGATCCTAACCCAAAGGTCAAAAAGCAATAGGATTTTACTCTCTACTTAACCTGGAGTGTCTCCAACCATTATTTAAAGTTAGACCTTCTGAGGATATGAAGACGGTTCAAAACTGAGAGAGTTATTCTGGTGGGGAGTGGCAAAGGAAAAGGAAATACACGATTAACAGCCTTAAAAGAAAGACCTACCCTATGAAGAATACCAGGACCAAAAATAAACCTCGCACAAATGTAAAATAAACTTCTACAAGCAATCTTGTCCTGGTAATGATTTTTTTTTCCTTCCCATCTGACTTAAATCTAAGTGAGACCCGATGCTGATGGAGATGAACTTTCAACTTTTTTCCATAGTAAATGGAATCCTGCAGTTCCCCCGCTAAATATAAATAAATCTTAAGATGGTCTCCAATGAGGTCAATTTTCAACTGGATGAGCCTGTACAGCAGCAAACAGGGTCTCCTTTGAGAAGTGACTGTTTGGAAGCTCAGCTCCCTCTGCTTTTGGCTCTAAGATAATCTGAACAAATATGCGTGTGGCGAATGACCCCTCTTCCTTCCTCTACTCCCCAATATGTCCAAACTGACCCAACCTTGCACTCGGGGTCCTCACCTATGGCTCCCTAGCCCTAGAGCCTATCAGCTCATATTCTCTACTCTCCATGTAAAAAAAAAAAGGATTTGCTTCCTTAGAACGATCTGCTTTTCCACAATGTAACCTTGACACTCCTCCCACTGAGGGACAAGGTCTACGTGCCTTGTGAAGCGTGACAAACCAGCCGCGCACTTGCACTCCGCCCTCCTGAGGCTCCCCCAGGGAAGAGCCCGCCGTGGTGCAAGGAAACCCAGGTGGGCACGCACACGGAGAAAACGCGGCGAGAGGCCACACGCAGGTCCCCGCCCCGCCAAGCGGCTGCCAGGCACGTAAGGGACGATGCCCGGATGATACCGGCCCCGACACCTGCGTCTTCCCGGGGAGGCCCCAGGGTCACGGAACCCTGAAAGCCACCCCACTGTGCCCAAGCTGAAGGACTGCAATCCAGGAGCAAAGTAGAAGGGCTATTTCACCTCTTCAGGTTTGTCACAGAGTGAGACTAACCGGGATGTCGTCCCTCAGTGAAGAGAATCACAAATGTGTGCGAGAGCCGAAAGTAACAAATGAGCCAGGGGTTACGCTCACCGGGAGGAGCGAGACCCCAGGGCGGGAGCGGAAGTTAAGACTCCAGCTGTCGCGATCCAGCTGTGGGGCCTGCCAGTCACCCCTCGAGGTGTCTGTGGTACAGACTATATAATGGGACTATAGAACCTAGAAGACCATTGTAAGAATTCAGCGAAACACGGCTCTGAAAGGCGTGAAGCGCGAGGCATTATTATTACCACCACATGGGAAGCGTTACGATATCATATACATCTTCATTTTGGGCTTCATTTGATGAATTTCATGACTCCATACTACTGGTCAAAGCCTACTGAAAACATAAAATGAGAGACTGTGATGAGGTAGTAGCAGTAAAAACTTTGATGAGGCTGAGAGACTTTCTTTTTTTTTTAATGTTTTTTATTTATTTCTGAGAGACAGAGAGAGACAGCGTGAGCAGGGAAGGATCAGAGAGGGAGGGAGATACAGAATCCGAAGCAGCTCCAAGCTCCGAGCTGTCAGCACAGAGCCCGACGCGGGGCTCGAACCCACGACCCGTGAGATCGTGACCTGAGCCGAAGTCGGACGCTCAACCGACTGAGTCCCCCGGGCGCTCTGAGGCTGAGAGACTTTGATGACAGTACCGCCCCTCCCTCCAGCTGATTTTCTCTAGGAAGCCCACTGACCGCTTCTGTGAAACACAGTCTTGGATAGGTGGGAAAACAGAAAATTCCATCCCTAAAAATATACATACACAAACAGCATACTTTACAGGTCCCTGGACGGCTTAAGTCTTACAAGAATAGTAACGAAAGCATGTTGATTCTTCTGAAAGCGCACTTCTAATTGCACGGCATTACTTTACACAGTGCTTACAGCAGTACCACTAGGCTCCAGTATTATCTCAATTTATAGGTGAGGAAACTGAGGCACCAGGAGGTCACGCGAAACAGCATGAAGTGGCAAAACCGGACCCCAAACACGAGGCGCTCTGAAGCAAGGCCACGCTTTCAACTGCTGCTCTCAGGCTTCCCCACAGCAACTTTCCCCAGGGTCAGAGGTGAACTTCACGTTGGGTTCATTTCTTATCCAGTTACTGGGAACTTAAAAGTGCTGTTACTGATATTCTGACACTGCAGCTGCCTTGAAGAGGGAGTGATAAAAAGCACTTTTATGAGAACACAGCAAAGAAGCGTTTTCTGCTCCGTCTCCAACGGACTCAGCGCCTGAACTGCATGCTCACATCCTCAGAGCACGTGGACATGGCTACAGAGCAGGACCCAGCCAGTCCCAGCTGAATGTCTGTGGGCCATGCCACGTGGCAGGAGTCCCGGAGGAGTCCGGAGACAGGACTCAGCGGGCGACGGAAATACTTATGAAACCCCAGGACCCAGCGGCAGGCCGTTCAGCTCTCTGCTTTAACCAAAAGTGCAGTTTCACAGTCGCCCTTGTGCATTTCTGAGACTGAAGGGCAGAGTGAAGCAAAGAATGATGGGTCTTCAGGTGGTGAGGACAAGGGCAGGAAGGCCCGTCACCTTCCAGCACCAGGTACCTACCTGGCCTCCTAGCGTCTACAAGTAGAAAGCAGTCCCCTCCCCAGGACCCAGACCCCTTCCGCAGTCTGCACCAGCGTCCTGGACCCACAGCATCAACATCCAGGAGACGGTTCGAACTGCACGTTCCTGGCTCCCACAGAATCCAAACCCGAGGATGGGGCCCAGCAACCTGTTTTAACGAGTCCTACTAACGTTTGAGGGCCACTAGTCTCACGTGAGAGCCAGGACCTGAGCTAGAGGATCAAAGAAAGCTCTAATCGCATCCCCTGGCCCCTCCCCCGAGCCCTGGCCCCTCCCCCGGCTGGTGCTCCTGGCTTCCCAATCCCCTCACCCCCAGGGCCGTCCTGAGTTTGCTAGGCAGCCAGGTGTGGGGCTAGCTCAGCCTTCCAACCCCACGGCCTTGATCTTGATCAACCACCATCTCATTCACTGAACCCAAACCATGGGTGGCAGGGAGGCAGTGCCACGAGACTGCTACGCGCAGCTCGGACGCTGCAGGTCTGCCCCAGCTCTTCAACAACTCAGGTGCGTGACAGCTGGCCCTCCAGCTGCCCCTGCCCTGGGCCGATCCTGGGCCAGGAAGCCGCCGCCCCCGGCACTGGGGACTGCCCCTCGCAAGTGCCTTTGAGGGCACGACTCCCCGCAGCCGACCTTCCCAGGGTCTGCGCCGAGGCTTCTTCTGTTTCACGTCATCACATCCACAGGAATAGTCCATCTGTTTGACAGAGTCCGTAAGTTCTTACCATCAAACTATTATTTAAATCAAGTTTGATGAAGTAATAGCTGTCCACGGTGGTTCAACTTTTAAGTTACGAAAAAATGTTTTATGTTGTAGATAATATAGAAACTGAAATATATTTACAAAGTCACCCAGGAGTCCACATGTCGTTCTCAGAGAAGGTGGGCCATACGTTTCTGGCCTGGGGAGCTCCGGCATCCGGTACGCACAGCCCCACGGCGCCCTCGTCTGCATTACCGAACGCGGGCTTTTGCTTTCTGTCCCTGCTCACCGGCGGGTTCTCATAACCTGGCTTTCCATCCAGCACGACTCCTGGACTCTTGTTTTTCCCCTTAATGTTTCCCCATCCCTCTCCTCTCCACGGTTATTTCATTCCATTCTTATTTCCCTTCTGCAATTAAAAAGCATGAAAATAAGAGGGGCCTGGGTGGCTCTGTTGGCTGAGGGTCTGACTCTAGGTCCTGGCCCCGGGCGTGATCTCACGGCCGTGTCGGGCCGTGTCGGGCCCCGTGCTGCCAGTGCAGAGTCTGCTTGTGATTCTCTGTCTCCCTCTCCCTCTCTGGCCCTCTCCCACTCATGTTCTCTCTCTCTCTCAAAATAAATAAATCTGCTTAAAAAAAAAAATTACAATAAGAACCTCTATTTTCAGGGATTGAAGGAAGGAAGCCATCAAACGCGGTCTGCCCTGGTGACAAGGTGCAGCGCTCACCCGTCCTCGGCCGTGGCCTCGACAGAGGCAGAGCCTCCCGCTCTGGGACCCCCCCTGCCCCCCGCTCCCTCCTGGGGCTGACGACGAAATGCCCCGAAGTGGGTCTCAGAGACGATGCCAGGGGCAACAGAAGAGGAAGGGCGAGCACTTGCAGACGTACGAAGCTTCCATGCGGGTCAGAAAAACTTGGAAAACTACCTGCTCCCCAAACTGCTCACTGCAATTCACAGCTGTATCAGCCCCCACCCCTGCCCCAGAGGGTCCCACCCAGCCGAGATCCCATCTGTGAATCTTTCAGACACTCACCCGTAAGAATAGCAGCAGCCAGAATAGCCCACGGGAAGCTGCCAGACACTTGAGAGGAGCATCCTGTTGGGTTTTGCTGTGCTCTTGAGAAGGAGGTCGGCCAAGGCCAGGGGTAGCCCAGCCCGGCGGAGAAATGCTGGGACTCCAGGGAATCGAGGCAGCTGCTTCAGGACAGGGCAAAATCGCCGGCCAACCCCACTTTGGGGAGCTAATTTCTCACAACTGCATGATCCTTGGATAGTGTAAAAGCTTCTCACTGGCATGACTCAAAAGTATAATTCTCAAAGCTCTCAGGAGCACTGACATTTGTCATCCGCATAAGGCAGTGGCCAATTCTAATCTGGCTTCATGCTCAGCCACTACTTTACCCCCGGCACCTACAATCTGTCACAGCAAGGTTTCCCAACATCTCCCATGCTTGCAGAGGCCATGCCACAGGACCTTCACGTGCCGTGTCCTCTCCCTAGAATGTCTTCGCATTCCTGGATTCTACCCTCAACTCCTCATCAACCCAGCACATTCCAACCCATCTTCTGTGGCTAGCTCTTTTCTCAAACTTGCACCCTCCTGGCCTTGCAGATATTTGTAAAACTACTTCCCTGAGGCTGTCAGGACTTCACACCCGCATGTACTGGGACACTTATTTACATTAGAGTTGTGTGTCCGTACTCACTGCATGCTCCCCGCACTCACAAGGTCTCCACCTCTGTACTCCAAGGTCGAGAACACTGTCTGGTATGCAGTGTCAGGATTTAATTCATGTGAATTAAGTAGAACACAGCCCAGGAAGTTAATCACTTTGGAACTACAGCAACATGCAGTAAAACTTGACTCATATTCTAATCAATGTCAGTTGCAAACTCTGCCCAAGCGATTGGGAGAAGGACAGGATTCTGAAGGGGTAAGACACTAAAGGAGCATCTGGTCCAAGCTCCCTCTAAGTGCTGGGGACAGGGATCCTAAAGCTCATGCTTGAATATCTCTTCTGATAACACACTCACTACCTCATAAGGCTGCAAAGAACAAGCAGGATTAGCCACAAGCCAAAGCTGATAAACACCGGAAACCCATCTGGTCCAGATCCGGTTCCTCTCGGATGAGACTGTGGCTGACCCGTCTCAGGGTCCCAGGCCTCATCTCAGCGAAGCAGAGCTAAAGTAGGCAGCTCAAAATTTGTCCTACAAATACATTCCTAGTCTTGAGCTGGGTACTCCTTCCAAAAAAAATTATGCTATTACACTAATGCCCATGTCCTAATTTTGATAACGTACTACAGATAGGTAAGATGTTATCAGTGCGTAAAGGGTGAGAACTTCCTATATGCCATGTTTGTGATTTGTAACAGTTCGACTATTTCAAAATTTTAAAAAAAGATTAAAAATACATTTTAAGAAGGTATGAAGTTAAAAATAAATTGTATATACACAGAAAGAGAGAAATATGAGAGGCAGGGTCACTGGTTTGAGGGGATGGAATGTTCCGGGCATGGACTCATTGCTCTGAGGTCCTTGCCATCTGTAAGGTATCTCCACGCCTTGTCCTCTCACCCACTGCTTTACGGGCATCCTGAGACCAGAGGAGTCCAATCAGTTTCTCTGCCAGTCCCCTTTAGCCACCCCAGCCCAGGACTATCCACAACAGGAGGCACATCCCTGTTTGCATCAGCCAACCCGCCCTTTGCGCAGGCCCCCGGCAGTGCAGGGTACACCCAGGCCCCCCAGGAGCCCAAGGAAGGGAAAGTGAATGAAAGGAGCACCAGCTATGTGCCAAGCACCCCCTGGGCACAAGTCACCTCGTTAATCCTCACTCTGATCCCATGTTATGTCCATTCCCTAGAGGAGGAAACTGGGGGGCCCAGGGGGTGGGAAGTGCACCTGAGGTCAGCAGGGCAGGGAGCGCAGAGGTGGAAGTCACACGCCTGACTGGCCCTCACTCACCCAGAGCTCACCGAAGGGCAGCTGCTAACCCTCGGTCAGTAACTACACTGGACAGGTGTACAGAAGTCCAAGACCCAGCGTGACCTTCACTCAAGCCTTGAATCCCAATACCGGTTTCCACTCCTCGGCGGGGCTGGTCTTTTGGAATGTCTGTTAATCCTCTGGGCTTCTTTTAGCCGCTTTCTCCGCTTTCTCCGCATTAAGTCTGGGCGGGGACGGGTGTGGACGGGTGTGGCTAGAGCTCGGCCCTTCAGCCACAGCCTTACAGCCCCAGGCCAGCACCACATTTGCACTCAGAGGCATTCAACAGATGCCTGTTGAAGTGAAGGGGCAAACATATATCCATCTTGGTGATGTGTCACAAGTTTTAAAAAGACACCCACTTAGCCAGTGGCTGCTTCCTATGGTCATAAATCAGTAAAAATCTAATGATGGGGAGGAGGAAAAAGGACCACATTTTCTTCCATTAAGACCAGCAATCAATCAAGCCTGCTGAAAGCCCAGCTAAATTTAGCACAAGATATGCGCTCTCAGAAAGTCCTCCACAGTGTGGGAAGCCACTAAAAATACAGCAGAACAATTAAGTCACCGCAGGGTTGATGGACATCCATAAGGGGCGAGAGCCCTGGAGATGGGCATGGGACCTGCCAGAACTTTAAACAGGGCTTGTCGACGAGAAGGACCTGGAGAAAAATCTCGAGATGTGAAATATCACTAACTTCTATTATTAAAATGTGAGGTAACCGTGTGGAAGGGAGGGAAAGGAACAGGAAGGTGCGAAGCTGAATTACTTAGAGAAAACACATCGACAATGTAGCAACCTCTTCTAAAGTTCAGGAGACAAAAGCATTCTGTGATCAAGCACATTTGGGAAATGCCGAAGACTGTATTCCCCTTGTTCTCGGGCTTCTAAAGCTCTAGGAGGTGAGGGAATAAACAAACCCATCCAATGTTCAATGTAGTATTTTCCAATATTTATTTGAATGTGAAACTTCATTTTGTTATTGACATAAAACCCGTTACCATCCCATGCGGAAAAACCCTCTAACGCCGGAAATGCTGGTATCAGAGATAACATTCTTCATGTTGTCAATGTGATTTAAACAGGGATCTGGGGTGTTGTCAGAGGCTCTTCATAAAAACGATCAGCCTCTGCTCTGCTGACCTGCACGACGGCAAAAACACAGGGCTGGGGGACGAGGTGCAGGGACCACGCCAAGCCCAGTGTCTTCTGCATCCGACTTCCAGACGGATGGGACAGAGGAAGGGGACAGCGGCACTGGTGACCAAAGCCAACCTCGGTGGGACGCTTAGTGGCTGGACCCAGCGAAGCCACAGATAGAACTTGTCGTCCAGGAATGACAGTCAGGCACCCAAAGACATTCACTGCGGCCAGACGGGAACGGGGAAATGAGGAAGGAATGAAACCTCGAGCAGCAGCGGTGGGACAGCCAGAACGGGGAGGTGGGCTTCTCCATCCACAGACGCCTTAGCTCCGAGCCCAGGAGTGTGAGCTGAGCGCCGCCCTCACCAGCACCCCGAGGAGGGCTGGCTGGAGGTGTCTGGCCTCCGCCCCAGACGCAGCCACAACAACCCCAAACTTGGCAGGGGGAGGTGGAGGGCTATGAGCTAAACGTAACATGGAGGACCTTTCTGGTAACTGTTTTTCAAGCTTTCAGGCCACGTGGTCTGTAAGTAAAATTCATTGACTTACAATTACAATCAAACAGAATATTTTTACTCATACCTGGTTTACAATATCCTGGACAACACACAGAAATGAACTCAAAAGAGATCACTGACTTATATGTAAAGGCTAACGCTATAAACTTCTAGTAGCCTCTCTTGAGCATATATTCATCTTGGACATAGCCCAGCTTCTTCCAACATTCAGTGAACATTTACTGAGTGATGAGTCAATGTCAATTACTCTGCTTGGCACTGGATACATGGTGAGAACGAGACGGTCCCTGATGCCAAATGCTTATCATCTTTTAGGAGCTCATTATGGCTTTGTTAGTAATAAAATGGCCCCAAACTTCTTTGACGACATGTCTCTCTCTTGCCAGCACTACCTTGGTTGTAACCCAGTTTTATGGAACTTTGGGGCTCATTAACTGATGAGGTAAGGCCATCATCTGCTATATATCCTGACATTTTCTTACCAGGAGGATGGGAAGAAGGACATCCAGCCTGGGGAAGTCTAGGGTGAAAGAGGAAAATATGTCAGGTTCAGGAGAGCCTAACAGATGAGCATCACTGTTAAATGCAACTAGCGCAGACTCCAACGAGCTGGAGGAGCCAAGCCCGCTGGGAGGGACACCAGGGCAGAGTGGACGGACCACGGGCGGACGGAGCCGGATAACAGGAAGGAATCAGCACAGCCATTCAGCCCCTTGTTACAGCACCTTCCCCATTTGGTTGTGGATAAACAAAAAGCTGGCTGCTTTCCATTTCCCCTCCTTTGCTTTTCCCTAACCTTTAGTGGTGGCGTGGGGGGGCGCAGATTGGCTAAAGGCTGGATACAACAGAAGAAAAGAATAAAAACACAGGCTGGGTATCTCACCAGTGGAATAAGAAACTGGACACCCAAAGGAACAGGGGACTCTGAGCCCCTGAGGGGAGGAGGAAGTGGGGGACACGAGATGCCTGCCACTGCTCAGGCACAGACCTGGGCGAGGGCGGGTGGTCCGCACCATCCAGCGCTGGATGGGCCGCCGAAGCCGCTGGGACGCGCCCACACCCAGGGCGGCCAGAGCCTCAGGGCGCCTCCAGTGGCCGTCCGCCACTCCTACCCCGTGCTCTCTTCATGGCTCCCTGCTCTGGGAGCGGGGCAAGCCCCCCAGCAGAGCAGCTGGAGGCAGAGGAGAAGGCCGGCCGGCCACCCGCGGAGAGCAATACTTGTGGCACACGGGAAATGCTTGCGCCCTGACTTCAACACAGGAAGCACTCCGTGGTAATAATGATAACTCACTTCATCTACCTTCTGGACCCTCGAGGACCTCTGGGTGTTAACGGGGCTGACGAATGAGTCCCTGGAAGGTCTGTGCTTGAGCCACGGTGAGAGCACGGACACCGGAAACATGGGCCTCTCCAGCCCCAAGAGCCTCCTTCCCGCTCGCTCGGCCCCACGCCCTGTGGCCTGACCCCGGGAAGCCTGACAATGACAACAATGACAAAAGCTTTCTGAGACACTGAAGAGACTTCACAGGCTTCACCACCATGTTTACGGCTGCCTGGGCTCCAGAAACCCCCGCTCGGGACACTGAGAAGCATGCTTCCTATTTGAACCATGAGGGCAACCTTTACAATAAACGCTAAAGTGTTTTTCAGAACCTCAGGTGATAGAAGCTGTGCTCTGACTACTCGTTGGTTAAAGAAGTGTGTTCATATAAATGAATTCACACTCTGACCCCCGAAGCAATCCCCATTAGGTGTTCTGATGCTAGATCAATATGGCAGCTGTCCAATATGGCAGCCCCAACCCACATGTGCTCGTGAGCACGTAAAATGTGGCTAAAATACACCCCAAGCTTCAAAAACCAAGTACAAAAAAATAAAAATTTCATTAATAATGTTTCTACTGATTACATGTTGGAATGATAATATTTTCAATATACTGGGTTAACCGTTATAAAGGTTAATCTTATCTGTTTAACTTTCTCATCATGGCAACTAAGAAAATTTACAGTTACATATGTGGCCTACGTTACATTTCTATTGGGCAGCACTGTTCTAGAGTTTCCACTCTGGGCACAAGAACCCTTCCTGGATAGAAGTAGAAAAGCCATCAGTGCCTTGGGGCTGAGGCAAGACTCCCCATCACCTAAATCAGCTTCTTGCCACTGGGCAACCCAGCGAGCCACAGAGCTGACTTTTTACACAGGCTGATAGCTCTGTGTGGTTTTCTTAAAGACGGTAGAGCCTTGGACCATTTTCCGAAATCGTCTGGGTCCCTCCCTCATTCCTTCCGAGCCAGGTTAAGGAATCTGGGAAGGGATGTAGGGTAGCACATATGTGATTCCACAGTCACCATCTGGTGGGCCTTTGGTAGTAAACAAATACAAAGCAAAATTACAAAGGGCTGAAAAGAGGCAATGAGGCAACTGCCTGGAAATTCCAGCTCAGTGGGTTTACAGAAGACTCCTACAAATGCGTCTGCACATCTTCTAGGGTGCTGGGTTTAGCTCACTGCAAGCAAGGTCTCCTTTTACCCTCGCTCTGACACCATGGGGTAAATACCTGGGCCCTGCCTTTTTCAGTGTTACATTTATAGCCAAGAAGAGAGATTATCCAGAAAGAAATTCCTTTTTTAAATAAATGGCCCCAAAATGGTAATGTTGTATGTGGATGTGTTCATGTGCTTTCATCCAGCAAATTCTTTCCAGGATCAGAGAAGTCTGATTCATTACATCAGGGTGGAAAAAATAAACCTCTCCTTCGAACTTCAGTCCATGAACCCTACTCATCCTTTGGAACGGACAGTAAAGAAGAAATGATACTGGAACTTAATCACTCATCTGACAAGTGTTTTGGGGGTCCTACTCCATATTAGGCATGGCTCAGAGTGACCATGCCCAATGTCATCAGTTTCCTGCCCTAAGAGAGCTGACGCTCTAATACAGGCGGCAAACAGCAAGTTCCGAAGTGTTGCAGGCAACACCGTGTCCCCCCAAAACTGCTCTGCTGGAGCCCTCACCTTCAGCACCTCAAAGTGTGGCCCTCTTTGGAGGCAGGCTAATTAGAGGTAATTAAGTTAAGATGAGGACTTTAGGATCGGCCCTGACCCAATATGACTGGGGTCCTATAGGAAGAGGTGACGAGAGCAAGCACCGAGGGCGACTCGAGGAGAAGGTGGCATCTGTGAGCCAAGGAGCAGGGCTTCAGAGAAACCAGCCCTGCCCAAACCTTGATCCTGGACCTCTGGCCTCCAGAACTGCAGATGTAAATTCCTGTTGCGGAAGCCACCCAGTCTGTGGGCTCCTGGTATGCCAGGACACCAAATAACAAGAGGGAAGAAGGCCCCGCCCACCTGAGGAATGGGGGTGTGGAGAGGAAGCAAGGTGGCTGGCGGTGACTCTGGAGGCGGAGCCTCACAGAGATCAGGAAAGGGACGGTCTGTGCAGGTGGAGGTAGAGAGAGGGATCAGCAGGCCTTCGAGTCAGGAGCCCAGGAGGCCTGGGGGCCTGACGTGCAGAGTTCCTGTGGAGGCAGGGGCTGTATTCCACTGTGCCCCCTCTCCCCAGGGCCCCGCCCCCTCTCCGCAGGGCCCCGCCCCCTCTCCCCAGGGCCCGGCTCCCTCTCCGCAGGGCCCCCGCCCCCTCTCCCCAGGGCCCCGCCCTCTCCCCAGGGGCCCCCTCTCCCCAGGGCCCCGCCGGCCTGGCCCCCTCTCCCGTGGGCCCCGCCTCTCCCCGGCCCGGCCCCCTCTCCCCAGGGCCCCGCCTCCCCCTCTCCCCGGGGCCCCGCCCTCTCCGGGGCCCCCCTCCTCTCCCCCAGGGCCGCTCCTCTCCCCAGGGCCCCGCTCCCTCTCCCCCAGGGCCCCGCCCCCTCGCAGGGCCCCGAGCCCGCTCTCCTCTCCCGGGCCCGGCCCCCTCTCCCAGGGGCCCAGCTCCCTCTCCCCAGGGCCCGGCCCCTCCCCAGGGCCCCGCCCTCTCCCAGGGCCCCGCCCCCTCTCCCCAGGGCCCCGCCCCCTCTCCTGGGGCCCGGCCCTCTCCCAGGCCCCGCCCCCTCTCCCCAGGGCCGCCCCCTCTCCCCAGGGCCCCCGCCCCTCTCTCAGGGCCCTGCCCTCTCCCCAGGGGCCCCGCCCCTCTCCCTGGGGCCCGGCCCCCTCTCTCCCAGGGCCCCCTCTCCCCAGGGCCCCGGCCCCTCTCCCCAGGGCCGTGCCCCCTCTCCTCAGGGCCCCGCCCCCTCTCCGCAGGGCCCCGCCCCCTCTCCCCAGGGCCGCGCTCCCTCTCCGCAGGGCTCTGCTCCCTCTCTGCAGGGCTCCCCAGCGTCTGACAGGGTGCTCCACCACGGAGTGTCGAGTGGCGTACGTAATTGGCCACAACAGCCCCACCTGGATGTAGGTCACCACATCAGCGATGCGTGTCAAAATGAACTCAAGACAGAACATGGGGGGTGAAAGGCAGAGCTGACAAGTGGCCGAATAAGACTGTGATCCAAATGCAGATGTGAGAGTCCGAGCTTCTCCAGGGTGGCCCCAGGGCCCCTCTGTCCCCGTTTCCCCACGTCCCTATTTCCCCGCACTCAGCAGTGACTGGCAACCAGCACATACATGCTGGTGTGTGGAATGCGTGAACCAGACTGCAAGGTCTTCAAAGGACTTCACTGACATTTATTTTTATTTTTGTTTATTTATTTTTTATTTTAGAGAGAGAGAGAACATTCAAGCAGGGAGAGGGACAGAAGGAGAGAGAGAGAGAGAGAGAGAGGATCTCAAGCAGGCTCCACGCTCAGCACAGAGCCCAACATGGGGCTCAATCCCATGACCCCAGGATCATGACCTGAGCTGAAACCAAGAGTTAGACACTCAACTAACTGAACCACCCAGGTGCCCCCACTGACATATATTTTTTAAATGGCTGGGGCCAAAAACAGATCGGGAAGACCAATGTGGGGACGCGAACCTCCGTTTCCCCAGGCCCTTCCCTTGCTCTGGGCTCACCAGCCGCCCTGAGCCCCTCTCCTCTCCTGGACAGACCACATCAGATGCAGCCGTGAGTCAAGGTCTCCAACCAACATGGGAACCCAAGCACCGACGTGCCTGGAGACAGGGCTCCCAGAGCCAGGACCCTCTCCTCCTCAGACTGATTTGGTGTCATCAGACAGTAATCGTCATTTCTTATGGGCCCTGGTGTGATGATTACCTAATGTGCCCAAGGTCGCAGAACTATTTAGCGGTCACATGGGAGTCAAACCCAAACCCTAACTGCTGGGCAGCCGTGAGTAAATTAAATACTCAACTGTCAGATCCGTCAACTCAAAACCAGGATTTTATTTGGTCTCTATATGTATATAGAATTATAATACATGTAATTTATCACGTTATTAGGTTCTTATAAGGACTATATGTACATGTAAAACACTTCACAAATAGTAAACATTCAACAAAAGATAGTATTATCACTATTATTATTATCACTATCATTATCTATTATTACTGTTAACTATTTTTTTAAAATATTTTTATTTATTTCTAGGAGAGAGAGAGAGACAGCGTGAGCAGGGGAGGGTCAGAGAGAGAGGGAGTCACAGACTCTGACTCCAGGCTCCGAGCTGGCAGTCAGCACAGAGCCCGACGTGGGGCTCAAACCCAAGAACCGCGAGATCACGACCTGAGCGAAAGTCAGACGCTTAACCGACTAAGCCACCCAGGTGCCCCTACTGTTAACTATTTTTCCTGCACAGTCCCAATGCAGCATTTAGAAAAATAAGCAATTTCCTGTCACCCTCCTCACATAAAACTTGTGGGATGCATATGGATAGACTTTACTCTGGGGTCCCCATTATCCACCTGTAACGATGTAGGTCTACATCTGTCTTGTGAAAAGAGCCCCAAAGCCAGGGGTGGCTGTTTCCAGTGCGGGGGGCTTCCCTGGCTGGCTGTGATGCGGGAGCACCCTTTCTTCCATCCACATTCACTATAACAAGCAAATCCCCATCCTCAGAAACAGAGGCCACCGGGAGCCCAGTGCCTCCCTGCCTGCCAGGGAGGAAGGTGCGTACATGACCTCCATCTGTCGGATGTGAGAAGAACCCGCAAGTTGTTTCTCATTCTCTTTGCTCTAAGAGAGCAGACACAAGGGAACAAGAAAGGAAAAAAAATATTTAAAATTATTCTGCTTAAGAGTTTGTACTTCAAGAGGTTCCTAGTCTTTGGGGAAGAGGAAGGGATTTCCGACACGGTTGTACCCAGAACACTCCAGTGAAGTCACAAAGAACCGCCAAACAGGTTACGCTCCGTAAGTTGTGTGCCAGCAATTCTGTCTTCCAGGCAATGGGCAGCGGGTGGGCAGGCGGCATCGCCTCCTCTAAGGGGCACTCCCTCTTCCCGCCAAGCATCAGCACGAGCCCATGTCGCACGAGGTCACGGTGAAGCCAGAACATTACTGGCAGAACTATGTTCCCTCTGCACTGACGGGAAGTCTCCCACCGGCGGTGTGAGGGGACAGGCGTCTGGCCCCTCGTAAGCCTTGTGACGCCTGGGAAACTGCCCCCGACGGTCTTCGTCCCAGTCCGCTGGTGCCGATCTGTCCTTGCCATAGTGTGGTCTGGGACCAGGGGCGCCAGTGTGATGGGGGGACCTTGTCAGAAATTCACCCCAGACCTGCTGCATCGGGCTCTACACGTGCCACCGCGCACGGTCCCCAGGGCCGGGTGTGCACACCGAAGGCTCGGGAGCCCCGGTAAACCGACTCATGAAGGCAGCTCGGTGTTTCTAACTCGCTCCGTTCCAGATGAAGGAAGGTGCCAGTTGTGGTACCATCTGCCCTCCTCTCTTGCCACATAGATTCTCGTTGGTGCCATACTTTCTATTTTCTTTCGCCATCTGCTTCTAATCATTAAAATTAAAAAATCCCGCAAACACCTATGAAATGAGTCTTGATCCACTCCAAACAGGGAGGCGGCAAGATAGAGTCATAGATTTATGGGCTAAAGAAGGAAATGGACTCAATGTTTACTGGACTCCTCCTAGGGAGTCGATATTCTCCTTCCCATATTCAGCCAAGGAAACGGAGGCTGAGCAATAAAGGTGAAGCAGGCTGCCCACGACCACGTGACCGACCAGACAGACCTGCCCGTCCCGGCTCCTGCCTCATGAGAAAGGGCTTCAGCTCCCGTGCTCACAAATGCTGAGTTAGAAGGAATCGCCCCAACCAGTCCTTGCAAGAGCATCAGGACAGGGGACCTTTATAAACTACAAGGCGGTTCTGTACTGTCTCCAACTTTAAAATGCTCTCCTTTGGACCCGGCGATTGCACCTCTATCCCCTCTACTGCCACCATTTATATAGTTTCATGCCACCAAGAAGAAAAGAGAAGACGTCAGATGCAAGACCGTGACATTCCTTCAATGACTGACTCAGGGCGAACATCCAGTTTCCCAGTTCTAACGCTCTTCCCCGCCCCCCACGGTAAATGGCCTATAGACACTATGCAGATACAGGTACGTGTGTGTGCACGTGTGTGTGGAGAAGTGCAGGATCATGTATACACTTCAAAAGAACCCTGGAAAGAGAGACTATGTTCTATGGCATTCTGGAAATCCAGGTTTAAATCAACATATGTAAATACAAAGTGAAACAGCCCAATGTGACTTCAACCCAGTTATTTATATTTCCATTTGGCTTGTGAGGTTAATGTCCTGTGAAGACTCCATGTCCTCTCATCACAGAATCTGCAAGTTACCCACCCAGGGTCCATCCCTCCTCCTCCTGTAATAATCAAACTTTAATGCTGGCACTGGCCGGGGGCGCCTGGGGGCTCAGTTGGTTGAGCGTCCTACTTTGGCTCAGGTCATGATCTCACAGTCTGTGAGTTCAAGCCCCGCGTCAGGCTCTGTGCTGACAGCTCAGAGCCTGGAACCTGCTTCAGATTCTGTGTCTCACTCTCTCTGCTTACCCCCCACCCCCCGCCCCGCACTCTGTTTCTCTCTCAAAATAAAAAAAAATACTGGCTAATACGATAGCTACTAGCCACATGTAATTATTTAAGTTTAAACTTAGAGTAAAAATTCAACTCCTCGGTGATACTAGCTACATTTCAAGTTCTCAGCTCACGCGTGGTTAGCGGCCACCGTGTGGGACAGTACAGATATAGCACGTTTCCATCTCAGACAGGTCTACTGGACAGCCGAGTTCTACACTGTTAGAGCGAGTAGGATGCCCTGCCCAAACCATCGTCTCCCCGCCTCCCTTAAGGTATAGTCAGTGCATGATTAGAAGTCACTGGAGACTTCAAAGGGGCCTCTGATCCGATGACAAGAGCCTTTTGCCCTTCTCCCTTCGTGGAAAGCAGACACAGTAGCTGGAAGTCAGCAGCCATCCTGTGCCATGAGGAAAAGGTGCTCCTAATGTTTTAGGAGTGTCTTGCTCCTCTCTTCCCCTCACCTTGGTGACCTCATCAACTCTCATGGCTTTATATACAATCTATTGGCTAATGACTCCCAAATTTATACTTTCAACCCAGAGCACTGCTCGACCTGCAGATTCACCCGTACGCATCTCCACCTCACCATCTAATGCGCCCTTCTCACTCAGTGTGTCTAAACACGAACTCCAGAGATTTCCTGTAAAACCTGGTCCACCTGAACCTTTCCACTTCCAGCTGAAGACACCACCACTGACAGCTCCATGCTTGGAGTCAACTATGACATCTCATCCCCTGATACCTGAAGCCTCGGGATCCACCTTCGAACGAATGCAGAATGCAGCCACTTCTCCCCAGTGCCACTGCCATCACCCCAGGAGAGCCGCCCTCGGATGCCTGAATAGTCCCCTAAACGTGTCCCTGTCCTATCCCATCGCCTACGGCCCTTTTCAGCACAGCAGCCAGAGGCGTCCTGTCCAAGTAAGAGCCCGTACTTCAAAGTGAAGGGAAGACCCCGTCACCGCTCTGCTCCCACATATTCAGGGTAAACGCGGGTCCTCCTCGTGGCCTGTGGGGCCCCACGTGGTCTGCCCCTCGCCCACCACCGCCGCCAGGCTCCTGTGCTGCAATCCTGCTCCCACACCAGCCCCCGCCCTCCTCAAACACGCCTCACACTCCAGGGCCTCTGAATGGCTCCTGGAGGGATCCACACTGCCAGCTGCCTGCCCCCTTCCAGTCCCTGCCCAACCTTCTTGGAAGGGGTGCCTTGACCTCCGGAACCCCAACCCTGCACTCCCAACCGGCCTCACCTTGCTCTATTTATTTTCTTTTTCCATGGCCCTCATCACCTAACACAACTAAGTTATTCCTTATTATATCTGTCATCTGTCTCTATCCATTGGCACATAAGTCCCCAGAGGGAATGGATTTCTGTCTGCTCACAAATGGACCTGAGAACCCACACAGCCCAGGACATAGTAGGCACTCAGTAAATATTTCCTGAACAAGTGGAGGCTCATGAGAATCACATCCTTGAGCCACTGGAATAACACCAGAAACTTCTATTCTCCCCTAAAAACAAAGTCTTATAATGTGGGGAAAGGTCAACTGATGTGCTTAAGCCCCTGTAGCCAGGTCTCCACTCCTGGTGGCTGAATGAATTTCTGTGAAAGCCAAAGGTGTCATGCTGGACCCACAGAGCACAGGGAGAATGGAGAGTCCCTGCGGAGGTGACGGCACGGGAAGGCTGACTAATGACCCAATCAGTGTATCGCCTCCACTCCAGGAAGCAGAGAAGATGTGGTGAAGCAACTTATCCCGTTATTACGGCCATCTCCTTCATCCTTAGCTGGCTTGGAGTCTCCTGGACAGACCACCCCCAGCCCCACTGCCACCCTCACCCAGTCTTCACCCTCCAGCAGATGTCTCTACCCACGTCCCATCTCGACGTGCAGCACAGCACAAAGGCAGCTCTCTTCCCTCACTTCCCCTTCTTGCAGCTCCCAGTCAAACACATGACTCTCATGATCAATCTGGGCTCGAGCCCCCGCAGCCAGCCTCAGAGACAGCACCGGATGCCCTGCGAGCCGGCCGCGTGGCCTGCTGCCTCTGTAGGAAGACACTGTGGCTGGGTCCCCTGGGCTCATCCACCTTCATCCGGAGGCCACCCTGGGCCCTCCCACGTGGACTTGGATGTGTAATTGATCAGAAAAGGGCAGGACCAGCCTTAAGGTTCTACTTGATCAAATCACCACACAAGAAAAGCAAGGGGCTACAGACAGCCTCAAGGAGCAGCCGGCCCAGCCCACACTACTCAGGACTGGGCCAAACTCAGTCTCCAGAGGTGAGGGGATTGCCAGGGTTAAACTGGCCTAAGGGAGATCATCTCCCCTTCCCTGGCCTCTTCCCTTGTCGAAGACAACTCAGCAGTCAGTCGTGACTCTCTGGTGTGCAGAGGGTTGCTGAACAGGATCCCAACACGCACACCTAGGGTAGGGAGGAAGGAGTGGCTGCCTTGATAAACTTACACAAAATCTTTTTTGGGATTTTAAATGGAAACCGTATTAAACTATCTAATAACTTCAATCCAAATGCAGAGTGAACCCAATGTATGAATGTAAGAGCTGTGGTCTGGTAGTTAAGCCAACCCCACAAATTTACTTTCTGATTATCTGTCAATCTAAAAAACCACAGGAAACAGGGTGGAAAGACTCCGATAATCAAGCATCTGTAAGGCAGGACTTGAGTGATATGACCAACTTGGAGACAAACAGCAGACAGAGCAGCCACAGCCAGTGCTGTAGCCTTGCAAGAGCCAACCGCTCAATTTTCAGAAAGTGCGTGAGCCAGGGGTTAACACAGCCATTCTTAAATTGTATAAACCTCCAATCAAATGAATTAAGTGAAAGGTGTAATAAATACTCAAAACTCATTACTTCCTAATTACTTTATGATGCTTTACTATTATCTATGTTCTTAAGGTTATCAGATCTGGCATATTCTCTCATGTGTGGTAGAAACACTATACAATAACACACCACGCAGCGTTTCTTCCTAACGTAATGGTGTCACACTGATACAATGAAATCAGCCACAGTGGGAATACTTATACCAGGGAAACCAGCCAGATGCTCTAAGTCAGGCCCTCTCCCTTGAGAGCTGGTTGTTATACATTACGAACACACATGGCTCCACAACGTGATCATCAGAAGCTGCTACCCCTGGCGGCCATGTGCTCATCCCAACAAATGAAGAGCTTTGCAACTTGGGCAAGTCACACGCCCTCTTTATCCACACAGAGCCTGGCGAAGAGCACGTGGTGCCCCAGGCCTGGTGTGGCCGTGGCGTACGCCTATAAGAGGTGCTGCGGTGTGGTGGTGAGGGGCCAGGCCATGGGACTCATGTTTCCTGGGTTCAAACCACACCTCTGCTTCTTGTCAGATGTGAGGTACCAAGCAAGTTCCTTGACCCTCTATGCCTTGTCTTCTAAATGCCCCAGATAAGGATAAAAAAAATCACTACCTCTCACATTAGTGTGAGAAGAAAATGAAGATTAAAAGCAGTCATAGACAACAGCTGGCATGTACTAAATAAACATGCTTAATTAGTGTTTGCAGCTTCTGTTATCATTACTCCAAATGTCGTGGCAATTCTCCTTGTGAGAATCACTTTCAGAGGGGTTTGCTTACCACAGTCTTCACTACTGATTTCTGTATTATCACATCCTTCTTCCACCAGCAGACGACTCTCTACTAGAGAGGAGCACAGAGAAATCCTGCTGCTTTCAAAATTCAAATTAATGCTGGGGCGTGTGGCTGGCTCCGTCAGTTTAGCATCCAACTCTTGATTTCAGCTCAGGACATGACCTCATGGTGCATGAGTTCGAGCCCCGTGTCAGGCTCTGTGTGGACAGCACGGAGCCTGCTTGGGATTCTCTCTGTCCCTCTGTCTCTGCTCCTCCCCCACTTGTGCACGCACTCTGTTTGTCTTTATCTCTCCCTCTCTCTCAAAATAAATAAACTTTTAAAAAATTAAAAATTGAAATGAACTCTGAAAGTTTACCCTAATTGAAAATGAATATTTAAAAGCAGAAGTACCATATGATCCAATAATTCCAATTCTGGGTATTCACCCAGAAAAAACAAAAACACTCATTTGAGAAGATATCTGTACCTCTGTATTCACTGCAGCATTATTTACAACAGCCAAGAGATGGAAGCAACATAAGTGTCCAGGGATGAGTGAATGGATAGATACACACACACACACACACACACACACACACACAGATACACACACAAGAATATTCCTCAGCCATAAAAAATGATGGTAATCCTGCCATTTGCAGCAACACAGATGGATCTTGAGAGCATTACGCTGAGTGAAATAATACAGAGTAAGACAAATACCTTGCTATCTCACTTACATGTGAAATCTAAAACAAATGAAATTCACAGAGAACAGACTGGTGATTACTAGAGATGGGGGGATGGGTAACATGGGTGAAGGAGGTCAAAAGGTCTAAATTTCCAGTTTTAAAATAAATAATTCCTGGGGATATAATGTACAGCATATGCTATGGTCAATAATACTGTATTGTAGTTTTGAAAGTTGCTGAGAGAGTAAGTCTTAAATAAATGTGTAACTAGATGTGGTGACAGATGTTAACTATACTTACTGCACTGAGCCTTTTGCAATGTACACACACAGAGCAAATCATTATGTACACCTGAAACTAATATAACACTATATGTCAATTACATCCCCATTTTTTTTAAAGTGAATAAATAAACCATGGAGGAAATTCCAAAACATGAATTACTAAGCGATGATTGCTTTGCAGGAAATCACTTTTACAATAAACATGTATGGTTTGCATTTGAGGGTGTAAAGAAAATCCTCATGACCCTTCAAAATCAGATCTCAAGTACAGGGACAAACCAGGAAGATGAAACACATCAGGTATGACTTCAAGGGACTATTAGTGTTATAAGGGCATCGGCAGCATACAGGTAAACCCAGAGTAAATACTCATGAAGAGAAGGCTGTCTTTTCAAATGAGGGTTTCACCCACAATTGATGTAAGGCTTATCTCACACAACATACAAAAAAAAGTCGATAAAACCATGAGTGTGGCTGCCATGCCTCTGTATTTACATCAACCTTGTTTCCAGGAAAAAAAATTGTGGGCAAAGCCATCGTATTAGAATTTTCGTAGCTTCTGTTACGAGTCATAAGGTCTCCTATGGCACTGTGCAAATGCAGAAGACTAAGAATCCCTCATTCCACTCAGCAAAGAAATCCGTGGCCAAATGGGAGTCACGGAGAATAGCAACACCCATGTGGAACACCCACCCCTTGAATTCTTTTCTTTAGATATAATTTACTGTGAAATTGGTTTCCATCCAACACCCAGTGCACCCTTGAATTCTTGGTCCCTCCCCAGTTTGCTCTCCGGCGATCTACAACGTGTCTCCTGGAGGAGGTGGTCAAAGTGACTGCACTCCAAGGGCTGACTTCAAGCATGGTCTCTCAAGTCCGGCCACCAGTTCCTTGGTGACATCTTTGTGACCAGAGCATGTCACATGATCGGCTTTACAACTGAGCTGAACCCCAACCCTAACCCCCCTGCCCTGCAGAGCACGTCTTGAGCAAACATCCAGGCCACCTGTACCACCTACAGCCAAAGAGAACCCGGCACCGGCAGAAAGCCCCCTGCAGGAATGAAGAAAGGCACGCCCAGTGTCCCTCGGGCACTCCACAGTTCAAAGGTTCATCCCTCTCAGGACACAAGCCCAAGGTCGCGTCAGAGACCACCAGGGCCCCTCCATCTGCCCTCTTCAGGGGGCCTAACAAACCCTCAACCAGGACACGGCAGACTCTAAGCAGGGAAGAAGAAATGACTGCCGCTGGAGGGGACGTTTCTTGCCCGTGTAAGGGCGACCCCCCCCCACCTCGGCAGGCTGAGGGGCTTCTGAAAAGGGACCCTGCACCACAGCGAGAGAAGCCCAGGGGATCACTGGCCTACACACTCCAGGTGAAGTGAGTCGGAGCTGGCATTTAGAAGATGCCCTGGGCAGGTTAAATAAATGAAGGGATAGTCTGTCAACTGAATACCACGCAGACACGAAAAAGAGCAGGGAAATTCCATACACCAATACGGAACAGCCCTCAAGATGCAGTTTTTAAAAGAACAGGTTTGGTTGAAACAGAATTTACACTCAATAATATTTAACTATATAAAGTTTAACTATACACTTTGATGAGCTTTAATAATAAGTGTATTCAATCATATAACCATCACCACACTCATGATCCAGAATATTTTCATCCCCCAGAAAGGTCCCTGTTGTCTCTAAGCAGTGAATCAGCTGCATCTCCTCCCCGTCGCTGGGCCCTGGAAACCAGGGTCTGCTTCCTGTCTCCGTAGCTGGCCTTTGCCCCATCATGTAAATGGAACCACCACACTAGTAGCTTTTATGTCTGGCTTCTTTCACTTAGCGTAACGCTTTCGCAATCTGTCGTGTCACTGCAGCGATGCACGTGGACATTATTACATGTTACGCACACACGTATGCACACACACACATCGCGCACATCAGTTCATTCTGTTCTCTTGCTGAGTAGTGGTCCGCTGTATAGTTTTACCAGAATCTGCCTATCCGTGTAATGGGGAAGTCTAAAAGGATGATGTAAGCTGCACAGCGGTGTGTCACAGAGCACTGCTGTGGGTGTGGAAAGGGGACACGGAAACACAAATTTGTGCATTTATCGACAGCTCTTGAAAAACACACAAGAAGCCAGAACTGGGGTTGCCTCTTGAAGAGAAACAGGATGGCTGAGAGATGCCTCTTCTCTGTGCACCTTTTAGTACTATGGCCCGCTACACCACTTCAAAGAAATAAGTTTGTGTTTTAACTTTTTTAAATGTTTTATTTACTTTTGAGGCTCTGGTCAGCACAGAGCCCGATGCAGGGCTTGAACCCACAAACCGTGAGATCATCATCTGAGCTGAAATCGGACGCTTAACCGACTGAGCCACCCAGGCGCCCCTCAAAGAAATAAGTTTTAAGATGACTTCCTCCATCTAAGGTCTGCATTCTTTTCTGCCAAATCTTACAACCTTTTTTTTTGTTTAGCTATTTCTTCCATTTATCAAGATGACCAAAAAGATCTAGCCCGTTACTTTCCATATAAAAAAGGAAGTGTTGCTGTTTTCCTTTCTCCTCTCCCTCATGGAGCCCTTACACATCCAACTTCAATCTCCCTCAGCCATGTGCTTCCAAACCTTAAACAAGGAAATTAAAGCCTCTAGCATCTGGCCGCTGCCCCTGCCGAAGCACAGCCTGTCCTGTGGCCGGAGCTCGATCTGAGGCATCTTGTTGGATGTGACAATGGAAACGGACTGGGCCACCTGGGCAGAGCCCGACGCATGGCCTCTGAGGACAGCTGGTGGCCAGAGATGCCCTGCCCTTGGCCAGACCAGGCCGCCCACCTGCCCCCACAAGCAACACAGGAGCCGCAGCACCCTAAGGTCTGAGGCCTTAGGAAAGCACAGCGCGTGCACATCTGCAGCTGCCAGACCGCTCGCATTCCCTGGTCTGCGGGGGGGGGGGTCCCCTGTCCCATTAATCCTGGGTCTTGGCCCTACTGACCGCGTCTGACACGTGACTTTGCTCACCGCAGATTTTCCGAAGGCTCCTGGAGGGGTCGCTGACCCTCGCGGTTGGGAATGACGTAACCGGCCCCGGTCTGGCTGCGCCTGGGCCTCCCCCAACCTCCCTGCAGAAGCCTGGCCGCTGCCTGGCTCTCCGGCTCCTGGGCAGGCTCTCAGCCGCCTGGCACACCCTCGCACCCAGCACCCAAGGCCTGGCCTCCCCAGGCCTGTGCGGGACTTGACGGTGGAGCCCAGTTGTTACCCAGGAGAACACACACACACACACACACACACACACACACACACACACAACGGAGCCATGACCGGTCACCGTTCTTCAGTCTTCAGCCCAGGCCATGTACCCGCAAGTCTTCCTTCCTTCTGGCCCGCTCCGTCAGGCCACCACCTCCCCGACCGGATACTCCGTGGGCCCCGAGGCCCCAGCGGACCAATCAGTCACGTCAACAAGGCTCCGTTGGATAAGCATTTGTTGTGGGCCTTTCACCCCCAAGGCAGGAATCAAGTGGCACGGAACAAGGTCCCCCGGGACATGGGCAGATCCCTGGGGCCCATGACAGCAGCCATTTGTGGCCTGACGGGGCCTTGAACAGACAACCCTCAGCAGGTGGGGGGGAGGGGGTATCCCATCAAAGCAGAGCACGGCCAGGTCTTCCCAGACAGGGTCAAGAACAGCTTTCCACGGCACTGCATCAGGACCCGCGTGCTTGGAGAGCTACGCCGCGGTGAGCACCCCTTCTCGTCCACGGGGCCAGCGGGCTGCTTCTTCATAGACTTCGGCAAAGGAGAAGAGCCAGTTAGACTCTGAGGACACTGTTGTGTCTTCAGTGTGTTTACTTGTACAGCTGTTTTCTGTTGGGCATGCAGTCACTGGTTTTCTGCACACAAGAGGGCACGAAGTTTCTGTTTCAAATTATTGTATTTGGGGCAAAAAGTCAGCCGATTTAAAGAAAAAACTATCAAAGAAAATACCACGGGAGGCGTGTTTGAGACAAAAAAAAAAAAAAGGAAAAACCACGTAGGTGGCTATGCACACACTGAGGCGCCAAAGACTGGGCTGGGCAGGAGAAGCGAGGTGCAGAGGCTTGAGAGCCCTGTTCCAGAAGAAAAGGAGTCCGTTCCCCTTGACAGGAGCCCAGAGCACATGAGCTGTGATGTGGGCTATGGATGCAGAAGCCCCAGCCGCGGCCAGGGGCGCCGACGCTGAATGCGTGTCCACCCGCGACAGGCCGGGCCCCTGAGAGGCTGCGGCCGCCCCATTACTAGGAGGGAGCTGATCCCCGAGCCTGGGCTGGGCTGGGGGAGGAGGGGAGCTAAACGGGGCCAGGGAACATCCGGAACCGCCTCTGCTCCGCAGGCCACAGCGAGGCCTCGAGAACAGACCCCCCGGGAGGATGGGACTTAACACAAAACCCTGTCCCTCCTGGAGCGCCCCCCGCCCCCAGGGCTGCGAAGGAACAAAGCGTGGGATAGCACAGCTAGCCAGGAGGCAGGTGTTAGCTCAAACAGTCTTCCAAGACAGAGATATTTATCGCCATATATGGAATGAAAATGTCTAGGGAAAAGAAGGGGAAAAAAAAGATTGGAATCGGCTTAAAGCGACAAAGAAAACAAATACCCCAGAGATAGAAACCCGCCCGGCCCCTAGTGCCTGCCTCACTGTCTGCTGGCACACGGCGTGCGATAAGCCCAAGCACTCTTATTTACCTTCCGTCACCGTCTACAAAGCCGAGAGCCAGCCCATCAAGAAGGCTCCACTTGGGCAGAGGCTGCATCAAGCCCTCCTCCCGGACGACCAGCTCGCCGCCTCCAGCCCCTGCTCCGGGAAGCTGGCCCCCGCCACCCCCCTCCCTGCTGCCTGCCTCGACGCCCACAGGAGCCCCGGCTCCCCAAGCTGTTCTCGCACGACGGACAAACCAGGGCCAGGTCTGCTGCCTCCGAGGCCGCTGGGCCGCACCACAGACAGCCCCACGTCCTCGCGTGAGAAGACAGCCGAGTGCAAATCCCATCCAAAAGCCTCTAGGTCCAATGTCTCGTCCTCCCCAGGACGACCCAGATCCTCACCTACGGTACGTGCTCGCACTGCTCTCACCCTCCAGAACCTTCTGACCGCCCCTCAGACTCTCCTCCTGAGAGAGAGCCTGCTTCTCTTGTGTTTTCAGATTTTCTTTCTTTTTAAATTCTTTTTGGGTTCTACACACGGACACAGAGGTAAAAGAAAATGACGCCTCAATATGAAGAACTCTTTACAATTAAATCCACAACTATATACATTTAGCTCACATGCCAGTGAAAAATCACCAACCAGTACGAAACAGGACAAACTGTATCACAGAAGATGGAAGAAATCTCATTAGAAGAATACATCGAAGTATGTATCTCTTCCGCGCACTTCTGCTGTCTCCTCGGACAAACGCATCCCCAGCCTTGTTCTTCAGGGCTCCATTCTGGAATTCTGCCGTCGGCTCCACGGCCATGCTCCTCTAGAATTTCATTCTAGCACAACAGGTACCCCATGACTTGCTTTAAAAACTCCCTGGGTGTGTGGCTTCTACAGAATCATCCCCACAATCCTGATCAGAAACCCCATGGTCCAGGGTCCCCTCAGGGAGGGCCCCTCAGGGCCAATGACCACCAAACTGCTGGCACCCAGGTGCCAAGGAGAGAGCATGAGCTCGGGGACCTGTGGAGACCAGCTGCCCAGCCGGCTCCAGAGCCCGCGTTCCCGCCCGGCCCACTCCGGGACTGCGCAGCTGACCTGGGGGAAGGGAGCCCTCGTCAACCATGTTTGACCGAATGGAGAAGTGCCAAACTGTGGGATGAAGGGTATCGTCAAGACAGAATCTTCCAACAGGGTGCCCGGGTAAATCTGAGTTTCAGATAAACAACAAAGAACGTTTGGTGTAAGTACATCTCGTGCATTATTTGGGCCACACTTTTACTAAAAAAAATTAAATTATTCACTGTTTCTTAAACAGGAAGTCTTTATGTTTATTTGCTAAACTCTGGTCGCCTTGGCTATCAGGAAGTAGCCAGACCAATGGCCTCGGGCAGCCGCCTACCCCCAGAAGCCACCGTGGAAACAGCCCTCATCACCTCACCCCTGCTGCTCCCAGAGTGCACTTTGCAAAGGCCGGCAGGCTCTTTGTGGCCCCATCCTGAGGCCTGACACGAGGGGTCACCCCTCAACCAAAGCGAGACGTCACCAAGAGTCCCGGCAGAAAGCATCTGTGGGAGAGACTCAGCATGAGGAAGCTGGGCAGACGCCATCCCCGAGGAGGATGGACACACCCAGCACAGGCACTCGAAGGTGTCAGTGCTCAGATGTGACCCTGTCCTGGGCAGCCTCCCACCCCCAAGGGCGCCCACAAACTAACGTAATCTAAGACCCAGAGGCATGGGTGGCTGGTGGCTTATCAGGGGCATGAACCGCTTTAAAAATGGCCTTCGCTGGGGCCACAGGGCTGCAGGGCTGGGCAGGCCCTGGCATGAATTCTGGCATGAGACACAGCCCAGCCCAGCCCTCGGGAAAGCATCTTGGGGGCACAGACACACGGGCTCTGGGCCAGGCCAAGCCCCGTGGACGTGTGGGGCACTTCTCTACATATGATCCAGAAGCATCGAGAAGCAGCTGTTACTCTTCTGCCCTGGTACAATGACTCAGTAACAGAATGAGACTCTACGCCGTGGACTATTTTTACTATCGTCCAG
Organism: Proteles cristata cristata; assembly: GCA_017311185.1. Taxonomy (NCBI): domain Eukaryota; kingdom Metazoa; phylum Chordata; class Mammalia; order Carnivora; family Hyaenidae; genus Proteles; species Proteles cristata. The sequence continues at coordinate 355,172 of JAESUZ010000675.1, read as the reverse complement.
AAAGCCACTGGCTAATGTTAGGTTGAGCTACATGAAAATACCATTTTTGTCAGTCAAGAATGCTACAAGAGTGGCAATGACATATGGACCAAAAAAGTCCAGTGCCTGCTGGGAGTCAGACTTCACGCAAGGCCCTTCAGGTATATGTGCCCACTTCAGAGATGCACAAACTAAGACACACGGAGGTCAAAGTACTCACCCCAATGGACACACACCAGGTCTGTGTGACTCCAAAACCCACATTCGTTTTATGCCCCTGCGGCCGGTTCCTATGGGTCCTTCTATCTCCCGGGCTCTCTGCCTGCGGGTGGGTGGCTGGCACTGCAGCGGCGCGGGCACCACCAGGACCCCTCCCTGCCGACACCTGTCTACACAGGGGCCACTGCGTAGCTAATCAAAGCCTGGCCTCTAGAATTAGCAGCAAAGTGTATTTAACAAACACTCTCAAGAGGAAAAAAACATTTGAAAGTTTATTTAGAGTAAGAGGGAAAAGGGCCAAAAAAAGCACTCCTAAAATAAACAGAAAGTGATCAAGGGATAAAAACCTAGACCAACTAGTGTTGAAATGCCTTAGCCGTGACTCTGCGCTAACACGTAGCGGGCCGCTGAGAAAGCCATCAGGCGTGGGGCGGTCCAGCACCACTGCAGGCCCACACGTGCTTCTAAGGCTCCCTGAGCAGACAGACCGCCAGGCTCCGGAGAGGGTAGAGGACGAGCAGCCCCCAAACGGACAGGTCAAGGTCAGAGAGTATCGCTAGTCTCCCGGCCCACCATGCCCCACCCCTGCCCGAGAAGCTGAGACCAGCACAGTAAGATAAATAAAAAGGCTGTCGGACTCCAACTTGAAAAGAAGAAATGCATATTCTCCTCCTTGTGAAATAAAACTATAGGAGTCAGAGCATACGCAACACCCCACAAAAGTAGTTTCCACTAGTGCGAAACGAATATCCACAGAGATTGAGGCTGGCGAATAAAAAGCAGGACTGACCTTCACGTGGGCCACGTAGTGATGACACGTCTCCTCCATGTGCACCAGCTGCAGCTTCTCTGTCACCTGACCCACGGACTCTCCCAGCAACACAAAGTAGACCCTGGGCACCTGGCCCTTCGCCTTTTTGGCCACGTCAGCAGTCAGAACGTAATTGAGGCCTGTTGATAAATAAGGTTGAGATGTCAGCAAGGACACACACCCTCAGGGAAGGCACCTCCGTACCCCCCACGGACTCACGAGCATGAATAATACACCAGCTGCTCCTTCCCCCCGCCCCCCCGCACAGAGGATGGCCGCCCCAAGTTGACACCTTCACAGAGAGAAGCCTGCAGCCAGGGTCCTCACAGCATCAGGACACAGCCAGGCCGCCCCCAGCCTTCCTGGTGATGCTCTGTGTGCCACGCTCCCTGGTTCTCCCTCACTTACACTCTGTGAGCTAACAACTGAGTCGCCAATACGCACATCAACAATTAGCCGTACCCCACACTGTGTCCTGAAAGGGAGACGCCATGGTGAGCCCATTAAACGTTACCACAAGCTGTGGAAATGATCAGGGCTGCACATAACCCCAATTCCTAAAAGCAAAGGGGTAAATGCCCTACCCGAGGGAGCACAATAATGCACAGGTGTCGAGTCGTGCTAACTGCTACACCTCTCAGACTGTGCGCCATCAGGTCCACCGGCACTGTTACAGGCAGGTGACATGTGACATGTGACATGAACCACCCTGGCAAAGCCCTGGCCTCATGGTGCTTACACTCTCGGAAACTCAGACACGCGCCAAAGCTGACTTCACTCCCAAGTAGGTGAGTGTACTGATCATGTGTGTATATTACAGTGCCTATCGTTTCGGCCAAACCAGGACCACTGTGGGGACTGTACGCAGGCGTGCTGAACTGCACTCTCAAGAAAAAACTCCACCTATACCTGAATGTGTGATGGTGGGTGGCAGAAGCTACGGTGACACGGTCTGGAACTTAAAAAAAAATACTGTCACAACATAGGGGCGCCTGGGTGGCTCAGTTGGTGAAACATCCGACTCCAGCTCAGGTCATGATCTCGAGGTTCACAAGGTTGAGCCCCATACGGGGCTCTGTGCTGTCAGCGCGGGGAGCGTGTTTCGGATCCCCTGTTCCCCTCTCTCCCCCTCCCCCACTTGTGTGTGCTCACTCTTTCTCTCTCAAAAATAAACATTCAAAAAAAGAACGCCCATTCATCCAATGAACCCCAAAGGCTTTACTTTCCTTAGTTCAGAGTCATCAACCCTACAAGGTATTTTATTAGGCTAATAAGCTATACTGTTAATAGACCCATTTCGCTGCTTTTCTGCACCACAGAACCCTGCTTCAGAGCACAGCCCTCTGTGATACTTTTTATTTTTAACCGCTCTGTGGATTCAGGGGGATGTGGCGCTTTTCAAGTGAGAGGAAGGGACCATTCTGTCCCCACAATGACCAGAGGAGGCCACGGGGCCATGGGAAGGCAGGAGTATGCCCGTCTCCACAAAGCAGCCCCTTGGAAGCTGGGGCCCCGCACGGGGAATAAGACTCACACCTGCCCACGTGTAAGTATGGGGCAGGGCAGCGCGAGGCCCCTGGCTTTTCGTAACATCAAAGGGATCGGCCACGGGCGGGCGTTCAAGCAGGGAGGGCGGGGAGTGACAGACCAGGCATCTGCAGCTGCCACGGGGCGTGTTTTTGACACGTTTAATGGGTTTCCTGGGCCCCTGCCATCTCGGGGATCTTGACATGACACCTGGCAGATTCCTGGGCAGCAAGGGCCAGCCTGCCCCAACTTGTTTATTTCAGCACAGCCGATTGCCAAGGCCAGGCTGGGTCCTGAGACCCGAGACCTGGATTCTACAGGCAATACTGTGAAGGAAAGAATGCATGTGGGAAGTCACGTGACAGGGCAAACACAGGGCCCACATGAGACTTACACACGGACTCCCTCGGCGACAGCAGGTAATGAGGCAGACACACAGAAGGCCACAGCTTTGGGGCAATCTAGGGGTCATACAGCCCAGAACCCTCACTTTTCAGATGTACAACTGAGGCCCCACAAGGAACCCAGACTTGCTCTTAGCCCAAAGGCCATCTGCCACAGAGCCGAATCTAGAATTCTCCTAACCTCCGGGGTAGGGCTCTTCCAACCACACCAGTTCCTGGTGTATTTTTTACATTTTCTGACAACAACAAAACATCAACAACAACAAAAACTCAGGTTTTTTGCACAGACAGACAGCAGAACCAAACACACACAATGATCCGGAACTGAACTCTGGCACCTTTAATTTCTACCGATCGCAATTTCCCTGAGCAACGGCCCAACAGTAAGAAAGGATAAGAATAAATGGATGGACTTTCTAAGTTCTGTTCAGCAAGTCCAGGGCTAGACATGGCCACTGCTGGAAGACGAGCCAGGCCACGGGCAGGCAGACACGCCAACATGGCGGTGACAGCTGCTGAGCGGGCCTGGCCCTGAGCAGCGCCCGCCCTGCCTTCCGCGCAGCTGGGAGAGCCGCCCTCCCTTAGAAAGGGAGGGATGGGGAGAGAGAGCGTGTGGACCCTCTTGCCGGCAGTGAGCATGCTGGCTCACAGAGAGCCCGGGTAGAAATGACCACAGGAAGACAGCAGGTAGGGTCAGTTCCCACCCATATCCCCTTGGCTCGTCCCATCTCTCTGCTGTCCAGCCCAGCTTGCGGCTGCCAGCACCCAAACCCCCTTCTCTGAGAGCCTTCTCTGGTGGCTCTGCCCGCATGCATGGCAGACCAGAAGTGCCAGGGAACCAAGGTCCCTCTTCCCTTGGCTGGGGTGACTCTGAGGGGTGCAGGGTGACTCTCAGCAGGACTCAGCTCCAGCTGCCCGTGGGGACAACTTGCTCAACAACACACCTTCTGTGTGGCTGCGGTGAGGTTTGTTTATTTATAACATTTATTTTTTGAGAGACAGAGAGAGACAGCGTGAGCAGGGGAGGGGCAGAGAGGGAGGGAGACACAGAATCCGAAGCAGCTCCAGGCTCCGAGCTGTCAGCACAGAGCCCGACGCGGGGCTCGAACCCACCAACCGTAAGATCCTGACCTGAGCCGAAGGCGGACACTTAACTGAGACACCCAGGTGCCCCTGTGATGGTTTATTTTATGTGTCAACTTGACTAGGCTGCAGTAGCCAATCTAGATGTCATTGCAAAGGTTTTTTTTTAATGAAGTTACACTGAAATCAATGGACTCTGAATCAAGAAGATTGCCTTCCAAATTGTGGGTGGGCCTCATCTGATCAGTTAAAGGCCTTTGAGAAAAAGACTGAAGTCACCCCAGAAGAAGGTGGGTGAGGGGCAGCACCCTCCCAGGCACGACACTTCCAGCAGCCAGGGGGCTCTGAGGAGGGCAGGGCTGCTCCCCGGGCCAGGAGTGAAGTAAGACCTGGGGTGGGCAGAACTCGCACTTTCAACTGCTTGGTGAGATGGGCTACAAATCTGCTCTTTGAACCGCTGCCGCTGGGTACGTGCCCGCACCGGCACCGCGCTTACTACCCCACAAAGGGCCCAGACGCACCCAGAAGAGGGAGCGAGGGACACGGGCTGGTTGTGTCGGCCTCGCTCCCTCCCTGCGGGGCGCAAGCGGGTGGCGGCCAGGGCCCTGCTGGCCTCTGCTCCGCTCCCAGGGCAGGCACAGTCCGGCTCCTAAGAAGCCGGGAACCCTGCTGCCGGAAGGACCCAACAGGCGCTCCGGTGACGCCCCGTGACTGGCTGCCTGCTGTGCTGGTTCCCAAGGCTGTGGCTCCTGGCCCTGAGCCTGCCCTGCTCGGCGACGCCGGGTCTGGGGCTCCGCAGACCCCGTTTCGGCTTTGCCAGCAGTTCTGCAGGAGGCTCTGCAGACAGACGGACGGACAGCTCGAGGGAGGCCGCGAGGCCGGTGGGGGCAGGAGGGACCGGACCGCCCTGCTCGCTTCCTACTCCGAGCAGCTGAGCCGGCCACAGCTCCCCCGGAGGCGGGTCCCCTGCACCCCGGGGAGTCACAGCCAGTAGCCCTTCCCCAGGGTTTAGGTCCCAGGTCTGCAGGGTCCCTTCTCTGAGCTTCTAGGTTTTTCTAATTCTTTTTATTTTTGAGAGAGAGAGAGGGAACGAGTCGGGGAAGTGCAGAGAGAGGGAGACACAGGATCCAAAGCAGCTCCAGGCTCTGAGCTGTCAGCACAGAGCCCGACACGGGGCTCGAACCCACGAACCGTGAGATCATGACCTGAGCCGAAGTCGGGCGCCCAGGTACCCTCTGAGTTTCTACATTTTGATAACCCCAAGTGTGACCTTTTCCCTGTGTCCGCCTGACCGGTGGCTCTCAGGTCTAAGCCACACGGAGGCTCGCTAAACCCTCGGTGTCGGATCCAGTCGGAAGCCCCCACATGCTGCTGCTGCAGCTGGACTGGGGGCCGCGCTTCGAGCCCACCTGGTGCACCTCCTACTGTGACGACCAGGTCCTTCGTGACCTGCTGTGCCAGTGCCCAGGGTTAAGTTCTGTTACAGAAACTGGGCGTTGCTTTCCTGAATCCGGCCGCTACGGAGAGCCTGTGTGGTTCCACGGCAGTGCCATGGGCCACCACCTGGCCGACCGGCTGGCCCTCAACAGTCCTGAGAGCAAGTGGGAGCTGTGGTTTTCCATTGCTAGTGCAGAAAACAAAGGGGAGAATAGGTTCCCTATGCATATGCTTGAGCCCCAGCAGGTCCTCAGGGAGAGGAGAAACCAGAGGCAAGGCTGTCAAAGTCACATGAAGCTCCTTAGCTCCCAAAACCATTACGAGCGAGGTCCTGTGACAAGATGCCAACAGCTAGCTAATGCTTCTGACAGCCGTTCGCAAGTACGGAGCATACTGCCGGTGCCTCTTTATTGCACCGTACCAGCCACATGGCCCCAGTGTGGCCATTCTACAGACAAATCTCAGCCCTGGAGAGGCAGACATTGAGAGGTGCCAGAAAGGCTGGCCCAAGGCAGACATTCATTTGCCAGGCGCTCCATGACCAAAACTGCCCCCAGCCAGGCTCCGCCACAGCTGAGCTCAGGGGCCCCAATGCACAGGCCTGGGCCGCAACACTGAGCTGGTCAGCTGGGCTGCGCCTGGAAGACTGCAGGATGCTGGAACCCCCCCCACCCGCTCCGGAGACCTGATCCTCCTGCAGGGCAGGGCACCTTCAGCAAGGATGGAGATACAGCCCATTTTCCTGAATGCCGGGGGATGGAAAAGAAAAACAGGCTGTGATAATTTTCTGCCTTGCCCTACCAATACCAAAATTCCCCAGTTACCATGATCACTAAGCCTCAGTCCTTCAATCAATGTGGGGAAATACCCACTTAGGTTGCCTTGGGATGTCTGAGTTCTCCCCGAGCCCATGTGGCCCCCGGAGGGTAAGGAAGAAGGCTGAGTGGGGCAGCTCTTCTGCTCCATAGGGGGCCCGTGCCTGGTGCCACCCACCTGCCGGTTTCTCCCTTTATTCCCTGACACTTCAAGGGTTGTGGTTACGCCTAGACTTCGTTATAATTCTCCCTAGAGGTCAACGAAAGGGGCCCCTGTGACTGGGCGCAGAAAGGCCCACCAGTGGGGAGCCATGAGGGACATCCACATCCTCCGAGTTCAGCCCACGAACCTTCAAATCAGAGTTTTCGCTATGACCTTTCTTGTGCTCTGAGTCCCTCCTGCTCAGGACTTACATCTTGGGTTTCTCCTCCTCTGCCCCTGTTCTGCCAAATTACCTTCCTTTCCACCCTAACAGCGATATCACTGGAGAGCCTGGGAATGTGTACACTGCTTCACGATCAGAATAATGGAAACTCTGTCATTCCATTAGAGGCTCCACGAAGGTACGCTTGGCACATGTAGGCGCGCAATAAACACTTATCAGATGAGCACACACAAGAACTATCAATCACTTGCTTATTTTAGAGTTCTAGAAGAGTTCTGCTTATTTTTATGCACATCAACATTAGCCTTCAACTCAACAATCCTTGTATGATGTTCTTCAATGGAGTACAAGCTATATCAGGAGTTGGCATCTGATAGGAGACACACCTTCCAGTTAGGCAGAGGACATATGGGTCCCAGGACCAAGAGAAAACAAAAATTTTCCCAAGAGACTGAGGTTTTAAACAGTTTTTGGAAAGCAAAGCTAAGCGTCATCAGACCGAGATTCAGTTCCAGGCTTCACCAGTAGTGATGTGATCACAAGCAGGTACTTTCCTCACGGAGCACAATCTTTTCCTCACTGGGCCATACATAAAACATTTGCTATTCCCCTCTCACTAACCAAGTCTCAAGTTCATGGTATGTTTACATTCTGCTTTAAAATTTTTAAGTTCTTTCAAAAAGTATTTATATGAAAAGGTTCAAGGTTTGATGGCGGAACTTAGTCAATCCACGGGAAGATCAAGATAAAGTTATGAGACCATTAGCCTAGAAGGATTAGCACGCTGTTGAATAAGGCGGAGCATTCAAGGTGCAGCTGAGAAGCGGGTGGGCACATGGAAGTGTACTTCTGCATGTCTGGGTGTGTGCACACACACACGTGCACACCCACACACACTCCAGAGCAGTGCTTCTCGACCATAAATGTGCACACAGATCTTAAGGGATCTTAAGAAAATGCAGATTCTGACACCGAGGTCTAGAGCAAGGCCTGAGATTCTGCATTTCTAATAAGCCCCCAGAGATGCTGGCACTGCTGGGTCCAGGGACCACAGCGTGGGTAGGGAAGGGAGACACTTGATTCTAAAAGTGTCTAAGAAGGGGGCCTGGGGGGCTCAGTCGGTTAAGCACCCAACTCTGGCTCAGGTCATGATCTCACCGCTAGTGGGTTTGAGCCTCGTGTCGGGCTCTGTGCTGACGGCTCAGATTCTGCGTTTCCTCTGTCTCTGCCCCTCCCTCTCTCTGTCTCTGTCTCTCAAAAATAAATCAATGTTTAAAAATGTTTTTAAATGTCTAAAAAGGCAGGAAGTCCATGTCCTTATTGTGCTGTAGGTTATTCTTTTTCCTAGAACTCTGTTTTCTATTATTAAATCAGCCTCCAAGTAAAACCAAAGCACCTGCTGAGCTGCACAACTGCTCCAGACCCAGCTCCTCAGGTGACCACACACCGAGCTCTCCTCCCTACGGGCCCATCCTGCTCCAGGGCTCGGCGCCGTCTCCGGAGCCAGGCGAGCAAGTCGGCCTTCCCCAGCCAGAGGCTGGCAGGGCTGGCGCGCTCTTTTCAATCATACGAAGCCGATAAAGCAACTCCCCGTCTTTCGCAAGCCTCAGCCTCCAGAAAACTCCGCAGCCCAATCTTACCATCCATCCTCAGTCTCATTCGCCTCCGGCTTAGGGCCCTGATGTCTGGCTGGGGCCACAGGCTCAGGGGACATCCCCAAAGACCCACCACTTCTTTTCTCTAACTGAATGGAATGTTCTCCAGGCTCCAGTCACTACCTTTCCACGAGTCCCCCTGGCCTGTGACACCTGTGGCCCAGTGAGGTTTCAGTCTGGTCACACATTTGGGGAAAGGATGCTTGGGGTCAAATGGTATTTGTTCTAGAGCTGGACATTAAGTGAAACTGGGGAAACTGTGGGAAGCAGGGAAAGGCAAGGACCCCAGAGGGAAAGGGCACCTGGCCTGTGTGCCTGCTGCCTGCAAAACCAGCCAGAATGCACAGGGAGAGCGAAGAATCCAGAAGATTCCATCGACGGCCACAATCCCGCAAGCCCACCCTAGCCAAGGTGGTCATCCCAAGCCCTCACCCAGTGGCTCATTACCAATTTCTCCTGGAACATGCTTGCCGTGGAAGCTAAAGCAGGCGGTGACGTTCAGGCAGTTCACAGGCTGCAGCCCATCGTGACACTGAGGCACCGTGATGTTGATGGAGGCCGGGAGGAAGATGGAGACGCCCACCGTAATGACGGGCCTCGCCCTGCGTGCCAGAGACAGAGGTGATTGAGTCATGCTTTCTCAGAACCAAACAGAAACTAACCGGGCGAGAGAAATCCTAGGCCTTCAGCCCAGCATTTAATTAAACCATGAAATAACCCGTGAGGGAAGGGCCAATGTGTCCTGTAAATACTTTTTCCTGGTTTTAGAAGTGGCCTATTTCCTACGAAATTAATGGTTAGCTTCCCAATAATAAAGGCAAGTAAGTTGTTAATAAAATGCATCTGGTTGAAGCCATAAACGAACCACCAGATGTTGGGTGATTATTTAAAATTTCACCAATTAAGTTCCGATTTCCATTTTATTAGGAAGACAGTAATATATTTAAGAGGAGTTCCTAGGGCAGATGCCAGGACCGGAGAAACAGATGCACCGTGGGGAATCCCCCCAAAGCAGGTACGTCACTGTGAGCAGAACTACGGAGCCCCGGTCCCACCGGTGGGTCAAACCTCCCCCTTCATTTACTCCTTCAATTCATTACTTTCCTAAAAGGCTTGACGCACAGAGCCCAGCTGGTAACAGCGAAGCATGGCAGAGCTGAAGACCTCAAGTTCTGGCCTCGGGGGCAAGTGAAACCTGTAAGTGTCCTCAGTCTCGTCACCAGCACGGGCCACCCGTAACCCCTCCCCATGCTGGCTGGACGGGCATCCCCGTCCGTGGGTCCCCAGCAGGTGCACCTGAGCTGCGGCAGAACCTTCTCCCCACCAGGGCTCGCAAAGAGCTCCTCTTACCTCTAGGGAGCCCCGGGCTGCAAGCCAGGGGTGACATAACAAGATGAAGCGGCCTTAGCGCTTGAGAACAATGACCTCCCCTGTGTGCAAATTCCTGCAGGGCGCCCGCGGGACAGGACACACGGGAAAGAGGGACGCAACTCCCAGAGGCGCAAGTGTGAGGGAAAACCTCGCATGAAGAGGGAAGGAAGGAGACCCAGAGGGGTGAGGGGCTGTCACTGACGCCACCAGGGCCGTGGATGTGGGCCAGGACCGGACAGCTGTGACAAGCCCACGGGACGGGGGGCCTCCCGGAGCAAGTCCGGCTGGGAGGCCAGCAGAAGTCAGACAACAGCGGGGCCTGAAAGAGACCCACGTCCTGGCCTCCGACTGGCTTCTGGGCTCACCCTCAGAAGATGCTACAAGTAATTCAGAAAACAAATAGGCTGCTCTCGGGCCGTGTGACTGTGCGGGTGCCATCAGACACTCCCGAAAGCCCAGGGGTCCTTCCATAGCCAGCCTGCATCCCTCTCCCAGGAGGCCTCCCGAAGACCCCTGGAAGTTGGGTCCCCCGCCCCCCGCTATATTCACACCTCCCCTTGCTTATTAATTAAGGTCTTTGTCTATTTCCAAACCTGCCCCACCAGCCTGCAGGCCCCTCAAGGGCTAGGGTCCCGGCAAAATCATTCTGATATCCTCAGGATAGGAATTCAAAACCCCTAGGGGCGCCTGGGGGACTCAGTCAGTTAAGCATCCGAGTCGGCTCAGGTCATAATCTCGCAGTTCGTTGGCTCAAGCCCCGCGTCGGGCTCTGTGCTGACAGCTCAGACCCTGGAGCTGCTTCAGATTCTGTGCCTCCCTCTGTCTCTGCTCATCCCCCCCCCTCAAAAATGAATAAACGTTAAAAAAATTTTTTTTTAATCCCTAGGTGTTAAATGGGTACCAACTTCACTCTAGGCCAAGGTGCTGAAAACCACAGGAGGGCCCAAAGGTTCGCGTGACCGACAGAGGCACCGGAGAGTTCGTCTCCACCCCAGCAGAGCCTCCGCCCTGCCTGGTCACCGCAGGGAAGAAAGGCCTCCCTGCCTGCACCAGGCCAGGTGGCACCGGGCCGGGGGGCCGCCGGGCCCTCCCTCACGCAGAGCCCCGCGGAGGACGGCAGGGCGAGGTGTCCAGCACGCCATCCTCCGGTGTGAGGACAAGGACCTTCAGAAGCACACGTCCCACCAATGTCAGTCAGATCAATTGGACCTGTTTCAATCCCAAGAATTGTTTTTGGACCAGAGAAAGCCCCGAACTCCCTCCTAAACTCTCTCACCATTTCCTCTGAACTCGAGCAGCACAGAACCAGCAGCGGCCCCCCGACGCACGCCCTGCCCCCCCAGGCTGGGCTGAGACAGCAAACTCAGCAGGGCAGAGCTGGGCCGGCCCCAGAGAGAAAGCAAAGGGGCCCACGGGGACAGCACGGCAAGGCCTCCGGGTCTTGAAGGGTTATTTATTTTGAGAGAGTGAAGAGAGCACTCATAAGTGGAAGGAGGCAGAGAGAATTCCCAGCAGGCTCTGCACTGTCAGCGCAGAGCCCAACACGGGGTTGGATCCCACGAACCGTGAGATCATGACCTGACCTGAAGTTAGATGCTTAACGGATGGAGCCACCCAGGCGCCCCTAGACTAGTTTTAAAAAGCTGGTGGCTGGAATACTTCTTTCTTTATTTTTTAATTTTTTAAAATGTTTTTTATTTATTTCTGAGAGAAAGAGAGACCGTGTGAGCAGGGGTGGGTCAGAGAGAGAGGGAGACACGGAATCTGAAGCAGGCTGCGGGCTCTGAGCTGTCAGCACCGAGCCCGACGCGGGGCTCAAATCCACGAACTATGAGATCATGATCTGAACCGGAGTCAGACGCTTAACCAATTGAGCCACCCAGGCGTCCCCAGAACACTTCTTTCTGATGACTCACAGTTCAGGTCCCAATATAGATGGTCCCTGACTTACGATGGTTTGACTTAATGATTTTGCAACTTTATGATGGGGCGAAAGCCACATGCATTTAGTAGAAACTGAACTTTGAATTGTGAATTTGGGTCTTGTCGTGTGATGCTGCTAGGTGGGATGATTGGGGGAGGAGGGCAGGCCAGCGGCCTACGGTCAGCCACCAGTCACGAGAGGCAACCCTTCCACACCCACATGGCCACTCTGCTGGTCATGCTCCGTAGAGTGTTCAACAATTTTCATGAGATAATCACACTGTATTATCAAATAGGCTTTGGTGTTGGATGATTCTGCCCAACTGTAGGCAAATGTAAGTGTTCTAAGCACAGTCAAGGTAGGCTAGGCTAAGCTGTGATGTTCAGGACGTTACAGGTCGTAAATGCATTTCGACTTATGATATTTTGAATTTATAATGGGTTCATCATAACACTTATTCCTTCCTAAGTCAAGGTAGATCTGTATTTCACCTGTATTTACTTCTAGGCAAATAGTAAAGCCGGTTAGGATGTCCTTGGATGTGGAATTGGCTCCCATTAGCTCAGCTTTCCGCGAGGGCGGGTGCTGCTTACAGGACAGACACTGGCAGACGGGCAAAGAGCCTACACCCCTGGTGAAGATCTCAGGCGACTAAACAGCCCTGGAGCCGTCTCACCCGGGAAGCTAATTAAGGTCTAAGTACTTAAAACTACTCTCAGTAAGGTTTTCTCTTAACGGCAGCCCAGAGGTTTCCGAGCCCATACACATGTGGGCTCTCTTCCTTCAGAAGGGTAAGAACGGGCATGCTGTGTTTTACACATGTGCACACACATTTGGGGTCCTTTTCTGGTCCCACCCAAACTCTGAGGTGACTCCAGGTCCACCCAACTTGCCAGTCAGCTAGGCCGCGCCGGGGAGGCCCACCTCGCCTAGCCAGCTGCCGCGGCCGCTCCTTCTTGTCCACAGTTGTTCCGCCACGTCCAGCACCTTATCAACAGAGGCCACCACAGATGGCCAGCCCTCCTGGCCCCTGAGACACCCTCCGTGCCTCTGTCTGCTCCCCTATCCCCTCTCTGTTGGGCCCCAGCTCCCTGCAAGGCCTTCCCTGCACTCTGAGTACCGTAAGCTCCCGGAAGAGACGGGAGGAGGTCATCCTCACCCAGGTCCCACGCTGAACCTTGCCTAGGGCCTGTCTCGATCTTGGGGCCCGGCTCCAAGTCGAGGTCCCTGCCACTCACGGCCTACATACCACATCCCACCTCCCCTCCTCCCGCAACCCCAACCCCCATTTACCCTCCCCCTCTCCTCCCTGTCTCTTCAGGCCCCAAGGCAAGGTTAGGGCAACGTTTGTATGGCTGAGGGTGAAGCCAAAGGTGACCACCTCCGATTCTTGTGCATAGTAAGGGACTCAGGAGACCAGGGGAGGCTTCAAAGACACTCTCGGCCTGATCTCAGAGCCAGGTGGCAATCCCATTTGCTCCCTTGGAGCCTAGCTTCTAGAAAGGAGTCAAACTACACCATCTGTTTTTTTGCTTCTCCTTCTCTCTCCCACCCACCCACAGGGATCTGACTGCTGCCCCTCACTCCTGTAGACAGGCCAGAGCCAAGGAAACCGCTGACCTCGCACCGCCACCTCTAACAAGACTCGCTCTGCATGGCCTTCTCTGCGGGGCTTGATGCGGGCGGGTGCCCTGGACCACATAACCCTGCTCGATCGTCGTCCTGGCACTGACCACTAGTGTTAATTTTAATTTTTAAAATTAATAAAACTTCAGTGTCACTTGGTTTCCTCAACCATAAAATGGGAATAATACAAATATGTATGTCATGGGGCTGCTAAAGAAACTAAGCATTAGGGGCACCTGGGGGGCTCAATCTGTTAAGCGTCTGACTCCTGGTTTCAGCGCAGGTCATGATTTCATGGTTCATGAGTTCAAGCCCTGCCTTGGCCTCCACACTGACAGCACAGACCCTGCCTGGGATTCTCTCTCTCCCTCTCTCTCCCTCTCTCTCTGCCCCTGCACCACACTCTCTCTGTCTCTCAAATAAGCTTTAAAAATTAAAAAAAGAAACTAAGAATTAAAATATATTCTATCGACAAGAGAACTAATGAGCAAACTATAATACATTCAGTCAATGGATGACACTCAGTAAGGGGAAAAGAAGGACTGAACAGCACACACACCAAGGATGTCTCAGAAACGTTATACTGAGTGAAAGAAGCCAGGACCAGAGAGTGACTACTACAGAATTCCACTCACGTGAAACCTTCAAAAAGGCAGAGCTCTGACCCACGGTGACCAACGTCAGACCGAGGGGTGTCTGGCAGGAGGGGGCATAACTGGGAAGAGGGTGGAGGAAACTTTCTGAAGTGATGGAAACGTTATCTTTTTCTTAGGTTATTATTTATTTTGAGAGACAGACAGACAGAGCACATGAGTGGGGGAGGGGCAGAGAGAGAAGGAGAGAGAAAGAATTCCAAGTAGGCTCCACATGATTAGTGCAGAGCCTGATATGGGGCTCGAACCCATGAACCGTGAGGTCACAACCTGAGCCAAAGCCAAGAGCTGGACACTTAACCGACTGAGCCACGTTACTTATCTTACTGGGGTGGCTGTTACACAGTCGCTTACACTGGTAAACACGCATCGAGGCGTAGGCTCCAATGGCTGGGCTCTACTCTATGCAAATTTACCTTAACACAGAAAGAAAGAAAAAACAAGAAGAACCAGTAAGAGTTCAGGCATGTGAGAGGCTGAACAGCGCCTGGTGCGTGGTAGGTGGACACTCGCCAAACACCAGTGGTGCTATTTACTGGTTTATCGTTCTCCAGGGTGCACCCGGGGCCAGGCACAGCCGCACCACGACGGGCCAACGACATCAGCCAACAAATGAGGGAATGGGCGTCTGGGCTCCCGTCACTGCTGCACACTCTTCCCTCAGCTCTCGGGCCTCCTGCTGACCACCGTGTCCTGGCCGGGCCCCGCAGCCCCTCTCCGAAAGCCTCTTCTCCTGATACGTGGTCCCTGGCATTCTCCCCAAAGGACCCCGTCCCCACCAGATTCAACCTCCACCCCAGGCTGGGGCCTGGGGCTCCCATCCGCCGGGTGACTACCTCGCCTGACGTTTACATCCATGTGTGGGCAAAGCTCCGGGAGAGGGCACGCGTCACCATGGAAGGGAGGAAAAGAAACCCCCTCTGGGCCGAGGCTCACAGCTGGAAGTGTGTAAAATACAAGAATGATGGAAAAGGAGAAGTCCCAGGATCCACCTGAAGCCAGACGCTCCCAGCGTTGAGAAGGCCTGGTTTCCAGCCGCGAGGCCGGGGAACCGGAACGTGTCGTGTTCAAGAGGAACTGCGACAAGCCAGAGCAGGCTGCTCGGGGCGACGCAGAGGGGAAGAGACCGCAGAGGCACAAAGGCGGTGGGTAAACTTGGCTTCTGCGGTGTGACCTCGGTCATCTGCGGCCGGTGAGCTGTTTTATCTCAGAGGCAACGACCAACCCACAGGGAGGGTGACGAAGAGAGTGGACACCTGATCACACGCAGTAATGAAAACAGCCAGGCAGGCGTCCTCCTGGTGAAGTCACGGCCTGGGGAACACGCACGCCACCGTCAAGTACTGAAGGGCGGCTACGTGCAAGACACAGGACCAGAGGCAGAAATTTTGGGAGGCAAATTTAGCCCAATTTATGGAAGAACTGCTAACATGTACTGACCACCTGCCTGAAGGACAAACTCGCCCTGACTCGTGGGTTCTGCCCACCCAGCGAGGCGAGTCCTGTTGTTACCCTGTTTAACGGGTGAGAACCCTGGGGGAGGCCGCCTGACTCACCCAGGACACCCCCTCCCGCCAACAGACTAGCGGTTCGGACCCAGGCCACATGGGCCCTCCCCCCCAGCTGACCCTCCTAACCTGAGGCCATTCTGCCTCCTTAACAAGCTGACATTCCCAGTTGCCCGCGGCTGACCCCTGCGGCACCTCGCTCAAGACGGGGAGGGGCGGCTAGAGGCCGGGGGAGAAGAATGTGCTGTGTGACTCCATGGCCTCTGGGATCCCTTCCAGCTCTGAGATCCCACTGGCCTATTTTAGAAAGTTCTGCCATCGGGTTATTAACAAAACCCAAGGACTGGCTCCCACTCCAAAGGGTGATCCCGCCTCCTCTGACTCACTTACACAGAAACTCTTGGAGAGGGCTCGAGGCGGGATGGCAGCGGCAGAGAGCCGAGATCCCGGCTGCCTGGGCTCTGGGCGCCCCCGGGCCGAGCTCACACCCCTCCCCACGGCCTCCACAGGCACTGAGGTGCTGTCCAAAGGGCAGGAGGCTCCCAGCCCCCAGGACATCCCACAGGGACAGGTTGGGACAAAGGCAGGGACAGGGTGGTGCTTCGGAGGAAACAACCCTGCAGTGTATACACATTAATGACGCAGCTGCTCAAGGCAAAAGGCAAAACCCCTAGGGCTTAAGCCACCCCAAGTCAGTCCAGAACCTCCGGGGACGGGACGCCACCCCTCATCGCTGCCGGCCATTCCAGGTGCACCAGCTGGGGCTCTGGGACAGGCGACGGGAAGAGCGAGGAAAGAAAGGCAGCACTCTTACTTCCCGGAACAGGACAGAGGGAATTAATGACGAACAGGGAAGAATTCCCCCTACCATTCCCATCACCAAACTGCAGCCCCCACCGTGAAGAATGGAACTGAGAAGCAGAGGAAGCATCTCACCTGAGAAGCACTGCACTGTCGGACATGAAGGCTCCAATAGTTACATCTGAAAATGAGAAGTTGAGAGCATTCAGAAACGCGTTGAAGCCCACCCCCCCACCTCCCCAAGGTCTACAGCCACATGGGGGCCCAGCACTGAGGTCAGGGGCCCCTGACGGCCTTCCGCTGGGCCGTACAATGATCTCATAAACATTACAGCCACACTGTCCCGTGCGGTAGCCAATCACCAGGTGTGGCTTCTGGAGACCCTGAAACGCGGCCAGTCTGAACGAAGCTGCGTGGGGAATATACAATACAGACCACTTTCAAAGACCTGGTACAAAAACATGAACTAGCTCGAAACTTTTTATATCAATTGCTGAAATTAATTTCACCAATTTCTTTTTATCTTTTTTATGTGATGCCGAGAACATTTTAAATTATATATGTGCCTCGTGTTATGTATCTTTTGGACACCAGTGAACTAGAGAGATGGATATTTGGAACTAAAGGACCCGGAGAGAGCCCTAGTTTCTGTAGAACATCTGTGAATCATTTCTGCTCCAGGCCTCACTCTGTATGACCCCGGAGGCTCTGAGGGTGTCCTTGTCTGTACCATGGACACAATCATCCCTAGTGTCTTCTTCAAAAGCTGATAAGAGTTCATAACATTTAAATCAGAAGACCTCTATTAAATATTTCTTAAATATAAAATTAAATCGTTGCTAAGTAGGATATTTTTAAATATTTAAGTACATGTTAAATATATTAAATCATATAGTCACATCTGAAAATTCATGAAATAGTACACTCCAAACTAAGATGCAACTTTTAGCTGGTAACATTTACTCTTGGATAACTTTAACGTAGGAAGTATGTACTCATCCAAGAGCTCTCTGCCTTTCTTCCCCTCAAATATAGACTCCTTAGTCCTGGGATTCCCACTACCACTTCACAGAACCAAGCATCTGAATCCCAGAGAGCCTGAATCCCCATTTCTATACAACGCTCTCATCAAGGAAAAAGAAACAGTAAATCCATGAAGTATAGTCTTGCTAAAATTTGTGCACTTGGGTGTGCTTGTTGATTTTCTTGTTTCCAGTAGTCTTTCAGGGTTGACTAGATATTTGAAAAGAAAAGAACCAGAGCAATGTGTCATTTCTTCTACCAAAGAAGGCAAGAAATTCAGACAGGTCACTAATGTTGTACGGGCAGGGCTGAAGCTCTGTCCCCACCCACATAGTGTGGTCTCTGGCCAGGCCCCTAAGTTCTCTGTGGCTCAGCATTCTTGTCAAGTGGGGGAGACCCCCTCTCTACCTACCTGCGGCACTAACTAGAAGATGTATCTTACACGTGGAAGCAATTTGCGTTTAAAGTGCTAAGCCAATGTAAGGTATTATTGTGAGGTAGCCACAAATTCCCCCAAACAAGAACAACTGCTTTCTCCAACTTAAAAAGACCCATGAGGGTCCACAGGAACAAAGTCTTCAACCACAACCCTTTCCCATCCCTTCCTCCTAGCTCGGTAAAGTCACAAGAAATTATCAAAACTGCTGCCCATCAGAAACTACAAAAAGTTGGTGCCCTTGTGCAGGATTGCACTGGATTTCGGAGATCCCTCGGAGCCATTTTAAGTGGAAACAAATACTTTCTCAAGGTAGTAAGATGGTCTATGGTTTTGTGGAACCGTTTTCTGAATTCCACAATGATTTTGGATTTTTTTTTCAAATTCTTTTTCTTTTTTTTTTTCTTTCTAAGTAGGCTTCATGCCAGCACAGAGGCCAATACAGAGCCCAACACAGGGCTCGAACTCACGATCCGGAGGTCATGACCTGAGCTGAGATCAACAGTGAGTCTGACACTTAACCGACTGAGCCACCCAGGTGAACATCTGAATTTTTTCTAATTTTTATCTTGTTTCTTCACCTCACCCCTTCAAACACCAGAAGAACCACCGTCCCAATGATGAGGGTGGAAATCGTACATTTTTATTCAAGTAGCCTCAACCACCACAAGGTATCCATTAACCTTGAAGACAAGGCAGCCAGCCTTGAAAGGTGAAGGTCTGTTTTGTCCATCAGGGAGAGGGCATGGTTTTCTTTTCTGCTCCAAATTTTTAAATTTTCTTGCAACAGCTGGGAGGTGGAGAAGGTACTTCTCAGCTCCTTTTTTCCCTCTCAAGAGTAACAAGCCTCTTAATCGGGTAATTATTGAGGAAAACATGAGGTTTCGCTACTGTTTTTATTTTTTTTATTTTATTTTTTTATGTGCATGTATTTATTAAAATATTAAAATCAGATCATTTCATATCCTTAATATGAATATTTATCTTAGATACAAAAGTTCAAAGTTTATATGAAAATTAAAAACAATGAAGAAGCACCTAGGTTAAGTTAAAGCATTAAACATGCATATGGAAACCATATTGTTATGTGATTTAAAATGTTATATCTTAACATCTTCATTGGTTTTATAAATCAACTAAATTATCTTACTTTAGTATTTTCTGGCATTCAACATATATTCGTTTATGAAGACCTAAATTTGAAGAGAGTTTAAATTTATACATGTTAGTTTAGAAAAATATAACAAAAGATATTTTTGAAATTTATTTTAAACAATCTGTATTAAACCCAAGCTAAATTATTTAGTATCTTAAGATGTGACTAGTGTTCCTTAAGTAGGCAAACTAGAATTGTCAGGAAACCTACATTAGTGAAAACTTAACATTTTCACTAAGACACTGGATGTAACTCTCTCTGGAAGTGAATTTAAGGTGAGGCTTTATTTAAAATGCAATACTATATATGAGGCGCCTGAGTGGCTTAGTCGGTTAAGTGTCCGACTTTCACTTAGGTCATGATCTCGCGGTTCGTGGGTTCAAGCCCCGCGTCGGGCTCTGCGCTGACTGCCAGCTCAGAGCCTGGAGCTTGTTTCAGTCTGTGACTCCCTCTCTCTCTGACCCTCCCCTGCTCACACTCTCTCTCTCTCCTAGAAATAAATAAAACATTAAAAAAATTAAAAATAAAATAAAATAAAATGCAATACTATATATATTTATATTTTCTATGAATTATATTAGAAACATCTCTAATCTACACATCTTCAAATTTTTATGGTGGAAAACTTTCAAACAGAAATCACTTATTATCGCTACTGTTTTTAATGTGGAAAGTGCTTTCTCCTTCATTAGAAAGAGCTGTTACCACAGAAATCACTGTTTTTTGTCTTTGTTTTACTTTTGCTCTGTTTCTTTTGAAATCACTGTTAAAAATCACCCTTTTGGTGCTTCAACTCTCCAGTATAGATCATTCTAAAACCCCAAAGTCAACTTTTAATACCTTCCAATCAAATACTAGGCAAAGCATCCCATTTTATTGTGGAAATTTTCCTAATTCTCAATAGACGTGGCCAGTGCTTACCAGACTGGAAATGATTCTACCCCGTGCATTTATGCTCATTTATCTCATCTGCCTGAAAGAAAAACAGCTTACCAGGATAGCCATTTCCATCCATATCAATGCCGCCTGATATGGACTGACCAAACATCCGCAGAACCGGACTTATCTTCCGTCCTGACAGTTTCTGAAACAGATAATAGGAAAGCTGAGTTGCCGGACAGGAGCACAGTCATAAGTAAGAACCGAGGACTGTTCTGTGCAGCTTCTGTAGGACACTTGGTCCTCAAAATGTGGAATGAGAAAACTAGTCCTAGTCTGACTGTGGGGTTTTTAGCACGCAGTGGAAAACCACACACTCCTGTATTATTACTTGCCTGCGCCACATGTCATCGTTTAGAAATGTTTCCAAGCTCGGGTAATGAAAAATCCACCTAAACTAGTGTGCAATGCTTTGACACGCCAAATGAAGTTCGAAATGGATGTTTGCTTCCATTTCCAACAGAGGTTCTGTTTTGTTTCCACTCAGGTAGAGCTGGCTGAAGTTCTTTTTTTTTTTATTGTTTAATATTCGTTTATTAGAAACAGAGCATGAGCCAGGGGTGGGGGTGGGGCAGGGGAGGGAGACACAGAATCCGAAGCAGGTTCCAAGCTCTGAGCTGCCAGCACAGAGCCTGACTTGGGGCTCAGCCTCATAAACCGTGAGATCATGACCTGAGCCTTCATCGGATGCTTAACTGGCTAAGCCACCCAGGCGCCCCAAGCTGGCTGAAGTTCTGAGAACCTGTTTTCCTTAGATCTCTCTACCGAAATATGTACCAAACATGAACACCCCTCTCCTCGGAGCTTCATGTTAGTCTTGCCTTATGTGGATAGGCCATTTGTGCTTCTCGCTAGAAAAGATGGCTACACAGAAACCGCCACTCTGGTGTGCTGACCAGAAGATCTACGAGACAGGATGAAACAGTTTTGTCTAGTAAACCTGGGGCTCCATGGCCCTGAACCTTCTACCAACTGTAGGAAAACCAAAAAAATCAGCCGAAGCCACTCTCCTCCCTGAAAGGCAGCCCCGGGGAGTTCACAGCTCCACCACCAAGGGGTATCTGTACTTTTATTCATCATTAAGTTCGACTTTGGCTAACACAGGACTGTACAGGTTCGGGACTCTTTACCGTACACCCAGCCCTCTTCATTCATTGTTTGGGTGGCAGAGTTCCTCAAAAGATGTCACACTTCCTGAATCAGGAAAGTCCCGTCCCCTGGGATCTGACTGTCCCTTCTTCCCTTTGTTTATCCAGTCTCTGTTGAGAGGCTTACCTCCCCATGCCCTCATTGTGGATGATAAGGAAAATGCTTTGCTTTCATGTCCTACAGCAAAATCCCTATCAGAACCCGACTGGCGGATATCCAGGGGCTCCCTATGGACTTTCCTTCCATATCCTTTTTCCTTACGGAGTCAGCCTGCGACGAAGTCATGAGAGTGGGGAGAGGGAGTTTCCACAGGGTTTATAGACACAGGGACCTTCCACGACCCCTCCCGGGAGCCCACCGTTGCAAATGACCTCTGCCTGCCGTCTTCAGCTAAGCCACCCGCCAGGAACTGTGTGGGCATCACGGTAGGAATCAGAGCACAGAGCGCAGCAGCACACACTGAGGGGATGTGTCTGGCTGGCAGGAAGAACTCCTCAGCCCACAGGCTCTGTCTAAACAGACATGTATGTGTGTCTCTTCCTTAAAAGCCGCATGTTGAAGCCCAGCACCTCGGGCCCCGCAGCGTAGCTGCGGCGGGTCCGGGTCTGTGCTTCTAGCTGTGCTGTGGCTGGGACCAGAGGGAAGAGCGAAGGGGTGGTCCATTTGGGGTGGCGATGCTGGCTTAAGCTCTCCCACAGACATCTGCAGGCCATTATCCATAAAGCCGGGAAGATAAGTCTGCTCAGTGCTAATAACCCTAAATGAAAACCAGGAGCCTGGAAAACCTCTGCCTGACCAGGTCGACACGCGGTGTCCTTACAGCAGAGAAAGATCACAGGGGCCGCCTGGACACACCCGGGGGCTCTCAAATTGAGCAAGGCACACAAGGATCCTAGAACCAACGCTTTTCACGGGGAACTCAAGATAGAGGAATGAGTTAAAGAGTAATGCGGACGAACTTCAGCCCTGATCTCACAGTTTATCCGGCAGAAATAATACGGTCCGGGCCAAAGAAAAGCAACTCCTTTGCCCAGAGCTGTTTCTGATTTCTTCCTCCGGTTCACCAGCACAATGCCCGCTCTGTCTGGACCCCAGCCCTGAAGAATTGCTAAAGGATTTTTTTTTTCCTTTTAAATCACTGACCTTATCGTATACATGTTAGCAGCTTAGTGAAGTATAAGCAGAGATGTGCCTTTCCTTTTTTTTGTTTTAAAGTGCCCCAGACCACTTCTGCTTGTGGAGCTGAGGGGCCTGCGGCATGCTGACAGAGGCAGCTGTGGATCCCCGCTTCCTGCTGCTGACACCCAGCTGACCACAGGATCTGCACATCAGCGCGCCGCGGGGGGTCCGCCCAGCAACCAAACACAACACTGCGGGAGGGGAAGCAGGGGTCTGTCTGACAGGCTGCCCCTCCCTAGGGTTCGCCCCCAAGGTCCGGGCGCAAGCTTCCAGAAGGATGCATGGAAAGTGACCCTGGCGACTGCCCGAGGACACGGTCCCCTGGAGGCCGTCCCACTTGTCCCATCGGGAAGAAGGTCCCTACCTCAGATGACGGCAGCCCGGCAGCCCGCACGACATAGATGTGGCCCCTAACCTGTACCTGCCCCATCGGCTGAGCCACCTACGAGCGAAACGCCACCATTACTCATTTCTAATGAAAAGACGGTGGTCCGGGTAAACCTGTGCCTCACAAGCAAAGT
This sequence comes from Proteles cristata cristata, assembly GCA_017311185.1. Classification (NCBI taxonomy): domain Eukaryota; kingdom Metazoa; phylum Chordata; class Mammalia; order Carnivora; family Hyaenidae; genus Proteles; species Proteles cristata. Next base: position 332,570 of record JAESUZ010000675.1, on the reverse strand, counting down.
AAGTTTCCCTATTTCTAAGTTTTCCAAGTGAGCTTCCCTGAGTGTTCCTTCCTCCGGTGTGTTGAGGGCATGGTTACAATACAGGATTTGGGAGTCAGAACAACCGAGTCTCAGAGGCCATACTGCCCCTTACAAGCCAGAGACCTTGGACAAGCAAAGCCACCTCCTGGGGCTGGGCCCCTCGCAGAGCAAAGGTGGATGGTAAAGACACCATCTCACAGGATTACGACAAGGACTAAGAAAACCGGGCAGAGTGGTCGCTCCTCTCCGTCGGCAGCATCTGCTCCTGTGGGAGTCACCGAGCTGGTGGGCCCCGGCAGAGAGGGCGCTGGACGCCGGCCCCACACCAACGGTGAACCCCTCCCCGGCTCACCTGCGTCTCCTGCACAGACAACTTACACTTATGCACACTGCCTCTTAAAACCAACTTGTAAAGTCTCTGTCTCACCTTCATGTACTTCAGTACGTGAACAGGCTTTGACACTCACTAATACTTCATCTATAGAACATTTTACAAGAACATGACTCAGTCAAAAGTTCTGTTTCCTTAGCGATAATCAAGATACAAGGCGAGCTTCTTCGGGATGAGAAATAGAAGCAGGAGCAGGAAGTGGTGAGCACAGAAGCGCTCAATAGATCAATATTTGCTGATGGGAAATTTCTCAGCTTGTGCTCAGTCCCTTTCTGTCACTGACCCACTCACTAGGAGAATGACACAGGCCTGTGCCAACACTAGACACAGGCCCCCACAAATACCCTGACGATGCTTCTGTCAAACGGTGACTTCCTTTCTTCCCATGGTCTGGGCTTAACACCATCAGCAAGACCGAACACCCGGCTGATACAGCAAAAAAACAACTCACCACTTCCACGTTCCCAAGTCTGGGGCCCAAGGCCAGAGCTCTGACCAGCTCCTCATTTCAATGCCAATTACAACCATCAGCCCTGCAACAGCTTTCAAGCCTCTCTTCCGGAGACCACTGCCTCTACGTTATATTCTACAACTCAGGGCACCTCAGGGGCTCAGTCAGTTAAGTCTCTGACTTCAGCTCAGGCCAGGACCTCACAGATCATGAGCTCGTGCCCTGTGTCGGCTCTGGGCTGACAGCTTGGAGCTTGGAGCCTGCTTCAGATTCTGTCTTCCTCTCTCTCTCTGCCCCTCCCCCACTCACACTCTGTGTCTATCTCAAAAATAAACAAACATTAAAAAAATTTATATTTTGGGGGTGACTGGGTGGCTCAGTTGGTTAAGCATCCGACTCTTGGTTTCACCTCAGGTCATGATCTCACGGTTTTGGGAGTTCGAGTCCCACATCAGGCCCTACTGATGGTGTGGAGCCTGCTTAGGATTCTCTCTCTCTCTCTCTCTCTCTCTCTCTCTCTCTCTCTCTCTCTCCCCCCTCCCTCTCTCTCTGCCCCTACCCTGCTCATGCGGTCTCTCTCTCTCCCAAAAATAAATAAATAAATAAACTTAAAAAATTTCTATTTTACAGCATATTCCTTTGGCTTGCACAGACGGTTGACGAAGGAGTCAGTAAAGAAAGCAAGCCGCTGGTCCGTCTTCCTTAAACAAGTGTAGCTGGGGGTTAGGGCTTGGGTGTAACCCTCCACACAGGCAGAACGCGCCTCTGAATGTGAGCAAACTCGGGGGTCTCTGAACATGTCTTTGTGTTTAATGAGCAAAACCCATTGTTTCTCTCTTTCACTGGAGGTTGGGAAGGTTGAAGGTAGAAAGCATGCTGTGTTTTCCTCTGCACCCCAGGGTGTAGCACGGGCCACAGGCTCCCTACGTTTCTGCCAGGGAAGGTGTGAACCGTTCCCACGTTACTGTCACAGCAATTACCATTGAGTACCGAGGGATGATCCCGCCACTGTCTCCGTGATACACATAGACGGCCCCCGAGAAGTCGTCCTCCTTGGGTGCGCCCACGGCCACATCTGAGTGGAGAAGACGGCTGGGGGTTAGAAAGCCACGTGGAGTAACATAGGATGGCTTCCCTCCTTCCTGCCCTCACCTGGGTCCCTCCATACCAGAAATTTACTTGCTGTTGGCTGCTCAGACATTAAACTAGGCCCACAATCTCTTAGAAGGGGGAAAAAAACAGGTAGAAAGAAAATCATCAACACTGAGAAGGGTTTAGTTCCAGAAAAGTTCCGACCTCTCATCCTTACAGAAAACTTAATTGATCCATCCAATTAAAAAAATGCAAATACAAACACCCACCCGGATTTCTGTCAGAGAGGGGAATTCCATAGACTATGGTTATTGCGTAACTGAGAAAGTCAGCTGTTCCTGGAGAAGGGGCTTGTACAAAATGGCATTCACTTCCAAGAAAAGAGAAGAGAGGAGAAGAGAAGAGAAGAGAAGAGAAGAGAAGAGAAGAGAAGAGAAAATGAACGTTCTCACAGACTGACAACCCCCCAGAACAAAGCCTAGATCTTCCTTTCTTCCCTTTGCTTCTAACAAAAGTCATGTGTTTGCAGAACTGAGGTCAAGGGTGAGGGGCACACGCTCACGGGACCTCAAGCCAAGGTCCTCTCTGGCCAGGGTGTGAGGGTATCAAAGGAGCCTGGCTGTCTGGCCTGAGGCAAGAGCCACCACCCAGCCGGCTCGCCCCTGGGCGTACCCCTAGTGACCAGGCTCCCGCGTGTCCTGATGTCCGTCTACTGCATGCACAGCAAGCCCTGAACAGACCAGAGGGAGAGGCCGAGGGGCCATGAAGGAGTCTGCAGTCCAGGCAGAGCGGACATCAGTGCACACGGCCCCACCCCCAGCACGGGCGCATTCAGGTCCGTCCCGCTCAGGGCTGACAAGGTCTGGCTCCCTTCTCACTCGCTGTACGAACAACACGGTAGAGGCTCAGACACAAGAAGGGTTGCAGGCAGGAGGGTGCTGGGTCAAACCTGTCTGCAACGGCAGCACCAGGGGCCCAGCCAAGGTCACTCACACCGTGAACACACAGCAAAGACCTCGGGGCTGATGAGAAGGTACCGCGTGGAAGCTAAAGCAGTGGGCTCGGAGCCCAGCCCCGAGTGTCCGCGCAGAGAACACCTTCTCTAAAGGGCACCCCGCTCCCCACCGCAGGGGCCTTCTGCGCAGGCAGGTGATTCTAGGAGCGTATCTTGCCAGGGCGAAGCCAGAGGGCAGGTGCGAGCTCACTGACCTGGGAACCCGTCATCGTCGAGGTCCCCCAGGCTGGCGATGCTCTCCCCGAAGTGTGCGTTGTAGGCGCCGTCACCGCTGAGGGCCAGCTGCTCCTCCAGGGCTCCCTGGGAAACAGGATGGAGAACAAAATGGAAAACAAAAAACAAGACCATAAAACCAGGGCTTCAAACACCACCCCCGAGCACATCCACCAAGAGGAAACACCGGGCAGAGTCACGGGCACCAACGTCTCTCTCCTGGTGCAAAAGGGGTCCCTTTCACCTGTGCAGCCAGAGGGTCTCCCATAGCCTCAGGCCTTGGGAGGGAAGGAGACTGTGGAGTTGGCCAGGGACGCCGCCACTCCCTTGTCCCGACACCCCGTGAGCCAGCCTCCCTCCCTGTCCCCACAGCACCCCCTCGGCTGCCCTCGCCTTTCTTCCCCACAGCTGTTTTGCAGAGGCACGCACATCTCTACGCTCTCTCCTGTGCCTTCCGGTACAGGTTTACATAGGTGCTTGGCAAGGTGCGTCTTAGTAATCTTGACAGGGTCACGATTCAGAAGACCCAACACCCAGTAGGTCTTGGTCGGGGGGTGGGGATGCACACAGCGGTGCCTCAGATTCAGAGGCTCAGATTCAGATTTCCTGAGCAGACACCCACCAACAGAGGAGAGGTCCACGGCGGGCGGTGGCGACAGAAGCGCGTCAGTATCACAGTATTAAAATGCAGTCTGATCTCTGGAGGCGTAAGAACTTTGAAACCCGCCCCCAGTGTCGAGGTCCCCTGGACCCACCATGCACCCCCAAGCCAGCCCAGGGGTGTCCCGGCTTCACATCGCACCTTCTGACTCTCCCCATTTCACAGCTGAGGAAACCCAGCCACCAGTTTTAAGCTCTTCTTCCATGTGGCCCACGGTAGTAGGTTGAAAAATCAAGGGGCAGGTCCCTCTGACTCCAAAGGCATCATTTTTTCCACTCCTCTGAACTGCTTTGTAATCACTAACCAAACAGGGTGAGGCTCACCAGACATACGAGCACCTTGGTACTTAGCGTAACCACCCGGCATTTAGCCAACACTGGCTGGGGGTGGGGACGCAGGGTGCAGGGCGTCTGGGGGTCTCCTGCCCCGAGAGTCCTCCCTCAGACACCCTGTCCCCCAGCTACTGCGCTGCTGACCGTGCCGCTGACAAGTCAGTACCGTCACAGACGGGTCCTCCTCCCGCAGACGCGGTGGCTAAGCAGCCAGTGAAGGCTGACGTTCTCACCTGTGGCACGACCATGTCACTTCTCCCCGTGCACGCCTGTCCCTCTGCCCTGGGATGTCGATGGGGACAGAGGTGCCAAGCCTCACGGCAGTAGGCGCCAGGAAGTGTCTTTGTCCCCAGGTTTTCGGTTCACGTTCTCAAAGAGTCTACAAGCATCCGGGAAAGCCCAAGGCTCTAACGCTCCCTGGCTCGCCTTCCAACGGCTGCCCTCTCTCCCGCCACCTGCCCCTCCAGCGGGGCTGTCGTCCGGCTGGGATAAGCAGCATCGTGGTCACGGCTCGGAAGTACGTTCTTACTGACTTTTTTTTTTTTTCAGTATGACCTTCTTGCCCTTTGGATAAAATGAACACTAAAAATCTACCCAAGCCCCACCACCTAGAAAGATCTGTTATTAACATTCCCTGTGTACTTTGTATATTTTTAACATTTTTTTTTGAGAGAGCATGAACGTGCACAAGTGGAGGAGGGGCAGAGAGAGCGAGACAGGATCCCAAGCAGGCTCAGCACGGAGTACAGAGCCCAGTGCGGGGCTCCAGCCTACGAACCGTGAGGTCATGACCCGAGCGAGCTCAAGAGCGGGCGCTTAAGCGAAGAGGCCCCAGATGTCCCTGTCTATTTTCAAAGGGGGTTTGTACAGTTTTTATCCTGCTCTTCACTCATTACCTCCTATGTATCTTCTCACGTTTGCTAAAAGGCTACCAGTAACAAAATGACATGTTTCACTCTCTTATTGAACATTCTTAACTCCAGACGCGCAGAAGACTCCACTTTGTCACTGGTCTCCTGCCCCCCGGGCCCGCAGCCCTCCACTCGGTGGCAGAGGGGCAGAGGCATCTTTCTGACACCTTCACACCCCTTTCAAGGGCCTGCAAAGGAGGGACAGAGTGACCACAGCCCCGGGCCCCGGCGGTGGCCGCCACCCGACCCCCAGCACTGCACCCAGCGGTCCTGCCCCCCACCCCCCACCTGTCCGCCTGACTGCCACTCCTTCCTCAAGACCCTGCCGCTGAGTCCTCCGGGAGGCCTCTGTGCTCCCCTGGGCCTGTGTCTATATCCTTCTGCACAGGAAGTCCCACTCCCAGGGGGCCAGCTGGCCCAGGTTCAAGTCCCAGCCCAGGCGGCGCGATGGGGGCAGATTACCTAACCTCTCTGGGCCTCGGTTCTTCCACCTGAAAAATGGGGACCCTGATACCATGTGTACGTTACACTGAAATCATTTCTAGAAAATAGGAGGAACAGTTTCAGGCACGTGGTAAGCACTCAAAAACAAAACACAGGGGCGCCTGGGGGGCTCAGTTGGTTAAGCACCCAAATCTGGATTTCGGCTCAAGTCATGATCGCACAGTTAGTGAGATTATGAGATTGCCTGGGACTCTCCCTCCCTCCCTCCGCCCCTCCCTGCTCGTGTGCCTGAATGTGTGTGCTCTCTCTCTCTCTCAAAATAAACGTTAAAAAAAAAATCAAACAACAGATACCAGACCTTCCATCTTCCTCAATCCCTGCACGTCTGCGGTAAGAACACTGCACACAGCTTTCCATTAGTGGAGCGTTGAGCTCTCTCAAGGTAGGAAGCAGGTCTTTTCTCCTCCCCTGGGTCACGGGGCCCAGGGCACAGCCCGGTGGGGGGCCCGTCACTCCTCACTGGACAGATGTCCCCTCCCACGGCCATCCCCACGGCACCCAGCCCGGTACTCACGTTTCCTCTGTTGATGTAAACAGTGACCTGCCCCTCGTCCCTGATCTCAGAGAACATGGGAGCCCCCACCAGCAGGTCGGAGAGGCCGTCCGCGTTCAGGTCAACTGCGCACAAGGAGGAGCCGAAGTAAGAGCCCATCTGCAACCAAGTTGAGTCGCACAGAGCGTTCAGTGTCTGCTGCCACACAGGGGGCCTCGCTGTCTTCTGCCCGCCGCTTAAGGACACCTGCTCCCAAGCGCCTCAGAGGCTGCGCTGGCCGCACTGCGCCACAGGCCAGAAGGCCCCGGGCAAGCGGTGAAACCTGACTTGCCTGGCTCCGGCGTCGATGCTGGACCCCCGCCGCGGGGAGCCCGACCAAGGGACAAACAAGTGGACGGATCCAGGGAGAACAAGGTATGGTTTTTAAAAGTGCAAACTGAGGTTGCAAAACAAGTTATAGCCGTAGTAAAAGTGCCTCGTATAACAGACGTTTGACAGGCCAACCAAGTGGGAATATGGAATTTCATAACACAAGGCGAGCAGGAAAATAACTGCCGCATGGGGAAGCGGACCTCCCCACCCGGGCCAGCACGCGGCCGACCAGGAAGGCATGAGACCCCGTGGCAGGAAAAGGTACAACTTGCAAAACGACTTACTGCATAAGGGAACACGGCCAGGTTGCACTGGCTCTTCTTGGATCACAGCTAAATTCAATACCTGTTACTGCAAATCAGGGTCTCAACCCCAAATGCCAGCGGGACCCAGGCAGGTGTGGTAACGGTGTGAGAAAAGCCAAGCAACACTGCAAGCAGCCGCCAAGGGACACCTGGCTTAGAACCAGTGACGGCCACTCCTGCCCAGCTGAAGTCACCTGCTGCTGGGAGGCAGGCCGACCCCGGCCGAGGAGGCCGACCTTCACAGTTTTCAGGAGAAGCCAAAAGTCTAAAACTTTATCTGAAGTGCCTACTTTTAGAATGCAGGCAACTAGTTCATGATAAAGAATAAGCAAACATACTGGGAGGGCCCAACAAAGAATTTTACAGGCTGCATCCTTTCCAAAGGCTGCCAGTCTGCAACCTCCCTTGGAATGGGGTGGGGGGGGGAGGAGGCCATTCTTTTAAAATAAATGTCTTCAAATAAAAGGGCTCTAGTGCTGTGGACGGGAACGAGCATTTTGTCTCAGCACTGGGTCTGCTGGCGGCTGCCCGGGGAGCGTGAGAGCAGTGGAGGGCACTCTGGCCTACTTCCTGCAGCGAACTCTGGGACGGGAGCCCTTCCCCGGTCACATGCCAAGGCCACTTGTGTTCAACCCACCCCACCCTGCGACCAGCCATTCCCCAAGGAGAAGGGTGTGGGGAAGGCCCGAGTCAGGCCGAGGCCGAGTGGCCAGCACCAACGCCGTGGCCTTGCCAATCGCTCTATCTGGACTTGAGTAAAACAAGCAAACAAACAAGCGAGGAAGGCACCGAGGACCGGAGCTGCTGGCGGTTCTCTGGCTGGGCCCCAGGGGAACTGTCTCGTTCCAAAGGGCTATTTAACTTGACATCTTCATCGTGTTCAATCAGAAATCCCTGTACGTGAAGTTTCCTATCTAAGTTTGATATACGAACACTTCAGGAACCTCGTTAACTCACTGAGACTCCGACACGGCAGTGGCATGCTCTGCGTGGCTGCGCCTGGATCAGAGCTCTCCCAGTGGTCTGGAAATGTGGAGACCTGCATCTAAATTAACATCTGGATCGAGCACTATTGGTGATCTCTTAGGAGCACTCTATGAAGGGTGTCAACCCATAAAAACCAGAACTTGGGGGTATTGGATTTTTCTGACAATAAGGCCAGGAGACGGGATTACCTGGCCGCACTCTGGCTGAAGGAAAACAGAAGCGGCCCAGTGGCTGCCTGAGTCAGAAGCCTCCCGATGCACGTGTGACCCCTGACACGGGACAAAAAGCTACAGACTTCCTCTGAAGGCCTGAGGTCATGCCCTTTCCCTCTGAAGTGATGGAGAAGTTCGACCAGAATTCCTAGTTTGTTCTGGCAAAAAGCAGAATAAGACTTATAGAGTCATGGTCTTTTTCAAACTCAGAAAGCAGATGGTGGGGGTCAAGGCAGAAGCCAGAGAAGTGGGGGAGGGTGGGGTGGGGAAGGGATGGCCCTAAGGCTAGAGTGGTGAAGGGGGGAAGCGCAGCCCTAGGAAGATGACAGGGGACGCAGCCGGGGAGCAGGGGCCGTCGTCCCCTCCCGGGGAGCCGCAGCGCGCCATAAGGACATTCGGGCCGACCTGAAAGTGGTCTGTCCTGGGACCCCACGTCATGAAGTCCTCGGGATGTGTGCCCAAGGGGCTTCGCAAACGTGTACCTCTCCCACCGCCCACTCTGACACCTGTGGCCGCAAACCGGACCACGTCCAGTCACAGATGGGGACCACGTAAGTTGTCGTCTGCACCGCGAGGTTTTTGAGAAGGAGGGGGGACGCCTGGGAGGCACAGTCAGTTAAGCGACCAACTTCAGCTCAGGTCACAGTCTTGCAGTCTGTGGGTTCGAGCCCCGCGTCGGGCTCCGTGCTGACAGCTCAGAGCCTGGAGCCTGTTTCAGATTCTGTGTCTCCCTCTCTGCCCCTCCCCTGCTCATGCTCTGTCTCTCTCTCAAAACTAAATAAACATAAAAAAAAAAGAGAGAGAGAGAGAAGGGCGCAGTTACAGGCTGCTAATTACACCAGGATGATGGGCATTAACTGGGCCTGCCCTGGGCACAGGCACAGGTGGTGGCCGGGGGGAGGGGATGGAGACAGCAGGTGCGGAAGCACAGGTGGGTCCTGAGAACTGGGTGACAGACGTGTTGCAGCTCCACACCTCACTTTACAGCAGTGACGGGGAGTGATGGATGTGCTAACTGGCCACCCTGTGATGTCACAGCAAGTCCATGTACCAAAACCTGGTATTGAACACCTTAAACTCACCCAATGTGACATACATCAAATGTATGTCAATAAAGTCAAAGCCGGGGGTCCTTTAATGTTATGCTTTTAAGCCCAGGTAGATCTGAAGGAGAAGGGTAGGGGTCTGGCCTTCCTACGCTAGGTAGGCATGCTCACCACTTGTTTTCAAGAAAGATCTAAGATGTTAGGCCCAGGAGCATCATACCCCCCTGCTCTCTGGGGCTCTGTTACAGATGGCACAGAGTTATTTCCTGCCTAACTGAAAGGGTGCTTGGAAAACCTATTTTGCAGAATTGTTCACAGTCCTTTTCCAGCGTTGCCGCTTTGGGGTTTGGGAAACGTTCAAACAACACAGGCCGGTACAGTTCCCAGGGGGGTGCAGAAATGTTCTCAGGGAGCACTTCACAAAACTGACTTAGCAATGTATATTTTTATTGAAAAGATTCTATTCGAAGTACACAATTAAGGTTGTTAAAACTGAAAAAAGCGGAGGGGCATGTAAGTGGCTCAGTAGGTTAAGTGTCTGGCCTCAGCTCAAGTCATGATCTTGCCACTCATGAGTTTGAGCCCCACATCAGGCTCTCTGCTGTCAGCTCAGAGCCTGCTTTGGATTCTCTGTCTCTCTCTCAAAAATTAAAAACAAACAAACAAAAAAAAAAACAATTGGAAAAAAAATTTCTACTTGTGAGTGGGATTTGGGGACCTAGGAAGACTCCCCACCGGAACGGCGTGGGACGGTGCGAGGCTGGTGCTGAGCAGGTCTAACCCATAGGAGGGCCTGAACTGGCCTGGGGCACCTGGCCCCCCACAGAGGAAACAACTATTCCCCCCCCTTTTCTTAGGTCAGTGGTCGGTAACCCCACCTTCCACATTCTCCCATCTCCTAGCATCTCCCTCCCAAGTCCCCGGTGTCCTGGGCTTGCTCCCAGAGCTCACGCAGGCCTCGACCAAGATGAGCCTCCAAATTACCCCCTGGCCTCCGAGCCTACATATGTGTCCCAAGAGCACCCACTCTCACTCGGCAGTCCTGCTGATCTGAGCCCCACTAAGGCGTGCAGGCCTGAAAGCCCATGAGAAGTGCTGCTTGTTGACCAAAGGACTCTCTGCCTTCATCGCAGACCACGCGGGGCATAGCGGAAGCGTGCAGGAAGCGGAGGGGGCCCAGGGCTGAGACCAGGACAGAGCGACTCAGGCAGACAGCCTTGCCCGGGACTGACTCCAAGGTGGCCTTCCCACGCTTCTGTTTCAGGTTCTCAAAGCTGCTGTGTGGCTTTTGTTTGGTTTTTCTTTGCGTGATAACAGCCCTTGTGGTAATGGCGATGGGAGGCTCAGGACGAGGGGCGTGGCCCTGGGCTAGCCACACGGCGATAATGAGGACCACGTGCCTGTCACTCTGCTACTGTGGGTTTGCTGCCGTACTCAACGATGCCTGCTCTTGCTGGGACTGGAGCATGGGTGTGTCAGACAGAGAGGCGGGTGAAGGGGCGGAGGGGCAGACAAGGGAGAGACAGAGCAAGAAGTAATTCTGATGACCACCTGGACCATGAAAACCCTTTTAAAACTCTGTGAGGTAACGTGGCCGTGTACAAACTCACCTTGCTACCTGTCTCCTGCAACAAGTGTGAATTCACAACCAGCAGGTTACACGCGACGCTGAGGTTAACGGCAAGTGCATGTGGGGCCGCCATCCAGATTCAGGGCACAGATGGGGCCTTTGCACCACTTTTCTAAAAAGTGAACTGATTTCCACATGATGACGTCTCACAAGCAAAAACACGACACTAGTACCAAGAAGCTCACCTTTTTACCTGACGCCTGAAAAATCTTGGTCAAGGTGCCTGATCTTCGATCAGCTCTAAAAATATAAACCTAGGGAATGAAAGAAGAACGGTGGTTAAGATGGAAGAAACGACCACAGATACTTATCAGCACCTTCCTGAGAGCCCTACTTAAAAGGCTGGCCGGGCACAAGGCGGACTCGCTTAGCTGGCTGATGAGAAGGAAGTCGGTGGGCCTTGCCTTTGTTACCAGCTCTGCAAAAAGAGCATCCTGCGGTCCCGGGCAGAATTCACGTCCTCTGCTCCCGGACCACGTCATTTACGGAAGCCATGCACAGTAAGTCCCAAGGACCTTGCAAATTACCAGCCAACAGTTCAACTCTGGGATAAAGTAATTTTCTTCCTTGAAATATTTCTTTCCTTCCTGTGAGCTAGAGCGGTCGCAGGGACACCAATGAAAGACAGAGGGATGGAAGGGAGCACTGTAGACAAAGTGACTCCACAGAACATTAGAGCCACAAGACCTACCTGGGTTAATAGGACTTAAACATGAAAGCAATTCCTCTACTGCAGGACTCAGAGCCTTCCGTGTGCACACTAACACCGTGTGTCTCTACCACATAGAGGATCACTGATGTGGAACTTTCCAAATGACAGGGCTATGGAAGTTCCTTCTCCAGTTGCATCTTACAGGAACAGTGTCCCATGAGAAGGAGGGTCCGGGACCCTCCGGCGGGGTAAGGAGCCACCGCCTTAGCGAGAACGTGTGTGAGCCCTTGGCACCAGAAATGATTAACCACCAGAATCCTGCAGGCCGGACGGCTGTGCTAGTGTCCCTGGGAATGAATGCGGCAGTGAGCAACTTCATCAGCTACGTCCAATTTCCCCAGCTCCTCTCACAGGGCCCGACTGAAAGAAGCATTTCAGGTTCTTTCTTGTTGACAGAATACAAGACTCTCTCTGTCTGGCTCTCTCAGTTATAAATACTATTCTCATCCCAAGACTCGTCTATCTTAAGGCTATCACAAGCCTGAAAGGAAAACAATGCAATTGGATAAAAGTCCTTGTAATTGGTGAGAAAAGGAAGCATTGAGGCATCACATGGCTGTGAACCGGGAGGTAAGCATTTTTAGCAGCATCACAAAGAGGCCCAGGCACACGCATGCAGCGTCTTTACCGAAAGACAGTAGCAGCATGGGGACAGCTCACGGTGCTTCTTCACTCTACCACACAGAAGAATCATGCGATCTGAAAGGATTGGCTTCCTTCTTGCACGTCTCCCCCTGCTCAGTGCCCTGACATTTTATCTGGTTTCCTTTTCAAAGATCTTTTCTCCCTCGCATCAGTGTTAGTGGGGAGGGAGGGACACTTCCAGAAAGGACAGCTGAGGCTCCCAACTCCTGCCCAGGGGCATCCAGGAAATGACCCTCCTGCATCAGTTAAGCCCTGTCAGCTGACCAGACGGACATGCTGGCTCAAGGCTCCAATTAACAGTGCTTTGGGGCCATCTGGGCCTCTCTAGAATCCGGAGCCGACTTCTCAGCCCCCGGAGATATGGCCAGGCTCTATCTTAGGTCCACCCCATGGGCTCAGCGCCAAAGATCATTCCTTTGCTCAGACTTTTCTATCAGAGAACCTATGTAGTGTGTTAAAAATGCAGGTTCTGGACTCATGCAGACCTACGCAATCTAGATTTCCCACACCCTGGAGCTAAAGAATCGGCAAGCCTGTTCCTCAGCCTCTCAGCCCCACTGGGGCCGTGATTCCCACAGGGACTCACTCAGGCAGCCCTAAATCCAGGCTGTCTTTCCTGTACTCTGGGCAAATCCTTTAGGAAAAGTGACGGACACATTCCCGGTCCAGCCTTTGGGCCGAACCAGTCTTGCCTCTAAAACACTGGGGAAACAGGCCACCTGGGGGACTCAGTCGTTTAAATGTTGACTCCACTTCAGGTCATGATCTCATGGCTCATGGGTTTGAGTCCCGCGTCGGGCTCTGTGCTGACAGCTCAGAGCCTGCATCCTACTTTGAATTCTGTGTCTCCCTCTCTCTCTCTCTGCCCTTACCCTGCTCTCTTGCACTCACTCTCTCTCTCCCTCTCTCCCTCTCAAAAATAAACATTAAAAAAAAAAAAAAAAACACTGGCAAAATAAATATGCGACCATAGGCCCCAAGATAAGTAAATAAAGTCCCAAAGATACCCAGGACCAGACGTGGCTCTATTAAGTCAAATTCAAAATTGGGAAGAGCTTGGCAGAACAGAGAATCTGAAGCTGCAGAGAGCCAGACACCATTCATTTGGAGGAGGCCATGATGCCCGGGGTCGGTGTGAGCGGTCTCAACTCGCACCACAATGCAGCCGAGAAGAGAAGGTGCAGGGAGGGCGAGGCCTGGGGGCAGCAGTCACTCTCTGGTTAGGCTTTCAAGGCACGCTCTCAAAAGCGGCTGGAAGGAGGCCGACGGGAGACTCATGATGCCACCACTTCCCTGCAGGCACCCAGCAGAGCATTCCGGCGGAGTGAGTGACAGACGTCTACAACAGGCGCAGCTCCCCCGCCCCCCGGCTGGCCCCGGGCTATCCCACCAACTTGTCTCCTCACCTTCCCAATGCCGTCGTCCTGGGGGGCACCTCCCACCACGTCGGTGGTGGACGCGCGAGAGAAGGAGCCAGCAGTCACTGCGTAGCCTGCAAAGGATGGACATGACCAAGGGGAGGGTGAGGAAGGGCGGGGGAGAAAAAGACCCACCAGAGGGAGAAGGGCCCCTTGTGTGGGCAAGCGCAGCAGGGACCAAACAGCCGCTGTCAGTCTTCTCGTGCCCAAACGGCTCATGTCACAAAAAGTCATGTTCACCAAGACACTGGGGCAGGAAAGAGTGTTTTTGAGGGTCCTCTTTAAAACAGGTACTGTGTCAAATACCTTATATCTGTTTTTCTCTCTTTTTTAAAGTTTATATATATATATATATAGAGAGAGAGAGAGAGAGAGTGAGAGAGAGTGAGCGAGAGTGAGCGAGAGCACACAACCCAGGAAGGGGCAGAGAGAGAGAAAAAAATCCCAAGTAGGTTCTGAACTGTCAGTGCAGAGCCTGACATGGGGCTTGAACTCATGAACTGGGAGATCATGATCTTAGCCAAAACCAAGAGTTGGACGCTTAACAGACTGAGCCACTCAGACAGCCCTGGTTTTCTTTCTTTTTGAGACAGAAGTGTCATACAGTGAAGTGCATACACTCAAAGTAGAAAACTCATTGCGACACGCCATGGGATCACCGCTCAGAGTGAACAGAAGCATAGATAGAACCCTACCTAGAAGGTTCCCTCCTACCCTCTCAAGTCAATGCCCTCACTCAGGCAGACAGCATTTAGATTTCTTTCACTATATATTAGGTTTATGTGTTCTAGAAGTTCACTTAACATAACACTTGTGACATTCATCCATACTGAGTATAAGTCGTTTCTTTAAATTGTCGAGCAACGTTCCACTGTATGAATAGATCACAGCACGTTTATTCTCCCGCTGCTGGGCATCTGGGATGTGTCCAGTTGTCCTGCTTCACTGTGAATAAAGCCGCTGTGGACACCCCCATGGAAGCCTCTGGACACCAGCACCTTTTAATGACACAGTTCTGAGGAAGGTATGGCTACCTCTCCCCTTTTACTGAGGTAGGAACTAAGACGAAATATGGCTCACTGACTTGCCCAAGATAACATGGCAAGATTCATATCCACTCTGTGTGTCTCCCAAGCCCTGCTGTCAACCACTAACCACCATGCTGTTAACCACTAACCACTGTTAACCAGCCCTTGCTGCTAACCTTCCCTCCTAAGGCAGAAAGAAGCAGACAGTGGGTGGGTGGGTGGACGAAGAAAGAATCTGGATGCAAAAGAAACCTAGAGACAAAGGTAAAATGCTGTCTGAGCTTCACCGAAGCATCTCCTGCTTCCTGAGAGCCTCGCAGGCAGGCTGGAGAGCCGCCTCCAGCCAGTGCGTATTCCCAAACCTGTCCGTGCCTGCACACCCTCATGCTGTGATCACAAGCTTTTTGGATTTTGCGGGGACACCACACAGTGATCAATTCTTGTTGTGCATGCGGTCTGACTGCATGACCCACAAGCATCAAGTGTGATTGCAAAGCCTCAAGTGACCCTTGAAAGCCACGCAGCAACAATGGCCTCTGGCACACAGGGAGGAGCCAGGGGCCCCTCAGATCCAAAGGACCTAGCCCAGACCCTAAAGCCAAACCCAAACCAGGCCCTCCGCTGCCTTCTCTCCACTCTCCAATCTACCGAACATGTGTCGGGGCTCCCTGCTGTGTACCAAGCACTCTATCAAGTCCTGGAAATGTCAGACCAACTCCCCACCTCCGAGCTGAGTGAGGGGCCCAGACCAGGGGTCAGTGCTGTCTCCAAGGCCCATACACAGGAGGCATCTCTGCGTTGGGACTCTGGGCTGTGAAACCACAGGTTTAAGCCCCCCACTCTGCTCTTCACAAGCCATGTGATCTTGGCAAGTTATGTACTTTTCTGTACCTCAGTTTCTTTGCCTATGAAATGTGGGTAATAATAGTTGCCTCAAAAGGTTGTCTCGGGAATTAAAGAAATGGTATCCAGGGGCACCTAGGTGGCCCAGTCAGTGAAGTGTCCAACTCTTGATTTCATCTCAGGTCATGATCTCCCAGTTCATGAGATTGAAACCCGCATTGGGCTCTGTGCTGACAGCGTAGAGCCCGCTTGGGATTCCCTGTCTCTCTGCCCCTCCCCTGCTTGCACGCTCTCTAAATAAATAAACATTTAAAATATTTATATATGTCCAGAGTGATAGCACCAAGGACACGAACTAAGGAAAAGAGACACACAAAGTCTTCTTGCCCACAAACAAGGTCAGCCTATCTTTGCCCCGAGAGGGTGCAGAGTCACGCTTGCCTGACAGCTATTCGGTTGGATCTATCTTTTCTCGAAGGTTAAAAGAGCTGCGAATGTAAGAGAAATTTTCTGAATCTGAGGTCCACCTTCAGCATTACCCTGCCATCTGTCGTGCTAATTATTGGTTCTTATTATGTCTACTTGTGACTGGTGTCGAGACTGGGGAACAAGGCTGCACATGAAGCAGCGCCACGGGGAACCAGGTTTCTGTTGCACTCGTTGGTGTCTCAACGTGAGGAGCATCTCAGGTAGGACATAAAATGTCTGCTTCCAGCTGTACAATTAAATCGCCAGTTTGCATCCAGAGCCCTCCCCTGCAGGGTGTGAGACTTGATGTAAGGTGCCCGGAGGAAAGTGGACAGTGTTCTAATTAGAACAACACCCGTAAAAGCCACCAAACTCTTCTTTCTACCCGCAAAGCAATCGTGTGTGAGCTTGGGGAGACTCAGCCCGTTTCCCCTTTGTGCCCGTCCTCATCCCTGAGCTACTCACCCAGGTAAGTGTACCGTCTGTTCATGATCCCCTCGTCGTTCAGCTTGAAATAGGTGTTGTCCGTAAGGTTCAGCACTTTGACCGTCCCGGCCCAATAAAATGACCCCGGGGCACCCATCACCACCAGCTCCTACGGAAGAGAACCCAAAGGTAAACGGGGAGGGAGCTGAACAGGGTGCAGGTGAGAGCACGTCAAAAGTTCCATCAGCAGGTCCCCCCGAGTGACGGAACCCATCACACACATGGGGTCAGCAGGGACAGGGTGGGGAGAACGGAGCAAGGTGACAGAATGACTGCCATACCAGGTCCCCGCCCCAGCCCTCACCTTTGCACCTGCATCAAACGAGGAAATGGCATCACTGCACATCCTCTTAAACCACAGACTCGCAGGAAACAGTGCTCATGAACAGACCCCACGCCCTCACCCATCTTGGCCTCCGATCCCACCTGCCCATGTAGGGCAAGGAGAAAACAACTGACCAGAAGCATCTCCGCAAACACTGTGCACTACCGCTCCGGGGGAGTCCCTAGGTCCTCGCTCGGGACGCTCTTCTCAGGAATGGCACCAAAGCTGGCATTTGTGGCCCCGATGCAAACTCATGGCAAAATTATGAGGGCAGAGGGGCGCCCGGGGGCTCAGTCGGTTAAGCGTCCGACTTTCGCTTAGGTCATGATCTCGCGGTTCGTGGGTTCGGGCTCCGCGTTGGGCTCTGTGCTGACAGCTCAGGGCCTGGAGCCTGTTTCAGTCTGTGACTCCCTCTCTCTCTGACCCCCCCCTGCTCATGCTGTCTCTCTCTCTCTCTCTCCTAGAAATAAATAAAAATATTTTTAAAAAATCATGAGGGCAAAGAGGCTAAGGGAAGGACAGAGCCTCCAGTCAAGAGATACCCAGGGCGGGGGGCGGGGGTGGAGTCTGGGTAGTGAAGCGTCTCTTAGATTCAGCTCAGGTCGTGATCTCATGGTTTGCAAGTTCAAGCCCTACACTGGGCTCTGTGCTGACAGTAAGGGGCCTGCTTGGGATTCTTTCTTTCTTTCTCTCATTCTCTCTTTCTTTCTCTCTCTCCCTCCCCTGTTTGTACTCTTTCTCATTCTCTCTCAAAATAGATAAATAACTTAAAAAAAAAGCAGACTTAGAAACACAAAGACACAGTGGTCTCCAGCATTCGGGGTCGGGGCAAGTGGCTCTGCACCTTCAACGGGGCCGAGAGCAGGTCTGTGCTACAAAACCATCTAATGAGCCACACTGATGAGAGGTCCAAGTGCTCCCAAATGATGTACCTATCGAAGGCAGCCAGTGTGGACAACAGCATGGTTTCACCCTCAAGAAGAGGCATCATCACTGTGGTAAAGGAAGTGGAAATGACCGAAATGTCTAACAGCTGGAATTCTAAATCATGGTGCATCCAATTGCACAGAATCCTGCAGTGATAAAAATAGTGGAGATCTAACAGCACCGAGACAGAGTCACAAAGCGCTAGGTTAATAAGAACAGGCCAAACAGGATATAAGCTATGGTCGTGTTTTATAAAAGGAAAACTTAAGCACACAGCCAGACAAGACAAAGACCAGAAGGGTAAGCCCCAAACGTTTATGGTTTTTTCCACTGGGTGATAAGGGTTACAGGAATCCCTCCCTTCTTCTGTCATCCTCTCTCCTTTTTAAGTTTATTTATTTATTTTGAGAGAGAGAGAGTGCAAGTGGGGAAGGGGCAGAGGGAGAGACGGAGAAGGCTCCTCACTGCCAGTGCAGAGCACCACGTGGGGCTTAAATTTTATGGATTGTGAGATCCTGACGCGAGCTGAAGCTTTAACCAAGTGAGCCACCCAGGCGCCCCATCTCTCTGTCTCTCATCCCTAAAATTCTTTGTGTGTTTTTCAAAGTTCCAGAACAATGACTGGACACTGACAAGGAAGTCCCCTCCAAAAACGCACACTGCTCCAAATGGAGGCCGTACGGAGGGCAGTGCCCACTGCATCCTCACGTGCACTGCACCACCCCGCGGGGCTCCCCTTCCTTCCTTCCCAGCGGGCAATGGCGTCCCTCGACTACCCAGATTTTCCAAAGTGTCTATGCTGCAAAATCATGAATTTTTCCTTCAATAATACAAAGCACCAACTATTACGAATGGAAGATTATACTAGATACACAGACCAATGAAGTCCCTTTGTCTGGCATTTCCACGGAAAGGCGATCCGGAAACATACGAAATATTTTAGACAAAAAATTCTATCCAAAAGGGTTCAAACCGAGATAACTTTAACGGAAACCGCTCGGCTGTCCAAAAACACCCAAGGAGCAGGCCACGCACTCCTGCCTCCACCCGCCCTGGGCCCTTGGGGCCCCACACACGGCTCTGTCTCAGAAACGCCCTTCAGGGTGACCCTCCCTGCACAGCTGGCCTCAACGCCGTCAGGAGCTGCAGCTTTCCATCAGGTCCCTGAGGTTAGATCTCGCTTCAAGGCCTCTGTCTGCTGACAATTCGTAAATTCCCGCTGAATTCCCAGAGCACAAATGTCTGAAAAGACCCGCACCATCTAAAGAGCAAGAAAAGAAGAAGGGCGCGTGGGCAGGAGAGCAGGCGTGGGGCCGCGGCGGCATCGGGGCCGTGCTCTGAACAACACACGTGCTGGGGCCCGCTCGGAAAGACCCTCCTGTGCGAGCACAGGTGGAAGGGAAGCCACCAGATCCTGCCCGAAAGGCTTATTTCTGGTGATTCAGACGGTGGACGGCGGGAGCGAGACTGCATTCTCAACTACTGCGCTAAGCCGGACCCTCCGAGGTGGCTCGGTGTTTGGTAAAAGCATATCCCTTTCCGGGCCCTGGGGGGCTCTGCTGGCTGAACGGCTGACTTCAGCTCAGCTCACAATCTCTCAGTTTGAGAGTTCGAGCCCCATGTCGGGCTCCGTGCTGACAGCTCAGAGCCTGGAGCCTGTTTCAGATTCTGTGTCTCCCTCTCTCTCTGACCCTCCCCCGCTCATGCTCTGTCTCTGTCTCAAAAATAAATTTAAAAAAATTAAAAAGAAAAAGAGCATATCACTTTCCACACTCAGAGCTCATCACTGAAAACACGCAGGTGTGGGTGAATTTATCAAGTCCCTCCCCCTGTGCCCATCTGTTCTGTGCAGGGACCCTGCTAGTTCTAGAAGGAATGTTAGACAAATGATCAGTTCATCAGAGGAGAGAGACTTTTTCCTTGGGCTTGAGCTCAGAAAGGAATTTGGAATTGGTATCCAAACATGCAGGGCACAGAGGAACACAAAGACCGCCATCCCGGATACCCGCGGAGCAGAGCGCACACAGATCTGAGCCACCCACAGCCCCTCAGAAGCCAACGCCTCGAGCAATTCCAGAGACCCCCGCGAGGCTCCCTGGGACACCAGGCGGTAGGCACGTCGCTTTCTGATGACTTAGAATCAATCCAGCATTGGGGCACCCGAGTGGCTCAGTCAGCTAAACATCCGACTCTTGATTTCGAAACCAGGGCCTCAGGTCATGATCTCAGTTTGTAGGACTGAGCTCCTGTGCGCTGACAGCACAGAGCCTGCTTGGGAGTCCGTCTTCCCCTCTGTCTCTCAGATACTTAAGTAAAATATTCAAAAAATATATATTTAAAAAATAAAATAAATCCAGCTTAGAGCCTGAGAGCTGTATGTGTAATGTATCCCTGTACGGCCCCCCCAGAACATTACAAAGAGTCTATGACAAGGCAACCCCTCTCCTCAAAAACCTTTTTTCTTTTTTAAATTCTTTTTAATGTTTTATTTATTTCTGAGAGAGAGAGAGAGAGAGAGAGACAGTGTGAGCAGGGGAGGGTCAGAGAGAGGGGGAGACACAGAATCTGAAGCAGCTCCAGGCTCTGAGCTGTCAGCACAGAGCCCGACGCGGGGCTCGAACCCACGAACCATGAGATCGTGACCTGAGCCGCAGTGGCGCCCACCTGACTGAGCCCCCGGGCGCCCGTCTCCTCAAAACCCTTCAAAACCCCAGGTGTCTGTCCTCCTAGTGCTCATGCGCCCCCGCTCTGGGTGCGAACTAGAGAACCTGAAGCTGAGCCGGAGGCCCCCAGGGAGGCGCAGGGAGGCGGGTCTTCCTCAACTCCTGTGCTTGGTTTCCCGCTCACTAGGGGTGATGCCTGCACCCGTCTTCACAAGCGCCAGGAAAACGGCATCAACGCGTAGCTCCCCGCCACCCAGAGGCAGCCAATGCCGATGGCACACAGAAACGCAAGCTTCCCTCAAGGCAGAGGCCACACCGCAACTCAACTCACGGTAGCGTCCCTCCCGTCACCAGTGTGGCCTCCTCCCCAGGTACACGAGGTAGCAGAAGCCTCCAGAAGCCCAGGGCGTGGGCGTGCCTGAGAGGCCAAGGGTGCGGCGAGCAGAGGTGGGGGCGGGGCAGCTGGGCACTGAGGCTCCAGCACAGAGGTCTGTGTCCCGGACCTCACCCGCGGGTCCCCAGGCTCCCCCGCGCTGCCCCTGCACTGGCCGCGTCCCCTCTGGCTACTCACAAGGATCTGTCCCTGTCATCCTGAGCTACAAAAATAAAGATCTCAGGAAGCTCTCCCTTATCCTCAGTGACCGGCTAAATCCCACGTGGTGCCCATAACTCAAACTGCTTTGGTAACCCCTGGGTCATGGACCCTCAGGTCAGGTGGGCACTTTGGGCCGGCGTCCTTGGGGGCACACCCGGAAGGCCACAGAGCAGCTGCCTGCCCTGCGCGGGGACAGCCGAGCCCAGAGCAAGAGCAAGCCCAGGGGACGAGGTCAGCGGGAGGGCAGGCGAGGGGAGAGAGCGGCCCGACCCCTTCGACCACACTTCCTGCGCGGCCTCCACCAGCTGGGGTTCCAGAAACAAGAGAGGCCGCGAGTTCAAAGACCTCCTGTTTACGGGGGCCGCAGCCCAGGGCAGCCAGGAGAAGAGCCCGGGTCACACGGCCGCGCCCTCCACCCGCGGGCCCCACACCCGCCGCTGCTGGCCCGCCCTCCCCGGGGCCCCCAGAGCCTGGGCTTTCAGTGGCCGCCTGCGGCTTGCGCGGCGCCCCGGCCCCCCGGCCAGCCCCGCCCTTCCCCCAGCCCCTGTGCCCGGTCTCCCCCGCCCTTCCCCCAGCCCTGTGCCCGGTCTCCCCCGCCCTTCCCCCAGCCCCTGTGCCCGGTCTCCCCCGCCCTTCCCCCAGCCCCTGTGCCCGGTCTCCCCCGCCCTTCCCCCAGCCCTGTGCCCTTCCGGCTGGTGAGCCCGTAATGACCCCCCGCCCCCGGAGCTCCTTCTCTCCCTGAGTCCCCATTTCTGCGATGAGTCTACTCTTCCTCCTCCTCCCGCCGTTAAAGGAGGCGCCCTCCCTGCAGCCCACCCCCGGCTCCATCTGAGCACCCCCAGCACCCCCAGCACCCCGGGGATGGGCTAGCAATGCTGAGGGGCCCGGACCCAGCTCTCTGCTAAAAACACCGTGAGTGTCCCCTCCACCGACGACTCTCTAGACAGCCGTCTTCCCGCCGGGCACCACTGTTACCCGGCGCCCGGCTCAGAACCTTCTTCCTCTAACCCGCAGCCCCTGGCCACCCAGCCCACTGCCGCCGCCGTATATTCTCCAATCCCTCTCATCACGTTTCATTCCTGCTCTGTTGTTTTGTGTCTGGGCCACATCACAGACCCCCCAGGTCTCCCACTTTTAAAGTCCTGGCCACCCCCCCCACTTTCTCTCTCGGCACTCCTGTCCGTGGTGCCTGCCACCTGCTGTGGACTCACAGTGGCTCCCCGCCGCCTACAGAGCGGGGTTAGACTCGGCGAGACCTTGCTGGAGGAGCGGCAGCCACAGACTATCTACACGTGCGACCGCGCTGGAAGAAGAGTGTGAGCCTGCATATGGCAGGGTGGTGGCTCACATCAGCGGGGCGACAAAACTTGCCTAGCAGACCCACACGGGGAAGAGCGGCTACACAGTTAGGAAAACAGTGGAGTTTGTTTCTAGCATATAATGTTTGCAAAAATAAATCCAAGATGTATTAAAGAGATACATCTTAAAAAAGAAAAACCTGTAAAAGTACCAGAAGAAAATGTAGGTGGGTATTTTATATTTTTAGGAGAGGGATGACCTTTCTGAGAAGTCTAGAATCCAGAGAGAAAATGATTGACAGATTTGACAAAACCTTTCCCCCCCAATAGTATTTACTTGTTTATTTATTCATTCAATCTCTCTCTCTTTTCTTTTTGAATTTATTTATTCTCCAGTTAGCTAACACGGTGTAGTCCCAGGAGTACATCCCAGTGATTCATCGCTTGCATACAACACCCAGCGCTCATCCCAACAAGTGCCCTCCTCCATCTTCCCCTCCCCACAAAGCCCTCACCGCCATCAACCCTCCATTTGTTCTCTGTATCTCAGAGTCGCTTATGGTTTGCCTCCTTCTCTGTTTTTATCTTATTTTTCCTTCCCTTCCCCTATGGTCACCTGTTAAGCTT
This sequence comes from Proteles cristata cristata, assembly GCA_017311185.1. Classification (NCBI taxonomy): domain Eukaryota; kingdom Metazoa; phylum Chordata; class Mammalia; order Carnivora; family Hyaenidae; genus Proteles; species Proteles cristata. The sequence goes on along the minus strand of JAESUZ010000675.1, from coordinate 309,899 downwards.
CTCACATTCCTCACGAGTGAAATCATATATGATACGTCCTTCTCTGACTGACTTGCTTCACTTAGCATAATACTCTCTAGTCGCGGCTACTGCACGACTAGGAATTTATCCAAAGGATACAGGAGTGCTGATGTAAAGGGGCACACGCACCCCAATGCTTCTTATAGCAGTGCTATCAGCAAAAGCCAATTTATGGAAAGAGCCCAAATGTCCTTCAACTGATGAATGGATAAAGAAGATGTGTATGTATATACAACGGAATACTGCTTGGCAACGAGAAAGCATGAAATCCTGCCATTTGCAACAATGTGGGTGCAAACTGGTGCAATCACTCTGGAAGAGTGTGGAGGTGCCTCAAAAAATTAAAAAGAGAATTACCAACGTTATTTTTTAAAGTTTATTTATTTTGAGAGAGAGTGAGCACACATGTGCACATGAGTGGGGTTGGGGTAGAGAGAAAGAAAGAGAGAGAGAGAACCCAAACAGGCTCCATGCTGTCCCTGCAGAGCCTGACAGGGGGCTCGATCCCATGAACTGTGAGATCATGACCTGAGCTAAAATCAAGAGTTGGATGCTCGACCAACCAAGCCACTCAGGGGCCCCAACAAATACGAATGTTTGATGGCAGTACATTAAAGATACCATAAGCAAATTCAGACTGATAAAAAAAATTACAATACATATAAGTAAGAGATAAGAACTTAGTGTTGAAACCATTTTATATGAGCCTAAAAATCTGTTAAAAATGAGAAAAACCAGGGGCGCCTGGGTGGCTTAGTCGGTTAAGCGTCCGACTTTCGCTTAGGTCATGATCTCGCGGTTCGTGGGTTCAGGCCCCGCGTCGGGCTCTGTGCTGACTGCCAGCTCAGAGCCTGGAGCCTGTTTCAGTCTGTGACTCCCTCTCTCTCTGACCCTCCCCTGCTCACACTGTCTCTCTCTCTCTCTCTCCTAGAAATAAATAAAACATTTAAAAAAAAATGAGGAAAACCAGAACAATGGGTCAAGAACATAAACAGGCAATTTCTGGAAAAACACAAATGGCCAATATTCGAAGAACACTACACTGCGCTAATAATCAGGTAAAGGGACATGAAAACAAAACGAGGTGTCTTTTTTCATGACAAAACCCAAGCCTGCTGGTGAGAGGCTGGAGGGACAGTGACACGCGCTGGGGGTGGTCAGATGGCAAACACTTTGAAGCGCCATGTGCCAGAATGAACCCAGATTCAAATTCTGGACAGCTTCGGCCCCAGAGACTCCTCCGGGAACCGTGCCCTCGTGCACAACAGTGCCACGTGTGGGGGCCTCTGGCCCAACGCTGCCGGTGAGGCCCGTACCCCCAGCAGCCATCTCGGGTCTCCGGGGAGGCCGGGAGGCCGGCTTACAGGTGAGGCTGGAAACTCAGGAAGCCCCAGCGACCGTGTGGAGTCTGGATTTTACTGCAAGGGCACTGGGAATACAGCAGAAGGTTCTGAGCAAAGGAGCACCTCATTCTTTGCCTCATTTCTAGGAGGCGGTTGAGGCTGCTGAGTGGAGAGCGGCTGCCGTGAGGCGGGAGGGCGAGGGAAGCCAGGGGGTCCCGTGGCGGGCCGGGGCCAGGGCTACGGTGCCCTCGGTCTGCAGGGGGGCTGCGGAGGCAGCGGGAACGGGAGGCCCCCGGACAGGCTCCGGGGGCACAGGAAGTAGGCCTCCCGCATGGCTTGGGTGCAAGATGGGAACTAAGAGGGGCTTTTCTCACTTTGGCCCGAGCAGCAAGGACCATCGGTGGAACTCTGTGTAGACGGCCCTAAGAATCCCCTAAAAGTGAGGGGATATAGTAGGAATCAGAGGGTGAGGGCTGCGGGTCGGGAGGGAAGCATCGCAGGTTTATTGGTCTGAGGGTGAAAGGTAGTAACATCTCTGACTTTCTTACCTTTTCTATTTTGCTTTCTGAATTAAATGCTACATTGCTGAAATGGCGGCTGCAGGGGCTCCTGGGTGGCTCAGTCAGTTGAGCGTCTGACTCTTGATTTCAGCTCCGGTTATGATCTTGCAGTTCATGAGATCGAGCCCTGCATCAGGCTCTGCACAAACAGCACGGAGCCTGCGTGGAATTCTCCTTCTCCCTCTATCTCTGCTCCTCCCCCACTCATGCGCACATGTGCGCATTCTCTCTCTCTCAAAATAAATAAAATATACATTGAGATAGATAGACAGACAGGCAGACAGCAGCTGCAGAAACTAGGGTGGGCAGCCTTGCTCCTGATCAGAAAGCTCTGAACACTGGCGGGTGCCCCTTCCTATGGCTCTCTGGTCCTGCAGTGAGAGGAGAGCAGAAGTCAGAGAACTGGGCTCATGGCCAGAGTTTGGATTTAATCCACCATGTGATGGGACGCCACAGAGTCAGGATGACAGGGCTTGTTTGTTTGTTTTAGGTTTCTTTATTTTTGAGAGAGAGACAGACAGTGAGTGGGGGAGGTGCAGAGAGAGAGGGAGACACAGAATCCTAAGCAGCTCCAGGCTCTGAGCTGCCAGCACGGAGTCCAACGCGGGGCTCGAACCCACGAACTGTGAGATCATGACCTGAGCCGAAGTCAGATGCTCACCAACTGAGCCACCCAGGAGCCCCTGACAGGGCTTGACTTTGAAAGACTCCTCAGGCTGGTGTTCAGAAAACACAGGGTGGGGGCTGAGAACAGATTCAGACTGAGGTGATGGAAATGTTCTCAAGCCAGAGAGGCCACGGCCACACAGCACTGTGAATATAGTAAATGCCACTGGGTTGTTTGTGTCATTACAGTCAAAGGAAGGGTGCCTGGGGGGTGCCTCAATCAGCTCAACATTGACTCCTGATTTCGGCCAAGGTCATGATTTCACAGTTCAGTTAGTGGGACTGAACCCAGCATCAGGCTCTGCACTGACAGCACAGAGCCTGCTTGGGATTCTCTCTCCCCTCTCTCTCTGCCCCTCCTCCCAATCACGCTCTCTCTCAAAATAAACTTTTAAAAAATGGTCAATTTCATGTTATGTATATTTTACTACAAAAAAAAAAAAAAAAGCATCTCCAGGTGATGAGCATGGCTTTTCCAGAAGGTGATGGTGGTGGGGAATAAAAACTGTCACATTTGGGATATGCTTTAGAGGTTAAAATAATAGGACTGCAGATGAATTCTAAATTAAAAGTACTCTGGTGTTTGGGCCCGAGCAACCGCATGGATGACTGGGCCGCTTCCAGGACCTGGTACGGAACTTTGCAGACGGCACATGATCAAAATGATGCTTGAGAAATGAGGAGCTGATGTGAAGGGTAAACTCAAAGTAGGTAAGAATCACTTAAGAACAGTCCCAAAAGATGTGCCATCAGCCAAAGATCACGGTCCAAGTCTATGGTCCTTCGGGATTTGGGCGAGGAGCTGAGTCATGTAGAAAACCCTAAGATCTCTCCACCTCGGAGACAGGAGTGATGGGCGGTAATGCCTCCTACACCCTCCTCACGGCCAGCAATGAGACACAAACGTGACTGAGCAACCCCTTGAGTCAGTCCCTTCCACGGGGCTCCTTAGAGACACTGTCCAACAGGCATGGCCTCCAGATGAGCCCGCCCACCCTCCCCCAGTGCCCTCTGGCGGCAGGTGCCCCCCCCAGATTCAGCGGGCTTCCTGGACGTGACTGGGGGCGCCAGCAGGAGACCATCTCAAGAAGCTCCCGAGACCACAGTCAGCCAGGAAGCGAACTCCCGCAAGCGAGCGGCCGACACCCACCTCGGTGAAGAAGCCCGCGATCCCGGCCTGGCAGGAGCCGTGTTCCTCTCCGTACTTCTTCTTATACTCTAGAGGGGAGGGAAGGAAAGAAGAAACCAGAGCCTCATCAGCAGGTGCCAGTCGTGTGCGTCCCCGGCGCTGCCATGCGCTGGGCCCCGGGACGCCTTCCAGCCTGGGGCGCGGAAGGGAAGTCTCGGGAACGCAGCAGACCTCAGAAATCCTGGCTCCGGGGCCGTGGGGCCGCCAAGTGTCCCAGCAGACTCCCTCCACGCACACAGGGAGAGGGCCAGGCAACCATGGCGATTAAGTGGGAGCCTGGTGGCGATTATTCAATTTACTTGAGCCCCAGGAGGCAAAGGGGCTGAAAACATGACCCAGAAATGGGATGATGCGGCCATCCCTGTGTGGGGTCCCCTGGGCGACAACCAAGCCTCCCAACCCGACACTCCATGGAGCTGTAGGCGACAGGGTTTCTGCCGTCCAACCAGAAACCAGCCATCGGAGCCTGGGGCTTCAGGAAGAGGGGCCCCCACCAGGCCTGCCCCCATCGGAGCCTGGGGCTTCAGGAAGAGGGGCCCCCACCGGGCCTGCCCCCATCGGAGCCTGGGGCTACAGGGAGAGGGGCCCCCACCGGGCCTGCCCCCATCAGAGCCTGGGGCTTCAGGAAGAGGCCCCCACCGGGCCTGCCCCCATCGGAGCCTGGGCTTCAGGAAGAGGGGCCCCCACCGGGCCTGCCCCCATCGGAGCCTGAGGCTTCAGGGAAGAGGGGCCCCACGGCCTGCCTCTGGCAGAGCCTCCCTGGGGCTACAGGAGAGGGGCCCCACCCGGGCCTGCCCCCATCGGAGCCTGGGGTTTCAGGGAAGAGGCCCCCACCGGGCCTGCCCCCAGGAGCCTGGGCAGGGAGAGGGGCCCCCACCGGGCCTGCCCGGCGGAGCCTGGGCTTCAGGAAGAGGGGCCCCACCGGCCTGCCCCCATCGGAGCCTGGGGCTTCAGGAAGAGGGGCCCCCACCGGGCCTGCCCCCATCGGAGCCTGGGGCTACAGGGAGAGGGGCCCCCACTGCCTGCCTCCTTCGGGGCGGAGCCTGGGGCTTCAGGAAGAGGGCCCCCACCGGGCCTGCCCCCATCGGAGCCTGGGGCTACAGGGAGAGGGGCCCCCACCGGCCTGCCCCCATCGGAGCCTGGGGCTTCAGGGAGAGGGGCCCCACCGGCTCTGCTCCCCATCGGAGCCTGGGGTCAGGAGAGGGGCCCCACCGGCCTGCTCCCCGGCGGAGCCTGGGGCTTCAGGGAGAGGCCCCACTGGGCCTGCCTTCGGCGGAGCCTGGGGTTTGTGGGAGGGGCCCCCACTGGGCCTGCCCCGGCGGAGCCTGGGGCTACAGGGAGAGGGCCTCATCGGGCCTGCCCTCGGCGGAGCCTAGCTTCTAGGGAGAGGGGCCCCCACTGGCCTGCCTCTCGGCGGAGCCTGGGGCTACAGGGAGAGGGGCCCCACCGGCCTGCCTCGGGGCGGAGCCTGGGGCTACAGGGAGAGGGGCCCCATCGGGGCCTGCCTCCTCGGCGGAGCCTGGGGCTTCAGGGAGAGGGGCCCCCCCCTGGCCTGCCTCGGCGGAGCCTGGGCTACAGGGAGAGGGGCCCCCACGGGCCTGTACCGGCGGAGCCTGGGGCTACAGGGAGAGGGGCCCCCACCGGGCCTGCTCTCGGCGGAGCCTGGGCTACAGGAGAGGCCCTGCCCGGGCCTGCCTCGGCGGAGCCCAAGCAGGGAGAGGGCCCCACTGGGCCTGCCTCGGCGGAGCCTGGGGCTTCTCAGGGAGAGGGGCCCCACTGGCCTGCCCGGCGGAGCCTGGGGCTACAGGGAGAGGGGCCCTCACTGGCCTGCCTCCCGGCGGAGCCTGGGGCTTCAGGGAGAGGGGCCCCCACTGGGCCTGCCCTCGGCGGAGCCTGGGGCTAGAGAGGGGCCCCCACCGGGCCTGCCTTCGGCGGAGCCTGGGGCTACAGGGAGAGGGGCCCCACCGGGCCTGCCCCCGGCGGAGCCTGGGGCTTCAGGGAGAGGGGCCCCCACCGGGCCTGCCCCCCCACTCGGTTACACTATGACTGACGGGGCATGGTGACACTGTACACTGACACCGCCATCTTCCATAAAAGGGGGCGTTCTCTCCAGGTCAAACAAACACAAAAGGAGAAGTTCCCTTCCTCTAACGCTCCGGCACTCTGACCCGACAAACGGGGCATTCTGTGACCAGCTGGCTGAAATGATTACATGAGTAAAGACACAGAGACAAAGAGACATTCTGCTCGGGTGACTCTAATTAATTACACATAAAACTGACACTGCCAGATACAGGTTCACAGCTGCCTGCTGGGCGCCTGCTGGGCACCTGCCGGCCCAGGCTACCCACAGAATAACCCAGTGATCCCCAGGTCACCCTCGGCTCTTGGCACACCTCTGCTACCATTAAAGGCAATATACTTAATTTTGAAACAAAATAAATAATACAGAGGAACAAGGAAGCTATGATTGCAACACAATGCCACTTCCTGCAGCTCGAGTGTGCACAGCGCAGGAGAAGGGGGAAAGGGCCCTGGGGAAATATACACAGTAATTCAGTTTCTAACAACACTCACCGCAGAGCCTGGTAACATTTTCCAGTAAGTGGCCATTAACCGACTGCTAAATTACAACGGAATGTCAATTGAGTTACTCCTCTTCCTTGAGAGGCTAAATCAGTTCCTCCCGCCTTGTTCTGTTATTACAAGGAGAATTCACAGGCCTGCCAGAAAGCAACCCAGGGACAATGGGCCTCGCCTGTTCTCTGCAAAAATCTTGCACCAGGGCTGGGAGTGGGGCTTATGCAAAGTCATAAAGAGATCACACATCAAACTGTCTGATGGCAAGAATAAAAATTAATGCTAAATCCTACATCAAATAGCATAATGGCATGAAGGATCCAAGCGTCCCAACCCAAACAGTTATATTAAATCTGAAGGTCCGGCAGAAAGCACATCCACCCCCACTGCCTCCAGGGGTTAAGCAGCCAAATGTAACTCTCAAGCAAATGGACCAAAGCAAATTCACACTCCACCAGCTGAACGAAGGGACAGCTCAGGACACAGCAGTTCAGCCTCATAAATGTAGGACATGAGTAAGAATTATGCAGGAATCTGTCACGTTTTAAAGAAAACGGCCCCAAGGTCTCCTGTGTAACAAGGACTCCAAAAATAGCAGATATGAAAATGTGTCTTTCTCCCCCTCATCCCCAAACTGTGCTGGTCATTCTATGCCAGGAGCAGGACGCGGGGCTCCCGAGGGACCCACAGCCACACTGGGAGCTAGGAGTTCCCCCCCAGCCCCGGCCCCAGGAGAAAGTCCTGAAGGTCCCCCTGCCTCAGCCAGCATCGAGGTGCCCTTAGAGGCCAGCCCCAGGCCCCCCAAGCTGGGACTGCCTCATCAGAGGGCTGAGGGCCAGGGACACAGAGGAAACAGGCACCACCCCACCAGCTTTGACTTTCTGAGACCCAAGGGTTTACACCCACCTTCTTGGGATGCTCTGGAACAAAGGATCAAACCACGCGGGGCCCCTGACTAGAACCCAGAGCGCTGACCTCCCAGAAACTTCCATGACTCTGATTAACCCCTTCAACTTGGAACAGAATCCAGTCCTAATGTTTTCCCCTCACCCCATCCCACCAACATACTTCGAGGCAGGGAAGGCAGTCATGGCAACTCAAGTGTAGAAAGAATCGACTGGGGTGACTGGATCAGATACTTCCATATTCACAGCCTTCCAGAACTCCGGCTCAGAACAGCTTCTCTGTCCAGTGAGCCTGCAGGCATCTGCAAATCGCACCCTCTCCCCATCACAGCATGTGTTCGTTCACCACGGCTGATTCAACACCAGGAGGAACCGATTCACCCCCCTGCCCCCAGCACCAGCCGCGTGCCAGCTGCCAGCGCATTCCCGCGCTGGGATGCTCAGGGAAGGGGCGCACGCACGCTGCTCTGTGCACAGCCCCAAGGCCCGGGCGACCGAGCACGTTCCTCCAGCCGCCAGCACCCGAGCTCTCGAACACACACAAAGGTGTGTGCCTTGTACCTTTGTCCCCACCACTCTGCCGCCCTGACTTCTGCCTTCCAATCCAGTCAGGCTCCCTGGTCGCCCACCCCAGCCTTGCTTGAAAAGAAGTTGTGTTCTGGGTGCCAGGAGTCCTGGGTTCCCTACCTGGGGCCACCACTGACCCCAGAGGCTGAAGGAGGGCAGCGGTGACGGTGACTGCAGCAGGTCAGAGACCCACAGGATTGACGTTTCTGGGCTTTCTACCCCTAGATTGGCTACTTCTACCGTGGGCAATTCCGTGTCCTTTGAGGGCTCCTAGAATACTCAGGTCCGGATCCTGAGAGGGCAGGCAAGCCCCTGTGCCACGAGCTCTGAGAAGGGCGGCAGGCGTGGAGACAAGAAGCTGCCCCATCCCGCGTCCCCAAGAAACCCCCAGGTCACGATGCCCTCCCCCACTGAGAAGTCCAGGCAGTGCAGGCTGGAAGGATGGGGGTGGGGGGCTCCAGACCCCTGTGTTCCCAGAAGAACTTCCGCACAAACACAGGCTGCGGGCCCTGCACTGGCGACCCCGGCACGTCCACACCGTCTCCCCCTGCCCCACGGAGGTGGCCGGGCAGAGAGCTACAACAAGCTGGCACCTCTCCCCGTTTCTGCCGTAGAGCAAAAGACTTCTCGCCCTGAAGCAGCAGGGGGGTCGCGCTTGGCATGGCCACAGCACGGCCGCAGTGAGCGCCGAACGCCGTGAAACCCAGCAGGGCCGAGTCTGGGACGCCGGCGACGCGGCTGGACAAGGGGCCTGGAAATCCCAGGGCGGGGGAGGGACAGGTCGCCGTGGGCGGGTTGGAATTCCTCGGCCTGCGTCACACACGGATTCACTGGGTCGAATGGCTCCTCCATTCTAAAAATGGTAGTATTTTCCTTGGTTTAGCTGCTGGTTTTACTAAACCTTGTCTAAACAGAAGGCAATTCAGAGAGGAAAAAAATACTGGTTTCCAAATGTTCACAACCCACAACTCAATACATGGAGCTTACACTAATGAATTTTAATTCATTCAAGAATTTAACTGGGTAGGGTCACTTCCTGTGCTCTTCCCAGGTGCTGGTGGCATAAAACCAACCCAGGGAAAGGCCAGATTTACATACAGCCTAACATATCATTCCTTCCAATCTCTCTTCCTATGTGAGAAAGGTTCAGCTCTCAAAGATAATCTGTGCAATGTATCAATTTCACAATTATCTTTCCCATAACTCCTGAACTTAGCCACGAAAGAGAGGGAAAAAAATAGCTTTCTAGTCTTAAATCATTTCTGAATTGTCACTCAATTTCTTTTTTTCTTTCATAGTTTATTGTCAAGTTGGTTTCCATATAACACCCAGTGCTCATCCCCACAAGTGCCCTCCTCCATGCCCATCAACCCACTTCCCCTCCCTCCACCTCATCTGCCCTCAGTTTGTTCTCAGCATTCAAGAGTCTCTCATGGTTTGCCTCCCTCCCTCTCCCCACTATTTTCCCCCTTCTTCTCCCCCACGGTCCTCTGTCAAGTTCCTCCTAATCCTCCTATACGTGCAAACATATGATATCTGTCCTTCTCTGCCTGACTTATTTCGCTCAGCATCACACCCTCAAGGTCCATCCATGTTGCTACACATGGCCAGATTTCATTCTTTCTCATTGCCATGTAGTATTCCATGGTATAGATAAACCACATCTTCTTGATCCGTTCGTCCGTTGATGGACACTTAGGCTCTTTCCATGATTTGGCTATTGTTGAGAGTGCTGCTGTGAACATTGGGGTACATGTGCCCCTATGCCTCAGCACCCCTGTGTCCCTTGGGTAAATTCCTAGCAGTACTATTGCTGAGTCATAGGGGAGTTCTATTGTTCATTTTTTTGAGGAATCTCCACACTGTTTTCCAGAGGGGCTGCACCAGTTTCCATTCCCACCAACAGTGTAGGAGGGTGCCCAATTTCTGAGCGAATACCTAGTAACTAATTATTAAGCTGCAATTTAGAGAACAATAAATTTGGGCAGGCAGATCTCTACTAGTAAGAGGACAGCTCAACACGTAAAACTGAAAAGATGAAACTTTCCTCAGTTGCAAGGACCACAGTCTAAATGGTGGGGAAAAAAGTAAATAACCTAAATAGCTAGGTTAGAGAGGAAGGGAAGCCACTTTATCAAAATAATTAACAATTAGGGGCGCCTGGGTGGCACAGTCGGTTGAGTGTCCAAGTTCGGCTCAGTTCGGCTGGATTCCTTACAGCAGCCTGAAATGACCAAGGCAATGCACATTGTGTGATCTTTCGTCCCTCTAAAACAAAGTGCCCCTGAACATGGGACGGTCGTATCCCAGCCAGAGTCCCACCCAGCTCCTAGAGGAACAGAATTCACATGATGACCGAGACTACCAGACTCATGGAATAAGTACCCCTGACGCATGGACACACCACTGTGCGGATGTGATACCAAATGCTTACAGTAAGGAAAGATCTAGGACGTAGAGCAGATGGGCCTCCCAGTAAAATGTTATCAGGCTGAGGGCCCCCATCTGCCCCCGGCACCTGCTAGAACTTGTCTATAGTCTGTGTCTACAATTACAGCCACAACATAGCTTGAGAAGTCTCTAGCATGGAGCCCTGACATTTCAGGGTACAATTATGACACAACGGGAGACTGTGCTGAGTGATGGGCCACCGCACCCCAATAGTCACGGAGAAAACCCACAACCCAACGGAACAGGTGGGACAAAGGAAACTGCTCTAAACTTAAAAGTCAACAATCCTTTCTCTGCTTAATGAGCCTGTGACCTTCACCAACCTCCCCAAGCCTGTTTTCTCTCCTGGACAATGGGGATAAGAATACTTGCCCCCAAAATGAGGTCACTACTCAGTAGGATCATATATGTTAAGTACCTAACCCGGATACCTGGCAGCTGGCAGGTAACTCTGAAACTGTTAGTCTGTCTGAGAGGAATAAAGGCCGGGATACCCATTATACAGATTTGCAGTTTTAGGCGAGGAGACCCTAACACGTGGGCCTCCACAAGGAAAATATTAGATGACACGGTTTGAAGAGTCAATCATTCCACAGCGTGCACAGAAACATGTCGGGAATACAGGATATATTTGTGCCCGTGGTCAAATTCTTGGCACCAAAATGAAACTTGATGGGATTCCCAGAGCCCCAAGGGCCACTGCCACAGACGGAGCTGGCCTCCTCCTCTGGCCCTGGCTTTTCCCTCTGGCCACCCTCGCTCTCTCCCTGCCTCAGGGTCCCTCTCCGCCTTCACTGGCTATAATGCAGAACTACATCTGCTTTTAAATTTGCTGTATTTACTTAAATGAGATAATGTTTATGAAAGCTCTGTAGAAACCATAAAGTCCTATGTAAATGTAGAGTTCTTTATTTAATAAAAATTTATAGGGTTTGTTCTTGAATTTTTAAATGGAGCAACTCAGCCTTTTACAGTTCTCTCCAAAACAAAATAAAACCACAAGACAAGACAAAACCTCAAATACTTTTTGTTCGTAAATGGGCCTCAATTGATATTTATCCCCAGTAGAGGCTTGGCATTGGGAAACACTTCACATCTGAATGGGTGATCTATTTCCTTCCTTAGAAATAAGCACTGTCCTGAGAGATGCAAAAGCCAAGTGGGAATAAAAGGCCAGTCACCCCCAGATAATAGACAGAAAGTGGCACAGAAATCTTTGGAATCAGTGGGACAATTTTAAAGCACAGTAAAATTTGATAAATTCAGACCCTAACAATTGCTAACTTGAGAAGGTTTAAACATGGCATGAATGAAACTTGAGATCATCTACCAAAAAAAAAAAAAAGGGATGAGGAGAGCCCACCAAGCAAATAAATCATGTAAACAAGATCTTTAAGGATATTTAAGAAATTGTAATCTTTTCACAGAATCTTCAAGTCATTGTTGTCATATCCAACTTTCTATACCCTTCGTTATCCAGTCATTAAAGCAGGGTCAGCTAGAAACCTCAGAAGGGTTTAGGATATACTCTAACAGCGTTATGTTAATTCGAAAATTAACTTAAGTGAACTGAGTGTTCACCCTGAGCTACGAACTACATTCGGCACCTTACGTGCCTACTAACACCTCTTTAAGGGATTAATCTCCCCATTTGTACAGATGAGGGCCCTGAGGCTCAAAGGGCCGACCCAAAGTCACCCAGACAAAGCAGGAGCTCCGGGTTCAACCACAGGAACAAGCGAGCGGTGACAGATTCTGAAGCTGGGTCTCGTATTCAGCGTTGCTCTGACTGCACTTCGTGACCAGTGTTTTACCTGGACTATGTTTTGTCAACTTAGCAGAGTGGCTCCCCGGTTTTTCCATATTAGTGAGGCTTTTCGGTCACAGTAAGAAGATGGCTAGTTTACAGGGCGCCCCGCTCCTGCCGAGGTCTGGCTGCCTTCCTCAGTGGGCTCAAGGGCAAGGGACGAAAGATCTCTGCCTGAGCAATGCACTGACCTAACTTTCGGGAGCCCTCAAGTCGGGCTCGGCTAACAGCACCAGGTTTACAGCACTTGCTCTTCAGTTTACAAATAGCGCCCCCCTCATGGTCGCACTGAGCCCCCCTTATGGTCGCACTGAGCCCCTCGCTTTCCCGCACATTCCGATGAGACCAAACGCCACGTGGGAGCAATGGCTGTTCCAGCAGCACGTGGAAACGAAGCGGCTGACTGCATGGTACGTGCACTGGCTTATTTTACTTTGGGTCCTAAATTCACTTTTGTTTCCCATTCCCTCTACATTTCCTGGTTCCAAACAGGATATTCTGATAGCATTTCCCACCCAACCAGAAACAGGAAGCACCTGAAAAGTCATGAGAAAAATGCCCTTGTGCCAAAGATCAATATTTTAAGAATTCAAAAGTTTGAGACAGTTTGGACAGGGGCCCACATACCTCGAGGCTTTCTTCTATTAAACCAACCTTGCAACGTTCTGAAGAGAGCGCAGGTGACCCTCAGAGAGACCCACAGGAAGGCCACAATGAAAGAACAGTGTGTGGCCCTTCTAAGCATTTCTGAAGTTTCTCACGAGCCCCTCACAATAACCTTCAGAAGTCACGTAATGGAGGCATTACAGCACGTATGCCCACGGAGGGCCCAGCCACAGGCGTGAGGCCACAGAGGCGCGGCAGGGCGGCCCGACCCAGCCGCCCACGCCCCTCAGTGGCCCTGCAGCTCTTCCACAAAATGCACACTCAGCAGCAGCTGGGTCCCTTCCTCCCCTGCAGCACCCGCCGCCATGCCCAATATGGATTCTACCATGTTCCTTTCGTCCATGAGCCCCAGTTGGCCACAGACTCTATGTGGGGTCCATTCCTCCAGCTGCAAAATGAAATAAGCTGTCTTAGTGCCATTTAGACCCGGGGTGCATTTGAGTCCTTGGGGAGGGCGCCCTGCGGTGTATACACTGGCATGAAATTCTCTCCCCACACAGCTCTCCCACTTGTGAAACATCATGTTTCCATGATTTTCCCCTATAGATTGGGAACTTCTTGACAGCCGGGACTGTGTCACTTGGGTCAAGAGGCACCTCAGATGATGTGGACTCTATTCCTAGTAGACACAGCAGTCATCCCCATAGTGATTAACAAACACTTGCCTAGCATATAGTACATTAGCACAGAATACAGACTACAAGCATATATACGCTTAGTACGCACGCACGTGTACACACACACACACACACACACGCTGGGCATTATTCTACAAACTTACAAGTTTGAATTCACTTCATCTGAACTCACTTCCTCCTCTTCACAGACCCCTTAGCTTAGGCACAGCTTAGCACATTAACAAGTGCCCGGACTTGAACTCTGGCCGTCTAGGTCCAGAGTCGTGCTCTGAGCCCCTGTGCTACCTTACCTCTCCGTTGCACGACACATGAATAACAGAATGAAAAGAAAAACTTGGCCTTGAGCAAGGCACACCACATCTCTAGACCTCAACAAAGATAGGCTGGCCGAGATCATATCCAAAAGGTCCTGTCAAATTGTGAACTATTTCCATTGTACGGTACTTAGCAGTAATGGGATACCCGCTTGGAACAGAGAGCTTGAGTCACTGAGTTTTTCCACATTAAGAGGAAATCTGGAAGCTTTAAGACCAAGAGTCCACAAAACTGGAGGTGGACGTCCCCCAAGTCAACAGAGCGACTGTTCCAGGGCTGCTCTTCTACCCCAATCCCCCAACCCCACGAACAAGTTAAGACACGGACGTGTGTGTGTCGGTGGGAAAGGAGGATTAGGGAGGGGGGTGGAGGGACCACCATTTTGCTAATTTTTTGGCTGCCTCCACTTGGCCGTCATTAAGTCAAGGAACAGTGAAAGAGTAATCCTGGAAGCCTGGGCTATCCCACACCCACTGTTGTGTGAGGAGTCTGGGATCATGACACAAGCCCATGTCAGCTTCAACTGCATAATAACCACAAAGTCTCTGTGACAAATAGCAGGCATTCGTTTCTCACTCCCACTCGTACAGATCAGCTGGGGTCTGGCTGCAGGTTCCGTTCAAGTCTGTTCCACACGTAGCTCTGGGAACAGTGAGCCATGGGGCCACGTTCTATGGTGAGGATCCCAAGCACCCAGAAGGGGAAGAAACACACAGCACGTCTGAAGGCCTAGGCTCCGAGCCCACACACGCTTGTGAATGAGGGACACGTGCGGCACAGACTTTCCCCAACCTGCCGCCTGGCCCTGCTGCGGCCCTCCGTTTCCAGCTGCCTGCCGAGCGCCACGCCAGAGCCGCCAGCAACGGGGAAGGCAAGTAGGGCCTGTATCTGAGAGCACCGACACCCAAAATGTGTACATTTGGAGAGTCCGATCACCCTTGTTCTGTGAGGGTTGCCGACTGGCTCTTATTAAATTCTCATTTAAACTGGAAATGTCAAAACACACACAGAGATCACCACTAACCAAGAGGGCACAAAACGACTTGCTGAGGTGATGACAAAGTCAAATCCCAGCCCTACCGTTTACTGCACGAGCGACCTTCACAACTCACTTAAACGGATCTCAGCTTCCTCATCTGTAACCGGAGAACAGCAACACCGAAGCCCTCCTTTGCCCCCCACCCATTTCCCCTGGGCCCTCACCATTTCCGTGATGCAGCCTGGCCGCCAGCACCTGCATCTCTCTGCCAGGGGCCTTCCCCTGCCCCCACGCACAGCAGGACAGATGGTGGACCGACTCCAGCCCCCACGCTCCCCAGGTGGGTAATCCAAGGTGTGTTCCATGCCGGCCCCAGAGCTCCCCAGAGACTTGCCCCTGATGGAAGCCTGTAGGCTGCCATCTCTTCCCTTTCTCACTTCCCACACCACCCCCCAGCCCCCGTGTCTTCTAGAATGACCTCTATAAAACTCCCAAGCGAAGAAGAATAGCTATTTTCTATGGGAGTGTAAAGATGAAGAGAGAGAATGTGTAAAGCCCCCAACCAGGGCTGGCCTGGTGCCGATCTCACACATGACAGACACGTTGGAGGCGTGAGCCATGGTGGCTGGCGGTACACATGACACCAGGCTCCAGCGACCACCTCAGAGGTCTGTCCTTTTGCATCGCGAGGCTTATGGCGGAATGTAGAGGACACACTGGGGACGGCAACGTGTCCCTGTTTCACATCTTCTGGGAAAAGCCACATGCTGGTCCCATCGCATCACTACTTTGGAGCCCATCATCACTGCCTCCAGCGCCCGGAGGGATGGCCTCACCTCTCCCAGGGCCAACCAGCTACCCAAAAAGCTGTTCCAGGGCGTCTGCCTTTTTTGCTGGGGAGAGAAGTGAGAGGTGGCCTGGGGCAGCCGAGCACCACCACAGTCCCTTGTTTGTGTATGTAGCGATCTACCCTGCCTCTTGACCGACTACACCTATTTTTCAGATGAAGCTTTTCTTTGATGGGGGCAATGCAGAGACAAACAGAGCCAGAGTTCAAGCTCCCCACGTGTCCCGGCGACAGCTGACCGAATGCTGACACAGAGGAAGAGAACAAGGCTCACCCTCACGGAAGGATGGGTCGTGTCTCCCGCAGGGACCCTGTGGGGCCACTGTATGGGACACCTGCTTGGGACACTCGTGTCCCCTTCAGGGCCCTGGAGGGTCCTCCATGAGGCAGAAAAGTGAATGTGTCCAGACAGCATTTTTCACAACCACTTTTGGTGGGCACAAATTTGGAACCTGGGAAACCCCAGGGAGACCCAGAGGAAATGTAGACACAGGCTGGTGGAGACTTCAATCCAAACAAATAAATTAGGGAGATGATTAAAATATAACCAGCACAGCACTTAAAGAGGCAATGAGTTCTATCTCACTTGGAATTAAGCAATGAAAACCTTAGTATCAAGCTATGAAACTGATGAAAAGGAGAGCGTTTCCTGAATCCTTAAAGCTCAAGTTCAACTGAGCTAAATAACATCACTTTGATCGGCTCAAAAGCATTTTTTTAATAAAAATGATGATAATGATCAGCTCATGGTCCCAGTGCCCAGGTGTTTGGGGGTTTTAAGCAGGGAGATTGAGAAAATACATTTCCCTCCAGGATCCTAAGTGCCCCTTGGCAAGGCCTTAAAACTGCCATGAGGGTGCACAGAGCAGATGGGAGGGAAAGTCAGCCACGCGATGTTACGGAACAACTGAACCCTGTGTCTCCTCCTGCCCCTGCCTCAGGACTATCTGGACCAACCTCGGAATTGTCGGGCGAGGACATCGAGGTCCAGAGAGAGAAAGTATGTTTCCCAAGGCTGCACAGCATGTGGCAGGGCCCAAAAACCAACTTCTGCCTGATGGCTTGGCTGAGGCCCAGCGAATTTTGGTCTGAGGCTTCACATAGCTCCGTAAGCACCGCGGAGCCTGGGGCAGGGCGGGGCAGGGCCTGGAGCCATGGCCCCCTGGTCACCCCCTTCCCTGGCAGGGCCGTGGATGCCAGGAGGCCAACCGGGGACCAGTGCTGTCCTCTGGTCAGTTTGGAAAGCTGAGGGAAACGGAGAGGATGGGGGTGGTGGAGGGGTGGGGTGGGGCTGGGCGAAGGGAGAGTCAGCAGTGCTCACCTTCATAGCAGGGGATCAGCGTCCTGCCTTTGGCCTGGAGGTTGGACGGGATGATGTAACAGAAGCCATGGGGCAGGATGTGGTCTGTTTCATAGTAGATGTTCTTCCAGCGGTGGGCACAGGCCTAAGGGACAGAGAGGGGTCAGAGCAGGAAGTCAGCCTCAGCAGGTCCCAAACCAGAGCCCAGGCGACGCCAGGTGGCTGTGCGGGAGGAGAGGGGCAGAGGAGCCAGAAAGCCACGCTCCCACCTGCCCCGCCACAGCTGTGCGCCAGGCACTGTTTGGGGCACCAGCAACCTACAGGAGCGAGCCCCAGGAGGCTCCTAGGAAGCGACAGGAAACAAACATGTAAACTAACAAGGGTTGTACCTAGTGCTGAGCACCGGGAAGGAAAGACCTGGGGTTACGGGACACAGACTCCGAAGGTAGGACGGATGGAGGTCAGGGAGACAGGAGAGCGAGCCAGCCACGCTGAGTGTGCAGGAAAGATTGTTCCCAGAGAGGGGTCATCGGGTGCAGAGGAAGCCCCTGAGAAAAGCTTAAAGGCTCGAGGGAAAGGAAGGTGGGCTGGGCTGCACTGTGGTGGAAGGGAAGAGGTCAGAGAGGGGATAGCCAGTCCACGGGGTCTTACAGACCTTAGTGGACGTGCAAGGGAAGCGGACGGAGTCTACACAGGTGAGTGGCATGCTCTGGTTTACAGTTTAGAGAGAGAACGGCCGCAGTGTGGGAACCACAGGTGGGCAAGAGTGGAAGTGAACGTCCAGGCGACGATGGATGCTGGCCTGGCCCCGGGGCGGGGGAGGGCAGTGGAGAGGAGGGGAGGGGACGGCTTCAGGACTTCAGGGATGTGCCCTGGGGAACGAGCAGCGGGAAAGCAGGAAAAGGAAACCAAGTGAAGACTAAGATAACAGCCAACAGCCACCCTGAGGCCCTCAGGTTGAGGGCAGAGGGCCCCGAGGCGGGGGAGAGCTTGGCTTGTATGAGCGGGGAGCTCCTTAGGGACAGACAGAGCTCCTGGTCTGCTCTCTGGGCAGCCTCTCGGCGCTGGAGTTGGACAGATGCTAGACTGGAATTCGGGAGGGGCGCATCCTGCCCCACCCACCACAGAACTCCCCCAGCCTCACACTCAGACATCACTGCCCACTCCAGTTACGTGTGTGTGTGTGTGTGTGTGTGTGTGTGCACGCATGTGACCTCACACATCCTCAAGATCCACAAGTCTGATTAGGGGCCGACCCACTTCCCCCGAAGGCATACACTCTGCCCACTCTGTTTCTCATGGACACACACCACTCACTTTTGCTCCCAGGTCACTCTGGTCTACAAATATATTTTCTTAAAATAATGCATTTTCAAAAATCAGAGTTTTTGTTTGTTTGGTCTAAAGCTTATTTATTTTGAGGGTGAGAGAGAGTGGGTAGGAGCAGAGAAAGAAAGGACCCCAAGGAGGCTCTGAACTACCAGTCAGGAGCCCAATGTGGGGCTCGATCTCATGAACCATGATATTATGACCTGAGCCAAGATCAAGAGTCAAATGGTCAACTGACTGAGCCACCAAATATTCTGGTGCCCCCAAATCATCAGAGCCTTTAATTTCTTGGTTTCTTTCCTTCAAACACTCAACAGGTCTCAACATTCAGCATCTACAGGGCCCACATTTGACTTCTTCTGCAATGCTAGAGGGAGGCCAGAGGCATCTTTGGAATTCCTGTTTTCAATGTGGGAACCCCAAGTGTCAGAGTGGCTCCTTTAAGTCTCAGCGCTAGAAGTGCTGCCAACCAGACCAGACCCCACGGCGGCAGGGTCCTCCTGGTCTCACTAGGAAACATTTCCCATTTTCCATTTAAAAGTTCCTGTTCCTGCAAAATCCCTACCAAAATAACACGGGCATCCTTCACAGAGCTACAACAATCAATCTTAAAATTCGAATGGAACCAGAAAAGACCCCAAATAGCCAAGACAATCCTGAAAACGCAAACCAAGACAGCATCACCGCCCCAGACTTCAGGCTGTATTACAAAGCTGGCATCATCAGGACAGTATGCTACTGGCACAAGAACAGACACTCAGATCAATGAAACAGAATAGAGAACCCAGAAGCAGACCCACATCTTCAACAAAGCAGGAAAGAGTATCCAATGGAATAAAGACAGTCCCTTCAGCAAATGGTGCTGGGAAAACTGGAGAGCGACATGCGGAAAAATGAACCTGGACCACCTTACACCATACCAAAAATAAACTCAAAATGGATGAAAGACCTAAATGTAAGGCAGGAAGCCATCAAAATCCTCGAGGAGAAAGCAGGGAAGAACCTCTTTGACCCTCGCCGCAGCACCTTCTTACTGACCATGTCTCTGGAGGCAAGGGAAACAAAAGCAAAAATGATCTATTGGGACCTCATCAAAATAAAAACCTTCTGCACAGCTTGGGGAATATCAGCAAAACTAAAAGGCAACTGACAGGATGGAAGAAGATATTTGCAAATGACATATCAGGTAAAAGGTTAGTATCCAAAATCTATAGAGCTTATCAAACTCAATACCCAAAAAACAATCCAGTGAAGAAATGGGCAAAAGACATGAATAGACACTTCTCCAAAGAACACATACAGATGGCCAAACAACACATGAAGAAAATGCTCAACATCACTCATTATCAGGGAAATACAAATTAAAACCACAATGAGATACCACCTCATACCGTCAGAATGGCTAAAATGAACAACTCAGGCAATGACAGATGTTGGTGAGGATGAGGAGAAAGAGGAACTCTTTTCACTGCTGGTGGGAATATGAACTGAAGCAGCCTCTCTGGAAAACAGGATGGAGGTTCCTCAAAAAGTTAAAACTAGAACTACCGTATGACCCAGCAATTGCACTACTAGGTATTTATCCAAGGGATACAGGTGTGCTGTTTCAAAGGGGCACATGCACCCCAATGTTCATAGCAGCGCTATGGACAATAGCCACAGTATGGACAGAGCTCAAATATCCATTGATGGATGAATGGATAAAGAAGATGTGGTACACATATACAATGGAGTAATCCTCAGCAATCAAAAAGAATGAAATCTTGCCATTTACAACTACGTGGATGGTATTATGCTAAGCGAAATTAGTCAGAGAAAGACAAGTATCATATGACTTCACTCATATAAGGATTCTAAGACACAAAACAGATGAATATAAGAGAAGGGAAGCAAAAATAATATAAAAGCAGGAAGGGTGACAAAACATAGGAGACTCTTAAATACGGAGACCAAACAGAGGGTTCCTGGAGGGGTTGTGGGAGGGGGGATGGGCTGAATGGGAAGGGGCATTAAGGAATCTACTCCTGAAATCACTGTTGCACTATATGCTAACTAACTTGGATGTAAATTAAAAAATAAATTAATTTTTTAAAAAGTCCCATTCTGCCTGAGAAGCAGTGAAACCCACCCCCTGGGGGGATCTAGGAGCTGCTGTTCTTACCGCCCCACCCAGAGGTCCCAATGCCCCTAAGATAACCGCTCTGGGGCCGAATGAAATACGGTCATAGGTCACCAAGGGAGAGAGGGGCCTCCTTGCGGGGCTCACCCCTCAGATGCTCCTGTGATGAAAACCACTGCCTGCCAGCCTCTCTGGTCTTCATTCCTTCACATCAGCCACCCGCAGGGCCCCTGAAGATAAGGCCACTCGCTGCCCAAGGGCAGAACTACCGGAAGTGTGGCTCTGCCCACACATTGGTTCCTGCCCTATGAGATTAAACTGCATAAAACAATCCTTGTTATCACTTATGCTGCAAACCACCTTCATTCCTCCCCACCTGATCCTGTTTGGTGCCGACAGCACATTTCTCGAGGACTTGCACAAATCTATCACAGAGCACATGATCGCTCCATTCCACCAAGTCATCGATTTTTAAAATTTTTAGTTCGGACTCAGTTCTGATGGCTTGCAAACTTGAATCACTCATCTAGTTGGCTGAAAATTACCTCCAGTTTAGCTTATAGATTCGGCAGAGCCCTTGGCTTCTAGGGCTTCCCATGTTTTATTGCACTTCCAGGCTGGAGGGACCATAAAGAGAGGCGGGTATTTATCATAGGGCATGCTGGCTCTTCTAAGGAAGGACATTCCGCATTTAATATCTAGTTTATAGTCTCCTCATTTGTTTTTGTTTTTTTTTTAAGTGCCATAAACTGTTTAAGGAGTGATCTTGGAGAATTCCTAGAAAATCCAAATATTGCATTTCACAGTAAACTAAACTAAAATTAAGGCATACTGTGAGGTCAGAGATCAAAGTGTCAAAGGCAGTACACATGTAGGAAAACAGAGAAGAGTGTTTCTGAATATAAATTACAGAAAGAAAAGACTGTTTAGCCCCGATAATCATTATATATACACACACACGTCAATCTGACTCCTACATTAAAAAAATTCCTAGGGACTGTCTCCAAAGGATTACTAACCCCATCAATCTCTCCAAATGAGTTCTGCCACGAGGAGGAAGGGGGCAGAGCAGGGAGGGAAGAGCAGACTCTAGGAACAGCAAGACTAATCAAGCTCAGATTCCAGATGATCCTAAGAAAGGGGGACAGGGTCTAGCATTACCCCAAATCTTCTAATTTGACATCTTTCAAGTTATAAGAATTGTTTTCTACTCCCCCCTCCCAAAAAAAAATAAAAAGGAGAAAATGATCAATTCATTACAAAGGACTTTTTTGTTGTATGGAAACAGCCCGTCCTTCTGGGGGAGAGGGGAGGGCCCTGAGCCTTTCCCGATGGCTCAGCCACAAAGACACGACACGTAGGTCCCCACCCCACCCTCTGACACAGATGGCCAGAGCTGCTACCACGCCCCAGGCCCACCCTGCCCAGCCAGGGCCAGAGAACACCCCACCCGTCAAGGCAGGCCGGCTCCAAGGGAGGAGGGAGTGGCCTGCGCCCCGGGGAAGGGGCTTCTGGGATGCTGGGAAAGTCCCCCGAGACTGTCGACCAAATGACAATTCATCGAAGTGAACACAAATTACCCGTGTGCCCTCTTCCACATGTGTCACAGCACATTAAACGTTCTCTGCCAACCACCAAGCCACCAGGAAACACAGCAACGGGAATAAATGCAACTGTGTACACTGCGCGGCTTGGACACAAGTGGGCAGATGAGATGTCGTGTGCAGACAGGGGCCTCCCTGACATTTGGAAAGGGCGCGGCAGAGTGCCCAGAGGGAATTACCTGGACGCTTCAATTACTTGTCGTCTGAGCCTTGGAGAGTAATGACAAGAAGAAAACACCAGACGTGAACATTCAGAGGCGCCCCACAAATCCAGGAAAAGAGTCCATGAGGTGCCTGTGCTGAGCTGGCCGGGTGGCCATGGCCAGAAAAGATTTCGTTTTCCCTAGTTCTTCAGCTGTCATCTGTGCCCTGGGGAGCGGAGGGCGACGGCATGGGGAGGGGCTTGCCCCTCATCTGGATGCCGTGTCTGCATCTGGTGTCATTTGTTCAGGGAGGAAAATAGGAAGGCGCCACAACACCTGTGAGCCAAGACTGGCAGACGTTTTAGGCCGGTTGCTGGCTTCAGGGCTCAGAAAATGCCACTTGTCGATGAAACGCTGGACGCCCTATCACAGCCTGCAAACTCTCCATCTGTTCTGGACTTGGAAGTCAGCACCAGATGTGGTTTTCAGAAAACCTCACCCCACCACCCGCTTTTCAAACCCCCCATGGGATCCAACATTACACTCCTCGGGGATACAGGCGCCGTGCTCACACCCCACGTCCCCCGAGCGCTCAGAGCATGTCCTAATAACACCCATCTTCCTGTGTTAAATTTTAAAATAAATACTTGTAGGGGCGCCTGGGTGGCTTAGTCGGCTGAGCGTCCGACTTTCGCTTGGGTCATGATCTCACGGTTCGTGGGCTCGAGCCCCGCGTCGGGCTCTGTGCTGACTGCCAGCTCAGGGCCTGGAGCCTGTTTCAGTCTGTGACTCCCTCTCTCTCTGACCCTCCCCTGCTCACGCTGTCTCTCTCTCTCTCTCTCTCCTAGAAATAAATAAAAACATTCAAAAATAAATAAATAAATAAATAAATAAATAAATACTTGCCCAGCAGAAGGCCCTGATAGGCAGATTGGACACACTAAAGAAAAAGCAAGTGGATACGAGGCCTCCAAAATGTAAATATGGATGAGGTCTCTGCTCCTTATACTTTGCTGTCACCTATCATTTCTAGGGCTGATTTACAGCATTTTGCCTCATGCTTCTGTCAACCACTCGTCCACCAAGCAGAGATGGCAACTGGCTTGCTTTCTAATTGTTTTAACAGTGACACTCAGCCCTTATATTATTCAAACATCCTTTTAGATGCCCCTCCTTAGAGAGATCATCTCCAGGCACTGACCACTGACAGTGAAAAGGGTAAAAAAGGTCGCCTCTCCTAAAGTGGCTTCCATAAAAAGGAGACGCTCACACAAGGTAAACTATACTCATAAAGGTCATCACATAATGCTGAGCTCCTAGCGACACAAAAGATACTAAGCTTATTCCAGAAAACACAGTCACCAACGGCAGGCCTCAAGGAGGAAGCAGAGTCTAAACCACGGAGCACGGAGGGTGCTGGGAACAGAGGAGACTCAGCCCTTCCTAGCAAGATGGCACACGCGCAAAAAGCTATAAGGACAACTCAACAACAACAAACAATCCAACTCAAAAATGGGCCAAAGAGTCAAATGGACATTCCTCCAAAGACGACGTACAAACATCCAGCAAGCATATGAAAAGACGCTCAGTATCATGAATTATTAGGGAAATTCAAATCAAAGCCACAATGAGATACCATCCTGCACCCATGAGGATGGCCGCCATTAAAGAAAAAATATGTATTGGCAACGACATGGAGAAATTGGAACCCTTCTCTTGGACACTGTCGGTGAGAACGTAAAATGGCGCAGCCACTGTGAGAAAACACTGCGGCAGTGCCTCAGAAAAATTATAAGCAGAATTCCCGCTCAGCAATGCCACTTCTGGACAGATATACAAAAATACTGAAACCAGGATCTTGAAGAGATAATCGCACACCTGTGGTCAGAGCAGCATCATTCACAACAACCAAATATCTATCAGTAGATAAACAGAGTATGGTGCATGCATACAGCAGAGGAGTATTCGGCCCTAGAAGAAAGAAATATTGTCATATGCTGCAACATAGATGAAAACTTGAGGACACTATGCCAAGCGAAATAAGCCAGTGACAAGATAAGCATCTCATGATTCCATTCCTGTGAGTTCTCGAAAGCAGTTCAACTCTTAGAAACAGAAGAAGTGGTTGCCAGAGGCTGGGGGAGGGGGAGGGGGTGAGTGTTCAATGGGTACAGAGTCTATTTTATAAGATGAAAAAGTTCAGAGATCTGAAGCCTAACAATGTGCACGCAGGTAACACTACTGTACGTTTCAAAATGGGTAAGGGTAAATTTTAGGTTGTGTCTTTGACCACAATAATAAAAAAAAAAAAAAGCCATGAGGAAGATGGACGCTGTCGGATGCCCTCTCTCTCCGGCACCCACAGGGTGGCTCACTGAACGGATGGAGCAGTGCTTGTGTAAGACGTGAGAAAAGCGGCTCCGCATGCGCTAGGCGTGGATCATCACAGCAGATTGTCACGTCGTGGCACCACCACCAGTCAGCCCCAGCTCTGCCGTCTCTGCTGCCTTTGCTAACTCGTCCCCGTGACCCTCCCCGCCATTCACGTCCCCAGAGGCAGCCCCCTCCTCTGACTGATGTGCAGTGACACAGAACCCTCTGGAAATAACTTCGGCCACACAGAGGTTCTCTTTCTAGGGGAAGAGGAGAAGTTTTCGCAGGAGCAGCCTGTGGCTCTGGGCTCCACGCGCCCCCAGCATCGTGTGTGGTACTTCCACCAGACCGTCACCGCCTCCGTTCTGAACCTTGACCTCAGGCCACCCTGATTTATAGATGGATCAGCTTCTTCCCGGCTTTCTAAAGGATGGCAGACAGCATTCCAGCCTTCCTGGGGCCGAGCTGTCCAGTCAGGGCCAGGAGGCTTGGAGACGGTCCAGGGCAGCCTGCAACACCGGACACAGAGACAAACAGCGGGGCTGGGGGCTCCACAGACCGACAGTGGTTCCAGTAAGGTGGCCCCTCCATGCCGGCGACAGGAGCCAGCTGCTTCTTCCCTCCCCGGAGGGGCCTGGCCAGGGTGCACGCTAACTCTGTGGTGAGAAGCCAGGCCAAGTCCACGCAAATAGCCTCTCCGATGGAGAAGTTTAACACAAAAGTGGGCTTCTCAGAGAGGGGAAGGAAGCATTTTGCCTAGTCCTTAAGGAAAACCTGTCTTCCTCAGGATAAAATACATAAAACCCTCAACTTTGCAGCATGTGGCCCAGAGGAAGCCTTCAATGAATGGCAGCCGGTAGTACTTTCCCTCCTTGAGCTTCGGCTTTCGTAGGAAAAATCTTCATACAGCTTCCAAGAAAAGCCAGTGAACAGAAAAGGCCTATGAAGTCAGATTGCCGGTTATATAAGTGGAGAGGGGCACAGGGGAACATTCCGGCCTTAGCAACAGGGTTGCAGGAGAAGGGATATGTCAAGTTGTGTGTGTGGTACTTAGTGTCGTACCTCAACAGGAAAGAGTAAAAGAAAAAGGAAAACATGGACAAAACTTCTGAGGAGGCCACAAATTCCTGTTTTGTGGAGTCCAGGAAGATTCTGTATGATGGAAGGGTTGGACGCGGCCAACACAGTAGCCAGTACATGTAGGCTGCTACTCACCGCTTAGAATGTGGGTAGTAGGGAGGACTGGATGTTTAATTAGAACAACTTAAAATGCACTGACTCCATGTGGCTGGCAACTACCTCCCTGGACGGCATAGCCCTCAACAGGCCTCCAGGACAAAGACTTTTCTCTGCCCCTCCTCCAAGCACCTAACGGACTCGAGAACGCCGTATGTACCCTGGGAGCCAAATATAGTTGACCCTTGAATGACACGGGGGTTAGGGGCACCAACCCTCTCACGCAGTGGAAAATCTGCATATAATTTTGACTCTCCAACAACTTAACGAATAGTTGACCTGAAGCCTTATGGAGAACATTAAACGGGGTTAACATGTACTTTCTGTGTTATATGTACTAGATAGTCTATTCTTACAATCAACTAAGCTAAAGTAAACAAAATATTAAGAAAATCACATGGAAGAGAAAAAAAAAACACAGAGTGCTGTAAATAATCCACAAATAAATGGACCCATGCAGTCCCAACCCATTCAAGTTCAAAGATCAATTGTAGAGCACTAAAAATAACATGGATTTCATAATGTGTAATACTATGTAAGAATAAATAAGAATAAACAGCTGAAACACACAAGTTAATCTCAAAAGCATTGGGAAAGAAGTCTTACACAGGTAAGCATGCAGGTAGCTTTCCATTTATTTGAAGTTCTAGAAAAATCAAAAGGAATCCATGGTAATACTAATCATAAGAGCCTTTGCCTTGGGGTGGGAGGAACTGACTAGTAAAGAATATAAGAGAACTTTCTGGGATGACAGAGACAGTCTATAACTCAATGGAGGGGAGGCATCACACAGGTGTGTACCTTCGTCAAAACCCAAACTAGTCTTAAGTTCTGTGCATTTTATGCTCACTATACCTCAACCTGAAAAACACACACTCACAAAAATGCTTATGTAATGAACAAGATCATGTCTCAAGAGCTGTATCTCTGCACCCTGGGACAGACACTAACCATCTGACAGATGAAAACAATAGAGATTCGTCATCCGTTCAAGCAGGAGCCCAACAACCTCCAGGCCATGCCTTGTCACCCTGCTGCCCAGCCACCCTAAGGGAGCCCCAAGTCATTCGTCCTCAGAGCGCCGCACCCTCCCTGTGGCACTTACCAGCACGCGGCCATCAGCCTTGGGCTGCCGGGCCAGGCTCACCCCCATCCACTCATCATCCCTGTCTTCCCGGCAGGTCTTTCCACATGACATGCCCCGATTCTTCCCTGGATGAAAAAGAGAAAAGCCAGAATTGCTCTGAGAAATGAGGTTCCACTGGCTGCTTTTCAAAGGGAGGCCGAGAGTCCAAGTGCTGGTGACCCGCCGGTGAGGAAATAAGGAGCCTGGAACAAAACGTAAACCAGCTCCATCATGATGCGTGCTGTTTGATTTAGCCAGTGTTATCTTCATCGCTAGACTTCCTCGATGAGGGAAGTGGTGCGGTGATTTATGTTCTGGAGCCAGTTCCTTCATCTGGTACGTAACAGTAATGAGCAGCTGGCAAACCAGACGTTTTAAGTAGCACTAAAGAACACCATAGACCCCTGTCCTTTTCAGCTGAAGAATACCATCACAATTCTTCACTTAAAAAAAAAAAAATTAGAAGCTCTTAAAGGGAAAGAACTTTGGAGAAAGTGAGGACCTGAAGGGAATATAATGAAATGGCTCTCACTCTGTACAGATTTATGTGTCACATCTATTATCTCACTTATCCTTCTCAAGGTAATCATGGAAGGTAGGTATCTTAGTCCCGACTTTACACGCAAGGAAACTGAGGCCAAAGAGGCCATGGGACTTTCCCAGTAAGTCCCAACTAGTAACTGGCAGCACCGGGCTCTGAACCCAGGCAGAGTCGCCTGAGTCCAAGGTGCTGGAACATGTATTTCCCACTGGACCACAAAGTGAGCTTCTGAAGACCTCCATCTATCACATCTTCCCTTACTTAAAATATAAAACCTAAGATTAATTTTAATGGCCGCCCCCTTGATGCACAGCATGAAACCCTAACACCTTACCCCAGCCTGCCACCCTGTGTGAGCCAGCCCCAGCCTGCCCTCCGCCTCCACTCTCCTGCTCACCACCCCAGCTGCGCTGTCCTCACTCGGAGCTTTAAAATGGCACATGCTTTCCTCTGCTCAGAGGTTCTGCCTCTTGCACCTGCCCAGCTAACCACCGTGAGTCCTTCCAATCATGTGTAGATCAACTATCCACCTTCCCGATGGCCTTCTTGCACTCACCGACTCATTTCAATGTCTCTTTGCCCACTGATTTGCAAGGCCCAGGATAGCAAGATCTTTGTTTTGTTCACCAGCATGTCTCAGTGAATAGGCACCTAGCATATGATGGATGGATGCATGCACGGATGGATGGATGGATGCACGGATGGATGGATGGATGCACGGATGGATGGATGGATGCACGGATGGATGGATGGATGGATGGATGGATGGATGGATGGATGGGTGGATGGATGGATGGATGGATGGATAGAAGGGAAGGAGGGAGGGAGGGAAGGAGGAAGAGGGGATGCATGATCAGGCCACTCTGAGAAGAAAAAGAGGAAGTGTGAGGGCACGGAATCCACTTCCATCTTGGCAGTGATATCCACCCACCTCGAGCCATGTCTAGTTCGGTGCATCTCCGGTCAGGGTTGGTGTGGACGCGGCACTTAAACACAGCCCCAGGGGACTTCACTGAGGTGCTGTACTTGGACTCTGCCTTCGGTGCACCCACAAGGACCCTGCACATCAAGAAGAAAGGACATTGTTACAACCCGGTGCCAGGGAAGAGGCCCACGGTTAAACCCTGCCCAGCCACGGGTAGGCCGCCTGGACACTCTGGGGGGCCCAAGGGCGGGGGGGGTGAGCCTGTTAGGGTTTCTCCAGGCACATTATTTTTAAATGTTTATTTATTTATTTTGAGAGAGAAAGAGAGAGAACGAGCATGAGTGGGGGAGGGGCGGAGGGAGCGGGCGAGAGGGAATCCCAAGTAGGCCCCACACTGACACCAGGGAGCACGAGGCAGGGCTTGATCTCACAAACCACGAGATCGTGACCTGAGCCAAAATCAAGAGCCGGACGCTTAGCTAACGGAGCCACCCACGGGCCCCTCCCCAGGCACACTGAAAGCGTAAGACTGTCTGGGAGCACATCCAAGCAAAGAAGTCCTATCCAGAATCTATGAAGAACTCCTACAAGTCAATAAAAAAAAAAACAAACAAAAAACACAGACCAACAGAACAGTGGGCCAGACACCTGACAAGAGAAGAGAGCCAAATGGCCAATAAACGTATGACAAGATCCTCAACTATGTTAGTTATCAGGGAAACCCGAGGAGATGCCGCTTCCCACCTGCTGGAAGGGGAAACCCCGAAGACCGAAGATGCCCAGGGCCGGCCAGAATGTGGGGGCACCGGAGCCCTCGAGCACTCCTGGGGGGCGGGGGCCATCTGCAGGGAGACACCAGCAGAGACACATACACGCAGCCGCCCGGAGCCGCCGGCAAAAACGCTCAAAGCTGAAAACGCAAGGGCCAAAACCTCGAGGCGCCTCCGTGCCGGCGCGGACAGGCACGCGGCGCTACAGCACTGCAGCGGCTCCCACGCCGCGCCGCAAGCCCACAAACTGCAACTGCGGCCCCGCGGAGGGGTCTCGCAGACGCGGCACCGGCCAAAGACGGGCGGACCGCAGGTACTCACTGTCTCAGTCCGTTTGTCTGAAGTCCGAAGCAGGTAAAATTTAACTGGTGCTAGAGGTCATGCCTGGGTTACCTCTGGGGAAGAGCAAGGGGGTGCGGCGAGGGAGGGGGTCTTTCCGGGTGCCTACAATGTGCTACTTCCAACCTGAGTAGTGTCTACTCAGATACTCAGACATACAATTCATTGAATTGCATACATGACATGGGCACTTTTCTGGATGTGTGGGACACTTTAGTAAAAAAATAAAAAGTAGGAAATTAAGAGATGCCATTTCTCTTCTGTGCTCCCCTCTTCCTCTCCCCACTCCACCACACAAAACATAGGCACTTAGGGGGAAGCAGGAAAGAAACAGCAGGGGTGTTGGATTATAAACCACATCCTCAGGGCACCTGGGGGCTCAGGCAGTCAAGCGTACAACTTCAGCTCAGGTCATGACCTCACAGTTAGTGAGCTCAAGTCCTGCGTCGGGCTCTGCGCTGACAGCTCGGAGCCTGGAGCGGCTTCAGATTCTGTGTCCCTCTCGCTCTGCCCCTCCCCCATTCATGCTCTGTCTCTCTCTCAAAAATAAATATTTAAAAAAAATTTTTTTAAACCACATCCTCTATCCCAAGGCAAACCAGAGATAGGATAGTTCACATATGAATAAGGGCAGGAAGGAAGCTCTACGTCCTTGATCTTGAACCGGAAGCTGCCGTGGGAATGGGCCGGCCCCTCCCCACCGGAGGAAAAGAGCAAGACGAGCGAAGACAGACAGGGCCCATCTAGGGCTGCGTGGGCACAGGGCGGGCGGGCCCTGGCAGCGAGCTCCCCACAGACGCTACAGAACCGGTTCTGCCCTGCGTCTGCACGTGGTTTCCAGCGCAGTGCTGAGGGTACCAAGTGGCCCCAATCAGGCGCAGTTTACGCGCAGCCACGAGCCATGTGGGAAAGGGCCTGTAAGGTGAGACTCTGAACAAGACCTACACCATCGCCCAAAAGGAGAAAGCAGAAAGTTCCAAGCCACCGCCCAACGAGAACGTGGGCTGCCCCTTCCGTCCAGCAGCCTAGAAAGGAGTGGTCGTTCACCTGGAAAGGTGCCAGGCACATTGTAAAGTACGCCACCCCCTCCCACGGTGGCACAGAAAGCATTACCCGTTATGTGTCTGTGGAAAAGCAGCCGGGCAGAGGCTGGCCTGGCCCCAGAGAGCCTCTCTGGAGATGTGGAAGGCTGCTCGCGGCTCTCCTCACTTTGCCCTGAGAGCCACCTTCACCTTGGGGCCACGATACCCACCCCTAGCCTGGCAGCAGGCTCCCTCCCCAGCACCCCTGCCGCAAGGAGTAGAGGTCTATACGTCAGACGACAAAAGTCTGGGGCCTTCAGACGGACCCTCAGCGGAGGCTACACGCCCACACTACCGCGGCTCAGAGACACGCATCAGGTCCACGGGAGGGGTGTGGGGCCTGTCTCTTTTGTTGAAGTAGGCTCCACGCCCAACGTGGGGCTCGAACTCACGACCCGGAGAGCTAGAGTCGCGTGCTCTACTGACTGAGCCAGCCAGATACCCCAGGAATGTCCTGTCTTAATTCCCACTGCCCTGAGCCCAAGCCCTCAAGGCCCAGAACCACATGGAGCCAGGAAGACCCACCCTTCCCGGACCATCTCTTTCCAGCTGAGACTTGACAGTCGTACTGGATTCCGCGGGGGGCGTAAGAGGAGCTGGCCCCCAGCTTCCCCGCGGCCCCTCAGTAGCACCCAGGAAGCCGTCCCTCCGGGTGCCTGCTAGGGTCACCCACTCCTGCAGCTTCAGCCTGGGGGGGTGCTGGCTGCAGAACCTCCAGGTAGAAGCGGGGCTGCGGCCCAGGCTGCAGCCTTTGGAAACCTCAGCAAGCCCTTTCCCACGCAGAGACCACACCGGGCCACTTCAGCTGGCTCCTGGCGGCTCCGACTCAAACGCAGGATGACACGCAAAACGCAACTCCGGCGAGGAGAAAGCCACATTAAGGGGTCGACGTCCCCCCTGGCTTCTGGGGCTCAGCTTCAGAGGCCCCAGGGCAAGCCAAGGGCTGCTCTCGATAACACGTTATGTTTTCACAGGTGAGAAGAATTAGCAGCCTGACATGTCTACACTGCCGGGCCGCCCGCGCGTCAGGTTGCAGGCGCTAGGGAACATAAAATGCCTCCGGCACTCGAAAACCCCAGAGGGACGGAGCAGGGTCCAAGAGTCCCCACAAACCCCAAATTTACATGAGCCCAGTGAGTAAATGCCACTTGCAATTCATTTGACTAAAAATCACAAAATTAGACAAAGAGGAGAACTACTCACATACCAAGGAAGGGAAAGGGGTGTGAGAAACAAGCCGTTTCTCTATCGCATCCCCCAAAACGGCACGGAGGCCTGGTCCTGCCAGAGGTCACAGACCTGGAGGGCCACTGGGCGAGGTCACAGACCCAGGGTCACAGGTCACCATTCTTCGCTTCCAAACCCACGGGACTCCATGGTTCTAGCAAGGCTGCCCAAGCACTGATGACGACCTTTGGTTTCCAGTGGCCATCAGCTGCTCAGACGAGAAGGTTCTTCCTAAATCCTTTGTGATGGGAAACGAAGCAGGAGATGAGGGGCCTGTGTACACACACATGTGCTGGGGGGGGCTTGTATCTCTGTGTTGACAGAAGCCGTGGCTTCCTCCCCAGCCCGGCGCGGCTCTGGGGCTGCCGGCCAGCCCGTGAGCCCATCTCCTCTGAAGTGTGTTCAGTTGGCTCTGTGCCAGGCCGACCCCACGAGGCGGAGAGCACGCAGCCGCCCAGAGTTCGGGACAAACCACCACAAAGAAGCCATCCGCCTTTTCTCTTCCATTGTTCTCTGGGATATAAAGAGAGCCCTAGAATCTTCCCTGGGACACCTTACACAACACTGAGATGGCTCCTTCCTCCACACGGTGGCCACAGAAAAGGGCCCAGGTGTCCCCACCAACAGGCTCCCCTCAATACACCCGCAGCCTGACTCTCTCCTTTGCTTGCTACTTGAAGAGTGGTCCTCAGCAGCAGGGAGGACGCCCACAGCTTGACGGAAAGGCAGAATCTCAGCTCTCAGCCCGTTAAATCAGGACGTGTGTCTTAACCAGCTCTCTGGGCAATGGGGAGCCTGAGATGCGCTATACAGCCAACTACACAGGCTACATATAATCGCGTTCCATTTGCAGCCAGTATGAACACATGACCCTTGAGAAGGGAAGCCTCCTCCGTCCCATCCCTAAAGATGCACTCAGACTTCAAGGACACTTTAGAGTCCTCTCCTTGACATCACCCTAGATTTCTAATGACAAGGAGAAGCAGGGTGCATCGGGCACTTGGAGTGGGCAGGGTCTGGGCTAGCACAGAACGGCGCGCGCCCTGGAGGTCGAAGGCACTGCCCGCCCGCATCAGCCAGGAAGGAGGAAAAGGACCCAGAGAGCATATAGCGACCCATCCGCGGCCAGCCACCCCAGGTGTGCTCTCACCCAACAGGGCCCTCACAAGGCTCTGCAGGTGGTTCCCAGGTTAGTACTTTGACTCGGAAGCTCGCTCATGCCAAAGAGCAGGGATTTAGAATAGAAAGAAGCCCCTTCTCCTCCCCATCAGGCTGAATGTCAATCACCTTCTTCTCGCTTTTCTAAAACATGTACGTTGCTGGCACAGTGGTGCCCAGAGGTTTGCCTTTTTTTTTTTTTTTTAAGAAGAAATCATCAATATCTTCTTCTTTTTTCTTTGAGAGAGAGAGAGAGAGAGAGAGCATGAGCACGGGAGCAGACGGTGGGGTGGGAGGGGGAGAGACAGAGAATCCCCCAGGCTCCACACCCAACGCAGAGCCTGACACAGGGCTCGATCCTGGACCCTGGGATCACAGCCTGACCAGAAACCAAGAGTCGGACACTCAGCTGACTGAGCCCCTAGGTGCCTCCCTTATTGAGTGGCTCACACACCTGTCGGAACATGGGCCCATCTGTTCACCTGCCAGCACGGATTACACTCACGGGTGGTCTGGCTCCAGGCACCCCTGTCGGGCAGCTGCTTACGTGCATTTTACTCAGAAATGGTGGGTTACACTGCAGGTAAGCAGCAGAGCTGGGATTTAAACCAGGGCCTCCAGATGCCCTCCATCTTTCCAACACAGCCACCTCCCTGGGTGACACGTGTCGGAGGGCCCGCTACAAAGGCCCCACTCCAGCCCCCCCACCTGCTCTGAAGCCCTGCCTCCCACCAGGAGAGCAGACGGCAGGTGAGTTCCCTAGCAAGCAGGCGACAGAAGAGGCCGAATGCCTCCCTGGGGAAGCTCCCTCCCTACCCCCAAATGCGGCAGCAAAGTTACAGCCCGGAGAGCAACAACTGGGAATTGGAAACCTTAAATGCATTAGGTTTGCTTTCACACATTTGAGCCCAAAGCCAAAGCTTCCCCAGGGACCCACATGCCAGTTACAGGAGTGGAAATCAATCACTGCGTGTCCCTCTGCACTGCACGGAAACCCCAGGAATCACTCCATGTCCCCTTCGGGGCCAAAAATAGCTGAGATCTGAACAGAGGCCTGGTTGGGGCCAGGAAGGTGGCCCTGACTCCACGGAATCCTTCACTCCCAGACAGAGGAGACCCGGGGGCCAGTGCTCCACGACTCCTCGGGGGCCAGTGCTCCACGACGACTCTGGGGCCAATGCTCCACGACAACTCTGGGGCCAGTGCTCCATGACTCCTCGGGGGCCAGTGCTCCATGACGACTCTGGGGCCAATGCTCCATGACTCTGGAGCCAGTGCTCCATGACGACGCTGGGGCCAGTGCTCCATGACTTGGGGGCCAGTGCTCCATGACGACGCTGGGGCCAGTGCTCCATGACTCGGGGGCCAGTGCTCCATGACTCTGGGGCCAGTGCTCCATGACTCGGGGCCAGTGCTCCGTGGCTGGGCCAGTGCTGCGTGGACACGCTGGGGCCAGTGCTCCATGACTCGGGGTCAGTGCTCCATGACGACGCTGGGGCCAGTGCTCCATGACGACGCTGGGGCCAGTGCTCCGCGGACGACGCTGGGGCCAGTGCTCCATGACCGGGGGCCAGTGCTCCATGACTCGGGGGCCAGTGCTCCATGACGACGCTGGGGCCAGTGCTCCATGACAACGCTGGGGCCAGTGCTCCATGACTCGGGGGCCAGTGCTCCAGAGCCCAGCCTCCTTATCTAGCTCTGCAGCCCACAACTGCTGTGACTGTTTCTCCAGCCGCCCTCCTTCCTTCCTGCCAAAGGAACCCTGTGGCCAACCAGGACCACAAACCTCTCCTGAGGGCCCTGATTTGGGAAAGGCAGGGTGGAGCGGTAGGTCCAGCCCTGAAGAATGTGCCAGCTCTTCTCCAGCTCCGTGACCTCAGGCAAAGTCCCCTGGCCACTCTGGCCCTCCCTCATCTTTAAAAGATAACACAGGGGCTCCTGGATGGCTCAGTCGGTTGAGTGACCAACTCTTGGTTTCGGCTCCGGAGGACGCAAGCCCCATGTTGGTTTGCTGTCAGTGTGGAACCTGCTTGGGATTGTCTCTCTCCCTCTCTCTCTGCCCATCACCTGCTTGTGCTCTTTCTCTCTCTCTCAAAATAGACAGACATTGAAAATATTTTAATTAAAAAATAAAAACAAAAAATAAAAGAAAATACATTCCCCCTCCCAGCACAGCAGTGAGGCACAAAAAGAAACGGCAAATGGCCAAGTGTTGGGGGTGGGGCGCACCCAGGATGGGCTGACTTCTGAGGGCGGGGGAGGGGTTTCCATCCGCGAAGTCCAAGAGCAGACAGCAATGCTCCCAGCAGCAGCATCAGGGCGCTTTTTCTTCCTCCTCTGGAAATGGACACCTTGGACAGGGGCTTGGTGAGGGAGGGGCAAGAACGACCCTGGCAGCAGCCAGACAAGCATCATGTCAGGCCCACCTGGGCTCACGGCACAAGTCCGCCATCTACCTGCCGCCTAACCTTGGACTTGGCTCCTGCCCCTCGGTAGCAGCTCCCACCGCAGCAGAGTAACCGTGAGCACAGCACCCTGGCACACAGAAAGTACTCATGCAAAACAGGCAATAAATCCAGCTGTGAAAATGCTAAGTCTGAAACTAAAACAGGTGGGTTCCATGCCCAACTGGGGAAGAGCAGAAACACAGGCAGCCCCCGCCCCCGCATCAGCCCGCTGGTCGCCCTGGCAGGGAGCGAAGGGTCCTCAGAGCCTGCTGCCCTGGCCGGGGCCATGACGGACGCACTGAGAAGCGGCAGCTGGAGAAGGCAGCGTAGTAAAAGGGCCAAAGTTTTCCTTCCCCACCTGAGAGCGTGGAGTAAACATTAAAATCCCAGAGAGGGAAGCTACAGACATCTGGGAGATGGGAGTAAAAGCCGCGTGTGAGCTCTTCCTGGTAGTTTCTTGTGATGATTTTCTTTTCCAAGAATAATCCTTTAATTTTATTTTTTGCTAAAATTCTCACCACCACCTCCCAGACTTCTGGGAGCCCAGGTTGGGGGCCAGAGCTCCGCATACTGGGGGTGGCCGTCCTCCGGCTGAGAGAAGACAGCAGCACGCAGAGCTCTGGGATGCACGATCCCACAGGTCTCCAAGTAAAGGAGTCGTCTCAGAGCCTTCTGGAAGCAGATAGCGTGTAAATGAATACACAAAAATGCAGATTCACGTACAGCATGACCAAAATTCTAGAGACCGTACATAATGAGGAGTGCATCGTAACACAAGACCATCTCATTCACTTCTGTATTGAGTACTGACACTCAGGTTTTCATAAATGAATAAAGGATTCAACAGATGGACTGAAAGCAAGCTCTTTAGCATCTGAAGTCAGGATAAAGAAGATCTTTCGTTCCAAAAGTCAGATCAAAGTAACAGTAAAAGTAACTACTAGTATTTATGGCGGGTTTCCTATGTGCTGGGGGCTGCATTCCAGGCTTTGCAGAGGTCATCTCACTTAACGCACTCAGCGATTAGAGAGAGAGAAACGCTTTATTATTACTTTTCCAAAGTGCTGAACGAGACTCAAACACCTGAAGGGACTGACGGTCGACAAATGTCTTGGAGGCTGAAATAGCTACATGGGGGCAGCAGTGACCTTGAAGCCCACCCTTGTGGCCACCAGGCTCTTGTACGTCTCGCCAGCCCCCCTTTCATGGCTGAGGAACCATGGGTGTGGTTGTTGCTGGGAATCAGGGGCCACGATGAAGGCGGAGCCGGGAAGAACCCCACTCCCTGTGTCTGGGACCCTCACTCTAGGGACCCCATCCTGGAGGATAAGGGGTGCAGTCCCGCCTTTTAATACCCCGCAAAATGCAGCTTTGCTCTACGGGGTGAACGCACCACCGAAGCACTTTAACACCAGTCAGGACAGGGTGGGAGAGGCTACCTGGGCTTCAGCACACCAAGGGATGTGCGGAAATGGAAGAGGTTGGCTGTGTGTTTTTTATCTCCAGGTTCCGGAGGACACAAATCATCCTGCCTCACATGTTGGCCACTGATGCAGAAAGTCAGTGTGGGTTTCCTCAATAAAGTTACAAATCCGGGGTGAGTCCTCAACATTGGCCACCACACCTACCTCCCCCAGCCCCTATCCAAACAAAGCTGCTTAAATGGAGATAAAGATATGGTAACAAACTCAGCCCAGGGAGGTTAGGATGGATACATGGAATGTTCCAGAATGTGCCACCTTTCCTAGGACACTTCTGTGAGACTTGGCGTGAGAGCAGGCCCTACAAATGTCCTCAGCAGAACCACTGGGCCCCTGTACCTGGTGATCAAGCATGTCTGGAAAGCAGTACCCCCTGCATCCCCACAGGGGCCCAGTGGGCTGTGATAAGTACTCCAAAGGGCATCACTGGGAAGCTACCACCACTATAATTCCAAAACGTTTCCAGCAAAGCCAGGCAGGACAGAACCTTACGAGACAGATGCTTGGGTGCCTTGAAGCCCCAAACTTAGACTCCTGATTCTGCGAGAGGTATAGGCACGCACCCCAGTCTACCACTTCGGCCAGGTGACCTGGGTAAACAACACCTCTGTGTTTGTTTTCCCCTTCTGAGTGGGGCTGGAACGACAAGCGGCTGAGGCTCAGGAACAGTAAATGAGCTAGTGCGCATCAAGCATGTAGAACAGCACTCAACACCTGCTAAGGACTCAGTAAGTGCATGGCTGCCACCGCCATGTTGCTTCTGCTGGGAACTGAAACTCACAACACAACTCCCTCCTGTTCTCCCACAAAGCACAAACTGGGGACCCAGGGAGCCTGTAGTTTCAAAGATTCTAGATTTTTCCCAATTTTGGATTCACTTTCTAAGGGTCTGTCAAAAAGGAAGGTCCTGATAAAACACTTTCTTCTGCTTTGGTTGGTCACCAACCCACTTGCCTGAATGACTGGTGGCTCACAACGTACCAGGAATGAGGAGCTGCTGCTCCCTCTGGTCAGGACCTCCTCAGCTGCCCAATGGCTCAAGGTAATGGGGGGGGGCACTCTCTCCCTTCTCCGTCCCTCACCCATGACTTCTCTGAAATCAGGAAAAGGCACCCTGTGCATAAGTTGGCAGCTAGAATGCTCTGGAGTCTGCTTCAGGCCAGATCTCTAATGCTCCCCATGCTGATCCGGTGGAATAAGGCACAGAGTCCCCAGCCATGACTGCCGGCCAAGGACCACATCTCCTACCTTCCTGACACAGCCATCCACACGTGATGGGGTCCGTGGCCACCAGGGAGGCGTGCAGTCCCCAGTGGCGGCCCCTTCGGGATGGCCACAGCAATGAAGCGGAGGCCACACTCCGCCCAGGCGGTAGCAGCAGCCAATGGCTGATTAGGGTGATCATGGTTGGGGAAGGGGGAGTCTTTAATTTGATGGACACTTCAATCAGATCGACACCACAGCCTGAGGCTGTCCCTCCCCCTTGCTCTTTCGAAGGCCTGGTCCCCCCCACCTAACATGTCCCTTGCACTCCCGCCTCTGCCTTAGCATCTGCTCCCAGAGGACACAGGCTGACAGGGCCCCCAGTCCATGTGCGCGGATCGCCGAGGCTGGGGCAGGCTTCGGACATGGCGGGGGACTCTGAGCCCCAGCTCTCTGGCTGGCACGCTGCAAACCACCTCCAGGTGGTCCCAAAGACTCAACTAAAGACCATTATGCCTATGACAGCATTTGATCTCTTGGAGATAGATGCCCACCAAATACTATCTGACAAAATTACCAACTTTTATTCCTTTTTTAAAATTTTTTAATATTTTATTTATTTTTGAGAGAGAGAGACAGTGGGAGCAGGGGAAGATCAGAGAGAGAGAGAGACAGAATCTGAAGTGGGCTCCAGGCTCTGAGCTAGCTGTCAGCACAGAGCCCGACGCGGGGCTCGAACCCACGAACCATGAGATCATGACCTGAGCTGAAGTCAGACACTTAACCGACTGAGCCACCCAGGCGCCCCCCCCCCAACTTTTATTTCTTAAAGTCACAGGCTACTCCCTTGATTTCTGAGAACACAGTGACTGCTTTTTAATACACATGAAAACATTCTCCCTAGACAGACCACAGTAAGAGTTACCAGAAAAAGACTGCACGAGCAGCATGTCAGCGGGGAATCAGAGCTGGACGGGGCACCCCTCTTCACACCCTCACGCCCAGAGCTGTTAGTGACTGGCTAGTAGAGTCATCTTCGTGTCCCAGAAGTTTCTGTCCTGGGCAAGGCTGTTGCCTCAGCCCGGCGGCCAGCATTCAGCACCAGCTCAGGAAACAGCACCGCGGCAGCTTCTCCAGACCTTCGGGGAAATGGCCCAGGAGCCCCAGGAGACACTTTCTGGGTCCCCTTAGAACTTGGGCCTCACACACACCCCATGCCTTCCTGAGGGCTTGAGACAGCAGGACTGAGGTCTGAGAACGCTCCGTCAAGGAAATCTAGACGGGGAAGGGGAGTCGCACTCCCACCTGAGGGCCTGGCACGTGACAGAGGGACTCGGCGAAGACCGCCACCACACACGCTTTGAGAAGCAGCGCTGTCACTGCCATTTCCGGGTGTCTCCTCACAGAGATGGGGTGGGGGGTACAGCAGGGCCCACGATCCCCAGGCCCCCCTTCTAAAGGCTCTCCCTTCTTTTTTTTTTTTTTTTTTTAAATGTTTTATTTATTTCTAGGAGAGAGAGAGAGACAGCGTGAGCAGGGAGGGTCAGAGAGAGAGGGAGTCACAGACTGAAACAGGCTCCAGGCTCTGAGCGGCAGTCAGCACAGAGCCCGACGCGGGGCTCGAACCCACGAACCGCGAGATCATGACCTGAGCGAAAGTCGGACGCTTAACCGACTAAGCCACCCAGGCGCCCCTAAAGGCTCTCCCTTCACAAGAGTCTCCCCTCCGCCCCTCCGAACAGCCTGTGTCTGCCAAGGACAAGGGCCCCCCCCACCCACCCCCCCGTCAGAGCCCATAGCTTATATTTTGTCTGGGTTGCAAGACTGGAGTCCCATAACCTCCTCACCCATCAGCTGGTGGGCAGAGTTTTCGTTCCTGAACCCTCCCCCTTAGCACGCCAGTGTCTGACCAGGGACGAGACAAAGAAGCCAGCCCCCCCCCACCCCCGGCTGTCCACTGGTAATTCTGAGTTGGATTTAAGCCCCCTCCCAACTTGTTCTCACACACAGGTTGTCCAAGGGCTGATTTTTTCCTTTTTCTTATATTGCCTGTCGATCTCTGTCTAGCCCTTTAAGACTTAATTCATTGCTCTAAACCATCACTGCCCAGAACTTTCTGCCACAGGGCACCTGGGTGACTCAGTCTGTTGAGCATCCAAGTCTTGATTTTGGCTCAGGTCATAACCTCACAGTTCCTGGGATTGAGCCCCGAGTCGGGCTCTGCACTGACATTATGGAGCCTGCTTGGGATTCTCTCTGCCCCTCGCCTGCTTGTTTGTTCTCTCTCCTCTCTCTCTCAAAATAAACTTAAAAA
The DNA here is from genome assembly GCA_017311185.1 of Proteles cristata cristata. Taxonomy (NCBI): domain Eukaryota; kingdom Metazoa; phylum Chordata; class Mammalia; order Carnivora; family Hyaenidae; genus Proteles; species Proteles cristata. Next base: position 269,648 of record JAESUZ010000675.1, on the reverse strand, counting down.
AAAAAAAAACACCTGTCTGTTTTAAGTGTTCTGCCCAGTACAACAGCCATGCGCCATGGGTATACTGAGCACCTGTGTGACTGAGAAAGTCAATTCTTAATTTTATTTGGTCGTAATTAATTTTAATTTAAATACCAATGCATGTGGCTAATGGTAACTGCGTGGGCAACGCAGCAGAACTGTCTAGCTTGTCCTTGTAATTCTCAACCTTAATGCAAACTGAGAAGGTTATGTTCTCCTTGGCTCTGAATTGCCTCCTATTCCTCTCTGAATGATGCTCTGACAACCTTAACAAAGCAGAAAGCCGGCGCGTCTTCCATTTCCGAGCACTTGCTCCGGCCGGAGCGCAGCCGTCTTGATGTGTCCCGGGAGCTGGGGCAGGAAGCCAGTGCACCCAACCAGCTCGGACTCCAGGGCGTCTGGGGCAGGAGGGGGAGGGGGTGAAAGCAGCCCACCCTGGGGGCTGGCCGCCAGCCGGGCTGCACTTATTTATATCACAGGGTGTCACAGCTGTCTGCCCTGCAGCTGAGGCGCCGGTACGCCTCTAAGGAAAGGGGACAGAAATCGGCTTTGTCCGTGTGCTCTGGCACCTACTGCTGCTGCTCAAAGGACGCAGGGGGACCCCAGGGGCGGGGGTGGGTGGGGACGGGGGGGGCACAGGAGAGGAAGCTGGCTCTGGCAGGCGGACACCCTCTGAGTGTTGTTGGAAAAGAGGAAACTGAGTCATTTGTATGTTTTCATCCAAACAGACACAAATGACCTCTGTGGCGCGGTCCAGAACATCCTGGTCCACTGGCTGTGGGGACCATTGTCGCCGCCTAGAGCACGGCAACAGAGCGAACGTTCAGGTCCAGCACTCGGAGCGTGCCGGGTCTGGGCTGTCTCTCCACGCAGCAGGACTGCAGAAGCGGTGTTCGCGCTCCAGGCTTAGAGGAAGGAGCACGGTTACCCCATCTGCTACAGAGATCTAGAACCTTCTGACCTGTGACAACTTTGGCTTAAAAAAAGAACGGATGGGTATGCCTGGTCATGGGATTCGAGAACGAACACTAGCTCCCCTGGCAGAGCATGCACAAGAGCCTCGTGATGCCGGCTGCGGTCCGGTGACGCCTCGGACCCTCAGTTCTGCCACTGCGGAGGCCACACTGGCGCCGGTGCCTGGACTGTCTCTCCGTGCCCTCCAGCACATTCTTCTTGCCCCTCTACCCTACTCACAGCAAATCCTTCTACCTGTAAGAAGGTGTTTAATTAGCATGAAGCCAACTTACTAAGCCATTAATACTGAATTCAGAAACTAAGGGGCGATTGCTTAGGAAAGGCACCAGATACGAGGTTTAATTAACATTTTCCTTGGTTTCAAAGTTTCGGTACATTACACTTCCCTTTCATATCTATCAGTTTCTTCCTTCATCCATTTCGACTATTTGTGACCTTTTTCGGTTCCCTACATGCAGACAGCCAAGCTCGTCTATACCACTGGACTCAGCCCCTTAGCAAATCACTCCAGAATCCAGTGCCTGAGAAAGTTACTGCGTTTCTCTAAAGTGCACACTTTAACTTCACTGGCACTTTGAAGATGCATAGAAATGCCTCAAAACCTCCCTCCTCCCTGACCCAGCAATTCTAAGCCCAGGAATGTATTTGAAGGAAATAATTAAGGATGTCCGCAAGGCTTTAGTTACAAGGATGTTTACCCCTGCTGTTGTTTATAATCGTGAATAATTGGAAACAACCTACACGTCCCTCAAGCGCGGCTAAAAGACCCAGAGCCCGGGGACTGCCTGGTGGGAAGAGACCAACGATCGGTCGCTAAGTCAATCAACCAATCCCAGAGCGAAAAGTTAAGAGACATAGGGTAGCTCTAGATCCCACAGGGTCCAAATCTTGTAAATTTAGAAAAAAATATTTAGAAAATATTTTTAAAAATAAAATTATGTATATGGTCTCGGAGGGGGGCAGGGGAGTGAGGGGCCTTTAATGGCAGTTTCATTAGCCTCTTGGCGAGTCTAGTCTCTAAAGGAGAAAGGAGACGATGCTGGATGTCTGTTGCTTCAAGAGCCGCAGTTTAGAGAGTCTGTGCAGCATAACCGGCTGAGAAGGACGTTCCAGGTCAGAGGAGACTAAAGGGCAGGGAGGGAAACAGCTGGAAAGGCAGCCGGAGGGCAGAGAGCGGGGCGTCGCCAACTCGGGAAGACTAGAGTAAGACCAGGGGCAGCAGCAGAGGGAGGGCCCAGGCCGCGCCAGCTCCACCCTCTGGGCCATACACCCTGGCGGCCACGCTGAAAGCGAGCCCGCCACTTCCTGCAGTCACCCTATCCCAACCGCGCAGCCTTCCCTCATCCCCTTCCTGGAACAAAGCAGGTCCACTTTGTTCCCCGGGTCGTCCCCAGCTACAGGTGACTGAGGCCTGGCGCGTCTCCCTTGAGCTGGGCCGTTAGAGGCCGCGGCGGCACGTGCCGCTCGGGCCCCACGCAGGCTCGGCCTTTCCGCGGAGGCCCGCACCCAGAGAAGCCTTCCGCCGCCGACACTCCCCGCGTCTGTGCCAAGTCACACGGCCCAGGAGCCCGCGTGGGACTCTGGGAGCTTCTCCCACGTCCCCGCGGCGCGTCCACCAAACCCACGGCCCCCGTGGCCTTCGCGGGGGCAGGCGCGAGAAGGTGTGCAGTCTGCTCTGCTTTAAAAACAGGATTTGGCGGGGCGCTCGGTCAGTTAAGCGCCCCACTCTTGATGTCGGCTCAGGTCATCGTGATCTCACAGTTTGTGAGTTCGAGTCCGGCGTCAGGCTCCGTGCACTGACAGCGTGGAGCCTGCTTGGGATTCTCTCTCCGCCCCCCATCTGCTTGCTTGTTTGCTCTCAAATAAATAAACTTCAAAAAAATAAAAGTATTTAAAAAGCGTATTTGGCAAGTGCAGGAAAAGATGGTCTGGCCTCAAATTTAGCAACTGGGGTTAACGGTTGGGAAAGAGATGTAGGACTGGACCGGACTACACGGGACTTTAAAAACCGGTTTTCTTGGAGGCAGTTCTAAACAACATGACTTTTAATGGGCTGGCTGGTCACCGAGTCCTCCCTTTTCCAGGAACGCCTGAGGACTCGGATCTGCAAATCCGCCCTGCTGGGTCAGCCGCTGACCAGCAGGAACTCTCCCACAGGGCTGGCTGCCGGAGCGCACGGTCCCCAGCACCTTCCTGCCCTGCAGCGTGGGTGAGCACCCCAGGCCCCCGCTGGGACATGGCCTTGAACAGGGCAACTGTCCACCGGCTCACTCTGTGCTGTTGGGGTCCCTGCCGGGAAAGGGTCCAGGAAGGACCAAGCCCACCTCAGTGCTTCTGGGGGGCCGGGCACTCCAGCTCTGTGCCCCTTAGCTGATGGCACTTAATGCAGAGAGCTCTTAGGGGGCAAGTGAACCCCCCGACCTCTACAGAACCACATCCTTGGCCCAAGACTCCAGGTGCTTGTCTCCAGGTCAGACGGCCCGAGTAAAATAAGGCCCAGGCTGCCCCCAGGGATTACCCACCAGCCTGGCTCGCGTCCTCAGAGGACCTTGTAAACCAGGACGGGGGCCCGCGCTCCCCGGTCTCTGGGGAGCCCCACTCCGTCCCTACACACGCACAGCCTGCTCCGCTCGCGTCCCCGGTCACTGCGCTTCCTCCGCGCCTGGCTGGAAGCCGGGAGCGGTGGGAGGGTGTCACCAAGAGCTCCCCGAAACGGAGGGGTCTGCATCTCGTGTGCCCGGTGTCCCGAGGCGTTCGGAGGGATGGGCGGAGGGGGGAGGGGGGCAGGGGCAGAGGAGACAAGTTACTTTGCGAGCGAGAGTCCCAGCTCCTCCGGCCCCGCAGCCCAGGGGACCCTCGGGCGGCTCTCCCCGCGCGCCGGGCTGGGACCGGGGACCGGGTCCGGGCCTCCCGCCGCTGAGGCGCTTCCGCCGCCCCCTCGGGGCAGCGGCGGCCGGGCCGGGGGCGCGGGCACACTCACCAGCGCGAGTTGTCGTGGAAGTGCTCCAGCACCGCGTAGCCGAAGAAGGAACCGGCGGGGCCCTGGAAGCGCACGGGGCGCTGCGGGTCCAGGTTGTAGGCGCCCGCGGGGGTCCCCGCGGCCACCAGCGCCAGCAGCAGCGCGCGCAGCCCCCCGGCGCCCATCCCCGGCCGGCCGCCGCCCTCCTCTGTGCCCTCCGCGAGCAGGGCGCGGGGCCGCCGACCGCCGGAGCGCTGCCCCGACGCGGGCGGGAGGCCGAGCGGGCGCCGCGGCGAGCGCAGGAGCGGCCCGGAGCGGGCGGCGTCCGGAGCGGCCGCGAGGTCTGCGCGCGGGGCCAGCGGCCTGGCCGGCGGCGCTGCGCTGCCGGGAGGCGCGCCCGGGGGCGGGCGAGGCGGGCGGCGGGACGGCGCGCAGGCGCCCCCTGCCGGCCGCGAGCCCCCAGCCCCACACCGCGCGCCCCGTGCGGGAGACCCGCCCCGGCGCCGCCCACCTCGCCTGGCGGTGGGGGAGCCAGGGAACCTCCCCAATCCTCCCCCGCGGCTGCGCGCCCGGCTAGTCCTGCGGGGTCGCGGGGTCAGCGGGTCCCCCGCGGTCTCACTCCCACACCGAGGACCGAAGGACGCGGGGGGAAGGGCGGAGCCGACGCTCCAGCGCCGACTGCTGCCCCGACCGGCTGTGGGACCCCCTCCCCCGGACCGGTTGTGCGACCCCCTCCCCGGGACCGGCTGTGGGACCCCCTCCCCCGGACCGGTTGTGCGACCCCCTCCCCGGGACCGGCTGTGGGACCCCCTCCCCCGGACCGGCTGTGGGACCCCCTCCCCGAGACCGGCTGTGGGACCCCCCACCCTACCGGCTGTGGGACCCCCTACGGACCGGCTGTGGGACCCCCAGACCGGCTGTGGGACCCCCTCCCCGGGACGGCTGGTGGACCGCCGGACTGTGGGACCCCCTCCCGGCCAGCGTGGGACCCCCCTCCCAGCACCAGCTGTGGACCCCCTCCCCGACCGGCTGTGGGACCTCCCGGACGGCGGGACCCACAGGCTGTGGGACCCCACCCCCGTACCGCTGTGGGACCCCCTCCCCCGGACCGGCTGTGGGACCCCCTCCCGGGACCGGCTGCCGACCTCCGGACCGGCTGTGGGACCCCCTCCCCCGGACCCGCTGTGGCTGTCGGTACCCAGCGCCACGTGGGGGGCGGGGAGCCCCTGCGCCCCGGCCGCACGCGCCTGGCCCCCGGCACCCGCGGTCCCTCGCTGCGCCGTGGGCGCTGGCCGCTGGCGTCACCTGGGCACCGCAAGAAACGCATCACCGGCCCCTCCAGACCTGGTGAGGCCCAGCGGGGCGCAGTGGCACCGGTGACAAATGCACGTACTACAGAACCGACGGCCTTAACCCCCTTAAGTGTACAGTTTAGTGGCATTAAGTACGTTTACACCATTAACGTCCACCAGCACCGGCTCTAGAACTTTTCTGTCTTGCAAAACTGAAACTCTGTATCCATTAAACGATAACTCCCATTCCTCCTCCTCCGCAGCCCTCGGCCACCGCCACCCTGCTTTCCTTCTGTGACTTTCACTCCTACGAGTGGAATCGTCTGTGGCTGACGTGCTTATTCCACTTACCAAATGCCCTCAGGGGTCATCTGTTGTAGCAGATGTCAGTATTTCCTTGCGTTTTAAGGCTGAATAATAGTGTATGTACATGGTTTCTGTAGCTATTGATCCCTTGATGGACACTTGGGTTAGCTCCACCTTTTGGCGATCCTGAATATGTGAATAATACAGCTATGGGTGTAAGAGTACAGTTATCTTTTTGGGGTAACCGCCTTCAGGTCTTTAGGGTGTACGCCCAGAAGTGGGATGGCTGGATCATATGGTAGTTCTGTTTTCAATTTTTTGAGGAACATCCATGTTTTCCACAAGAACTGCACCGTTTTATATCCCAAGAACAGCATGCAGAATTCAAATTTTTCTACATGCTCTTAATTAACACTGTTATTTTCAGGGGGTGGGAGTTGGATTATTTTATTTTTATTCATAGCGACCACCCTAATGGGTGTGAGGTGGTATCTCACTATGGCTTTGATTTGCGTTTCCCCAGTATCAGTGATGTTGAGCATCCTTTCACGTGCTTATTGGCCATTTATATATCTTATGAGGAAATGGCTGTTCAAAAGGACTGTATTTGACAACCTGTGATTCTGATGCATGTTAAAATTTGAGAATCAGTAACTTCAATCCTGATGCACTTTCCTTTTCCTGAAGCAACTATGCCCTGCAAGTCAGTAGAAAGCAGAACTCATCATCTACTTGTTGCAGGAACCCATGTTCCAAAACCAGCCCTAAATTCCAATACAGGCTCCCCAAGGCGGGAAAAACGAGCACTCTGCCGCCTCGAGCCCTGCTCCCAGCTCCTTACACCCACATCAGAACAGACCCATGGTCCCAGAGGCCCCAATGACTGTAGGAAAGAGTGAGGGGAAAGAAAGGAACACCACCATTTACTAAGCACTTACTACATGCCAAGTACCTTACACATATTATTTTAGTTAATTCTTGTAACATCCCTTTAAAATAAGTACTGTTGGAGCTCCTGGCTGGCTCAGTCAGTTGAGTGTCTGATTCTTGATTTCAGCTCAGCTCATGATCCCAGGGTCCTGCGATCGAGCGCTGCATCTGTCCCTGCTCTGGGCATGAAGCAGCTTAAGAGTTTTCTCTTGCTCTCTCTGCCCCTCTCCCCCACTTGTGCACTCTCTCTCCCTAAAACAAAAAAAAACACAAAAAGGTAATGTTGTTCCCCATTTTACAGATGAGGAAAGTAGGTGGGGAAAAGGCAATGAACTATCATAAAGACGTACAATTCTCAGTAGCTGAGTTGGGATTTGAACTTCAACTCTTTCTGGTACGTATTTAGACTCCCCAGCTCTGGTTGCACCAAATAATCCCACGTCCAGACAGCAAGTACCTAATGTCAAAAAAAGCAGTAAAATTAAAGGAGAGAAAAGTTTAGTCTCATTTCCCCAAACTTGTGTCTCCATCTGAGCTGCCGAGACTCACCAGGGCACCCCTGGCCACACAGTCACCTGAGATAAGAAATACAGCACAAAGTTCTGTATTTCCCGCCCACACCCAATCCAACCAGTCCTCAAACCTCTTAAATCATCACCTCGTTCTCGTCTCTGCCACCCAGGCTTCAGGCCAAGCCCTTCTTGTTCCTTGACCACAGTGTTGTAATGACCTTTGTGATGTGTGTAGGATCTGTAGTGATGTCCCCCTTTTCATGCCTGTTATAGGTAACTTGTGTTTTTGTCTGTCTTGGTAGAGTTATTAATTTAATTATTTTTTTAAAGAAACGACTTCTGACTTGGGTAATTTTTTCATAATACATTCCCTTTTTTATTTTAAAATTTTATTTGATTTCTATATTCATCTTTACAATTTCTTCTAATTTCTTTGGATTTAATTTGCAATACTTTTTTCTAGCTTCTTGAAATGATTGCTCAGATTTTCAGCCTTACTCTTTTCCTAATTCTTTTCTAATATATACGTTTTCTAATATACAATATATAATTTATACAAACATATATATATGTATACACACACACAAATAATTTTCCTTCTAAGCACTGTTTGAGCTGCATCCCACAGATTCTGATATATTGTATTGTCATTATCAATCAGTTCAAAATATTTTCAAATTGCAATTAAGTTTTCCTTGCTCCATGGAATATTTTGTGGAGATATGATTTCTGGCCCAGCATATGGTCAATGTTGGTGAATTTTTCATTTTCACTTGAAAAGAATGTAGGGGCTGGCTCAGTCAGTGGAGAGTATGACTCTTGATCTCAGGGGTGTGTGTTCAAGACCCACATTGGTATGGAGATTACTCAAAAATAAAATCTTTTTTTAAAAAAAGAATGTAGAACACATTGTTAGAACTATTGTTCTATACATGTCAATTAGGTCAAGTTTGTGAAGCATGTGGCTCAAAATTTATACATCCTTACCGATATTTTGTCTGCATATTCTCTAAGTGATTCGAGATATATTAAAATCTCCATCTACAATGATGGATTTGTCTATTTCTAATTAACTTCTGTCATATTTTTCTTATCTAGGGATTGTTTTTAGATACAAATTTAAAATTTATACTGAACTGGTTCTTTTACTGTTAATGAAGTTCAACCATGCTATTGTGGTTTCCCTACCTGTGCCCTCTTCTTTTAGCTTTGCCTTCTGCAACAGAAACTAGACAATGGATTGAAGCTCCTGTTGCCCTCCACTCCGACAGGTTGGAGGCAGAGCTCCTTAGCAAGCCTGAAAGCAGGGTGGGACGCCTCTACCTTTATGTTCAGCCCCATCTTATGCTCCTTTTCTGCTTCACTGCCACAAACCCTCCAAAGTATCAACACTCAACTTCCGTCTGTTCCCTAAACACATCCAGCAGGGGTTTTCACACACCCGTGCCTTCTGCAGGTTGTCCCTTCTTCCTGGAATGCCCCACCCATCCTAATCTTCTGGCCCAGTTCTGGCCTCATTCTTTGTGTGACACTTCCTCTGCCCCTTTCTCCTCTGAGCTCTTACTGCAGTGTTCACATGCTTCCATCTCAACACTTATGATATTTTCATCATGTTTTGGCTCTCTGTTCCTTCTAGACTGTAAGATTCTCTGCAGAAAAAAGAGTATCTTAGTTACCTCTGTATCCCCAGGCCCCAACCCAGTGCCAGGCATAGGTAGGTGCTTAAACACTGTTGAAAGAATGAAGTGCTTGAAGGAAAGCAAGCTGAGTAAAAAGGTAAAATAAAACCCTTTGGAAGAGATTCTGAAGGAGACATTTAACTTTCTCTGAGTTTTGGTTGTGAGGGTGAGAAACAGTACATTCTAGTTTTAGGAAACAAAATCCAAGTTTCCGTTGACTGCAGTATCTTCCCAATATCTACACTTCCCGTTTTCCTAACTTACAGAGCTTGGAAATCTTGGAGCATAAATGTTGTGTATCTTTAAAAATAAGCAAATGAAACTGTTTCTCAGTCTCTCTAACAGGTAGGCCATGTGACAGTGTCTGGCCAATGAGATACAAATGTACATTATGGGGGCGGGGCTTCTGGAAAGGATTTTTAAAGGGGAGCAGACTCAGCTGACCTGTGACTCTCCCATGTCCTCCCCTCTGGGGCCTGCACCACGACAGAGGTCATGGCTGGAGACACAGCAGCCATCTGGAGAGCTGCCTCAAAGCAAAGTCCAGGAGATTGCAGAGACCTCGGTTCCAGCATTCTGCAGTGGCCACACTTGACCTTGGCCGCCTTCCTCTGAATTTCTTATTACATAAAAAAATAAACACCAATTCATAGGAGCCACTACTTTTGAGGATTTGGTTATTTGTAGCTAAGCAGATTTCTGCGCTAACTCAACATGAGAATGAATAGTTCCTAAACAGATGCTCCTAATCTAGGGTTCACACAACTCTTCAGAGGTTCTGAAGACCCCTGTGCTTGATAGAATAATACCCTCCCACACAAAGATGTCCACATCTTTAGCCCTGGACGCTGTGACAAGGTTACCTTACCTGGCGAAGGGGACTTTGCAAATGTGCTTACAGTTTAAGACTTGAGATAGCAAGATTTTCCTGCTTATCTGCATGGACCTGATGTATTCATTCAAATCCTTATATGTAGAGAACCTTTCCTGGCCATCACATAAAAAGATGTGACCAGGCAAAGAGGGGCAGGGTGATGCTACATTACTGGCTTTAAAGATGAAGACAGGAATCCACCAACCAATAAACACAGGAAGCTGACAAGTTTGAATGAAAATGGATTGTTCCCCAGAACATCCAGAAAGAAGCCCAGCAACACCTCAAAGATACTCTGGTCATATTTCTGACATCAGAACTTTAAGATAATAATTGTGTTGTTTTAAGCCACTGAGTTTGTGGTAATATGTTATAGCAGCAATAGAAAATTAACACACCACCTAAAATTGTATACAAAAGGGTGTGTGTGGGGGTGTGTGGAGGTACATGCGGATACCTGTGTTCCTTAGGGAAAGATCCATAGACTTCAACAAAAATCTTAAAAGGGAAGGTAGTTTAAATTTCCAATTATAAAATAAGTCCTGGGGATGTAAAGTATGGCACCGTGACTGTAGCCCCTAATTCTGTGTGGTATATTTGAACGCTGCTAAGAGGGTTAATCTTCAAAGTTCTTATCACAACAAAAGATAATCTGTAACCCTACGTGGATGTTAACTAGACTTCTTGTGATGATTACTTCACAGTATAAACAAATATCAAAATGTTATGTTATATACTGAAACTAATATCATATATGTCAATTACACCTCAGTTTAAAAGAAGGTTAGTTTTTAGAAGGTTAGAAACTACTGATCTAAATCCCACTGTTTACAACCCCTATAAACCAAACTCTAAAAGTGGTATCAGGTGCAGAGTCCCTACATGGCTCAGTTGGTTAAGTGTCTGACTCTTGATTTCAGCTGAGGTCATGATCTCACGGTTTGCGAGTTCAAGCCCCACTTCAGGCTCTGCACTGACAGCATGGAGCCTGCTTGGGATTCTCTCTCCCTGTCTCTCCATCCCTCCCCCGCTCACACTATAAATAAATAAATAAATAAATAAATAAATAAATAAATAAATAAATAAATGCCAGGTGAAAACTAGCATCACTCATTAACGAACCAATGCCACCCCAACCTGGCTGTACCTCAGACCCCCAAGGGACCACTGAAAAATACAGATTTACAAACACCATTGAGTCAGGTTTGGAGGCGAGGCCCAGGGAGATGTATTTCACACACCTCTCAGAAAATGTACCACATAGTCGGCTGTGGGAAACAAGGTCCTACAAGAGATTCAGAATTCTGCAGTGTGTTCCTCAACATGTGCCACCATGATATGGTAGGAAAAAATGGAACTTGGCCTCAGATGGAGAGGATTTAAATCTCTCAGGTCTGATCCACTGTGTAATCCCCAGTAAGTCAATGAAATAGGGAAACGAATAAACATCCCGATGGATGGGCTTTTTGGGACATTATTTTCTGACTGTAAAGCTCTATAGACATTTGTTATTCATATAATCTGAAATGAAGAGTGAGCTCAATTTCCTGGTTGCCAGAATAAACTTTCCTATAGAGACTTGAACTGAAGTATGGGTCTGTAGAATGACGGCTGGGGAGAGCACCTTTCAAACCTGGCCATTCAGCATGCAGATTTGCTTCAGTCCCGTGTGCCTTTTGGAAAATAGAACCTCTTGTCAAATTATCTAAGGGAAGTGAGAACCCACTGCTTTTTCTCTCTTTTTACTCTCTCACTTCAAGAACTGATCTGTGAATGTTTTCTGTTGACTCTGGTGTTTGCAAATAGAACAACAGATACTATCAGCTTACCTATCAATTTCTCTAAGGCAAGCTTGACTTCCTCCCAGAGCGGCAGAAAACTGTTGAAAGCATCGTTTTCATAACAATGCAAAAGAAGTGATGGCTTGCCCTCACTCCCTTCCTGCCCCACGGCACAGAGGAATAATGTACTGAAATGATTAAATGTCCCAACGGAAATGTTGGTTTCTCTTAAACTTTGAAAAAGTCCGAAGATTTATTGGTCTATTTTTCCTCTTCCTTTCTCTACCAACTTTTTTTTTCTAATAAATTCATCATTTCCTAACTGCTTAAATACTAGGTCAAAAGTTAGGTGCATTTCTAAGGCTCGTAGTACAAGCTCATTGGCTCAGTAATCTCTAGGTTTAGAATATGATTTTTTCATTACAAAAACCTTCAATCATGACAGAAAATACACATAGTTCTTCTAGTTGAAAAGAAAAGTCAAGCAAGTATCTTCAAGCCCTATCTTGGTCCATAACTTTGCCTGGGATCTCTCTTCCTGGACTGTAGCTCCCTGGTCTCTGATGGGAAATACTGATTCCTTCCTGATGGAATTACCCAAGCATGACTCTCTAACACCTCCCTCAGCTCGTGCTGGTGAGCGTCCAACTTTCTGGGCACTGAGTGTATGCCAGCCAGGTGCTCGGGGAGGGTGCTCGCAGCTGGTTTGCAGTCGGGGGTGTAGCTGAGGAGGAGCGGGACAGGTGCTGCCTGAGCATCCGCGCAGCAGGTGCACGTAACCAGCTAACCCACACCACCCGTTCCCCCAACCACATTGTCTCATTCATTTATTATTTATTTTTATTTTTTAAAAATAATTTATTGTCAAGCTGGTTTCCATATAACACCCAGTGCTCATCCCCACAAGTGACCTCCTCCATGCCCATCACCCCCCCTTCCCCTCCCCCGACCCCCTTCAGCCCTCAGTTTGTTCTCAGCATTAAGAGTCTCTCATGGTTTGCCTCCCTCCCTCTCCCCCACCATTTCCCCCCTTCTTCTCCCCCATGGTCCTCTGTTAAGTTCCTCCTGATCCTCCTATACATGCAAACATATGGTATCTGTCCTTCTCTGCCTGACTTATTTCGCTCAGCATAACACCCTCAAGGTCCATCCATGTTGCTACACAGGCCAGATTTCATTCTTTCTCATTGCCATGTAGTATTTCATCATGTAGATAAACCACATCTTGATCCATTCGTCCGTTGATGGACGCTTAGGCTCTTTCCATGTTTTGGCTATTGTTGAGAGTGCTGCTGTGAACACTGAGGTCCGTGGGTCCCCATTTTGTCTCATTTAAACCACACAGAGATCTGAGGAGAAAGATACAGGCAAAGACTTAATCTCAGTTATCAAAGGACTGTGCAAACTGAGGACTGCCGATGTTACAAGTTCACAATCCTTGTCCCAAACTCTTGGGGCCAGGTATGTTTCTGAATTCAGATTTTTATTTTTTCAGAATTTAGAAGACAACATAGCATAATCGCCTCTGAAGATGGGCATCTTTCCTCAGTGCTAGAAAAGTCTGTTATTTGTTACTCTTTGACTCTGCGTTCTCTCCTCCTGAGCTCTAATTTGCTATATTGTAAAAGACTTCTTGCTTTATCATGTGTGGGTACAAACCCTCATAGTTGCCGTCTTTTTGCCTCATTAAGATGCATTCTGCATAATGTCTTTCCTTATGTTTTCTGGGTTACTTGTCTCTTTAGTATAATCTGTTGTTTTACCAGTCCTTTGAATCTGTAATTTTCATTATTACATTTCTTAAACCTAAAAGGTTCTAAAAAAGAAGAATAAATAAAATAAATAAAATCGGGCACCTGGGTGGCTCAGTCGGTTAAGCATCTGACTACATCTCAGGTCATGATCTTATGGTACGTGGGTTTGAGCCCCACTTCGGGCTCTGTGCTGACAGCTCAGAGCCTGGAGCTGCTTCAGATTCTGTGCCTCCCTCTCTCTGCCCTTCCCCTGCTCGTACTCTATCTCTCAAAAATAAATAAATGTTAAAAAATGTTTTTAATAAATTAATTAAATTTAATTAATTAATTAAATTAAAAGTTCTATGTGGTCAACTGCCTTGTCAACTTGATGGTATGTATCTTGCTCCTTAATCATTCTTCCAACACCTTCCTTCATTTCTTTAAATAAACTAAACTTGTTTAGTTTACAGTCTGTTTCCAATAATTCTAATATCTGCATCCCTTACCTTTGATTCTGCAGTCTGCTTACTCTCTCTCCTGGTGGCTTGTTTCCTTGTGCGTTATGTAACCGTTGCTTGTGAGTTCCCATTCCGTGCAAGTTTATCTCTGTTTAGAATATGTTCCTCCATGACTGATTCGTGTTTGCTGCTGCCAGTGGCCTGGGGTACTGCTGCTTCAGCACCTTAACCTAAATTTCTCCTGGGATTTTCTTCTGCTACACGTGGCAGAGCACAGGCTATGGTTCAGAGTGCTCAGAGAATACTTCTTCTTTCTCTTTTTCCATCCCACCAAGAACCAAGGAGGCCAAGACACAAGAGACCTCTTTCAATCCCTCTCTACTGGCAGGTGTTATCCTCGTTCACTCACTAGAGGGGAACTAAGCTTAATTTGGGGTCTTTGATCTGACTACACCCAGGCTTAGGTGGCTGTCCCTGCATGTGTGAAGGCCACTTGAATCCAGATACCCCCGGGGAGGTGACATCAGTACCCACTTTTCCCCCTGCATTAGAATTTTATTTTCATTATTTCTGGCCTCTGAACATTTATTTCTTGCCAGCTTAGCAAACCATTATTCATTTTTATATGTTGTTCAGCAATTTTAGGTATTTTTGTACCAGGAAAGATTCCCAGATATCTACTGTTTATTCTACCATATTGCCAAAAAGGAAGCCTCAGTAAGTTTTAAGTCACTGAACAATAATTTAATAATAAGTCAGTAAGAATAATGACCTAACCATGTTTTTGAATGCTTTGAAGTTCTGCTAAGAGTTTTCATGTTATTTCAAGCCCTTAAAGAAGCCGCCAGGATAGCGGTGGGGCCCTGGAGCTGGAAAGTCAGTGTGGTGAGGAGGCCGTGGAATGACGGGACTCACGTGGCGTCGTGGCTCCTTGGCGCCTCAGAACCCGGTAGCAGGGCTCTTAGAAGAGAGCAGAAGAGGATCAGGTAGAGCCTTGTATGCGTGTGGTTGTTGACTTATCTATTTGCTCAAATATATTTGAATTATTCGTTCATTACGTTCAACGTCTTCAAACAGAAACAGAGAGTTCCTGGAAGCCTGCTGTTCCCAGAGACAGTCTCTGCAGCCAGTTTCTCAGCGCTTCTAGAAATATTTTGTGCACGTTCAAGTAGAAGGCTTTTTCATACGCACTTAGTGTAGCCCATGCAATGGCCTTATCGTTTTAAAATTCAGCACTACATTGGAAATGTTCCCTATTGAGACGACTTATTTTTCTAATGGCTGAGTGGACGGTCATCGTACAGCTGAACCGTGGCTGATTTATGACATCGTACAGCTGAACCATGACCTCCCCCTCCCACTGGCAGACGTGGTGACTGTCGGCCACACTGAGGCACGTAGATCCTGCGACCACAGGCAAGTACTCCTGTAGAACAAATTCCTGAAGGTGGAAGTCCTTCATCGAGGGGAGAGTACATTTGAATTGTTGTGGATGTCACCAAATTGCCCTGCAAACCAGCCGAGCCAGTTTGCCGGCCCAAAAGCATCATAAGAGAATTCTTACTTCTGAGAGCTCTTTTATAATCTGCTTCAGTCAATATGTTCTTACTCTCTTAATATGTTAACAGCTTGCCCAGCTAATTGAATTCACCCAGAAAGCCTCTCTATGAGTGCACGCCATGTATTATGCCTAGCATTATTGTGTATTATGCCTATTGTGGAATATAGGAATACCACCTAAAATTGCATTTAAATTAATATGTAAAAGTAACAATGTTTTCTTTCTAAATTGCTTTCTGATTTTAGCTGCCTTACCGATTGCTAGTCAGTTGGAAATGGATCCTTAGACCTTCATGCTAAGTTTATACACCTCCTCTTCCCCATTCCACCTCTGCACAAGCTGAACCTCGAATATTAACAATCTGATATTATTGTAAAGTCGTATCCTCCCTAGCAGTCACCTCTTCAAAATGTGTCGTAAGAAAATAATTGGATGTGAGATTTTTTAATGTTTGCATGAAGATTTTCATGGTAGCTTTGCAATAGTGAAAATCAGAAAGTACTAAATGACCAAATTCTGTAAGAAGGATATTGGCTTATACTTTATGGACAGCCGTAGAATGTAGAACTCTGCAGCCAGCATGAGAAGTGAAGGGTCTGTGTCACCTCAGCACGCCTACGAGTGTTACACGGCTTTATATTGTCCTGTCACCTCTGCTGCCACAGCCCAGTGCACAGCAGCCTCTCCCGATAATATCCCAGCAGTTTGTCCGTAGCCCCCTCTCCTCAGGAGGATTTTGTCTTGTTCATTTCGGACCTCATATTCATTTGTTTCAGACCTGTCATCGTAATGCCAGCGAAATGGCTATGAGGACGCAGAGGCTGGGTGTGGCTGTGCTCATGCGTGTGCATGCGAGCCGGGGCAGAGGCTGGGTGTGGCTGTGTTCATGCGTGTGCATGTGAGCCAGGGGACACCACTTTCTCACATACTCTGACCCCTTGATGTTGGGAAGGAGTCTTCTTACCTGACTGCCCGGGAGAGTTTCTGTGGTAACAGTCTCACACCGCGTGTCTGCACCATCACTGCAGACTAGACAGATGGGGGGTGGTCCCAGCAAGCCTGGCTGCTGAGAGACTTAATCCTAAGCAGGCCCACAGGCAATGGTCATTCCTTGTGAGAGGCGGCTATACCCTCTGTCATCACCCATCTGGTGGCTTCCCTCTGTGTTCTCTGTTCATGCTACATTGGTCTCCCATGAGCCCCCACTATACACTCCAGCTGCCCTCTGCCACCCGGCCTGGATCCAGCGAGGGGACAGAGATACCCATAGCACTCAGGGAACCTCAAAGGGGTGGTCATTGCTCCTCTCCAGTGGCTGCTCTCCTTTTCCGTTGCCTTCCCTTCCTTCCCTACCATTGACCTCAGCTCTAAGCTGGTAGCTTAGCATGAACAAGGGACAAGACACCAGCTTCTCCTCCTTATAGTCACCTAGATATTCAATAACCAGTTATACTGAGGGCCCCTTCCATAGATTTGAAAGAGAAAAACCTGGTAAGCATCCCTCCATCTGTCATCCACCCATGGGACAGTAAGAGAAGAAAGACTATGTCCATGGACACTGCACTGCCCCCACACACACACACACACAAGTGACCTGTGTAGTTCCACTGCCCCTCTAGCTTACCCTCTCTAGCTCTTGGGACATATGGCATCTCATACTAACAATTAGGTTTACTTCAGAGTTAGCCCTAAAGAATTTAATTTGATTCTTAATAGGGCACAATCTAGGCTCTACTCTTGCCATTATCTGGTTGAATCTGCACACACTCAAGCCCGTTACGAAAGCATAGTGGATACCTGTCTATACTGAGAAGGACATCCAAGTACATGAAGGGGGGAAACTCAGGCTCTTTAACACATGTCCAGTGTGATCTGAAATATGTAGATTTTCATGCATCTAAATATGTACGTGCATGTAAAAAGAGATCTGGAAGTTTATCTCAAGTGTTAGTAATGGTTATGGTGGAGATTATGGGCTGTTCTTGCTGATCTATCTATCTACCTGTCCTTTAGTACCATATGAATTGTCTAAGAGAGCCAGCATATATATGGAAGACGCCATATCCATAAGGCCAAAGTCACTAATCAAAGAGAAAGCCTATCAGAAGCAGAAAAGCAGATCAGGATATCAAATTCAACACCCAAAAAACAAAGAATCCAGTGAAGAAATGGGCAAAAGACATGAACAGACACTTCTCCAAAGACATTCAGATGGCCAACAGACACATAAAAAAATGCTCAACATCACTCATCATCAGGGAAATACAAATTAAAACCACAAGTGAGATCCACCTCACGCCAGTCAGAATGGCTCACATTAACAACTCAGGCATCAACGGAGAGTGAGGATGCAGAGAAAGAGGATCTCTTTTGCATGCTGGTGGGAATGCAAACTGGTGCAGCCATTCTGGAAAACAGTATGGAGGTTCCTCAAAAAGGTAAAAATAGAACTACCCTAAAACCCAGCAATTGCACTACTATTTACATATTCAAGGGGTACAGGTGTGCTATTTCAAAGGGGCACATGCACCCCAATGTTTATATCAGCACTATCAACAAGAGCCAAAGTATGGAAAGAGTCCAAATGTCCATCAACACGCGAATGGATAAAGAAGATGTGGTGTATGTATACAATGAAGTATTACTCAGTGATCAAAAAGAATGAAATCCTGCCATTTACAAGATGGAGCTAGAGGGTATTATGCTAAGGGAAATAAGTCAATCAGAGAAAGACAAATACATGACTTATGACTTCACTCATGTGTGGAATTTAAGATACAAAACAGATGAACAAAAGGGAAGGGAAGCAAAAAGAATATAAAAACAGTGAGGGGGACAAACCATAAGAGACTCTTAAATACAGAGAAGAAACCGAGGGCTGCTGGAGGGGTTGTGGGTGGGGGGATGGGCTACGTGGGCGAGGGGCACTGAGGAGGGCACGTGTTGGGATGAGCACTGGGTGTTCTATGTAGGGGATGAGTACCTGGATTCTACTTCTGAAATCACTACTGCACTGTATGCTAGCTAACTTGATTGTAAATTAAAAATAAATCAAAACAAAACAAAACAAAAAGAACAACAGAAAAAGAAGGATCGTTAGTGTTTGTGGTGTTCTACTGGTTGATGAATAAATGTTGGCATTTCTTGAGAAAAAAACAAAGAAAAAGAAAGTGGATCGTGAGCTGTGCACACAGAACTGCCTCTCATCCAAATAAGAAGGAAACTTGACTTTCATGTAACAGGGGAAGAAAGCAGAGCTAGAGGCAGCCCTCGTTGCCCAGCTGTTGACCATAACCTGCTACGTACGGTGCAGACCTGCGGAGGGGCTGATATCCGCTTCCCAGGAAGGGGCTTTGCCAGCAGAGATAAGGAGGAGACCAGACGGCACGTGGAAGAAAGCGGTCAAAGCCAGATGTCTCCTTACAGTGTTTTCAAAGGAGGGAGAGAAAAATGAAAACGGTCTAGATCATTCACATACCAGGTAATCATCCTCTAAATGACTGATACTTAGCTAAATGCACTTCTTAATGTCAGTTCTTCCAAACTTGCCTGGCCTTAGTTTTTATACAAGACAAACTACACTTCCACATGGTTTTCAAATTCAGAAAGTTCAGGGGAAGGGCAATTACTATCACAACCCTTCAACTATACTAACAGGCAGAGATTTCAGCAAATACTTTCCCACTGAAGTATTTCATAAGCCAAAAGTCCAACTGTTATTATTGGGCCCAACATTTCCAACCTGCATCCACGCTCAAAAAAAAATTATTTTTCCAGCGATCCAAATTTAGTGAAACTGCAGCCATCGATGTTAGAATACATCTGTATGCCATAATGCCAAAGTTTTAAAATATTTCTCACCTCCACTCAAATATTAAAACTAGCATGACACTTGTCAAAACATAAAAATGTTTAAATGACGCTATTTCTAGAAGGCAGTATGGGGCACTGAGTGGCCGGTCTGGGGTTTGTGATCTCAGGTAGTTTTGTCTTCTGTCATTGTCAGGTGAGCGGGGGTCGCCACGACAACACACCGCAGCCTGGGTGGCTTCGGCGACAGAGATGGGTTTCCTCACAGTTCTAGAGATGGGTATCAAGGTGCCAGCAAGGCTGGTGTCTGGTGACAGCTCCCCCCTCAGGGCGAAGCAGCCGCTTTCTCCCTGTGCGCTCACAGGACCTCCGCCCTGGGCTCCTGTGTGGAGAGCGAGCTCCCAGGCATCAGCTCAGGCCCAACTCTAAGAGCCACACTTAACCTTCCTTACCTCCTTACTCCAAATACTGCCACATGGCGGGCTAGGACTGCAACTTATGAATAGGGCGGGGGGCATATATATTCAGCTCATAACATCAGATATGTGACTGAGAAGTTATTTAACCCCTCGAAGGCTCAGTTTCCCCATTTGTAAAAAGATCATACCCAGAGTTTCACTGTGAATATTAAATTTGGTAAGCTGTGAAAGCACATTCCAGGGTATCTAGCATATGGGAAGAAACTGATAAATGTTAAGCAATTTAATGCCATTATTACTGTGCTATTTATTTTTTTAAATGCTTATTTACTTTTGAGAGAGAGAGAACATGGGGAAGAGGCAGAGAGAGAGGCAGATAGAGGATCGGACGCAGGCTCTACGTTGTCAGCACAGAACCCGATGCGGGGCTCAAACTCACAAACCATGAGATTGTGACCTGAATCAAAGTCGGTGCTTAACCAAATGAGCCACCCAGGAGCCCCCCTATTTTACTCTTTTAAAAAATAAGTGTTGGGGTGCTGGGGTGGCTCAGTTGTTTAAGTACCGACTTTGACTCAGGTCACGATCTTGTGGTTTGTGAGTTTGAGCCCCGCATCCGGCTCTGTGCTCTCAGATTCTCTCTCTCTCACCCCCACTCCCTCCCCTGCTTACACTGTCTCTGTCTCTGTCAAAATAAATTTTAAAAAATTTAAAATAATAAATGTTTTTGTTTGGAGGAAAATAGACAAATTTCAAAACACTATGCTTCGGGGGGCTTCATTTTTAAATGGGTTATTTTAGAGCCTTCTTTGGCGTAGACGTTCAAGACCTCAGGCTCCCACAGGTTTGGGTGCACCTGGTGAAGAGCTAGGAGGTAAGGGGCACAGCCAGGAGCTCGAGCTCACACCCGCGGCCCCCGCCTGCTGGGCCCTCCCTCGGGGCTCGCTCTCACAGTCACTTTGGTGAACTGTCAGGTCTGCGCCTCAGCTGCTTTCCAGATGCGACCCATCAGCAGAAACTCCTGAAATCTTTCCTTAGCCATTTCCTCAAGTTCCCACCCACTGTTTTCCTGGTTTAAATGCAGTGGGGTTTTGAGATGTTGCCGTGTGTGTGTGTGTGTGTGTGTGCGCGCACGTGCGTGTGAGATGGGGCAGGGGAGGTTTGTGACCGGCCACCCACAAACTAAGTATCCAGGATTGAATGTATGCGAGGCGGCTGCCCTGGTGGAGTGTACAGGAATGGAGCCAGGAGCCAGGAGGGGGTGGGGGTGTGTGTGTGAAGCTTCCAGAGAAATGGAAGCAGCTCCAGCCCCTTCTGTGCCCTCTGCATCTCACCACACACTCAGGTGGACGGGAGGGTCTTCTGGGAAGGGCAGGTCGTCGGACAAGGACCCCAGTCCTCGCTTCAGAGCCTGGGACTCGGTGCTGGAAGTGCTTCAAGCTGCAAAACAGGCATGATCTTCTCTAAATGCATACATTTTCCAGCAGTGTGACAGGGGAATTCAATAACATGTGGCGAGGCAGGGATGGCCCTGAGCCCACCCGACAACAGGGACCTGTCGTTTCACTCCAGGGACCTGGCTAGGTGACCACCCACACGCAGCGTTGGGCAGAGGAGGCGACGGCGATTCTGAGCCCGGGAGGGAGACGGCCTTCCTTCCTGGAAGCAGGCTCGCTCCCTGGAGGAGGGCTGAAGGAATGTGTCTGCGCTGGTGACACCCCAGGCTGGGCCACACTTGCTGAGGTGCGGACGGGAAGAGGAGAGAGGTCCCCAGCCCCAGGGGCCAAGCAGCTGTCAAGGGCCGGTGCCAGCGGCTGCGGGGACAGCAGGGACCGTACACTGAGCCCCATCACCTTCCCTGGGACACCAACGCGATAGTCCCACGCGGTCATGTGGCGGGTGCCCTCGGGCTTCGAGATGAGAGTTCTGACTCAGTTTCCCCTCACAAACCCAGCGGTGGACACTTGGTACCTACCCCAGGTACTCTGACGAAATGTGGCACAGCAGGTGAGTCTCCAGAGAAAAAACTGCTTTGCTATCACCCTGTACTGAGTAACCAAACTCAACGCACGGAAACCACGTGTACGCATTTAGGCGCTGAACACGTAAGGTCATGAGCACACGTAAGACAGGACCACGGACTGGAGACGCCTTGATAAACAGTGCACAGTCCCCCAGGCAGCTAACGGAGGGCCTGGGGCACCGCGGGTTCACAAGGCCATCGGCCAGGAAGAATATCAGGTCAGAGGACAGAGGGGCAAGGACAAATGAAGGTTACCAGTGTCCCTGCATCTGTCTGTCACCACATCCAACCAGGACCACCTTCAGGGAGCACCGGCCACCGCCTCTCTTCTGCCTCCCACATCTTGTGCCCCTTCCTCTTTGGACGCACCCCTCCCGGGAGCATACAGGGAAGGGGCTCTGGGAGGCATCCCTCTAGCTTGAGCACAACATGGCACGTGGTCTCCTGGCCGCCACCCCCACAGCTAAACCATCCACCGTCCTGGGGAAACAAATAGGCTTGTCAACCTAGCATCTGACAAATACTGAAATGAGCATTCCGTGTAAGTTCACGGCATGACTTGGGGGTCATCTCCACCCTGATTGATCTTAGATGGCCACCAAGCATTTGCTGTCACTCACAAGCACCTATGAGTTAGAACCTACAGAAATAAAAAGCATGGAAAAAAGTTAGGGGCAACTGGGGGTCTCAGTGGGTCAAGCATCTGACTTTATCTCAGGTTTTGATCTCACGGTTTGTGAGTTCCAGCCCCGCATTGGGCTCTGTGCTGACAGCTCAGAGCCTGGAGCCTCTTTCAGTTCTGTGTCTCCCTCTCTCTCCGCCCCTCCCCCTGCATCTGCTCACACTCTCTCAAAAATAAATAAACATTAAAAAAATAAAAAATGGGGCACCTGGGTGGCTCAGTCGGTTGGCCATTCGACTTTGGCTCAGGTCATGATCTCACGATTCGTGGGTTCGAGCCCCATGTCGGGCTCTGTGCTGACAGCTGGGAGCCTGGAGCTGCTTCGGATTCTATGTCTCCCTCTCTCTCTCTGCCCCTCCCCTGCTCACGCTCTGTGTCTCTCAGTCTCTCAAAAATGAATAAACATTTAAAAAATAAATAAATAAAATTAAAATGGTCATTTTATTGCATATCACCCTTATGCAGGTCAGGAGTCCGGGCAGGCCTGCCCTGGGCAATTTTTCACTTCCGTTTCATATGATATCAACTGAGGTCGGCCAGTGGCGCTCACCTGGTGGCTGGGCTTCTCTGCAGGGTCTCAGATGCTTTGCTCACACGCCTGGTCTCCTCTCTCCTGAGCTTCGGCACAGAGCCTGACGCGGGGCTCGAACTCACGAACCGTGAGGTCATGACTTGAGCCAAAGTCGGACACTCAACTGCCTGAGCCCCCCAGGGGCCCCAAAACGACCCCTGTTCTGGGGCCCACGGGAGAGGATTCTTACATAAAACAGAGCGTGGAGGCATCCACGCATGGAGGCCGGACGCATGGAGGTCCCAGAGAACAGGGCGGAGCAGCTCCGAGTGCCTGGCGGGGATCAGCTGGGGCCCAGAGCAGGTGCGGTCAGGTCCCTTTAGGTGACTCATCTCAGCTGGTGCCACACTGAAATAGAAGCAAAAGCCTGCCCAGCTCAGCCCTGCCCCGGTTCCTGACCCGCCCAATCGTGGCTAATAGAGAAATGCAAACCAAAACCACCGGAAAAGTCGATACTACTACATACCTAGGAGGGTGGCAGACCTTTAGAAAGACTGGCTGCCAAACGAAGGGTGTGGCCCCAGTGTCCACCGATGGGGGAACGGATGAGGAAGGGCGGCGCGCCTGCGCACTGGGTGCATAGACGCAGCCTTCGGCAAGGACGAGGTGTCCCGCTTGCAACGGTATGGATGCAGCAGAGGAAAAGCGAAATAAGCCAGTCACAGAAAGAGAAATGCCGTGTGACTGCACTTGTTTGTGGGATGTGAGAAACAAAACAAAGGAGCAAAGGCCCAGGAGATAGAGCGAGGCAAGCCGAGAAGCAGTCCCCCGAACCGCCGAGAGCGCGGGGTGGCCCCCGGAGGGGCGCACGGCGACAGAGGCGCTGAGGCGCTGTGTTGCGTGTGAACACGGTGTGTTAGCCGCGCGGGAATCAAAAGGTAGGAACTTGCTAAAAAATAAAACAAAATATAAATAAAACGCCTGGCTGTACAAGTGCTGCTGCGGAGGTGAGGACGAGGTGGAGTCCGGATACACTGCTGGTGGGAATGTGAGGTGCAGCCACTTTGGAAAACAGTTAAACATATGGGACGCCTGGGTACTCAGTGGATTAAGCGTCCAACTCCTGATTTTTGCTCAGGTCGTGATCTTGTGGTTGTGAGTCCGAGCCCTGCACCAGGACAGTGTGGAGCCTGCTTAGGATTCTCTCTCCCTCTCCCTCTGCCATTCTCCTGCTCATGTGCACGTGCTCTTTCTCTCTCTCTCTCTCTCAAAATAAATATTTTTTTAAAAGTTAAACATATACTAACCATGTCGCCCAGCCACTCCACTCTTAGGTATTTATCCAGGAGAAAAGAAAGCTTACGTGCTGCAAAGATGCAAAGACGGAACCAGGAAGATACCAGTAGCTTTATTTGTAACAGCCCCGAACTGGAAACCATGTAAACGCCCATCTATAGATGAGCAGACAAACCGTGGCCTAGTCATACAAGGGAACAAACATGTAACAACGTGAATGAAGCTCAAAATAGGCACCCTGAGCGAAAGAAGACAGGCCAAGAAGAGAATATATATTGTATGATTCCATTTATAGAAAACTCTAGAAAATGCTGCTAATCTATAGTGAAGAAGAGAAAATCAGTGGTCGTCTGAGGTTCAGGGTGGGACAGAGGGGAAGAAGGAGCTACAGAAGGGGCAGGAGGGAACTTCTGGGAGTGATGGGTGCGTCATTACCTTGACTGTGGTGCCGATTTCACAGGTTGTAGACATGGTCAAAACGTATCAAGGTCTATGGTTTAAATATATATAATTTATTGTATGGTAATTATACCTCAATAGGACTGTTACTATATAAATAGATGTATTATACATGTATCACATATATACATATATGTCTAATCTCTCTGTTATTTACATATATATGTGTATATCAGAGTTTTTCAAATTGATTTGGCTATGATCCTTTTTCTCTGCTCACCTATTACCCTAGTTTGCAGAAAAATGGCTTATGCAGATACAGACCTAGCGCTGACCCTGGCTGCACTCTCCTGCTGGCTCTATGCCCTTCAGTATACAAAAAAGCCTCAGTTTTCTTGTCTGTAAAATGGATATGTGCTCAGGACTTAAATGCTGAATTTCAAATGCCTGCCCCACTGTAGGTTCTTAAAAGCTTTAGTCCACTAACCACCCCAGAAATCAAACCAGCCATGTTTACAGGTGTCCCCGATTGCATTAACTTTATTTTCAACTAAAGAAACCAGCATTCAGTCATCTCGAGTCCAAAGGTCCAAAGGGAAAGATGTTGAAACGCTCAGCATTGCCTTGCAGGCCCATCTGCTCCGCATTAGCTGGTCTTCCTCTGTTTATTATTCCTGGTGTTAAGTCTCCTCCAATTCTTGTGTGAAAAGTCCGGACACACAATAACCTCTTTATCACATTTTCAAAATCTGGGCTTGCTCTGGAAAGTTTGCACCTTTTTCTTGTTGCCATTGTTTCCATGTGGATTTGGATTTCTGAAAAAGACCTTTGGAGCACTGGACTGGAAACAGTTATGTGCACGCTGGATACAGACAAATACCATCAGAGAAGGAAAATGGGGTGTCAGAGGAATCAGAACTGCCCCCCTGGCCTCTGTGCCGTTCACCGAGGTGCAGGCTGGGGGTCAGGGGCCAGGGCTGCTTGGCCCCCTTCCTCAGCCCCTCTCCTTTGGGGGCAGAAATTGAATAATGCCATAAAGATACAAAGAAACATGCCAATGTGAGGGTATAGAATAAAAAGTGCATAGAACTATAAAAAATAAACATATCATAGTAACAATATTGGTTGCCATTCACTGAGCGTCATTTGTGCTCAATAGCATTTACTAAATGCTATTTTTTAAAAAGTCATCTCTACACCCAATTTGGAACTCAAACTCATCACCCCAAGATCAGGCGTCATCTGCTCTACATACTGAGGCAGCCAGGCACACCTAAAAGCTATTTTATTTAAACCTCAAAACAAGCCTGTGAGTTAAGTACAGAATCAGTGAGGACTCATTCAGTCACAAGTGACAGAAAAGTCACCTTACAGTGACTCATAATATAAAGGAGTATTTATTGGGTATGTCAATTAAAAACCTAGATTTAACCTTGGCTTCAAGTGAGATTTGGTGCAGCAGCTCTCTCCCTCTCCTCCCTCCTTCCTGTTGACTTTCTCTCTGGGTTTTGTGAAGTCAGTCTGCAAGCCCCAAGCTTTCTCACGGTGGCAAAATGGCTGCAGGTGCTCCAGACCTCACACTTTTACCCCACGTCACTCAGAGAAAGAGCGAGCAAGCCCTAGAATTTACTCTCTCATGCTGGTCCCAAATAAGGGGTGTGTCTGTCCCTGAACACCTGAACAGATGACTGTGGTGGTTGGGGCAGGGGGTGTGGACCAAAAGAAGAGATAAGTAAGAGCCATTGACTGGATTAAGGCTTTGAGGGTCGAGGAGTAGCCCATACCCAGGAACTAGGGGCCAGGACAATCCCAACCAAAGCCCATGAAATTGCTAAGGGGAAATGGGTGCTGGAGACATGCTTACAAGTGTCCAGTCTTCATTCATCTCAAAGATTTAGGGGCTGGTGATACATCAGAAAAGTAAACAAATCCCTGTGGTGGCTGCTGTTGATGCCACGCTGCCCCTGCATGCGCCCTGGCCCGCCTGCCACTGTGACGGCCACCCCGTTCGTGGGGGCTCGGTGCGCCTCTCTGCTTCTCACCTGAAGACCTTTCCTGGCGCTGGAGGCTGGTGCAGCCTGTGCACAAGGCTGCCCGGACGCGCCAGAGGCTCAATGCCACCTGAAGCCAACAAGGGTCAGGAGCTGGGGACAAATGCTCCAGGCTTTTGCTTTTAATCTCTAGGTAGAAGATCTGGGGGCTGGTTTGACAGGGCTTCTCAGAGGATCTCAGAAGGGTTGACCTCCAGTTTCCAGAGCAGCAATGAGCTGATTAATGCACCCCTTACTGGTTTTTCCCCCTTTCTTGTCTCTCTCGTGCCCCTTGGGGTCCCCTCCCAAATGAAGAACTGGCACCAAAGCCCTTGTCTCACGGTCTGCTGTCAGTGGAGCCTCAACTCAGGTCCCCCCCCCCCATCCTCATGGGTTCACATTCTGCTGGCAAACAGAGACAGATAGTAACACATTTAAAAAATTTTTTTTAATGTTTATTTTATTTTTGAGAGAGAGTGAAAATGAGAGTGTGAGCAGGGGAGGGGCAGAGAGAGAAAGGGAAACACAGAATCTGAAGCAGCTCCAGGCTCTGAGCTGTCAGCACAGAGTCTGATGCGGGGCTCAAACTCAAGGACCGTGAGATCATGACCTGAGCCAAAGTCAAATGCTTATCTGACTCAGCCACCCAGGTGCCCCTAATTTTCTAAAAACTTTTATTTATTTTGAGAGAGAGACAGAGAGAGAACATGAGCAGGGAAGGGGCAGAGAAAGGCGGAGACACAGAATTCAAAGCAGGCTCCAAGCTCTGAATTGTCAACACAGAGCCCGGTGCAGGGCTCGAACTCATGAGCTGTGAGATCAATACCTGAGCTGAAGTTGGATGCTTAACCGACAAGCCACCCAGGTGCCCCAGAGGGAGACAGATAATAAGCAGAATAACTGAGCAAACTCTATAATGTTCAGTGGGGATGGTCATCATGGAGAAATATAAAGTGGGGCAGAGAGGTAAAGGACTAGGGTGGATGTGGAGCTGCTATTTTATACAGAGATCCAGGAAGGCCTGGATTAGTTAGTTAAGCATCTGACTCTTGATTTGGCTCAGGTCATGATCTCACAGTTTGAGACGGAGCCCCATGTGGGGTTCAATGCTGACGGTGCACAGCCTGCTAGTGATTCTCCCTTTCTCTCTCTCTCTCTCTTCCTCCCACCCTCCCTTCCCCTCCCCCCCCCCAAGAAAACAAACAAACAAACATTTTTTGAATAGGAAGGTGATGTGTGAGTCAAGAACTAAAGAAGGATATCAGGCCAAGCTGCCTTATCTAAGTTAACAAGTGACCCCCAGGTCAAAGTGGCTTCGAAGTTCATTGCCCTTGTATGTCCGTTGCAGATCAGGACTTTGCTCCACGCACTTGCACTTAGTAGCTGGCTGAGGAAACATTGCTGGCTGTCATGGAAGGCAGAGAAAGAATTCTGGAAGGTCTTTCAGCAGCAGGTTCGGCTCTGAGCTTTTTGGTTCTACTCATAAGGCATGTGTAGAACTGGTCGTGTGGCCCACCAACCACAGAGGATGAAGGGATACAATTTAGCAGGAGTCTGGGTGGCAAAGAGGTAAACACGGGACACAGTCCTTCTCACTGATCATCAAATATTTGGACAAAATATAGTCACCCTCTCCCCAAGAGAGGGAAATGTCAGTCACGGCACCAAACTCCAAGTCTGTCTAGGGTGACTTGTCTCTGTCTCAGGTGAGTTATGGTTTCTCTTGACCCAGAGAGCTCTGAACCAAAGAGACACGTTGTCTGAACCCCCATGCAACAATGAATCACAGAGCAGAGTAAAAAGGCAAAGTACACAATCTGAAGACACAGGGTAACCATCAGAACTAGACTCAGATTTGTCAGAGATGTTGGAATGATCAGACCAGGAGTTTAAATAACTCTGATTATTATGCTAAGTGCTCTTATGGAAAAAGCAGACAGCAAATGAATGTAGATGGGGAATGTAAGCACAGAGATGAAAATTCTAAGAAATAATTTTTTAAATGCTAGAGACCCAGAATACCATTACAGGAATAAAGAATACACCTCTGTGGGGCTCATTCAGTGGCCAGGACTTGGCTAAGGAAAGACTCTCTGAGCTTGAGGACATGTCAGTGAAAATCTCCAAAACCGAAAAGCAAAGTGAACAAAGACGGGGGAAAACAGGGACAGAATACCCAGGAACTGGCGCCTCTACCACATGTGTGCCGTGCGCGCACGGGGAGCCCCAGAAGGAGAGAGAAAGGGACAGAAGACACATTTGGAGCAACAATGACTGAGATGTTGCCTCCCTGCCTCAAATTTACATCAGATACCAAACCACAGATCCAGGAAGCACAGAGAACACAAAGCAGGATAAATGCTCCAAACTCTACATCCACAGGCATATCATATTCAAACTGCAGACAATCAAAATAAAGAAACAAAGGCCTCCACTCCTGTGGCTGGAGACTTCCACACCCCTTATCAGAAACGGACAGGCCCCGCAAGCAGAAAATCAGCAAGGACACACTGGAGACCCACCGCATCAAGAGGCCAACTCCAAAGGGAACAAGAGAGGCACAGAGCAGACCCTGCTCTGCGGCAATTCTGAGATCCTGATGATTGGCCACGGCCAGGGGGTCCCACCCTGGAGGGATGGAGTGCTCCCTGAGCGGGTCCCGTTCTGCTCCCTGGGGTACTGGGGGCTTTTGGTCCCCTGGCTCCCTGCTCCGAGACACACTTCTTTCTCCATTATCCCCCTTGGCCATGTCTAATTGGGCACTGGTGAATACACCCTCCCCGGGGCTGCCCTAGGACACAGATCCCGTGCAACCTCCCAGATTCCATTGATGGCTTCCTCCCACCACCCAAAAAATCTACCCTGAGGAGATCCTTCCAAAGCACAGAACAACATATACAGCTGGTCATTAATTACAGCCATATTTATAACAGCAGAAGACTGCGCACAAGTCAGAATCTCATCAGCAGGGGTCTAGTGGGAGAATTGCATCCATACGGAGAACTGACGCAGCCGGGGAGAGAATGAGGAAGTTCTCTGTGAGCTGGAGCGAGCCCGAGGACGGACTGTCAAGCGAGAAAAGCAAGGTACAGAACAATGTGTATAGTTTGCCAACCTCTGCCTGGGGAAAGGGGGGAATAAACGCTTTGGCTTATTTTAGCCAGAAGAGACACTGAAGATGGGGTAAGGAGTAGAGGGAGGCAGCAGGGCCCCCACAAGTGTGCCTTTTAATATTGTTTTGACACAGAACCATGAAGTGCTTTACGTATCCAAAAAGACAGTTGACACAGAAAGGGAACCGTGAAAAGCCCCAGGTCGATGACAGTGCTCTGAGGGCTGCATGCCCATGAAGTGTGGTGTGTGGTGTGCAAGCAACACCAAAAACTGGAAAGACAACACTCCCTTTCGCTGACATGGGGCATTGTTGGGGGGGCAGGTTTGGAAGGACGATCAGGACCCTGCCTTCCATGTGCCAAGTTTGCGATGCTCGCTAAGCATCCAGGCAAAGACGCTGGACAGATGCTTTGTGTGAGTCTGGGAACCAGGGAGGGGCAGATAAAAATATGAGCGGCATTGGCTTGTAGCTGGTGTTTAAAGCCATGAGACAGGATGAGATCACCGAGGGGATGTGGATAAGAAAGAGGAAAGGCCTGGGGCCTGAACTTCAGGGCCCTGAGTTGTCGAGGTCAGGGAAATGAGGATGCACCAGCCAGCCAGGGGGTAGGGAAGCAGGAGCCAGGCGCTCTGGAAGCAAGCGATGGGAGGGTTTCTCAGCGGAGAAAGGGACCACCCTAGTGGCTCAGATGGAGACTTCCAGCAACCACTGGCGGTAGCAGCTGACCCGGCAGAGAGCAGCTTTTGAGGTGGGGTGAGGGGTCCTGACCAGTACAGTTAACATACGGTCTTCTATTAGTTTCAGGTGTACAGAGATCTCTTTCTTTCTTTCTCCTTTCTCTTTCTTTTCTTTCTTTTCTTTCTTTCTTTCTTTCTTTCTTTCTTTCTTTCTTTCTTTCTTTCTTTCTTTCTTTCTTTCTTTCTTTCTTTCTTTCTTTCTTATGTTTATTTTTGAGAGACAGAGAGATAGAGCATGAGCAGGGGAGGGGCAGAGAGAGAAGTAGACACAGGGTCCAAAGCAGGCTCCAGGCTCTGAGCTGTCAGCACGGAGCCCGACGTGGCGCTCGAACCCATGAACCTGCGAGATCATGACCTGAGTCGAAGTGGGCCGCTCAACCGACTGAGCCCCCCAGGCGCCCCCACAGCGATCTCTTTCTGAAGAGTTCTCTACAGACGAGTAGAGAGATGGAGTAACAGGTGGGGGGCAGGGGTGCAGTCCGGACAGCACCACACGTTAAGGCAAGAGCCATGGAGTCCGTCTGTCTGCGATGGTGGTGATCCAGGAGAGAGGGAGAAACGTGACGGCAAGACAGAGGCATTATTATATAGTTTCTAAGGTGAAGGGGATGACACTTTGGGGAGCAGTCAGTGGAGGCTGGAACAGTGACTTGGCCCCGGCCCTGGAGCAGGACGGGCCCCCACCTCCAAGCCCACCGTGTTCCCCAGGGAGCACCTCAGGGCTCTGGCTCTGCCCATAAATGGCCACAGACCTGTGAGTGGCTTCTGCCCTGGCCACCGGGAGACAGGCTGCCTCAGAGGGAAAATTAAAGCAAAGCCGCCTCTATTAATCAGTGCGTGGGATTAGATAGGGACGTCTGAAGCCTTGCCAACAGCCCTGGCTGACAGCTGACCAGGAAAGTCAGGAGGCTCTTAAGCACAGGCATGCCTCTGAGAGCTTCCCTGAAGCCTATCAGAGAGAGCGGTCACATAGCTCACATACACGGCGGCGGAGCCCAAGGTCAGAGAAGACATGGACGCACAGATCCTGCCAGCCGCTGCAATCAGAGAGGCACTCCAGGGACCTGTAAAAACCAGAAAGTGGGGTGGCCACTGGCCCCCTGTGGTACAGAGTTGATAAAAACGGCCACAACCCCCCTGCCTCTACTCACACCCCTCCATAATGTCACCTTGCCACCCCTCTCCTTAAGGAGTGGGGTCTGTCACACAGATCCATGGAACAGAATAGAGAACCCAGACACAAACCCACACTTATATGGCCAACTAACCTATGACAAAGGAGGCCGGACTATCCAATGGGGAAAAGACAGTCTTTTCAACACGTGGTGTTGGGGAAACCAGACAGCAACATGGAAAAGGATGAAACTGGACCACTTTCTTAGACCACACACAAAAATAAATTCAAAATAGATTAGAGACCTAAATGTGAGACTGAAATCATCAGAATCAAGAAAAAGCACAGGAAGTAATTCTTGTGACATCAGCTGTAGCAACATGTTTCTAAATAATGTGGCCTCAGACAAGGGAAACAAAAGCAAAAATATATCACTGGGACTACATCCTTTGCACGGCAAAGGAAAACCGTCAACAAGATAGAAAGGCAACCTATGGGGGCACCTGGGTGGCTTAGACGGTTAAGCGTCCGACTTTTGCTTGGGTCATGATCTCGCGGTTCGTGGGTTCGGGCCCCGCGTGGGGCTCTGTGCTGACTGCCAGCTCGGAGCCTGGAGCCTGTTTCAGTCTGTGACTCCCTCTCTCTCTGACCCTCCCCTGCTCACGCTGTCTCTCTCTCTCTCTCCTAGAAATAAATAAAAACATTTAAAAAAAAAAAAGGCAACCTATGGAATAGGAGAAGATGTCGGCAAATAACACACCCAATAACAGGTTAATATCCAATCTATATAATTTACACAACTGAAAAAACAAACAAACAAAACCCCAAACCATTTGAGTAAAAAATGGGCAAAGAACCTGAATCAACATTTCTCCAAAGAAGACACACAGATGACCAACAGACACATGAAAAGATACTCAACATCACTCATCATCAGGGAAATACAAGTCAAAACCACAAAAAGATATGACCTTGCACCTGTCAGAATGGCTAAAATCAAAAAGACAAAAATAATAAGTATTGGTGAGGATGTGGAGAAAAAGGAACCGTCGTGCACTGTTGGTGGGAATGCACACTGGTGCAGCCACTGTGGAAAATAGTATGGAGGGTCCTCAAAAAAAAAAAAAATAGAGGCATCCTATTATCCAGTAATCCCGCTGCTGGGTATTTACCCAAAGAAAACATGAATTTGAAAAGATGCATGCACCCCTATGTTTATAGCAGCATTATCTACAATACCCAAGATATGGAAGCAAATTAAGTGTCCATCAATAGACCAATGGAAAAGGAAGATGTGGCACACACACACGCACACGCACACGCACACGCGCACTGGACTATTACACAACAATAAAAAGGGTGAGGCTGGGCCACTGGAGACAGCATGGATGGACCTAGAGGGAGCTATGCTAGGTGACATCGGCCAGACAGAAAGTCAACTGCCATATGATTCCACTCTTAAGTGGAACCTAAAAACAAGAGGGAATAAAGAAACAAAAAGGAGAATCAGACTTATAAATACAGAGAACCGACGGCTTGCCAGAGGGGAGAAGGTAGGGAGACGCGCAAAATGGGTGGTGGTGGGGGAGGTACAGGCTTCCAATTACGGAATGAATAAGTCACGGGGGGTGAAAGGCACAGCGCAGGGAATCATGTCAGCGGTACTGCAGCCGATTGGGAGGGTGACAGATTGGGCCACGCTTCCTGGCAAAGGACAACCTCCAGAGTTGCTGAATCACTATGTGTACACCTGTGACTCATGTGACATTGTGTGTCGGCTATACTCAAATTTTTAAAAAAATTACAAAAGAAAAAAGAAGTGGAGTTTGTGTCCCCAACACTGGAATCTGGGTGGGCTTTGTGCCTTGCTTTGACCGACAGGATCAAGTGGGGGCGAAGGAGCACAAACCTGAGTCTGCTCTGGAGGCCCTCTCTGCACCCTCTGGAGCAAGCGCAGGCTGGCCTGTGGCCTCCAGGGGGCGATGCAGAGCAGAGGCCAGTCTGGCCCCAGGAACAGCCGGTGCCAGCGGGCCCAGCACTTACCTCCAGCTGCACGAGTGGGCCCAGCTGAGATCAGAAGAACCACCCAGCCCAAGTGGCCAATCCACATGGGCCAAGCCATCAATCCGTACGGGCCAATCCATTTTAAATAGTAAATAGTTCCTTGTGCCTCCAACTCGTTGGCCCGCAGGTGACCAAGTGGACTTCAGTCGCTGCTGGTTTACAACACATCTTTGGCAAAGGGTTATTCAGTGACACTTTAAACCCCCATTTTTGGCATTGCCACAGGGGAGCATGGGCTGTGGCCAGGTGTGGGAAGACAGGAGAAGCCCCAAGGAAGGTGGGAGTATGCCCGAGGGGCACATGCAGGATGCCACCCCCAGGGGGCCCTCTCTGCCACACCCCAACTCAGGCCTCTGGCCCATGCATCTGACCAGCAGCCCCATCACGTGCAGACCGGGCCTCACAGGCCTGAGGCAGGACCTCCTGGAGCTCACGCTACAGGTACAGCCCCAGATTACCCTTCCTCAAGAGGTCAAGGGCCCCCAGTTCACCAAAGTCTAGCCAGCAACGGTCCTGCCTCCAGCCACAAAGACTCACGACTGTGGGCACAATTTGCTTCTGCACAGAATGTATTCCAAGGCTATGGACCAAGGAAGAGGGTACAGAACTCAACATGACTCCCTTAAATTTTGGGGAAACAGCTCGAGTTGTTTACCCAACATCATTCTCCCCTTCTCTCCTAACAATACACTTGGGTGGAAATGTGTCCAGTTAAAGGACTCATGTCCCAACCTTCCTTGTAACAAGGATAGTCATTCATTCATTCCTCTGGGACTTACTAAATACCCGAGTCCTGGAAACTCGTTTTTAGGCAAGTTCTGGGTTCTGAAGTTTCCCCAGCGAACAAAACAGACTAAGTCCCCATCCCCATGGACCCACATCTGGTGAAGAAAGGTGACGATAAATGAATCCCCAACTCCCAAGAAAAAATGGAGAGAGAGAGAGAGAGAGAGAGAGAGAGAGAGAGAGAGAGAGAGGAAGGGAAGGAGTCATATGGGGTTGACTGCTGTGGGAATACACAGTGCAGAGGGAGGGACATAGTAGCTTCACAAGAGTGGGGACCCTATTTGTTGTAAGGTTCTCAAAGAAGACCCCTCTGAAGATTCAAGGTTGAGTGGATACCATACAAAGATGAGGGAAACATACAACATAACATCCAGTGTGAGAACATTTCGGCTGGAAGGAACAGCAAGTGTAAAGGTAGAAACAGGCCTACTCGAGGTAGAAACAGACCTCAAGGGAAAGCAAGGAAGGCAGCGCGACTGAGGCAGGAAGGCAGGCAGCAGAAGCTAGAGGTCACAGTGGTGACCGCGTAGGGCTTGCTGGCCTCTGGAAGGACACTTTTCGGTGCTGTGAGTGCAGTGGGGTCTGCTGGGGGAAGGAAGCCAAGCAGAGTGAAATGGTCTGACTTCTCTGTTAGGAGAACTGTTCTGGCCGCCATGTTGGAAAGGATTTTAGAGGCCAAAGGCCGAGACAGGAGGCAGTGTAGGAAGCCACTGTCATAGTTCAGTTTAAAAGTGATGATGGTTTAGATCAGAGTAATGACAATGGGGGTAGGAAAACGTAATTTAGAATCCAGACACACTTTGAAAGCTGAGACAACAGGATTTGCTGATGATGTGAAATGTGAACCACAGAGAGGAGTCAAGGGTCTGGTAAAGTTTGGGCCTGAACAATTAGAAGGACTGAGTTTCTGTTCACCAGAAAGGCAAAGGCTGCCAATGGGGAACAAGTTTTGGAGGGAAGACTAAGAGCTTAGAGGTGGATATGTTAAGTCTGAGATGCCCACTAACCTCCGTTACAGACTGATTGTGTCCCTTCCAAATTCATGCGTTGAGGCCCTAACCCTCAAGGTGACTGTGGAATAGGACGTGTGAAGACATAGTTAGGGTTAAATGAGGTCGTGAGGACCAGGCCCTAATCCGACGGGACTGGTGTCCCTATAAGAAGAAGAAGAGACGCCAGAGTCCTCTCCCTCCCCCTACAACCGCAGAGGAAAGCTCATTTGAGGACACGGTGAGGGGGGCTGCCTGCAAGCCAGGGAGAGACATCAGGAGGGACCCACTCAGCCTCCAGAACTGCAAGAAAACAATTTCTCTTGTTGAAGCCTCCTGGTCTGTGTATTTTGCTGTGGCGGCCCAACACGACCTCTAAGCGGGGGTGTTGAGCAAGCAGTTAGCTCTACAAGTCTGGGGTGGGTGCAAGCCCCGGGCCGGAAACGTATACTCAGGAGCTGTCAAGCACTTGAATGACGTCTGAAGCCTGGAGACCAAATGAGGTCAGCTAGGGAAGGAGTGCAGATGGAGAAGGAACGTGGTTGCAGCAATGATCCTTGGGGTGCTTTAAAGAGGCTCTGGAATGAGACTGAGGGAGAGGTGACCAGCAGGGTGAACGTCCCAGAAGCCAAGAGGAGAGAATGGCCAACAATGTCACATGCTGCTGACAGTCTGAGCAAGGTAAACACTGAGGGTCAACCATCGGTTTGGACTCTTTGAAGACCACTCGTGGCCTTGGAAAGAATCATCCTAGTGCAGTCATGGGGTGGGTCCCTGACACTTCAGTGGTCACACAGAAAGAAGGTGAGGGGTCCCTGAGTGGTTCAGTCATTTAAGTCTCCAACTCTTGATCATGGTCTCACAGTCTGTAGGTTTGAGCCCAGGTCCAGCTACCTGCTCAGCGCAGAGCCTGCTGCAGATCCTCTGTCTCCCTCTCTCCCTGTCCCTTCCCTGCTTGCCCCCACCCAAAAAATAAACATTTTATTTATTTTTTTAAATGTTTGTTTATTTTTTGAGAGAGAGACAGAGACAGAGCATGAGAGGGGAAGGGGCAGACAGAGAGGGAGACACACAATCCGAAGCAGCTCCAGGCTCTGAGCTGTCAGCACAGAGCCAGACCCGGGGATTGAACTCACCAACCGCAAGACCATGACCTGAGCCGAAGCTGGACGCTTAACTAACTGACTGAGCCACTCAGGTGCCCCAAAATAAATAAACATTTTTGAAAAAATAAATACAATAAAAACTTTACCTTTTTTGTTGTCGTTGCTAAAGGAAACAAACTGCAAAGTGCCTGGCGTAAAGTGACCATCCGCCAGGGCCAATCCTTTTGTGCCCCGACTCCTGGAGTTTCCGCCCGGCTTCTGAAGGTCACACACGGTTCAACGGCTGTCTTACCAGCTATTTTCAACAAGAGCTCTTCCCTCTCCTGACTGCTCACTCCCTCCATTCCTTCCCACCCCCACCCTACCCCACCCCTGCTTAAGCAGTGCTAACATATCCCATTCACCCCAAGGAAAGAATCCAAGTGCGTATTATCAAAGGCCACAGGCACCTGGCATTTTCTGAGCCTTGAATTTCCCTGTTTAAGCTTCTATTCCTGTCACAGTTCTGTAAAACCCAGTTTCAACTTTTGAAATGGCTATAAAATATGGTGAAAAGTGAACCCTAATTCGTAAATTGGTGACAGCCTTGCTAATAACATCCCCAGGACGGCTTGAGTGAGCCAGTGAGACTGAGCCCCTCAAGGAGAAGATGTTGCCTGAGAGCCCCGCTTCGCCTCCTGCCCAGTCTTCCTTCTTAGAAGAGAGCAGCGCCCTCTGGGGGTGCCCTGAGGCAAAGCTAGTATTGGCTGGTGTAAACGAGAAGGTGCAAATACTCTGGGAAGGGCAGAGAGAGAGACAGAGAGAGAGAGCGCAACAGAAACACAGGATCAAAGGGAAAGGCGCTAGAGGCACCCGTCAACAGCGCCTGCCCAGTACGGGGGATACCCAGGTGACCCTTCCACTTGGGGACAGACCTGTCGCACAGATAGATCTAAACACACACATAAGGAAACTTGTTCCAGCCACCACAGGAACCTACCTTGCCCTCCACTGGCCAACCAAGGGCTGCCAGACATCAGAGGTTACCAGTAACAGAAAGAAAAAATTACCAAACAGAAGAAATTGCCCCAGAAATGGAAGCTATAGGATAAAGAAGAAAAAAAATAATTCTAATTAGTATCTTCAGGGAGATTTAAGAGAAAGTTTCATTAGACTACTTTAGTTAAAATAAAATTTAGTATTGAATTTATTAACATCACAAATGTAGAACTTTTTAGAGTTTAAATTTAGCTTATAATTTTCATTCTAATTATTTATTTTGAGAGAGAGAGTACGTGAGCAGGGGAGGGGCAGAGAGAGAGGGAGAGAGAGAATCCCAATCAGACTCTGTACTGTCAACATAGAGCCTGATGTGACATCACGAGCTGACCCAAAATCAAGAGTTAGACACTTTACAGGCTGAGGCAGCCAGGCGCCCCCATGCCAAATTATCGTAAAAATACAAATAACCTCAGGACCCCTTGGTGGTTCAGTGAGATGAGCCACCGACTCTTGATTTGGGATCCGGTCATGATCTTGCTGTGATCCCTCCATGCTGAGCCTGCTTGGGATTCTCTCTTTCCCTCTCTCTCTGCCTCTCCCCCATGTGCGTGTGCACAGTCTCTCTCTGTCTCTGTCTCTCAAAATAAATGAACTGTAAAAATACAAAATACCTCAAAAGATTAGGACCATGGATTTGTTTTACTTTGACATTTATATTTGACTCTAAATTCAAAATCATCCTAGAGAATGATCATGATCTTCTCAACAATTTTTGGCCAAGCTCGAATATTGAATTAACTTCTGGGAGCCTCAGTTTCCCCACCTAAATTCAGGGGTGCTCCAGGGGTGAAGGATTTCGGTGTAGAGCCCATGTGAGGAGGCCTTCCTGACGCTGCAGGGGACCTGATGGGCGGTGGCTCTTGTTCAGCCTGGGTCCTGCTTCCGGGAGAGCCCCCAGGCCCAGCCTCACCCCCAGGCCAGCCCCCCCTCCCCGACCCCCGCCCCGGACTGCTCACTGAGGCATACACCTGGATTTGCAACCCCACAGACCTGGAGGGTCCCGGCACCTGTTCCCACTCCTCTGCTGAGGGTCCGCCTGCCCTTCTCGGGCTGAGCACCACCTTCTCCGGACCTGCAAGCAGACTGCTCCTCGCCGTCAGTCTGGGCCCAAAATGAAGTGTATCAGACAAAAGAACAATCAGAGCCAGAGTACGCATATATCAGAAGCAGAGGGCAAGTCCAGGACAGAGGAAGAGAAGAGAAATGATGAAGCCACCAGCCCGGAGGCCCAGACTGAAACAGTCTCTGCGTTGAAGCCTCGGAGGCTGTATTTTAAAAGCTTCTTGGGCCGTTCTGGTGTTACGAGTTCTGTAAAGCTGTGACCTATGTTTGGCACCACGCTTGCAGGTGGCCAAGGTGAACAGGGACGTGTGTTACAGGGCACATAAAATAGTTCTAAGAGAGAAAACACACTGAGACTTTCCCTCGCACTGAAACTTGGCTATGAAATAAACATCCTACAGACAGGGGGCTCTCGTAAAATAGTTTTAAAGAACACGCACTCATGGATCTCCTGAATTTCTTTCTCCTATTGGCCTTTGAGAGCCTAGGGCGCAGCTGAGCAAGACTTTGGTTCTGCAGGGACGGAAGAATCTGTGCTAGGCATGTTCTTCCTTCTGGTCTGAGTACATGCGAGGAGAGGACACTTTTTAGAGCCATTTGACGGCAGAATCTTTTTTCAAACAAAATCTCGTGTCGAACCCCAGTATCTAAACCACATAAAAGCGCAGCAGTCCTGAGCAGGGAGGGGGCCCCAAAGCCCTGCCCCGTAGTCCTCTCCCTGCCACTGCAGACTCCCTGAAGCACCCCCTTTGGAACCAAAGGGCTTCATGAGACCCAGCAAGGGATGCGTGTTCACGGTTGTGACGACAGTTTTGAGGTCACGTGTGCACACAGCTGACGGGCAGTGGCTCGGGTACTGAGTCGAGACGTGTTTTGATAAACTGCTTGCCTTAAGGGCCCCAGTCTTCACCCCCTTACTGTATTCAGCACACCGGTTACAACGGGACTTTTTCAATGTTTGTTTGTTTTGAGAGAGAGCACAAGCCGGAGAGGGCAGAGAGAGGGAGAGAGACCCCAGCAGAGCCCGACATGGGGCTCAAACCCATGAACCTCGAGATGGTGACCCGAGCAAAGAACAAGACTCAGGCACTGAGCCGACCGAGCGCCAGGCGCCCCTAGTGAGACATTTTGAATCCTATCGAGAGACATAGTCTCCCCCCTCCTCGATTCCAAGTCTGCAGGCGGTGACCCCCCCCTCGATTCTGAGTCTGCAGGCGGTGACCCCTCCCTCGATTCTGAGCCTGCAGGTGGTGACCCAAGCGCACGGGTCCAAGGGCAGCGCGTCTTGCCGTCTCTGCCCCTGCGCCTGCACCTTCACGTGAGAACGTGACCACTGGCCCGAGGAAAGGGCAGCACAAGACCCAAGGTCCCCAGCTGAGCCTCTAGCGGACGGCCTGCCTATAACACATCACGGACGGGGCCGGTCAAGACCAGCTCTGTCCAGCCTGAGTCACTGACCTGCAGACGCCCTCCAGCTAAGCAGATGCTTATTTTAAGCCATTGGATTCTGTGTGGTTTGCTATACAGGATGATTGTGGCGACGGAGGGCTGAGACGAATGCAGACAGGCATGTCTGGCTCGGTGCGCGAAGGGGCCCCGAACCGCGACCCGCACACGCCATTCCTGCTCTTCCAACACGTGACACGCCGCAGGCGCATGGCCTGTGTCAGATGCTCACCTGAGACCGGCGGCCCAGCGGCAGAGCCCAGGGGCGAGTCCAGCCCTGGCCACCCTGTGGCAGGCCAGGGAGGCCAGGGGTGCAGGGAGGCACACGCAATTCCCTCTTCCCTTCGGATCGCTCTCAGTCATTCAGCTGGCTTGGTTTCAGTCATTCGCACCTCCAGCTGGATGCAGAGCATGCTCACCCTCTCAAGGGTGGGATCCGCTTGCGCCAGCTTGGGCAGTGGGCCAAGGGGCCTGGGGTCTGGTCTACATAGTTGCCTGTGAAGCTGCTCAGTCTGGGGGCCTCGGAAACAAAGGCCAGCCGGCTGTAACCTCACTCCCCTGGGCCCGAAGACGAGGGATGGGGTGCACATAGCACCGATAAACAAACACGACTTCAAACGGCCCCTTCTCCTGGCCACTCCCACCCGGATTGCTCCGTGCATTGCATTCAGCTTGAGCAATGGAACACCCCACGTGCATTTCATTTTTTAGAGCCCACACTGGCAAAAGCTGCTTTTGCAAGATTCCTGGCAGCAAAATTGGCCTTGAACTTTCAAGGAAGAATATAAATGGCTCTGAGCTGAGAACATCAAGACTGCTGGGCAGTTCTGTCTAGTTACCGCTTCGGATGAAGTCTAGGAGGTGAGTAGGACTAGGTGGCCTTCGTCACCACTCGCCTGCCTCACACCTTAGGCCGCAGCCCTCTGCTGTGGTGTCACAACCACACACCCGCCGTCCCTCACCTCTGCTCCTGCCTCAGAGGCTTCCCCACCTGCTCCCCCAGGGACTCAGGCCCCTGTCATCCTGGCAAGGCTCAGTTAGGGGTGTGCCCAGCCCGTCCCCAGTCAGGGATCCGTCCCCTGGAGCGAGTCTCCGTGGGGGCCCCCGCCGCCTGGGGTGTGCGGACCCCCCGTACTGCAGCGGCTTCTCGCTTGCTGATGCCGGGGGTCCAGGGCTCTGGAGTGGTGTTCCTGTTCCTCTCCTTGCTCAGGGTCCTGGCACGACTCTCCTGGAGCCGCCTGAGTGGCGGGAATCTGACCATCACGTACTCACAGGAGGCAGGCTCAGCATCGAGTCCCTCAGACAGCGCTTCCCCCGTCTGCTGTCCCCGGGCCACAGAGCGGGGGTTTTCGACTTCTAGTTCAGTGGAGGGACAGTCTTCGCTGGCTCCAACTTTCCGCAGGAAGTTCAGGTGTAACCCCATCTCACAGGGGTCTAGTGTCCCCTCACAGCCTCCTGGCCTCACGCCTGAGGCAGCCGAGGCTGGACCAGACAGCTCCATGCAGACCTACGTTCACTTTATACGTGAGCGTACAGGCCGGGCGGGAGAGCCGGCTCATCCCCTCTCCGGGAGCCCCACGTGGCCGCGATGGCGCTGGGCCCAGGGGCCAAGTCCAGACCGTCCAGGATCATTCCCTGGGGCAGCTGGCATCGGGTCCCAGGGGCAGTTGGGAGAGCTATTGGGGAGGCCTGGAGGCCAGAGTTAAGGCAGCTCCGAGAATACCTTCAAGGCGCAGGAGTGAGCAGAGGCGAGGTAACAAGACAGGGAAGACCTGGTGGCTAGGGCCAAGCCGGCCACGGTTGGCACAGGCCGGAACAGGGTGAATAAAGGCAATAAGCTTCCTGGGCACCTGGTCACCTTGAAGACCTAAGGCAGAGCTGTACGAGCCCTGACTGGCCCCGGAAGGCGGTCAGCCTCCAGGACAAACAGAACCTGACGGCAATGCTGGTTTGCCAGCCCAGGGACTCCTGAGCCTTCGTCAGACACGGAGCCTGGGTTGGAGGAGGGGCTCTTTCCGGAGAAGCCCCCTGTGAGCCAGCACCCAGGGAAGTCCCAGCCTCTCCAGGTGACAAAGGTCCTCAAGGGTCCCTGCAAGATGAGGCACAGAGGGTGCGGTGTAGACCCAACCCACCCCAGGTGGGCACCTCTGAGAACTGAGAGGAGAAGGAAAGGACACCCTGCTCCCGAGGCTGGGCAGCCCATGGGGAGGTGAGCGGGCGCTGGAGACCCCTCCCACGTGGGGGAGACCCCTCCCCACGGTCTTTGCTGTGACCCCTGTTGGCTAACTTCCAGGCCCTTGTTCTGACTGAGGCTGCTGTTTTTAAGGCCCTCCTGACACTGGCAGGGGTTGGGTCTGGACGGGGTGACCAGTCATTAGCATTTTGCCTGTCGTAAAGGACAGCTACAAGCGTGCGTGGCTTCACTCTGTCCAGCTTGCATCTCACCTGGCACTCTCGCAGGCTAATCGTTCATTTCAGGGTCAGAAGCCACTTACCAAAGACCAGCAATAGCTAATGTTTCTCTCGATCTTACCATGTTTTAGATACCATTTATAAGTATTAATTCAATCAAAGACATAGATGCTATTATTATGATTATTAAGTTCATTTTACAGATTAAGAAACTGAGGTTTACAGGTTAGGTTCCTTGCCTAGTGAATAAATGCCAAAGTCGGACCTTGAACCCTGGGCATCTGGCCCCAGAGCCTGCACTTCTAGCCAGCCTGCAATGCGGCTTCCCCAAGAGAGTAGGAAATTTTAATCTGGATGGATTCTTTCCCTGGGCCTAAACTAATCTTAAACCCAATGTGGCTCAGTCTTAAAAGAAAAACATCTAGGAAATGAGGAATGAAAACAGCAGGGAAGGGATTCTTTCCAGCTTTACTCATTTCCAATGGTGTGTTCTGAGGAGTGTTACCAGGAATTCGTTCCTTAAAATGTCCATCTTTGTAATGTATGAAACAAGTTAGAACAGAGTCCAGGCTTTGCCAGGAGGGGCCTCTTCTTTCTCCCCGGCAGGCCCACGTGCCTTCTCAATGTGGAGACACAGGGGCCTTTAAAAGCGTTTCCAGTCTCTGGGTCAGTTTAGTGTCTGACTCTTGATTCCGACTCAGGGAATGATCTCACGGTTCGTGCGTTCAAGCCCTAAGTCTGGCTCTGTGCTGACAGCATGGAGCCTGCTTGGGGCTCTCTGTCTCCCTCTCTATCTGCCCTGCTCCCACACTCTCTCTCTCCTAAAATAAATAAATAAATATTTTTTTTAATAAAAAAAAAATTCCAGTCTTTAAAAACATTTTTGTTTTTCATTACAGAGAAAGTACTGGTACATTTTCTCCTCTTTCTTAATTCACTTGTTCATTCATTTGTCATTTGTTCATTCAGTGCTCACTACATGTTCCAGGTCCTAACAATACAACAGTGAACAAGACTGTGCCTGAACTCTTCGAGCTTTTACGGTAGTACAAGGAAAAAGACCATTTTCACTGAAGGCGGACCATGATGGACGCCAATGAAGAAAGCTAAGGAAGGTGAGGAAATAGGGTAGAGGTGATCCAGAAGACTGGTTTTAACCACTGTTGTGAACTAACCATGTGCCCTTCTGGTTTACATATTCACACATATATTAAAAGTATGTGTATCTGTAGCAATATGTAGAATTTTTTGAATTGAATAATACATAAGAAATCCATAAATAAAGTCACATTGTGTAGGAGACTTCCTCTTCTAGGAGCATGGATAGACACACTTCTCCCTGTTCCTCCCACAGCGTACAACTAAAACCCAGGATGTGATCTGGGTTTAGACACATGTGAGAACATTCTGCGAGGTGGAGGGAAGATGGTGGACCAGCTGGGGGCCTGAGGGATGGCAAGCAGTGGACTCCCTAGGGCTGCCCTGCCTCATACACACAGGCGGACCTGGGGCCGAAGGAGGAAGCTCAGTGCTCTCTGTGGCCAGGGGGCTGGGAAAGGAGTTGCCTGGCAAGACAGATAGCTTTTAGATGACAACAGCCATGCTACTCTGCCCAAACACGGAAGAAAACACCGTGGCCCTACTGCCACTCTGCCAGCAAAGACCCAGTGGGGATCCTACACCTCTGTCTGGCTGTAGAGAGGTGCCCTAAGCTCACGTCAGAGTGATGGTGGGGAAGATAGAACAGGTAGTAAGGACTTCCAACCCTGATGGCAGCAAATAGGTCTCCTCCCTCTCCCTGCTGGGAAGTAAGAGAAGGCCTAGTGGACAGTCAAGGACTTTCACTACTACCCAAAGGTAAAGAGGTGATCCTTTCCATCACTCCTCCTGGGTGTGAGTGGAGGCCACCCAGCAGGAATGAGGGACATTCCCCATCTTGGGTGTCAATGAAGGCCAAGTAGAGAATCTGGACTTCTATCCCCGCCTGGCACTGGCTCAGTGGTCTCCTGCCAGAGTGGTCTCAGAGAAGGCCAGCTAAAACAGATTTAAATAAATTCCAGAGTCTCATAACACAATATCCAGCATTTCCAGATTTCCACTAAAAGTCATTAGGCCAACCAAGAACCAGGTAAATCTCAACCT
The DNA here is from genome assembly GCA_017311185.1 of Proteles cristata cristata. Lineage (NCBI taxonomy): Eukaryota > Metazoa > Chordata > Mammalia > Carnivora > Hyaenidae > Proteles > Proteles cristata. Next base: position 225,380 of record JAESUZ010000675.1, on the reverse strand, counting down.
GAGTAAAAGAAAATAAGAAGTGTTATTAGCATCATAATGACAGAGGTGTTAGAATTACCTGACAAAGATTTTAAAGCAGCCATCATAAATACATTGCTTCAACAAGCAATCACAAACCTGCTTGGAACAAACAAGAAAACAAAATCTTAGCAAGGAAACAGAAAATCTCAGGAAAGAAATAGAAGAGGTAAAGACCCAAATGGGAATTTTAGAACTGAGTAATACAAACATTGAAATGAAAAACTCCATGGATGGGTTCACCAGCAGAATGGAGAGACAGAAGAAAGAGTCAAAGAATCTGAGATAGAACAACAGAAACTGCTTAGTCTGAATAAGAGAGAGAAAACAGGCAGAAAAAAAAGAAATGCACAGAGCCTCAGGGACTTGAGGGACTATAACGAAAGATCTAACATTGTGTCACTGAAGTTCCAAAAGGAGAGGATGGAGTGGAGAAAGGGAGTACAGCTGAAAAGATGTTCAAATAATGGCTGAAAACATCCCAAAGTTGGCAAAAGACAAAGCTGTAGACTCAAGAAGCTGGGAAAAATCCCAAACAGGATAAATCCGAAGAAATCTACACCAAGACACATAGTCAAACTCTAAAAACGAAACACATTATCCTGTAACTTGTTTTGCTTTTTTTTCCTTCACGATGTACTAATCAGCTTTCACTAGGTTATGCCACAGTAATAAATGATCCCCAGATCCCGGTGGCTTACAACAATAAATGTTTATTTCTTACTCATATTACATGTCTAGCTGATGTGCCTTCACGATTCCAGGGCCCAAGCCAAAGGGACAACTGCATCTCAGTCCCATGGTGGAGGTCAAGAGCAATGGCTGACCTATGCGAGGGTTCTTAAAACCACTGCTCCAACGTGGCGTTTATCATGTCCAGTCAAAACCCATGGCTAATGGTCACCTGGCCATGCTCAGGGTTGGTGGAGAAACGTGCCCTGCCCACTCTACAAAGTCACATGGCTAAGTGTGTAAACACTTGGAAACAAGAATCCAATCCACCACAATCTGCTCACAGGATCATACTCATTTCCTTCCTGGCTGCCCATACGATGCACTCAGTCTCCTCCCAAAGGCCTCCCCAAAGTCTCATCCAATCAGTGCATCAGACACGATGGCCAGAATCTCAGGATCCATCCCAGACCCTGCGTCAGCTTCTCCTGGAGACCTGTGAATGAAAAAGACAAATTATCCATCCTACCCACTTCAACAGAGAGCAGTGGGACAGAAAAGAGGGACAGACAGGGAAACAGGAAATACTCACCACTTAAGGGGGAGGCAGCCTAATCTGAGTGTGGGTGACCAAGAGGCAGTCTTCCTGCAGCAGGGGAGAGCTGGGGAGTGAGGGAGACGTTCCCACAGCTGCATTTCAGGCTGGTTTAGGGGAAAATACTTGGAGCAGAGTTTTAAAAAATTGTTTTAATGCTTACTTATTTTGTGTGTGAGAGAGAGCGAGAGAGAGAGCACATGGGGGAGGCACAGAGAGAAAGAGGGAGACACAGAACACAAAGCAGGCCCCAGGCTCCAGGCTCCAAGCTGTCAGCACAGACCCTGAATGAGACTTGAACTCACAAACCGTGAGATCATGACGGGAGCCAAAGTCAGACGCTTAACTGACTGAGCCCCCCAGGCGCCCCTGAAGCAGAGGTTTAGATGGCTGTATTGCTGACTGTGTCATTGAGGACATGTTCATGTATGTTTGGTGTTTGAACGCCTATAAAGAACATGCCAACGACAGAACCTAACGGAAGACGATTCTGAACTGAGGCCCGAGGAAACTTATTAGCATAGAAACAAATGCCTCTAGGATGTAAGGACTATCCCTTGCTGCCTTGTCAGCCTTCCCCTGCACCCAGCCACCCCCCTGCACCCAGCCACCCCCCTGCAGCGGCAAGTATGCTGTGGGCACTGCTACTGCACCTGAGGCACTTCAAACTGGGGTGAAGCCCCGTTCTGAAATGGAGTGTTCTGAGTGGACTGACTCACAATGTCCCCCGTGCACCACATCTTTGGAATGTTAGGGGGACTGATGCCAGACCAGGGTGGCACATAGTACTGTAACACGTGTCCACTTGTTTGGAAACCAAAGGCTGTTGAGAGAAACACAGGTTGGTCTTGCATTGTTTTTGTTTTTTTTTCCAAGGGTGCTTACAATAGGGACAGCAAGATCATCACGGAACACTAAATGATAGTGACTAATTACATATAACCTAAACATTCAAGAGCGGAAAAGGGGATTAAATGATAATATATCCACTGGATGAAATATGGAGCAATTAGAAATAGTTTCAAAGAAATTTTAATGGTCCCCATATAAATGTAGGCATGCGTGTACACACACACACACACACACACACACACAGCCTATTCACACATTAGAAAAATACTCCATGATTAAAGGCACCAAAAAATAAATAAATACAGATAAAAATAAAGGCACCAAAGTAGTAACAGTGATAATTTCTTGGTGGGGATTCTAGATTATTTTCTCTTTTAAAAAGATATTCTCCAAATTGTCTACAATGGACCTAAATTTCTTCCAGATCATAAAGAAAATCAAATCAACAGGTCTTTTTTGCTTTTTCAAAGGAACATAGTATTTTATCCTATGGCCTTCAGACCCTTGTTTGCCGTGTGCCTGGGCCATCCCCATCTCCTGGGCCCTGTGGCCAGAAAAGCCACGGGCACCCTCCTGGCATCTGCGTCCTGCTTCCTCTACAGGCACTGTTGTGGCCAGTGAATTTTTGTAAGAAGAAAAGTAAACACACTCCAGGAAACCATAAATGACGTTCTAGACCTTTAATTTAGAAATGCCTAATTCAAAAACTTCCACGTTGCTGTAGACTGATCGTTTGCATCCTCCCCAAGATTCATGTTAGAACCTATCCCCGATGAGGGGCGCCTGAGGGGCTCAGTTAAGCGTCTGACCTCGGCTCAGGTCATGATCTCATGGTTTGTGGATTTGAGCCCCGCATCTGGCTCTGCGCTGACAGCTCAGAGCCTGGAGCCTGTTTCGGATTCTGTGTCTCCTTCTCTCTCTGCCCCTCCCTGCTCATGCTCTGTCTCTTTCTCAAAAATAAACAAGCATTAAAAACAAAACAAAATAAACCTATCCCCCGATGTGAGGTATTAGGAGGTGGGCTCTCTGGGTGGGGATCAGATCATGAAGGTGGAGCCTCATGAATGGGATAAATGCCCTTAAAAAAGAGGCCAGAGAAAGAAAGCTCCTGTCTTTCTGCCACAGGAGGATATAGTGAACGGACATCTATGCACCAGGAAGCGGCCCATCAGCAGACACCAAATCTGCCAGGGCCATGATCGTGGACTTCTCAGTCTGTGGACCTGTGAGAAATGAACGTCCCATGTTTATAAGCCACCCAGTTTACGGTATTTTTGTTCCAGCAGCATGAACACACGAAGACACAAGTCAACAGGAAGATGGTTCTCTACCAAAATTCACATGCATCTGACCTGAACAAAGGGACTATAAAAGTAATTCCTGTTAGGTGCAAGTGATTTTTTACCAAAAACTTGCTCATGTAACGTCTTAGTAGCATCTAACACCTTTCAAAGTGAAATGCTAGTTTCCGGGCAGTAAAGTTACTGCATCAACCTTTTCATGTGCTGCAGTCACGCGGTCTTGGAGACAGCCTTGGGTTCGGAGCCCCAGCGTCAGGATCTCAGCGCTGGGGTCCAGCTCTCTCTGTGGCAAGTAACAGAGTGGAAGGCAAAGTCCTCAGCAGTCAGTGATCTACGTCGCAAACATGTCCTGTAAGTGCAGATGGGAAAACTGTCATTTCTCAGGCATCAGTGAGGGACATGCTTACAGGAAAGGGTCTTTAAGAAAAGGTCTCAGACAGATCTGACACCCTGACACTGAGCACAATGAAAGGCTCTGTCCTTTCTGCTGGAACAGGTCGTTTAGAAAATGTCACCTTCATTCTTTCTTTTTAATTTCATGTTTAATTTTTTTTGCTTTTTAAAAAATTATTTATTTTATTTTTTATAGTTGTCAACTTGGTTTCCATATAACACCCAGTGCTCATCCCCACAAGTGCCCTCCTCCATGCCCATCACCCCTCTTCCCCTCCCCCACACCCATCAGCCCTCAGTGTGTTCTCAGCATTCAAGAGTCTCTCATGGTTTGCCTCCCTCCCTCTCCCCCACCATTTCTCCTTCTTCTCCCCCATGGTCCTCCGTTAAGTTCCTCCTGATCCTCCTATACGTGCAAACATAGGGTGTTTGTCCTTCTCTGCCTGACTTATTTCGCTCAGCATAACACCCTCAAGGTCCATCCATGTTGCTACACAGGCCAGATTTCATTCTTTCTCATTGCCATGTAGTATTTCATCATGTAGATAAACCACATCTTGATCCATTTGTCTGTTGGTGGACACTTAGGCTCTTTCCATGTTTTGGCTATTGTTGAGAGTGCTGCTATGAACATTAGGGTCCATGTGCCCCTATGCATCAGCACTCCTGTATCCCTTGGGTAAATTCCTAGCAGTGCTATTGCTGGGTCATAGGGGAGTTCTATTGTTCATTTTTTGAGGAACCTCCACACTGTTTTCCAGAGGGGCTGCACCAGTTTACATTCCCACCAACAGTGTAGGAGGGTGCCCGTTTCTTCACATCCTCGCCAGCATCTTGTGTTCTCTGATTTGCTCATTTTAGCCACTGACCGGTGTGAGGTGGTATCTCAGTGTGGTTTTGATTTGTATTTTCCTGATGGGGTGTGATGCTGAGCATTGTTTCATGTGTCGGTTGGCCATCTGGATGTCCTCTTTGGAGAAGTGTCTGTTCATGTCTTCTGCCCATTTCTTCACTGGGTTGTTTGTTTTTCGGGTGTGGAGTTTGGTGAGTTCTGTATAGATTTTGGATACTTGCCCTTTATCTGATATGTCATTTGCAACTATCTTTTCCCATTTTGTCGGTTGTCTGTTAGTTTTATGGATTCTTTCCCTTGCCATGCAGAAGCTTTTTATGTTGATGAGGTCCCAATAGTTCATTTTTGCTCTTGATTCCTTTGCCTTTGGGGATGTGTCAAGTAAGAAATAGCTGCAGTTGAGGCCAAGGAGGTTGTTTCTTGCTTTCTCCTCTAGGGTTTTGATGGTTTCCTGTCTCACAATCAGGTCCTTTATCCATTTTGAGTTTATTTTTGTGTATGGTGTGGGAAAATGATCTAGCTTCATTCTTCTGCATGTTGCTGTCCAGTTCTCCCAGCACCATCTGTTAAAGAGGCTGTCTTTTTTCCATTGGAAACTCTTTCCTGCTTTGTTAAAGATGAGTTGGCTGTACACTTTTGGGCCCAAATCTGAGTTCTCTATCCTATTCCATTGGTCTATGTGTCTATTTTTGTGCCAATACCATACTGTCTTGATGATGACAGCTTTGTAGTAGAGGTTAAAGTCTGGGATGGTGATGCCTCCCGTTTTGGTTTTCTTCTTCAATATTACTTTGGCTATTCGGGGTCTTTTGTGATTCTATACAAATTTGAGGATAGTTTGTTCTAGTTTTGAGAAGTATGCTGGTGCAATCTTGATTGGGATTACTTTGAATGTGTAGATTGCTTTGGGTAGTAATGACATTTTAACTATATTCTTCCATCCAATAGTATGGAATGTTTTTCCATTTCTTTATGTCTTCTTCAATTTCCTCCATAAGTTTTCTATAGTTTTCATCATACAGATCTCATATCTTTGGTTAGGCTTATTCCTAGGTATTTTATGGTTTTCTGGTGCAATTGTGAATGGGATAAGTTTCTTGATTTCTCTTTCTGTTGCTTCATTGTTGGTGTATAAAAATGCAACCAATTTTTGTACGTTGATTTTGTACCCTGCAACTTTGCTGAATTCATGGATCAGCTTTAGTAGGCTTCTGGTGGAGTCTGTCGGGTTTTCTATGTAGAGTATCATGTCGTCTGCAAAAAGTGAGAGTTTGACTTCTTTGCCAATTCTGATGCCTTTGATTTTCTTTTGTTGTCTGATGGCTGATGCTAGGACTTCCCGCACTTTGTTAAACAACAGTGGTGAGAGTGGGCATCCCTGTCATGTTCCTGATCTCAGGGGGAAAGCTCTCAGTTTTTCCCCATTGAGGATGATGTTAGCTAAGGGCTTCTCATAGATGGCTTTTATGATGTTTAGGTAGGTTCCTTCTGTCCTGACTTTCTCGAGGGTCTTTATTAAGAAGGGATGCAGTATTTTGTCAAATGCTTTTTCTGCATCTATCAACAGGATCATATGGTTTTTATCTTTTCTTTTGTTGATGTGATGTATCGCATTGGTTGATTTGCGAATATTGAACCAGCCCTGTAACCCAGGAATGAATCCCACTTGATCTTGTTGTATAATTCTTTTTATGTGCCATTGGATTCGATTTGCAAGTATCTTGTTGAGGATTTTTGTATCTGTATTCATCAAGGATATTGGCCTGTAGTTCTCTTTTTTTGCTGGGTCTCTGTCTGGCTTGGGAATCAGAGTGATGCTGGCTTCATAAGATGAGTCTGGGAGTTTTCCTTCGATTTCTGTTTTTTGGAATAGCTTGAGAGGAATGGGTATTAATTCTGTTTTAAATGTCTGGTAGAATTCACCAGGGAAACCATCTGGCCCAGGGCTCTTATTTGTTGGGAGATTTTTGATCACTGATTCAATTTCCTCACTTGTTATGGGTCTGTTCAGGTTTTCTATTTCTTCCCGTGTGAATTTTGGTAGTGAGTGTGTGTTTAGGAATCTGTCTGTTTCTTCTAAGTTGTCCAGTTTGTTGGCATATAGTTTTTCATAGTATTCCCTGATAATTGCTCGTATTTCTGAGGGGTTGGTTGTAATCAGTCCGTTTTCATTCATGATTTTGTCTATATGAGTGCTCTTTCTTTTCTTTTTGAGAAGCCTGGCTAGAGGTTTGTCAATTTTGTTTATTTTTTCAAAAAACCCACTCTTGGTTTCATTGATCGCTTCAACTGATTCTTTGGTTTCTTTACTGTTTATTTTTATCTGATTTTTATTATTTCTCTTCTTCTACTGGGTTTGAGGTCCTCTTGCTGCTCTGCCTCTAGTTGCTTTAGGTTTGCTGTTAGATTTTGCACTTGCGCTTTTTCTGACTTCTTGAAATAGTCTTGAAGTGCAATGTACTTTCTTCTTAGGATTGCCTTTGCCACATCCCATGGAGTTTGGATTGTTGTATTCTCATTTTCATTAGTTTCCATATATTTTTTAAATTTCTTCTCTAATTGCTTGATTGGCCCATTAGTTCTTTTGTAGGGTGTTCTTTAGCCTCCATGTTTTTGAGTGTTTTCCAGACTTCTTCCTGTGATTGATTTTGAGTTTCATCGCACTGTGATCTGAAAGAGTGCATGGTATGATATCAATTCTTTTATATTTATTTTTTTAAAAATGTTTTATTTATTTCTAGGAGAGAGAGAGAGAGAGAGACAGCGTGAGCCGGGGAGGGTCAGAGAGAGAGGGAGTCACAGACTGAAACAGGCTCCAGGCTCTGAGCTGGCAGTCAGCACAGAGCCTGACGCGGGGCTCGAACCCATGAACCGCGAGATCATGACCTAAGCGAAAGTCGGACGCTTAACCAACTAAGCCACCCAGGCGCCCCAATTCTTTTATATTTATTGAGGGCTGCTTTATGTCCTAGTATGTGATCTATTTCGGAGAATGTGCCATGCACACTTGAGAAGAATGTGAATTCCATAGACTCAGGATGTAGAGTTCTAAATATATCTGTCAAATCCATCTGGCCCAATGTTTCATTTAAGTCCATTATGTCTTTATTGATTTTATGTCTAGTTGATCTGTCCATTGCTGTAAGTGGAGGATTAAAGTCTCCTGCTATTAGCACGTTCTTATTGATAAGACTGTTTCTGTTTGTGATTGTTTTATGTATTTAGGTGCTCCCATATTTGGTGTGTAGACATTTATAATTGCTAGCTCTTCCTGTTGGATGGACCCAAATTATTGTATGATGCCTTTCTTCATCCCTTGTTACTGTCTTTACTTTAAAGTCCAGTTTGTCTGATATAAGTATAGCTACTCCAGCTTTTTTATTTTTTATTTTTTTTTTTACTTCCTATAGCATGATAGATATTTCTCCATCCTCTTACTTTCAATCTGAGGGTGTCCTCCTGTCTAAAATGAGTTTCTTGTAGACAACAAATAGATGGATTTTGTTTTTCTATCCATTCTGCTACCCTATGTCTTTTGATTGGGGCACTTAGTCCATTTACATTCAGTGTTATTATTGACAAATATGGATTTAGAGTCATTGTGTCATTTGTGGGATTCATGCTTGTGGTGTGTCTCTTGCATCTTGCGTTCCTTGCCACATTTCCCTCAGAGACTTCACCTCAGGATTTCTTGTAGAGCTGGTTTAGTGGTGACAAATTCTTTCATTTTTTGTTCATTTCTGTTCTGAATGACAGGCTTGCTGGATAGAGGATTCTTGGCTGCATATTTTGTCTGTTTGTCACATTGAAGATTTCCTGCCATTCCTTTCTGGGCTGCCAAGTTTCAGTAGATAGGTCTGTCACCACTCTGATAGGTTTCCCTTTGTATGTTAGGTCCCTTTTCTCCCTAGCTGCTTTCAAAATTCTCTTTGTCCTTATATTTTGCCATTTTCACTATGATATGTCATGCAGAAGATGGATTCAAGTTACGTCTGAGGGGAGTTCTCTGTGCCTCTTGAATTTCAACGTCTACTTCCCTCCCCAGGTTGGAGACGTTCTCAGCTATGATTTGTTCCAGGACTCCTTCAGCACCTTTCCCTCTCTCTTTCTCTTCTGGCACTCCTATAATATGGATATCATTCCGTTTGATTGTATCGCTGAGCTCTTGAACTCTTCTTTCATGTTCTTGGGTTAGTGCCTCTCTTTTTTTCTGTTTCTTCTTTTTCTATAAGTGTGTCTTCTAAATCACTTATTCTCCTTTCTGTCTCTTCAATCCATGCACTGGATGCCTCCCGTTTATTGTGTATCTCATTATCGCATGTTTTAATTCATCCTAACTATTTTTAAGCTCCATAGCGTTTGTAGCCATAGTTTCTCTGATGTCCTCCATGCTTTTTTCAAGCCCAGCGATTAATTTTATGATTATTGTTCTAAATTCTTGTTCAATTATTTTGCTTATATCTGTTTTGAGCAGTTCTTTAGCTGTCATTTCTTCCTGGAATTTGTTTGGAGGAGAGCTCTTCCGTTTTGTCATTTTGGTTAGCTTTCTATATCTTGTTAGTTTAAAAAGCTTGTTATGCACTCTGCACCTGTGAGCACTGCTGTACCAATGAAGGCTCTTTGACTTTTCAGGGCCTACCCATTAGAAAGTGTTCTTTGAACAGAATCTCTTGGTCTCTCTTGTTGAGACTTTGGTTATTTTATTTTCCTACTCGTAGTGGTATTTGGGACTCTCCACCATGTGTACTTTGGCTTGTTTCTTGAGGTGGCCCTGGAAAAGAAAACAGACAGACAAACACACAGGAACAAAGGTACACAAACGCACAGACAAATCTAACAAACACGCAAACCGAAAGGGAAAACGAAAAAGAAAAAAGAGGGAGGAAAGGCGAATAATAAGAAATAAAAATACATAAAAAGGAAGAAAAGGAAAAAACAAGAAACCCAATAGACACAGAACAGTTAAAGCATGTAACCAGATTTCCCAGCCACAAATAAATAGCCGGGTGTTTGCAGAGCTGGTGGAAGAGCACAGAGACAGAGAGAAATGACAGGGTAGGCATGTAGCGAAATTGGATATGAAATGAGCAGGCAGAAGGAATAAGAAGCTTTTTTCAAAGAGCGAAAGGGTGGAATATGGTTGGAGAAGAGGCGAAAGAAATGATCATGATGATATCCAGAGAAACTATATAGTCTGATTACTCCAGAGAGAAAGAGATGAAAAGGTAGGTAGGTGCAGAATTTACATCCAGAGAATTGCTGGGAGCCGCAGTGGCCTCTCTGGATGGCAGTCACAGCAAGGAAATGGCAGTGTTTGCACAGCTCCTGCTGTGAGAAACGAAAACTGGGATCTCCTTCTGCTACTACTGGCTCATGCTGGAAACGAGGCTGCTGGTATTGACCAGGCCTCACAATATTCCATATCAGACCCATATTCCGAACACAGGTACCTCATAAGGAAAAGCATATTCCTGTCTTTACAAAAGAGATTTTTAGATAAAAGCTCTGTGGGTGATTGTAAAAATCCTCTTCCTATGGGCCTTGCAGATCAAAGACAACTGAGCCTGGCCCAAGACAAAGAGCCTAATATAGACTTAAGGAACAAATGGGGGCAGAACTTAAGTTAATACTTACACCTTCTCCTAATTGGTGATGTAAGGCAGTCCCTTCCCCAAGGCCTACATCCCACAAACACCCTCCCCTACAGATGGCTGGGATGAAGACAGATAAGAGTAGCTAACACATAAGCCAAAAGCAAAAGGCTGACACATTTAGGGCCCCCGTGGTGTTCACACATCCAGCATCAAATAGGTTTCCACAAACAAACCAGTTCAGAAACATTCATCCTCTTGAGAGCCAGACGGAATGACTCCTGGCCTAACTATTTACGACTTAACATATGTTATCCTATTTTTTACTAAGAACATCCTGTTATTTCTTCAGTTGTAATATTCACTCAACTATGACTGGGATAATTCTGGAATTTGTTATCGCAAAAGGCTTCCCATTGTAAAAATTCCTTTCTCTGACCCCATGTTGCTTTTGAACCTTTAAATAAAGACACCAAAACTGACAGGTCAGAGATGCCTGCCTGGTGACCAGAAGGAATCTCGAGGCTCTCTCTCTCTCTCTCAAGCTGACACCGTCCACCCTTCAGGGACCCCTGCACCTGCTGGAGCCGGCCTCCGACAGAGAATGAATGAAATGTGGCTGTTTAAGCAAGTCAGTGACCAGAATTAATCAGGGCAGGGCATCCATGTTGGTCTTGCCCCGGCTCCGGTAAAAAATAAATAAATTAATTAATTAAATTAAATAAAAAAAATTAAAAATATAAAAATCAAAATTTTAAAAAAAGGAAGAGGGCAGCTCTCTAGCAGGGAAGGGCGTGGTTTGATCTAGTGCGATCCGCAGGAGTCCTGCCTTGGTGGTTGTGGGGAGAAGAGTCGCAGCGCCCCAGTCCCTTCTTGAATCAAGGGCTGCAACTCACTTTTTTGGGTGTGTAAACTACTTGTGCCGGGGGCGCAGCCAAGGTGGGCCGTGCTCTATACCCCAGGCCAGGCCTTATTTCCAGATCCCAGTCTGCATGCCCCACTGAAATTGCCGGAGACATAATCGCAGGCGCCCCTCAGGGCAGTCCCAAGCCTCTCGCCTTCCCCCTGGGGATTGAGCCTGAAGCCGCTGCTCCCGTCTCCTCCAGGTCGGGTTGGCGAGCGAGGAGCAGTTTCATCAGGGGGTCGCCTGGGATGAGTGCGTCCCGCCTAGGGTGAGCTGGAGAGCAGGAAACCAGGTCCCTCTGTGTCCCGTCGCCCGAAATGCAAACTCGTGGGCAAATCTCCCAATTTTAAGCTTTTCGCCTCACCCCTAGGGATCCAGCCGAGCCAGAAGCACAAAGGCGCAGCCGCTGCGCGTCCCCTCCAGGTCGAGCTGGCGAGAGGGAGCAGTTTCCCCAGGGGTCGCCTGGGATGCTTGTGTCCCGCCCAGGGTCAGCTGGACAGCAGGAAACCGGTCCCTGTGTCCTGAGCAGAGGTTTTTCTCTTCTCCAGCGACAGGGACAGTGTCTTGAGCAGTTTCGGCCACTCTCTTTCCCCTCTAGACTCCCCACAGAGGAGGATCAGCCCCGTCCCTCTGTGTCTCTGGTCCCGGCCCGATTTTATCTTCCCCAGTTCGCCCTCACACTAGCTTTTCTCAGCGGACTCTGTCTCCTTTTCCTCCCAAACTCCTGGATTCTGTAAGGGTTCCTATGGCTTCAGGCCTTCTCCGTGTGAGAGATGGGGGCGAGTTCAAAGAAAGGAGCTTCCTCCTTCTCCGCCACCTTGTCTTCTCCCTCCAGGGATGATTCTATGAGCAAATTAGCTTCTCTTTCCTCCCCCGGACTCGCGGCAGCTCACCACTGCTCGCAGGTTTATCACTCACCCCAGCTGCACGCAAGCCGGGTTCCCTCCCCTCTCTCTGTATCTCTGGGTCCCGTCCTGCTTTTATCTTCCGCAGTTCGCACTCACGCACTTACGAGGTTTCCCTCCCAGTGTACTCTGTCTCTTTCTCTTCCCAAACTCCTGTGGCTCATTGTCCTATAACTTCAGGCCTTCTCTGAGAGACGGGTGCAGGCGAAATGTACGGTGCTCCCTACTTCTCCACCATCTTGCAGGATCCCTCAACGTCACCTTCATTCTTAAGGTGAACTGAATTTGCTGTACCTTTTTCTGAAAGAGAGGCTGAATGCCTGGACTGGGGAAAAGTGAGCAACTCCTGGTATTAACGGATTATCACTCCTCTGCCAACTCCAGGCTGAAAATCCAGCTTGTTCACTTCTCCGGGGTTGGCAAACCACAGCCTGCAAGCTACATGCAGCCTGCCACCTGCTTTTATAACAACTGAAGCTTTACTGGAACCCAGCTCTGCTTACATATTATGTATTTTGTACGACTGTATTTGTATGCCAGTGACAGAGGGGGTGGTTGCGGCAGAGACTGGATGGCCTGTTCAGCAGAAAATACTATTTGACCCTTTCTTTCTAGAAACGGTGTGTTGACCCCCTACATACTTTCTGATATACTTTTCTCCATAAAGGAGTTAGTAGGAAGTTGTATATAAATTTTACTAAGAATACACAATTTCTACCTTAGGAAAAGACATATAAAAAAGGTAAGAAGTCATGTCTATTGTCAGAAACTCTTTTGGTGGCACAAAATTTTGCCCCTTAAGTAAATCCTGATTTAAAAAAAAATGGGTGGTGGTGGTGGTAAGAAGACCCTCTTCCCTTGCTGGAACGGGTGTCCTCAAAGGAGTCAGCTGTGGGTTATACAGGAAGACCCCCCTCGGTCATGTAACCACCGCCTCCCCAAGCTCCCACTCTGTCACAATGTAAGATACTCCAGCAGTGCTAAGGTGCACACTGTCCGGACACCGAGATTCTGCCCCGAGGCAGAGGTTGGGGACATCTGGATATCAAATACAGGGTTAGCCAGAACACAAAGGGTGAATAAAACCCTCCGAACAGTTCCCAACTCTTGCCATCCGAGAAGATGCTCTCTCATTAAGTGTAAAAAGAATCAGAGTATGGTCTACTCCAGAGAGAGGAGGCATCTCCTCAAACAAGTTTCTTTGTTTCCATACTTCTAACTTGGTCACGCTAATTTTGAACATAAAAAAATCTTTCCAAATGGTTAGCATTTAGCTATGTTGACAAACAGTTCCTCATGATATTCACCCAGATAGAATACCGTTTCCTAACTATTTTGAAACAGATTTCAACTTAGGACAAAGCACAATAAGCAGGCTTTATACAGTAAATAAACTTTATTGATTTGTTTTTCCAAGAAGACATTGCCAACACAGATCTGCATACAATAAGTACTGAGTATTTACAATTTACAGTAGTATTTTTTCCTCTGAAAAATATAAGTACAAAAGCTAAGTAAACAATGAGGTACCGCTGTTTGGATTTATCATATCTATAGCTTAAAGAACTAGTCTTTAGCAAATATTCAACAAATCAATCTGGATAAAATACTCAATTAAATGCTTTAATTTATCAGAAAAAATCCACTAAATTTCACCTCAAAATGTATTGCACAAGTCTTTAAAAAAAATCACCCTAAAAATAAATAGGAAAGGCAAGCAGTTCTTTAAAAAGAGGGACAAAAAGAATGGAAGAAAGGAACATTAAATGAGCCCGTAAGTCAGGTTGAGTTATTCAAAATATCTCTTTAAACAACATAAAACTCTTCCCAACAAAAAAAAACTGAAGACAAAAGAATAAACTATCACCATTTCTCCACTGATATAATCGATTTGAAAGGCAGTCTGCAATATTATCTGTGGGCCAACGTCAGATTTTTCTTGGTCTTTGGCTCTATAAGGGGCCCCGAATAGCAGCCCGCTTCTCAAGGAGGCAAACACAGACAGCCCTCCAGGCTTGCCCCAAATCACCACCCTGTTTCTTTAGGATGATGATCGGAGCCAGGACTGGAAAAGAAGAAAGGAAAAAGGATAAAGTTAAAATGAAATTATATTCTATGGTCTAGGGAATGAAGTAGAAATATTCTAAATATTAAATCTTAAAAGAAAAAAAGTCTCCTAAAAATTAACGTTCTCAGAATGATCTGACCTATAGTCTGTGATCCTGGGAACAGGATGTTTCAGTGAAATTTGGAAAGGCCACCTTCCACCAGGCTGTACGTGAGCAGCCAGGAGGAGGTGCGCGGACTCAGCAGAACCTCACAAGGACCCCGCCACTAAGATTCAAAGAGGACGTCCCGGGCCTTCCCTTGTCTCTGATGTGCTGCTGTCTCTACATAGTGCCGTTCTCCCAGGATGACATGCATGGCAGCAAAGGATCGGAAATGAAAAACTCAATTTTAAAAACTAAAAATGTGGAGAGAAACAACGGTAATGAGTGATTCCTAATAAGGTTTCTCTGAGTAAAATACTAAAGCCAGTAGTCTGGTTAAGTTAAAATGCCACAAAAATAAATTACCAAATAAGATTAATAAACTTTTTATAGATATTTAGCGGAAAGAGAAAGTTTTAAAGTCTTCTCCATTTGTAAATGAAAAATATACTCCACTGACACTTGTGATGTGCTCCCCACAGTGTATCATGTATCAAACCTGCCCAAGATCATGGCGGTCCTAGAAACCTAGAGATGAGAGAAAGACCTTCTGTCATATTTAGATTCCTGTGTCAGTTAGTATTCCGAAACTCAGCTTGTGCTGTTGTGGGAATAGAAATTCACACACGATTCAATAATGCTGCACGTCGTCGTCATGTAAGACCAAAAAAAAAAAAAAAGCTGGGAGTACATTTCTAGTTTAAAAGAGACTAGAAGAACATGACAATGACATGTGATGTGCGATTTCTGAGTGGATCATTGAATTTAAAAAATTATGAAAGACATTATTTGAAAACCTGGAAAAATATGAATATTAACTATATACTAGAGAACAGTATTATGTTAAATTTCCTGAGAGTGATAATTATATTGTTGAGTTTGTAGGAAAAAGTCCCTTTCTTTAAGATATTTGCTAAAGTATTTAGTTTTCTTTGCAAGAAACTTGTCAAATGTGTGCAAGCACAAGTGGGGAGGGTATGTATGGAGAGAGAGAGAGCGAGCAAGAGTGAGAGAGTGAGTGAGAACATTCTGCAAAAGGTTAACAACTGGTGAAGGATATACAGATGTTTGCTGCACTAGTTTTATAAATCTCATGTTTGAAATTTTTCAAAATAAAAGTTGAGGAGATAGTCAATTGATCAATCAACAGAAATGCTACATGGTCTACGGTCCCGGTGACAAAAGACAGTGTTGAAATGCAATAATACAAAGACAAGCATGATGCAGTGTTTACAATATTAAAAAAAGGGAAAAGTTAAGGGATTTACAGGGCTAAAGATAGTTCCAGATAACCACTAAGGCACGTTAATTGATATATAGTAAAATCAAAACGAGACTCAAAGGTAGGCATAAATGATTTTTAAAGTGAAAAGGTTGAAAAAGAAAAGCTGTGTATTGACATTTTAAACCTTCATACCAATAGTTGAATACTAGCTGAATTAACAATCACAGAGAATCTTTATTTCAATTATAATTAAGCTCTATTAATTACAATCCAGCTTATTTGTGATTTGTAAAAATTCCAGCAGAGTCTGAGGCAAAGATGTCCTCTAAATTTTAGGGGGTGCCAAGTCAAGCTAACAGCATGACTAATACACAGAGGCTGTGGCAGGGGTATTTAAATGGTGAAGATCTATGGCTGTGTCCAAACAATTTAGATGCCTTCACTTCACTGTAACGATATGTTAAGTACAAACAGCACACGCAGTTGAAGCAAGCTGCCCAAGGGTCTCCTGGGGACAAATTGTTATCTTGTTATATGGTATGATCCCTGGAAGTAATAACGTTTTACTTATTTTAAATCAACTTTACTAGTCTTCAAGATTTCAGACTAGCCTTGATAAGTGGGCCTTAGAATGTTTTTAAAATCTGGTGCACCTGGGTGGCTCAGTCAGTTAAGCATCCAACTTCGACTCAGGTCATGGTCTCATAGTTTGTGAGTTCGAACCCTGCGTCCGGCTCTGTGCTGGCAGCTCAGAGACTGGAGCCTGTTTCAGATTCTGTGTTTCCCTCTCTCTGCCCCTCCCCTATTTGCACTCTGTCTCTCTGTCAAAAATAAATGAAAAATTAAAAAACAAAAACAAAAAAAACCCCAGTGTTTTAAAATCTGGTTTCATGAAATGTATCACTTAACTTCCATTTATTTATTTATTTTTTTTAATTTAATTTTTTTTGTTAAATATTTTTATTTATTTCTAGGAGAGAGAGAGAGACAGCGTGAGCAGGGGAGGGTCAGAGAGAGAGGGAGTCACAGACTGAAACAGGCTCCAGGCTCTGAGCTGGCAGTCAGCACAGAGCCCGACGCGGGGCTCGAACCCACGAACCGCGAGATCATGACCTAAGCGAAAGTTGGACGCTTAACCGACTAAGCCACCCAGGTGCCCCTCTTAACTTCCATTCAGAAAGTGATTTTTCATTTCTCTTTCACAATCTTTATTAATTTCCAAGACTATTCTTGGGAAATAAAAACAAAAAAGTTTATAAAATGTATAATTTTTTCGAATTAATACAATTTCAAAGAGCAATTTTAAACTTTCAATTACTATTTAAAGAAGTAAAATTTCCTAAAATTATAGAACTCTTCTGGTGCTGGTGATTATTAATCTATAAAACAAAATTAACAGAAAATATCTATATTAACACATAGCATAATCATGTATTTATTAAACAAAAGAGCAAAAGAATTGCAGCAAAATTGTTAGTAGCATGCAATACATTTGATTTTTGCACAAAAGACACAAGACATTTTTCTTCACTCACCACATGCTAACTAAGCACAGACTGATGGTTTACTCAGAAGATACCACTGCGAGGTGAAGTATACTATAAGCCAGGAAGAAAAAAAGCTTATTGGGTTAGCTTTAAGACTTAATATAACATAGAGATTATATGTGTATATGAACTTCAAAGGATTAAACAGAATGTACTTAAATTTTTCTCAAATCTCTCCCAAATCAAGGGAACCTAGGCAAAGTATAAGGAATTTGTAACAACTCCCACCCATCCTAAGAAAATATAATAATTTGTAGCTGAGATTTCATTTGCAACTTTAATTTAAAAATGTAAAGAACATACTTAAAGATAAATATATAACAGATTAACTGGGTATGATTATTGGCGTTATAAAAATATTTCTTTCATAATTCCATTAAAATACACATAAAATCTGATTTATATAATTTCAATTTACCATCAAAAATCTGGGGGGAAATGGTGATGAATGTGAATACAGTATGTCTATATGTTGAATTATCGTTCCTAATATATGTCAGTTTATCACTGAATAATTTGCTGGAATGGTTTCAGGAATGATAACCCAAAGTGAAATTTCCATTCAAAGGGACCCAATCTCAAACACAGTTTTTACTGTATCAACCTTCTTAAATTAATTCTTTGTCCTATCTAAAACGGCCATAATCTAAGATTATTAATTAGCTTTCTGGTTTGTTAAAACAGCATCAGTAAAACAAAGAGGGGGGATTATTTACAAAATCGAGTCTGTTTTTAGTATGACCAACCTCAGAAGCATCATTTTATTTATCTTATTTAATGGTGCAGTTAGTAAGAAGCAGCGAAATCAAAAGACAAACTAGAAAATAATATTTGCAGCACACACAACACAAAAAGGTCAATATCGTCTTGAGAAACTTGCAGAAGTATGCAAAATGCATCACCTGTGTCGTGCTTGTATGTACTGAACAACTGCAAACAACCTAAGTGTCCGTGACAGGAAACTTGTGAACTAAATTGTAGGACATCTATGTGATCATACAATTGGCCATTAAAAAGAATAAAGTATATCAATTTGTAATGAATAAAATAAAATAAAGTAAAAATGTTAAGTGAAAAAAAGAAAGCTGCTGCATTCTGCCATTTTTATAAAATAACTGATTAAAAACATAACTATAAATATATATTTATAAAGCTTAGAAACCCTGGGGATATTCACCACCTCCTAACGAAGATGATCGTGGCACGGTAGGAAGTGTTGGAAGGCTGAAAACACGAAGGTCTCCCTCTCTGTGTCATATGATTCTGAATCATTTGCAATGCTTTGTTTTTTGTTTTTTTTTTTGGAATGATCACACATTACGTGATTCTAACAAAATCAAGAGTCAAACTACTTTTGAGACAATAAATGTGTACTTTATCAGGACAGTTTTTCTTTTCACTTCGCAGCAGTTCTTCCTGCACCTGTTTCCTGATCCACCTTCCGGGTACCCACTAAGCCCGTGTGAAGGTAAGCCTCTTCTGGGATGGAAAACCATTCTATCTAACAGTGTTGAAAAGCTCAGATGAGTTTATTAGCTCAGAAAAGATTTTTAAAATACCAACCAAAGGGACAACATGAAATACAAGGCTGGTCAAGGGCAAGGATGGATCAGAACTTGACACATCACAAGGGATCAATGCAAAGAAAAGTTAAAAAGCAAAGGTAACAGAAAACTAGCTTTTAAAAATGACTATAGAGTGGGTGCAGAATGGAAATAAGCCAAAACTCCTCCATCAGAAGAGAAAATTTTTCTTTCAACGACACCATCAGGAAAATAGCCGTCTAGGTGAACACATTGGTTTGCTAGCACTCTGAAAAGGAAAATGCATTTCTAGAAAGAATTTTTAGCAGAGATGTCTATATAACAAAAGAACCTCTCAATGTCAAGAGATGATTTAGCACCTGATTGAAATAAACCTTCTTAATAAAACCCCCCAGCTAATAACACTGCCCTCTAACAAACCCTGGCGGCGTCTAGGGTGGTTTCTCCAGCACAAAGCAGACGAGTCCGGGCCTTTGGTACTCGTTCTTGCCCCCGCCCTGTTACTCCAATACCAGTCTGCCCTGCTCTTTGAAACGGCCTAAACCATCACAAAATGAAATATGTGTGAAATATCGGCACGAGAAGCTAAAAGCCGAGAGAAGGGAAAAGGCTGTTCTCACAAAGATGACGGAGTGTGCATTTGGTATGTGTGTTTTCTTTTGAACTTCTGCCTGTCGTATAGAAGGCAATTTTTTCCAACTTGAAACAAATCTAAAGCTTTAAAACCTACAAATAACTGAGAACTTTAGAAGGAAAGAAGCCTTAGGAATAGACCAGTCCACTGTGCTCATTTTACGAGCAGGGGCCAGACCCAAGGAAAGGGCCTGCCCCAAGTCTACCAGGGTCGGGCTGCTGAGATCCACACTCATCACCGCAGTGCCACTCGCTCAGGTGGGGACAATTTCTGCACTGACATCATTCCTGTGAAATGCCCTGCCTGTCCCACTGGCGTCTTTAATGACTGCTCTCGCACGTTAACCCTAACTCACCGTCCTACGCCTCCTTCCCTAGGAAAGACTAACCCTACACACACGTGTCTCTCTGGTAGCTACGGGACCGTTCCCACCACCCCATCTCAGAACCCCGGGGCAGGCACAGTCCTCTGGCCTCCCAACAACACAGACAAGATGATGCTCGTTTTGTGAAGAAACAGAGGCTCTGAGATTTGTCAACAAAGGAAACAGGATTCCTTCTCTATACATTGCAGCCTTCAAATAAACCAGAACCTAACTGTCTCTACAGCTGAATCTTACTTGACAGATAACAGCTTCTCATCTAAGAAATGTAATCTTGAAATTAGGTTAAACTCTGAAATCACTTATTGAGGAATAAGTGCTGTGATCTAGAATGAGGGTTTTCAAATACAGACTGTAAAACTCACTGAGGGGAGGGAAGTAAAATAAAAAGGGGCTGCACTGAGAAAGACCTTACCAACAGTCACAGAAACACTTGATCAGTGCCAAAATCATCAAAGTCACGAACCAAAGGTTTTAGACAGTCTCCTCCGACAATACCCACTTCGTACCGCAAGCACTCATGTGGCTGTACGCCATCAGCTCTAAGCTCCCACTCTCTCTCAAGCATCCCAAACATTAATGGATGGTGAGACAGCTCTGAAATGTGTTTGGATTTGTTTTGGTTTACTTTTACCAGCTTCTCAGCCTCCATAGCTAAAAATAACAAAGCATTCAAGGTTGCTGATTTTAAATACAATACGCTCCACATTTAGAACAAATTACAGAAAAGATCCACATGGAACATACATTTGAAGCTAATGTGACTAAATACTTTTTAAGGGTTCACTTAATAAACTGCTGAAAGGGTTTGTTTTCTATACATTCATCTATCTTTCAATTGGAAAGATATTTTATACATTTACATTGAAAAGATATAAATATCTTTGTACTGGCTACCATAATTATCTTTCTATTAGGAAAGGAGAAGTCACTTTTCTTGCAGTGGTTTTCCTAATCAGCTATGGACATTGGACAGGGGTAAGAAATACACTGTAATTTCAAGAGACCTGTTCAAAGACAATGATTCTTATGGCTCATTTTGTGAATGACAGCAATCTTAAAGGCAAATGTGTCTCTTGGTTCAACTTTCTCAATCAACAACAATCTTAATTTTCCATCAAATATAAAAACAATCATGAATCACCATCAAGTACCAAGAATCTAAAACCAACGAAGAGTGACTTAAATTGATTTATAAGCCATTGATGGGCCTCACCCAATGCTCATTACAAGTTATTTGATATTTCCTAACCATCTACTCTTATTATTTGAATCACATTACTTAGACACATCTTAGATGTATCTTGTATTCACGCATGATGAATGGGTGCTACCTCCTTCCCACTAAAATTAAAGGCCACAAGGTCAATAACCATCATCTTCCAGGTCTTCAAATTTCCTCTAAAGATCACACCAAGCAGAAGAGTAGGTGATCGCTGACAGGTCTCATTCATTAAGCAGAAGATAATGATAAGTAAGACTCTGCTTAAAGTAGTGGTGGAAAGAGTGATACTTTCTTCCTGGGCAAGTCAGCCTCTGGGACAAGGAAGGATTATTTCAGGAAGGAACAGTCACCATTTCATCCCTATCCAGAATGAATACCACTTTATTCAGGAATGAAGAGTGTAATTGTTTTTCAGATTTCTTTTTAGTGAAACTAAAAAAAAATTTTCCATCTGCTTTAAAAGGTTTTTTTTTTTTTTAACAAGGTTCACTATTTACGCGTATCGATTCAATTAGTTTCCTTCAAGGCAAACCAATCTAAGACTGTATGTGTGTAGAGGGTGAAGGGGGGTGTTTTCCACCATATCTGCCATAGCCATGATATAGGACGAATCTAAACTGTAAAGCAAATCCTGATAAATTGTAGCCCAACAATTAGAGGAGAGTTTGCCAAACCTTAACATCAAGACCGTAAAGAGGCCATGGGAGAATGAACAAAGGTACATTAGATCATTTAAAAATATTTTCTTAAACAGGCCATAATGACAGACTCATTATAAGAGTTTTATTTTCACAAAGGCAACTTCAGTGAAGAGAAAAACTTCTCTGAGCAACTACATTTTAGAACTGTTTGCTGGAATTTAAAACAACATTCTATTGATGAAGGGCATACATTATAGTGACATGCTTCTTATAAGAAATATGTATAACCAGAGGGGCACCTGAGTGGTTCAGCTGATTAAGTATCCAACTTTTGGTTCTGGCTTAGGTCAGGATCTAACAGTACATGAGATCAAGCCCTGTGTAGATTCTGCACTGACAATGTAGAGCCTGCTTGGGATTCTCTCTCCTTCTCTCGCTGCCCCTCCCCCACTTCTCAACATAAATAAATAAACATTAAAAAAATGTATAACCAGAAATAATTACAGAGGTATAACAATGTTTTTCAGGCCACTAGATACCAGGGAGGAATGTTTTCCAAAAAAGTCTTAATGTTAATCAAAATAATTGCAACTGGCTCAGAAAACATACACTCAGTATGTGACACAACATGCAATAAAGTACTAAGACAAAGGTCGGGGTGCTGTGATGACCTCTGAGAAAGCAAGGAAGAGTAGGTGCAGACGTGCCTGAGGCACGGGGATCCCTTCAGGACTGGGCCCAGGGTAAGGGCTTCAGAAGAGAGAAGTCATACCTGGCTGGCTCAGTCAGGAGGGATGCAACTTTCTAAAATTTTAAGTAGGCTCCACGCCCAACGTAGGGCTTGAACTCATGACCCTGAGATTAAGAGTCACATGCTCTACCCACTGAGACAGCTAGGAGGCTCTCTGGGATGCAACTCCAGGTATCTGGCCTGGAGAAGAAAAGCCTTCCATTCAGGCCACTGACAGATTGTTCTGGCTGAGTTCCAGAGGTAAGAACCAGAACAAATTGGTAGCCACTACAAGGAAGGAAGATCGGGGCTCAAGATAAGCAAGAACTTTTGTTAAGAGCACAGTCTGCTGAGCTAAGATAGGACGCTTCGGGAGGTAATGATTCAGTCCTCCTTACTGGGACAGTCAGACACAGGCTAACCCATCCCTAGGGAGAAGATCTCTGCTGGCTTCGGTAAGGAGAGAAGAGAACAGCAGTGCTGAGATCATAAAGCAGCAGGACGTGGACGGTGCCGCAGGCTGCCAGCAAGACAGGAGCAGGAAGGAGGAAGAGAACGCTGGAGCAAGGGCTCACAGTTCACAATCTCCCACTCTGCTCTGAACGGATCTCTTCTTACTGCATTACTGGCCCAGGGCAACAAGAAGTCAAGCGTGGGGATTGTCCATAATCTATGAAGTGTGTGTTTATTTCCTTCAATCACAGCTGACTTCGTACAAAGGTTTCTAATAATTCGATTACCTACATTTATTTCCCTTGCCGGGTATGTCAAAAGCTCAAAAACACGTACATCCTTTCACTCAGAATTACTGTACTTGAAAACAACCATGGAGGATAAGGAAATGTAACACAGAACATCTCACATCCTGGTGTGATCTGATTAAAAATTATTACTGGATATACCAGGATAAATGCCTTTTCTGTCTTTTCCGTAAATAGCCTAGGTTCTGGAAATCCCAGATAGCAGATATGGGTGTCAACCTCATAAATGCTATTGAAAAAGGCTGTTCTTTCCTTGAGGATACCAATTCATATTTGCCCTCAGTTAAACTTTATCAATGTAGATTCACTCTCGTGTTTTAGGCTATGGTACAATAAAAAGGAAACATTTAAAATGTCTTTTAGCAACTCACAATCTCTGTAAATGAAGCAGACTGTAAAGAGATGAGATAAAGCCTTCTTCTATCCGGAGCCCACTTTTAAAGCTTACCATTAGCCGGGCATCTTCTCTTTCCAAAATCTTCTGAGTCTGCTCATCAGGGAACTTCAGGACAGTGGTTATAACCTTCGCCATGGTCTACAAGAAAAACAAGGGACGATCACAGACAGTGAAGCAGATGACGTCTCACCCATTCTGACATGTTCTGCTGGTGGATTCTTTAGTGTTCTCAATGGAAGCCACGACCAAAGAAGTATGATGTGAAGATATTAGTCAAGGAAATCACAGCCAACACTAGAATTTCAATTTAAAAGGACTCTTCACAATGCCTGGGTTGGTATTATTTCAAGAAGATGCAATTACAATAGCATGAAGCTATATAAAGTTCTACTGCTCTTGGCCCTTTGTCTTATTAAGATGAAACTTTATTACTCATTCATTTTATAAGTCTTTTTATTTGTAGAAATCTATCTAGAAAGTAATGTATTGCCAAGCATAAGATAATCAGAAGTTCAGCTTTAACTAAATCACATCATATATCTCATAAACATGGGCTACTGCATGAACATGAACATGCTTAGTAGGTACTTTTTACGACATGCAGCACATCAGCCTAATAGGAATACAAATTACGTTTTAAATAAACACAAAATGTTTTGTTTGGTAGAAAACATGATGAATCAAAACATTACACATGGTGGCTTGCAAAACAAGATCATAAATTGTGCAGATCTAAATGAATATACCGTAAGTCAGACTGTCACCCAAAAGCTCGTGGAAAATTCTCCTCAAAGGTTGAAATTCCCTATTTTGTATCAAGATGAGATGTTTTGAGGGAGACAGAGAGGAAAGAAGATACCTTATGAAATAAGATACACTCAAGAAATAGGTAGGATAACAAGTTCAGCACTTACATACAAATTCAGGTGCCAGCGCCCTCCCCGAGGGTGCCCACAAAGGATGGGTGGCAGGGACACCGAGGGAACTCACTCTAATGTTCTTTGTTCATGGTTACACAGGCTCTGTGTGTGTGTGTGTGTGTGTGTGTGTGTGTGTGTGTGTATGTGTTTGTGTGTGTAGGGGATGGGGCTGGGGACTACAGAAGGTCACTGAGGAAAAGATGACATAACAATAAAAAAATTTTACATTATTCACATCATTAGAAAAAAGGTAGAATTATCTCCAGAAGGGAAAGAAACTGATAATTTAAAAATTTTTATTATGTGCTAAGCCGAGGCCAGGCACTTTACATACTTCTAATATTTATTTCAACTAACAACCAACTAATACTGTACTTCAATCACAGACCCATAAACAGCAAGATTTCGGCACCCTTCCTTCCTTTTACCTTTGCCTCTGCCATTCTGATGGTCAAAACAAAAACAGAAACAAACAAAAACATTTACATTCCTGGAGAATTCCGAAGGCATTTTACAAAAACCCTCATCCTTTAAACTGCATTGCCTAGACAGAAGAGAATCTTCCACACTTAAACTGAAATCTAGAAACTAAGCATATATGTGGCATTAAATGGCAAGAGAAATAAGAAGCGGTTAAGTATTGCAGTGTTCTTTTTATTAACACTCTGATGCAATTTTAAATGGTTTTTGGCATACTGTCTATGAAGACTGTTTTTAGGAAGTAACAAATACCTAAAATTTAGGGACTCATGATTATAGGGAATATTTCTCTAATTTCAATAGCTTGTAAGGTTCAAAGTACCCACGAGCCCATTTATATTCACTATGAAGCACACGCATGCACATGTAAGCACGTCTGGCAAAAAACCCCAGAACTGTGGCTAGTTGTCTCTTCACATTTCTAAACAATGTTCATGAGAAAGCCACCTCTAAATTCACCAGTGATCCTGAATTTACATCAGATTGCCCAGTAAAGACTTAAAGCTCTTCCCTGGCTTGACAGAAAACACTTAAACGGGGAAGCCCAGGCTGTCTGCCTGTCAGACTGTCTACTCTATGTACAACATTCTCAGGCCCTGGGAAGTAAGGAAAAGTTCAAATGAGCCACCTGGTTTAGAGGCTGTGTCTCCTGTCAAGTTTTCTGTAAGGAGAGGCTTTACTAAAAGGTTAGAATGAGAAACGCTTTCTACTGGAAGGGAGAACAGGCTGAATTTTAGCGTCCATAACAGCAGGGGGACCAAAACCCGAGAAAAGGAAGGTGAAGGACGAGAGAAGCCCCATACTGTAAGAATGGGTGTTCTACTTCTTAAATAAGTCATCTGCCTCATCAAATAAGAAACTCTGGCAAAAGCAGATGAAGGAACGTAGGTGGGATGACACACATATCCTACTGGACAGGGAACAACTGCAGATGAGGGTCAGAGCGCAAAGGCCACAATCCACGCTGGCTCATTCTAAAGCCACAACCTGGTCTCCATTTCAAATTCTTTGTTACTGTGTACAAATTAAGGAAAGCAGTGAAGGCTGTGTCTAAAACCAGCTCTGATCTTTTCAACCTCAGCTCAAGGGCTAGCCATCCCCCAACAGCTACAGGTAAAACCTAGAAAACATTCCAGCCCTTCACACTCTGTGCAGCCCTGAAAGGAGTCACGTCCAGCACACGGGTCCAGTGTTCCAGGTGGACCAGACTACCTGTTCCAAAACCCACTCAATTTTCTGCCTTGGGCCTTCTGTCTAGGCTTTCCTTCCCATCTGAGCTCATCTATTAAAATCAAACCACACCTCCAATACCCCCATCCCACTTCAAAGCGCAGCAGATACACCTGCTTCTCCAAGATGTGCCCGTGACCTTCTCACAGGTCAACAGAACTCTGTGCCTCTCCTAACAGCCCCGACTACATTCTGCATCGTGTTATACTTAACTGCGAACAGCTCCACTTTCTTACTATACAGTAAACTCCTTAAAATTAGGGATAGTGTCAAATCTCATCTTTTTATTCATCATGGTGGTAAACAGAAGGCCACATGTAGTGCTCAATAAATATGCCATAAACTAAGCTGAATATCTGCTACCGATTTTCTGTATTTACCTGTAAACTGTGATGGCACGATGACAGACTAATCATTTGTAGTAACCAGATGCACCGAATGCTGCAGACAAGAGACCAGAGAGAGTGCTCCTCAGCATGGTCTCCCCAGCAGGTAGGAGAAAGGGCTGCCTGTGCCTGAGGACACCCCTTCCAGCTGTTTCCTAAGGCACAGCCTCAAACTAACCGCACGACCCTGAGAGTACAAGCTTGCACGAGGCACATCTCATGTTTGTGCTAGGTCTTTCCTTAGGAGGACTCAGACTCTGTAGGGCTCTCAGCCTTCACAGTTCACAGCCTCCAGAAGGCACGCTTTCAGGCGGGTAAGTAATTTATTTGGCAGCACTGGGATCACAGCTTGATATTCACAAATGAACCAATATAGACAAACTTCTGAGAGACAAACTTCTGCGATAACAAGGTGACATTACATTATCTACCCCACCTCAAATACAGGCTGGTCTCCAATAAAGCTTTAATAGAAGGAAGCTATATTTCATTAGCTTTATTTTTCAAAAGATGAGAAAATTAGTTTTAGCTATTCTTTAATTTTAAAAGAGTCCTTTAAGGGGGAAAAATACTGAATCACTGAGAATTAATATACCCTCTGTGTTACTTGTTCAGGGTCACACTAGTTATTACTTTAATTTGAGACTATCTGATACAATGCAATGAGATTTCTATAGGTATTATGGATTAAAATGACTTATATTCCTATAACTCCTAGTGTGTAGCAGAATCTACACTACATAAGTTCATAATATTCTTTCATGAGATTTCTTATGTCCTTACTTTTTAGGCTTTTAATCTACCTGCCAAATTAATCCCCAAACTGGCTTAGCACTCCTTGACTTAGTAACCCCCCAGAGACCCATATTAAAACATCGATTGCTTCTAAAAATGGAAAATTCACGATCCCATTCTCAGCCAACGTATATGGACAACATAAAAGTTTATGAGGGTAAAAAGTTGAAGCAATGTCAGAAGAGAAATTGCTTTAAATGAAAAATCTGTTTGAGGTAAGCCTCATGAATTTCTCTAAATACATGGTTGAATTAAACTCAAGATATATTTACCAAAAGTCCAACATAAGGCTCTTTTAAAAATACTGTAGGAGATACAAACAAGAAAAAGACAGACTGTACACTTAAGAACCTTAAAATAAATTCAGCATTCCAGAAAACTAGTTTAGCCAAGCATTATTATTACTTATATGATGTGGTAATTTTATTATTTTTTAAATTTTAGTTTTTACATTTATTTGAGAGACAGAGAATGAATGGGGAAGGGGCAGAGAGAGAAAGAGACACAGAATCTGAAGCAGGCTCCAGGCTATGTGCCTACTGTCAGCACAGAGCCCGACACGAGGCTCGAACCCACGAACTGTGAGATCATGACCGGAGCCAAAGTCGGATGCTCAACCGACTGAGCCACCCAGGCGCCCCTATATTTTAATGCGTCGTAATTTTAATGACTGGTATTCCACTTGTATAGGAATGATTTTCTCATTGTAACCAAATGCCCCTAAGTAGTCATTCTTAATTATGACTGTTTCCAATACTTCCACATGATCCTGAAGCTTCCATGAAAATGAAATCTACCCTAAGATTTAAAGTAAAAAAAAAAAAAAAAAATAGCCACATTTTACAAAATATTAAGTCAATGACGTTTCTATTTTTAGTAGTTAGCATCATCTGACAGAACTTTTAAATTAATATTTTATAACTGTAACAAATATAAGCAAGATCTGCCAAATCATTTTTGTAAACTAAGAACTATAACACAATTATCTCCCGCATAGTAGCATGTGTGGTCTGCTAACAGTAAAATATGGCATCAACATGTGTATTAAAGAATTAGAAGTGGGCACTTTTCCTTTTAAATAAGCCACATTCCAAATCACCAGAAATTATTTGTACCTTAGTCTCACGACCCATCATATACTCAAAAAGCACTTTCCGCAAATACTCAAACTCGGTTGGTTCTCCAAAGAGTGAGACATCAGTATGGTACAAATTGCCACCTGTCAGATAAAAAACAAAACAAAACAAAACAAAAACAGATCAAACTGTAAAGAAAATCCAGATCAACTACTTATTTAGATACCAGACAAACCAACGTACAACTCTTATATTAATTACATTGTTATATTTCCCTTGGAAGAGAAAGTTAGAATTATTATAGCAATTTTATTTCTCCAATCTTTTACTTTCCCTCCTCTTCCTTCTCCTTTTGGCATGGCAATTTTAAAAGACTAGACTTAGGAAATACAAAGATTCCTTAAAACTGGTATTTCTTACCTCTCAATATTCTGCCGATTGGCTTCAGATATTTCACAATGAGTGACACTGACAATTTTTATTTCACTCAGAACTTATTATCTCAGTATAGTATTCTAATTTTTCTAGTATTCCAAACCTAAAAGCACTTATATCAAATTTTCAAAGCTCTTTTGAAACCCAGGATAGATTAACTCGAAAACACATGAAATACGGATGCCATTATAGTGGTTTTCAAATATTTTGATTCGACCTCTTAAAGCCTGTCACAAAAAGTTAGAGTTCATCTGTAAATCAAGCCCCATTTCAGTCTGAAAATAAACAATAATTGGCCAAGCACCGGGAACTGGCTGTGTGACCACAACGCCAGCAAGCCTGGCAAACCCGGGGCCCCGGCGCACGCCGGTGGGGGTGCGGGGTCAGCTCTGGCCCCACTGTCCACCCGCCAGTGGCCATCCCCGCCCTGGTCTACTGAAGCTGGCACGCGTACTGTCAGCTGCGCGTTGCAGTGAGACTGAAGAAGCCGGCTTTGCCTCCTCCCAGTTCTGCGGGCGAAGCCCAGAGACAGGTACTGGAGAGCAGGCGGCATCCCCAGCGGCAGAGGGTGCAGGGCTACCTCAAGAAACAAGCCAAAGTGCCATGGTGGAGAGTTCCAAATACCAATAAGAGAAGGGAAATAAAATAGCCAAAGTCTCAACAAGAGAAACCAAGAGACACTATTCAAAGAACACTTCCCGAACAGACAGGACCTGGACAGTCAAAGAGTCCTCTTTACTACAGCAGCACCCGCAAGGGCAGACTGCGTAACAAGCTTTTAAAATTAACAAGAGATAGAAAGCTGACCAAAATGACGAAACAGAAGAACTCTCCTGCAAAGAAATTTCAGGAAGAAATGACAGCTAGAGAGCTGCTCAAAGCATATATAAGCAACATAACTGAACAAGAATTTAGAACAATAGTCATAAAATTAATTGCTGGGCTTGAAAAAGGCATGGAAGACATCAGAGAAACTATTGTTACAAGGACTATGGAGCTTAAAAATAGTTCTGATGATCATTGGGGCGCCTGGGTGGCTTAGTCGGTTAAGCGTCCGACTTTCGCTTAGGTCATGATCTCGCGGTTCGTGGGTTCGAGCCCCGCGTCGGGCTCTGTGCCGACTGCCAGCTCAGAGCCTGGAGCCTATTCCAGAGTCTGCATCTCCCTCTCTCTCTGACCCTCCCCTGTTCACGCTGACTCTCTCTCTCTCCGAGAAATAAATAAAAAAAAAATTAAAAAAAAAATAGTTCTGATGAATTTAAAAATGCTATAAATGAGATGCAAAATAAAATGGAGGTGTCCAATGCACGGACTGAAGAGGCAGAAAGGAGAATAAGTGATTTAGAAGACATAACTATAGAAAAAGAGATAAACTGACCCAAGAACACAAAAAGAGAGTTCGAGAGCTCAGCGATACAATCAAATGGAACAATACCCATATTATAGGAACTCGAGAAGAGGAAAAGAGAGGGAAAGGTGCTGAAGGAGTCCTTGAACAAATTATAGCGGAGAACTTCCCCAATCTGGGAAAGGAACCAGACACTGAAATCCAAGAGGCACAGAGAACTCCCCTCAGACGTAACTTGAATCGATCTTCTGCATAACATATCATAGTGAAACTCGTAATATATAAGGACAAAGAGAGAATTCTGAAAGCAGCTAGGGCCCTAAAAGGGCCCTAACATACAAAGGGAGACCTATCAGAGTGGTAACAGACCTATCTACTGAAACTTGGCAGGCCAGAAAGGAATGGCGGGAAATCTTCAATGTGATGAACAGAAAAAAATATGCAGCCAAGAATCCTCTATCCAGCAAGCCTGTCATTCAGAATAGAAAAGTCTTGGGGCGCCTGGGTGGCTTAGTCAGTTAAATGTCCGACTTTCGCTCAGGTCATGATCTCGCGGTTCGTGGGTTCAAGCCCCGCATCGGGCTCTGTGCTGACTGCCAGCTCAGAGCCTGGAGCGTATTTCAGAGTCTGTATCTCCCTCTCTCTCTGACCCTCCCCTGCTCATGCTGTCTCTCTCTTAGAAATTTAAAAAAAAAAAAAAAAAAAAAAAAAGAATAGAAAAGTCTTTCCAAATAAACAAAAAATGAAAGAATTCGTCACCACTAAACCAGCCCTACAAGAAATCCTGAGGGGGACTCTCGGAGGGAAATGTTGCAAGGAACACAAGATACCAGAGACACCACCACAAGCATGAATGCCACAGAGAACACCATGACTCTAAACCCGTATTGTTCAATAATAACACTAAATGTAAATGGACTAAAAGCTTCAATCAAAAGACACAGGGTAGCAGAATGGATAGAAAAACAAAATCCATCTATTTGCTGTCTACAAGAAACTCATTTTAGACCTGAAGACACCTTCAGATTGAAAGTAAGGGGATGCAGAAAATATCTGTCATGCTACTGAAAGTCAGAAGAAAGCTGGAGTAACTATACTTATATCAGACAAATTGGACTTTAAAGTAAAGACAGTAACAAGGGAAGACAAAGGGCATAATATAATAATTACAGGGTCTACCTATCAGGAAGATCTAACAATTATAAATGTCTATGGACCGAATATGGAAGCACCTCAATATATAAAACAATCAATCACAAACAGAAACAATCTTATGGACAAGAATGTGCTAATAGCAGGGGACTTGAATACTCCACTTACAGCAATGGACAGATCAACTAGACAAAAAAAAAAAAAAAAACTAAAGTAACAAAGGACTTGAATGACACATTGGACCAGATGGATTAGACACATATATTTAGAACTCTACATCCTGAGGCCATTGAATTCACTTTCTTCTCAAATAGGCATGGCAGAATTCTCCAAGATAGATCACATACTGGGACATAAAACACCCCTCAATAAACATAAAAGAATTGAGATCATACCATGCACACTTTCAGAGCATAATGCTATAAAACTTGAAATCAATCACAGGAAGAAGAAACATGGAGGTTAAAGAACATACTACTAAAGACGAATGGGCATATCAGGAAATTAGAAATTTAAAAACATATGGAAACAAATGAAAATGAGAATACAACAATCCAAACTCTATGGAATGCGGCAAAGGCAGTCCTATAAGGAAAGCACATTGCACTCCAGACCAACTTCAAGAAATTAGAAAAAGCGCCAATAGCACTGCTAGGAATTTACCCAAGAGATACAGAAATGATGAGGCATAGGAGCACATGTACCCCGATGTTCATAGCAGCACTCTCCACAATAGCTAAAACATGGAAAGAGCCTAAGTGTTCATCAACAGATGAATGGATCAAGAAGATGTGGTTTATCTATACCACGGAATACTACATGGCAACGAGAAAGAATGAAATCTGGCCATGTGTAGCAACATGGATGGATCTTGAGGGTCTTATGCTGAGTGAAATAAGTCAGGCAGAGAAGGACAAATATCATATGTTTGCATGTATAGGAGGATTAGGAGGAACTTAACTGAGGAACAAGGGGAGAAGAAGGGAGGAAATGGTGGGGGAAGGGAGAGAGGCAAACCATGAGAGACTCTTGAATGCTGACAAAAACTGAGGACTGATGGATGTGGGGGGGAGGGGGGATGGGCATAGAGGAGGACACTTGTGGGGATGAGCACTGAGTGTTATGTGGAAACTAATTTGACAATAAACTATTTGTAAAAAAAAATAAATAAATAAAAATAAAAATAGAAAAAAAAAGAAATTAGAAAAAGCGCAAGTAGAAAATCTAACAGTACACCTAAAGGAACTAGGAGAGCAACAAGAACATCCCAAACCCAGTAGGAGAAGAGAAATATTAAAAATCAGCACAGAAATAAACAATATAGAATCCAAAAATACAGTTGAACAGATCAATGAAACCAAGAGTGGGTTTTTTGAAGAAATAAACAAAATTGACAAACCTCTAGCCAGGCTTCTCAAAAAGAAAAGAGAGAGCACCCAAATAGACAAAATCATGAATGAAAATGGACTTATTACAACCAACCCCTGAGAAATACAGCAATTATCAGGGAATACTATGAAAAATTATATGCCAACAAATTGGACAACTTAGAAGAAACGGAAGATTCCTAAACACACACTCACTACCAAAATTCACACGGGAAGAAATAGAAAATCTGAACAGACCCATAACTAGTGAAGAAATTCAATCAGTTATCAAAAATCTCCCAACAAATAAGAGCCCTGGACCTGATGGCTTCCCTGGGGAATTCTACCAGACATTTAAAACAGAAATAATACCCATTCTTCTCAAGCTATTGCAAAAAACAGAAATCAAAGGAAAACTTCTGGACTCATTTTATGAAGCCACCATCACTTTGATTCTCAATCCAGACAGAGACACAGCAAAAATAGAGAACTACAGGTCAATATCCTTGATGAATACCAATGTAAAAATCCTCAACAAGATACTTGCAAATCGAATCCAATGGCACATAAAAAGAATTATCCACCACGATCAAGTGGAATTCATTCCTGGGTTACAGGGCTGGTTCAATATTCGCAAATGAATCTATGTGATACATCACATTAACAAAAGAAAAGATAAAAATCATATGATCCTGTCAATAAATGCAGAAAAAGCATTTGATAAAATACAGCATCTCTTCTTAATAAAGGCCCTTGAGAAAGTCAGGACAGAAGGAACCTACCTAAATATCATAAAAGCCATCTATGAGAAGCCCTCAGCTAACATGATCCTCAATGGGGAAAAACTGAGAGCTTTCCCCCTGAGATCAGGAACATGACAGGGATGTCCACTCTTACCACTGTTGTTTAACATAGTGCAGGAAGTCCTAGCATCAGCCATCAGACAACAAATGGAAATCAAAGGCATCAGAATTGGCAAAGAAGTCGTCAAACTTTCACTTTTTGCAGACGGCATGACACTCTACATAGAAAACCTGACAGACTCCACAAGAAGCCTGCTAGAACTGATCCGTGAACACAGCAAAGATGCAGGGTACAAAATCAATGTACAGAAATCGGTTGCATTTTTATACACCAACAATGAAGCAACAGAAAGAGAAATCAGGAAACTGATCCCATTCACAACTGCACAAAAAAACCATAAAATGCCTAGGAATAAACCTAACCAAAGATATAAGAACTATAGAAAAGTTATGAAGGAAATTGAAGAAGACATAAAGAAATGGAAAAACATTCCTTGCTCATGGATTGGAATAAATATAGTTAAAATGTCATTACTACCCAAAGCAATCTACACATTCAAAGCAATCCTAATCAAAATTTCACCAGCATTCTTCTCAAAACTAGAACAAACTATCCTCAAATTTGTATGGAATCACAAAAGACCCAGAATAGCCAAAGTAATATTGAAGAAGAAAATCAAAATAGGAGGCATCACCATCCCAGACTTTAGCCTCTACTACAAAGCTGCCATCATCAAGACAGTATGGTATTGGCACAAACACACACACACAGACCAATGGAATAGAACAGAGAACTCAGAGTATGACCCACTAATCTTTGACAAAGCGGGAAAGAGTATCCAATGGAAAAAAGACAGCCTCTTTAACAGATGGTGCTGGGAGAAATGGACAGCAACATGCAGAAGAAGAATGAAACTAGATCATTTTCTCACCCCATACACAAAAATAAACTCAAAATGGATAAAGGACCTGAATGGGAGATAGGAAACAATCAAAACCCTAGAAGAGAAAGCAGGAAAGAACCTCCTTGACCTCAACCACAGCAATTTCTTACTTGACACATCCCCAAAGGCAAGGGAATCAAGAGCAAAAATGAACTAGTGGGACCTCCTCAAGATCAAAAGCTTCTGCATGGCAAGGGAAACAATCAATAAAACTAATAGGCAACCGATTGAACGGGAAAAGAATGTTGCAAATGACGTATCAGATAAAGGGCTAGTACCCAGAATCTATAAGGAACTCACCAAACTCCACACCCAAAAAGCAAATAATCCATGAAGAAATGGGTAGAAGATATAAACAGACACTTCTCCAAAGAGGACATGCAGATGGCCAACAGACACATGAAATGATGCTCAGCATCCCTTCTCATCAGGGAAATACAAATCAAAACCACACTGGGATACCACCTCAGGCCAGTCAGAGTGGCTAACATGAGCAAATCAGAGCAAATCTAGATCCTGGTGAGGATGTGGAGAAATGGCCACCCTCCTACACTGTTGGTGGGAATGTAAACTGGTGCAGCCCCTCTGGAAAACAGTGTGGAGGTTCCTCAAAGCAGTAAAATAGAACTCCCCTAGGACCCAGCAATAGCACTACTAGGAATTTACCAAAGGGATACAGGACATAGGGGCACATATACCCCAATGTTCATAGCAGCACTCTCAACAATAGTCAAAACGTGGAAAGAGCCTAAGTGTCCATTAACTGATGAATGGACCAAGAAGATGTGGTTTATCTATACCATGGAATACTACATGGCAATGAGAAAGAATGAAATCTGGCCATGTGTAGCAACATGGATGGAACTTGAGGGTGTTATGCTGAGTGAAATAAGTCAGGCAGAGGACAGCTACCGTATGTTTGAACGTATAGATGGATTAGGAGGAACTTAACGGAGGACCATGAGGGAGAAGAAGGGGAAAAAATAGTTGGGGAGGAGGAGGGAGGCAAACCATGAGAGACTCTTGAATGCTGAGAACTGAGGGCTGATGGGGGGTGGGGCGGAGGGGAAGGGGCGTGATGGGCATGGAGGAGGGCACTCGTTGGGATGAGCACTGGGTGCTATATGGAAACCAACTTGACAATAAACTGTTTAAGGAAAAAAAGAAAATAATAATATAGTTTAGGTATATGAAATCACACTGAATATTATGTAATTTTATATCTTGATAACTCCAAATTTTTTAAAAAACTGAATAAATAATAGGAGATCACACTGTGCCACAGGATAATGACGCTTCCATTATGAGAGCTATGAGCAATAAGTGAGCCTCTAACTTCCAAAGTTGAAAGCAGCCTTTTATTGTAACTTTATATTTCTTTTGTCTTAGGATTTTAATCACCATTTCTTCAGTAAAAATGAAAAAAACAACAACAAATGAAACCTCCTGAAGTACTATTTACGCATAGGAGATTGGCAAAGTCCCGAAGGTCAGATAATTCCAAGCACTGGTGAGAACACAGAACAATGCAGATGCCTGTGCATGTGTGGAGGGCTGATACAAGCGCTCTAAACAACTTGGCATTACTTTGAAGAACTTCATATAGTGGAAGGATAAGCATGTTCTATGATGCAATAACTTAATTCCTACCAGCACGTCCTAGAGAAATGCTTCACATGTACACCAGAAGTCAATGTTCACAGTTACACTCTTTATAAAAGCAGAATTAAGACAATTCAAAGGTCCACTGACAGAAGACTAAATAAAGTATGGTAAAAAGATACAATGTATTATTCAAGTCAGCATTCAAAATGGCTAAACTATAGCTTCACACACATTAAATTAACAACTCGGGAAACAACAGATGTTGCCAAGGATGCGAACTGGTGCAGCCATCCTGGAAAACAGTGTGAAGTTTCCTCAAAAAATTAAAAATAGAACTACCTTATAACCCAGCAATTACACTACTAGTTATTTATCCAAATAATACAAAAATGCTGATTTGAAGGGGCACTTGCACCCCAATGTTTACAGCAGCACTAGCGACAATAGCCAAAGTATGGAAAGAGCCCAAATGTCCATCGACGGATGAATGGATAAAGATGTATACAGATATACAATGGAATACTGCTTAGCAATGAAAAGGAATGAAATCTTGCCATTTGCAACAACATGTACGGAACTAGAATGTATTATGCTGAGTGAAATACAAATATCAGATGATTTCACTCATGTGTAATTTTAAAAACACAACAGATGAACATAGGAGAAGGGAAGGAAAATAATATAAAAACAGAGGCAAACCATAAGAGACTCTTAAATACAGAGAAAAAACAGAGTTGCTGGAGGGAAGTGGGTGGGGAATGAGCTAGATGGGTGATGGGCATGTAAGTGATGAATCACTAAATTCTACTCCCAAAACTAATACTACGGTGTGTTAATAACGGTGTGTTAAATAATGTAAACTTAAATTTAAAAAAAAAAAAGGTTAAACTATAGCTTCACACACATTAGAATGAAACACAAAATCATAGTGCCGTGTGAAATAAAGGCAAGAATATGCAGAATACATACAATACGGTATCATTTCTATACAGCCTTAACATTAAATTAAAACACTGTTTCAGGGAGCGGTACGCACCTGTGTTAACAGTGGTTACCCTCAGGAGGGAACAGAGAGGAGGTTAAAGAGCACTACGAGGGGCATGGGCAGTGCTCTAGATGGTGAATTCACAGGTGTTAACTGTCTTCGTGCTTGATATTTATACTTCGTGTATTTGTATGTTTGGAATATTTCACTTTTAAAAAGTGTACACTCTTAAAGACCCAATTCACTCAAACCACACTTAGCATAAAAGAGTGTCTAAAACTAAATAATGATAATGCACTATTTCCTCTTCAAAAATCATTTATCTATACATCATACTTAAGTGTTTCATTCCTCTAGACTGACATACAATGTAAGACTTTACAATGTTGTACACTTTTCAGAAAATAATTGATGTTATTATTATAAACATGTAGATCACTTATACATACCTATTTTACTGGACAAGTAATTAATACTGTTTTCCAATGCATGTACCTTTGTCTGTCTTCTAACAGTGGCATATAAAAGAAACTTCGACCTCTTCTTATAATTTTTACATTGGGTTTTAAGCAATGAGAGTGGAAATCAGTTATCATTCAAATAAAGATGCTTGCCAAATCATCTACCCATTGCTCCTCGTGACTCTCTCCAAGTGAATTCATCGGAGTACTACTCAGCTTCTGTAACACAATCCTTTACCTGGGCCCAATTCCAAAATGTACAACCAGAAAATCCATTTAACTACATGTAACACAACCTTAATCAACTAAGCATATTACAGATAATTTTAGTTAAAAGCAGACATGCTCAGATATCCTTCAAAAATGCAGAAGAATGCCTTCTGAAAATGCATTTATTTAACTGAAAAATAAAAATGAGAAACAAATTTTACCTTTACAATCACACCTAAGAATAAACGTAAGAAGAGGTACTAGAGCACTCCTCAGAACAGCAAACATAGACTGGAATTACAGAAGACCTAAGTACATGTGGAAAGATGATGACTATGGGTTGAACACTCAGTCCCATATAGGTGCCAATTCTCCCAATTTTTCTGTAATCCTATGCAATCCTAATCAAATTCTTCCTAGGTTTGGGTGTGGGTTATGAATATGACTTTACAATCTGATTCTAAAACTTAAATAGACAAAGAGTTAAAAATAGCTAAGACATTCTTGAAAAACAGAAAGTAGGAGGGCTTCCCCAACTAAACAGCAAGATATGTTATAAAATCATAATTAATCGAGTGAGGTGTTACAGCAGGCAAAGACAAATTCATCAATGGAACAGACTACAGGTGCCAAAAATAGACCCTTAAAGTTATGGAAATAACTAAATCTGGTAAACAGAGTTTACCCTGCTTTGCGTGTAGGAGCTATACTTTAAGGTAACCATATAGATAACGGGGGCACATTTCCATTTACAGAAGAATTCCAGTTATTATCCGTACAAGAAATGGTAGAATCTGAACTATCACCATAACACAGTGACTGGGGAAACCACAAATCTTTGCAAACAGTCACCACTGGGTGCTGAACTCTGAGGTGAAAGGTGAGGAATCAGACTGACGGCACCTGGGACTGTGAGGAAGTTGTAAAGATAACGTGTGTCTTTCGATGGGAGGCAACATACAGCACAGCCAGCCCCTCTGAGGAGGCACCACTGCCAGT
The DNA here is from genome assembly GCA_017311185.1 of Proteles cristata cristata. Classification (NCBI taxonomy): domain Eukaryota; kingdom Metazoa; phylum Chordata; class Mammalia; order Carnivora; family Hyaenidae; genus Proteles; species Proteles cristata. The sequence continues at coordinate 186,804 of JAESUZ010000675.1, read as the reverse complement.
AACACAATCTACATCTGACAAAGCCCCTCATTCTAACTACTAGGGAGTGGAATACCCGGAGTTCAGAATGTGTGAAACTTAAGCGCAAGTAACTTGGTCTCTTCAACAAATAAACAGGAAAAGAAGAGAGAAAGAGAGAGGGAGAAAGAGAGAGGGAGAGAGAGTAGAGAAAGAGAAAGGGAGAGAGAGGGAGAAAGAGACAAGGAGTCTGTCTAGAATTTTAAAAGAGACTTAAGTGATTTCTCAATTAAATGCAAGGTATGGGTACTAGTTGGCTACTGATTCAAATAAATCAACTGCTGACCACCATCATCACAAGAAAACATTTGTGAAACTACAGATGAGTTTGACTGTGACTAGTTATCTAAACACACTAAGGAATTGTGAAATTTTTTGCTGTGATATTAGTACTATGGTTATTGTTTAAACAATTTTTTTAAATGTTTATTTATTTTCAAGAGACAGACAGACAGACAGAGAGGGCAAGCAGAGAAGGGGCAGAGAGGGAGGGAGGCACAGAATCTGAAGCTGCTCCAGGCTCTCAGCTGTCAGCACAGAGCCCAAAGTGGGGCTCGAACTCACGAACTGTGAGATCATGACCTCAGCCAAAGTTGGGCACTTAACTTACTGAGCCACCCAGGTGCCCCTAGTACTATGGTTATTGTTAAGGAATCCTTTGAATAGGTGTATGCTGAAATTATTTATATATGGAATAAGATATGATATCTGGACTTACTTTAAAATAATCCAGTAGAGCAAGGTTAGGAAAGGTTGGGGTATAGATGAACCAAGATTAGATAACTGTAGAGGGTGGTGTGTACATGTGTGTGTTCATTATATACTACACTCATTACTTTTCTATGTCTAAAAAATAAAAAAATTAAAAGACAATGAAGAAGACACTAACTATACAATATACAATATTGTATATACAATATAAAGATATACAGTATCTTTACTGTATATATACGTATATATGCACATACATATATGTATACATGTATATACAGTATATAAAACAAGGATTAATATTCAGAATTGTTATAAAACTACAAATCAAAAGAAAAGGATAGATAATCTAATCTCAGAAAACAAAAAAGAAATGGATGGAACTTCACAAAAGAAGAAATACACACAGCTAAAGTGAATGAATAAAAAATGAACAATCATGTAAGATGTTCAACATGATTACTAATAAGAGAGAGGTAATTAAAATACAAGTCACAGCACAGACTGTAACCAGCAAAGCATTAAAGGGCCTTCATAAATCCAGCACTGCTGAGGAGCTAGAGTGACCAGAGCTCACATACACTGCTGGTGGGGATGAAAATTAGTACAAAAACCAGAGAAAACAATTTCCAATATTATCTTCAAACTGTATCTAGTTTGCCCTCCTAGGGCGAGATATGCATGGAAGTGTTCACATCCTAGGACTCAGCGAGCCCAGTCTTACGTGTACAGAGAAAACCTTTCACATGAGTACTAGGAAGACATGTACAAGAAAGTACAAGATTAATAAACTGAAGCAAGTAACACCGTAGCCACACATGACAGATGCATATCAAAACTTACATCAAGCGAAAGAAACAAATACAAGCTTATAGTATGATTCTATTGCATAAAGTTTCAAAACAAGGAAAATCTAAACAAAATATTGTTTACAAATATAGACGTAGGTGGTACGCAGTAAAGAACAGCAGTTAATATCAAGTCAGGAAGAAGTCAGTATGAGGGCAGGAATGACGATTTTATTGCAGAGGGTCCACAGAGGGTTTTGAAGAGCCGGTAATCTTGTTTCTTCCTGCATGGTGGGTGCTCACTGTGTTGTTATGCTTTAGAAAGAGGCGGCATGGGGCGCCTGGGTGGCTCAGTCGTTTGAGTGACTGACTTGGCTCAGCGCATGATCTCACGGCTCCTGGGTTGGGGCCCCGCTCCTGGAGCCTGCTTCCGATTCTGTGTCTCCCTTTCTCTCCCCCTCCCCTGCTCATGTTCTCTGTGTGTGTGTCTCTCTCTCAAAAATAAACATTAAAAATGTTTTTAAAATAATTTTTTTTTAAAAAAAGGAAGAGGCAGCATGGTGAAGAGATGAATGTGCATATTCAACCAGACTGACTGGGTTGGGGAGAGAATTAAGTGAGCTGATATACAAAGCAATGCCAGGCACTCAGTCACTCAGGTGTCCCCTGCCTTTCGAAAATTCATCTTATGCCACTTTGGTTTTACACAGGACCTACATTAGCCCCCGTCTTTGCTAACTGAAAGACATTTAAAGAGGATTTGTGCTTTTACAAAAGAGGCGGAAGTGAACACCGCCCTCCCAGGAGCTGCACGACCCCAGCACCAAGAGCGGCCCGTCATGCTCCTCCCCCAGGGACCGCACTCTGTGTCAAGCCGCCGTCGCTCTGAACTGCATCTGTGAGCACCTGTGCTTCATCTCGATGTATTTTGTGCATCTGTTAGCAAGATTTGTTTAAGGTATCAGAAAAACCTAAGACACGATATCTTCTGGGTCTGGGAATACTAAACATTTTTCCATATCAATTAATGATATTTGCCTCTCTGTCTACACCATTTCAGCTCATGAAAGGTGTCCTAAGAACGAGGAATGTTCTGCTTTTGGGTGATGGAGGAGACCCGTGTAGGTGTTAGTTATTAAATAAACTGTACGTGTGTGTTCATTTTACAATTTAAAACTGAGAAACAAAGAAAATGATAAAAATCTTGAGTTGAAACTAACCAAAAGAATCCATATTCTCTCTGTGCTGCTGAGCACTGAGTCAGCAGGCTGCCAATGACATCTGCGGACTCAGACAGGGCAAAGGACCCTTGTAGCAGGAGTCTTCTCTGCAGTGAGCTGTGAGGCACTTCCAAGGTGGTTTTCTCTTGTTTGGGAAGAGCATTTTGGAAAGAATCCAGAACAACTCCTTTTTTAATTTAAATAAAAACTGTATAATATTGTGTGTTATTTCATTGCAATAAGTAAGCTTTCAAAAACACAAAAGAAAGGTTTAGATTTATGCCCTAGTGCTTCCCTGAAGCAGAAAGCTTTCCAAAACATTTAGCAAAATAAAACTATTCTTTTTTTTAAAAAAAATTTTATAGTTTATTGTCAAGTTGGTTTCCATATAACACCCAGTGCTCATTCCAACAAGTGCCCTCCTCCATGCCCATCTCCCATTTTCCCCTTTCCCCTAGCCCCATCAACCATAATAAAACAATTCTTTTAAAAAAAATTTTTTTAATGTTTTTTATTTATTTCTGAGAGAGAGAGAGAGAGAGAGAGAGAACGAGGAGGGGGCAGTCAGAGAGAGAGGGAGACACAGATTCTGAAAACAGGCTCCAGGCTCTGAGCTGTCAGCCCAGAACCCGATGTGGGGCTCAAACCCACAAACTGTGAGATCATGACCTGAGTCGAAGTCAGATGCTTAACGGACTTTTCAGGCACCCCTGAAAACCATTCTTAATGAAGTGAGGTGTAAAACTGAGAATGGAAAATTATAAGGAGATTATTCAAAGATCACGATTAACTCATGATCATGAGTTTACATAGTTGTATGCAACTATGCAAGCACTCAAGTTCATTTCTAAAATCCTCTGTAAGTACTGTGTATTATTTCAATCAAGAGAATATTTCCAAATCATCCTTTCCTACCTTGAACATAAGAATTTTTATAAAATTATTTTCTCCCTAAATTTGGGCTTAAAATTAGTAATTACAGCATTATTGTAATAGTGAAAAACAGAAGCATCTAAAGGGTATAACTGTATCAATATGAGCACATGCAGCAGACTACATAAATGTCTACATACATACAGAAGAGTCTGGAAAAATACACATAAACTGCTACTTGTCGGTTCCACCTGGATGGTGTAGAATAAAGTGGGAACCTGCAGTTCTACTTCTACATTATAGCACAGTTTGATTTTTTTTTTAAACAACGAATACGCATTATTTATGTTTTAGATTACTAGCATGCTTTCCCTAAAACTAGCTGTTACTGGTGAATTACAAAGGTAAAATATATTCATGGTGAAGAACAGATGAGCAAAGACAAAAATAAAAATCATCCCTTCATCAGCAATAAGATACAGGCATGGATAACATGAGACATTCATACCTTGGCAGGGTGTACCCACAGTTGTTGCATATACATTCTTTTCATATTTCTTCAAACGGTCTTCTAGATTATGAATCTAAAAGTAACAAATACCCAAATTGTATCATAAGATTCATACGGAAACCATATGTAAAAAAAAAAAGTCTGCTGTAGGCACTAGATTCTTTAATAGTTAAGATAGAATAGAGGCACAAATACAATTAATACAAATGGTTTCTTAGATATGACACCAAAAGCACAAATACAAAAGAGAAAATACACAAAATGATCTTTATCAAAAGTAAAACTTTTGTGCCTCAACGGACATTATCGAGAAAGTCAAAAGAGAACCCACAAATGGAGAAAATACTTGCAAATCACATACCTGATAAGGAAATCGTATCCAGAATAAAGACTACAACTGAACAAGAAACCAAATACCCCAACTAACAAATGAGCAAAGGACTTGAATAGACATTGCTCCAAATAAGACATACAAATGGCCAACAAGCAGGTAATAAGATGTTCAACATCATTAGTCATTAGGAAAATGCAATTTGAAATCATAATGAGAAACCACTTCATGCCAACTACCATTGCTATATTCAAAAATATTATTGGCGAGGATGTGAAACAATTGGAGTCCTTTTAACTTTGTTTGTGTAAACGTAAAATGGTGCCACCATGTAAAATAGTTTGGTGGTTCAACAAAAAGCAAAACATATAATTACCATATGATCTAGCAATTCCACTCCCGGGTGTATACACCCCAAAGAACTGTAAATAGGAACTTAAATCAAAACTTGTACATAGTGTTCCTGAGAGCAGTACTTATAATAGCCAAAAGGTAGACACACCCCAAAGCTCATCAACTGATAAAAAGATACACAAAGTATGGTGCATGCATATAATGAAATAGTATTCAGTCATAAAAAGGCATAAGGTACTGATACATGCCACAATGATGAATCTTAAAAACATCATGCTAAGTAAAAGAAGCCAGATAAGAAAGGCTTAGGTTTTATATGATTATATTTATGTAAGATACTCGTAACAGGCAAATCCACAGACCTAGGAGTAGATCAGCGGTTGCCAAGAGGTAACAAGGAGTGACTGCTTAATGAGTATGAGGGTTCCTGATGGGGTGATGAAGTATTCTGGAACTAGACATGGTGATGGTGTCACAACACCGTGAATGAACTAAATGTCAGTGAACTGTGTACTTTAAACTAGTTATAATGGTCAATGTTACTTTACGTGTATTCTGCCACCAAAGAAATAACTAATACAAAAGCTGCCATGCTAGCATAGTTAGATTTGAGGATGCTAAAAGAGGGAATTTTAAAGCAGTAACCTTGAGAATAGAGGAGAAAAGATAAGCCACTGGGAAGTAGGAAAAAATAAAGTAGCATTGGCATTTAGCATCTATAAATTTTTTTTAATATTGTGAAAATTTTGTATCATACTCAACCACAGAGTATGCCCACATACCCATCCATCACCTAGTTTCAACAATTACCAAAATTTCTGTATGTATGACTTTTTAAGAAAACTGGAAAATCTCCGGAGATGTAGCCTTCAAACAGCCTGCTGACTTGGGTCATTCTCTCTCTGGAGTTTGGAAATAAAGACTGCTGAAGGTGATGATGCACCACACATACACGTACGCTGGTATTTTCATACTGTGCATCCTTCTAGGCATATATATATAACTCTTTCTGAATCTAATCATTGGACAAGATATGGACAAAACTTACTAACTTAAGCCAATTTAACCACTAGGAAAAAGTAGTAAAAATTGATGTCAATGTATTTTCTTTCTGATAAAAGCAAGAATGTTCCTTTTTTAAACTTTTCTTTAATGTCTGTTTATTTCTGAGACAGAGAGAAAGAGAGAGACAGAATGTGAGTGTGGGAGGGGCAGAGAGAGAGGGACACACAGAATCCAAAGCAGGCTCCAGACTTTGAGCCATCAGCACAGAGCCAGATGCAGGGCCTGAGCTCACAGACTGCAAGATTATGACCTGAGCCAAAGTCGGATGTTTAACTGAGTGAGCCACCCAGGTGCCTCAGAAAATTCCTTTTTTAAAACTTAAATTATTACAAATTAAACAAAAATTCTTATCCAAGATGTTTAGCACTAGAAAGAGTAAGATGCAAATGTTCTTGTTTAAATATATGTGATCAATCACAAATTTAAGAGATATCCTCTAGCACCTTCAGATTTGGAAATAAAATTTTCTGTACAAGACAAAATTGCAAAGCCAACTATTAAATGAGTATTATATCAGCTCTTTTTTTAAAAATTAGCTTAATGAGATCCAAGTACAGACTAACGTAAATTAAGGCAGTCAGTTCAAAATAAAAGGCACCAATTAAACCTGTACCTGTTCTCTGAACTCTTGCTCTTTCAACTTTGAATCACTGATTAGTGTAGTCTTCTGTGCTAGTTGTGTCTGAAAGAACAAAGTCAGATCTGAAGCACATAAAAACTTCATCATTGCCTGAACATACTACTATAATTGCTTTGTAAAATTTTCCTTGTTAAAACAGATACCTTTATGTTTTAACTTAAAACACAAAATAATACTGAAAATATACTTCCTTTAGTCAAATTCAATGAAGAACCCGTCTTACCTGTAACTCCATAATTGTTACCTGAAAATGGAAAAGAAAATATGAGTGCATACTACACTAAAATCTGTAGGGAACAATAAAATAGAATAATATGAAATAACAAGAAAATAAAAACTTAGTGTTAGAGTCTTAAGAAAGTGATAAGATTTGAGATGAGGCTCCTTTAAATATTTGCTTTTAACCTGGTCTATTTGGTTATACAAACTATTATAGTGTAAATATATACAACATAGGTAAATACAAAGTCACTCACCAAACTCCTAACAATGATTACTACTTGGCAAGGAGAGGTGGCCACCAGAGAGGGTTTATTCTATGTACTTATGTATTACCTGACTCTTTTATAACAAGAATATATTCATTTATTATTTCTATAATTAAAAAAATTAAACATATTAACATCTATTTAAAGCATATCAGCCCCTTAGGGAAACTTCTAAAGGACTGTTTCTGGGAATCCACTCTAAGTTGTAATCACAAATTATTTTTCATTGAACTCAACACTGATACATAATTCACTGTATCCCAGAAGCATCAAAGATGCTCAAGAGGGAGGCCTGGGTGGCTTAGTCGGTTAAGCATCCGACTTTCGCTTAGGTCATGATCTCATGGTTCGTGGGTTCGAGCCCCGCGTCAGGCTCTGTGCTGACGGCCAGCTCAGAGCCTCGAGCCTGTTTCGGTCTGTGACTCCCTCTCTCTCTGACCATCCCCTGCTCATGCTGTCTCTCTCTCTCTCCTGGAAATAAAATAAAACATTAAAAAAAAAAAAAAGATGCTCAAGAAAGAAAAGGAAAAAATTTCACGAAGAATAAAACAGAAAACACTTTTTTGAGTAGAAATAATAATTAAAGTTTTTTTTTTAATGTTTATTTAGTTTTCAGAGAGAGAGCAGGGGAGGGGCAGAGAGAGAGAGACAGAAGAGCTAAAGTGGCTCTGCACTGACAGCACAGCACCCGATGCAGGACTAGAAGTCACAAACCACGAGATCACGACCTGGGCCAAAGTCAGATGCTTAACCAGCTGAGCCACCCAAGCATTCCAAGTTTTCTCTCCTTTCTTTTGATGCAAGGTAAAGGGCTCAGAAGGCCTTCTGAATATTAATTAATTTTATGTTTCAATACTGGATGGCATCCTGACACAGGCCAAAATAACACCATATGCAACAACATTTACTCTGATACTAAGGAAAAGAACATGTAGTGAAGTACATGTACTCGTCACATAGGAATTAATGCTTAATATCACCTGATATATTCAAATCATGACCAGATGGCAAAAACCAAAAACAGGAAAACTAACTTGTAACTATTAAAGAAATAGAGAAATAGTCCATGAAGCTTGCTGGGTGCTAAAAGCTAAGATACAGGTACCAAGTAGCGCAGCACAGCAGAGCACCTTATAAAGGCTGCTTCTCTCCACCTTGTAAAAGTGATGCATGGAATTTGTTGTCTAGAAAATTGCTCTCTGGTAACTGACATTCTCTGTAACTCTCAATGATGAAGTCCACTTATCTTCCCAAGGCCCTGACGACAATGTTGTGAAAAGACTATATCAGGTGAGGGAGGGCACTTTAGGAAGCAGGACAGTACCCTGCCCGGCTTCTCTAACTGGGGGCCAAAGGCCCTATCAGTGTGCATTTGCTGGGGTGCAGAGTGGGAAAGGCAGCCACATGGCAAACATGGCCTATCTTTCACAGCACCAATTATATGACTGGAATTATAAAAATGCCTAGATATGTATTGCCAGATGTCTTTGAATTCAGTCCCATTTTCCAAAATAATCCCATTACATTTGCATCTAGTCCATTAACCAAGGAGAAAAATAGAAATTGTTCTTCTTACTGACATATAACCAGAAATATTTTATGTGACTATAAATAAGGGTATATTATAGAGAACATAAAATCTACATGAATATTTAGCACAAAATATAAATATTTAAAATTATCATATTTTCAGTGTGCCTGAATGACTCAGTTGGTTGAACGTGCAATTTTGGCTTAGGACATGATCTCAAGCTTGTGAGTTCGAGCCCCGTGTCAGACTCTGCTGACAGCTCAGAGCCTGGAGCCTGCTTCAGATTCTGTGTCTCCGTCTCCCTCTGACCCTCCCCCGCTCATGCTCTGTCTGTCTGTCTCTCTCTCTCACTCTCTCTCAATAATAAACACATTAAAAAATTTTTTTTAATTATCATATTTTCTATGGACACTTTTTGCTTATGGCCCTGGGCTATGAGGTTCACCATCCTCTGTATTCTTTCTTAGGAAAAGACTAAGAAGCATTGGCATAATGGAAATGTCCAGTCTCGGGGCGTTGGGGTGGCTCAGTCGGTTGAGCATCTGACTCTTTATTTTGGCTCAGGTCAGGATTTCACAGTTCAGAAGATCGAGCCCTGTGTCAGTGTGGAGCCTGTCTGGGATTCTCTCTCTGCCTCTCTCTGCCCCCTCCCACTCTGTGCATATACACACTTTCTCTAAATAAATAAACATTAAAACAAAAAAGAAATGTCTAGGCTCTGAAGTCTGGCAGATGGGGTTTAAATTCCCAACACAACATTTACCATGTGAGCTTAGACACTTTATTTTAACCTTCTATGAATTTCAGTTTCACTGCCTATAAAACAGAGGCAAAAATCTCTCTTCTGAAAGGTTTTGGGTAGGATGAAATGAGATAGGTTATGCATGTTAACAGGCAAGTCAAACAACAGAATGACAGTGTTTTTAAGAAACAGGAGCAAAGTGCAGTTCCTCTTACTTTATCATTGCTAGGATTCTCGTCCTGATGCAGCCTTTGCTGGTATTTAGTCTGTAGCTCCTCGAGTTGAGTCTGGAGGTCCATTACTTTAGCAGTCATTTCCTCTTCACGAGCCTTTAGGATAAAAAAAGATAGTGTTAATGAACATATCAAAAAAACCACATTGTAGAGAGGCAATGCAGTATATGGAAAACCACCTCTGAAGGAGAAACATATACCTGAACATTTTTGGAGGCACAAACCACTGCTTCTATAATCACTCATGACTGTGCTCTAAACATCTTTCATGTCCCACTTTAAACACCAAGCTCGCTACTCCTACAATATCACTGTTCCCTCTCTGTCCCCACCCATAAAGCCCATTGAACAGTTTCTTTCCCCTTAAGCTAGGGTTCTTAGGCTTGAACAACTAGCAGGTGTTTGCCTGTGTGGTGACAGAACTTGGACACAGAGCCTGTGTGTTAGGACTCTGCACTCTTCCATATTAGGATTTGATTTCCAGAAAATAGCCGTTAACATAAACTAGTAGATGGGTGCCTCAGTGGCGCAGTTGGTTAAGCATCCAACTCTTGATCTTGGCTCAGGTCATGATCTCATGGTTTGTGAGTTCAAGCCATGAGCTGGGCTCTGCACTGACAGTGTGGAGCCTGCTTGGGATTCTCTTTCTCTCTCTGCCCTGCCCCTCCCTTGCTCATGCTCTCTCCCTTTCTTTCAAACAAACAAACAAACAAACATACGTACTTATGATGGTGTGGAGCCTGCTTCAGATTCTGTCTCTCCTCTCTGCCCTTCCTACACTTTGCTCTCTCTCTCTCTCTCTCTCAAATAAATAAACTTAAAAGAATTATAAACTAGTAGATAGTTTTAGGTACAGCACTGCTCAACCAGCTAGTAAGGTACTGATCACAAAAAGTTGTGAAGGTTTTCCCCAGGCCTTTGGATAAGCTGTGAAAATCAAGAAATGATTCTTTGTCCTGGTTCAGTATACCTGCACATCTATACATGTGCCTCCAAATAACACCAGTGGTTCTTTGGGCTAAAATGTTCAACTAAAGTCTATTCAAAAAAATTAGCTATTGTCCAACATATTAGTAACCATGCAATGTCTCCATTGCCCTGAACTTTCAAAAAAACCAAACCAAAACAAAACAAAAAAAACCCCCAAAACAAAACAAGACAAAAAACCAGATAAAGACCAAAAAGTATATGTGACCTATTGGTCCAAAAATCCTACCTAGAAAATTTGGTATTCAAATCATTCTCTCTTCTGTTTTGATTGCCTCATAAAGGCAACTGTCCATTCTCCATTTCTTCATTTGTCTTGATAACTGCCTGACTTATTGTACAGAGCAGTCCAGACCTCTTCTTGCTCTTATAAACCTTGCAATAATCTTTGTGCCAAAAGAACACTTGGAATTGGAATATTGATCAGATTTGAGTAATGAGGACAGGATAAGTGTTTCCTAAGTAAGAAACTAAACAGGAAAAGCAGCAACAAATGGGTCTGACTTAACAGATGCTGACTTGACAGGATCATCATCCTCAAAAACAAACAAAAAGAAATAGACCTCCTGGAACAAAAGAAGGCAATGAACCATGGGGACACTTGGAAAATTTACTTTTAAATGCCACTTGTCATGAAAAAGGATGAACCCCTCCAAGAAACATAAGCAGAGCTAGCTAGTAACCAGCCCCCTTAGACATCTCCCCACTGAGGTTCATCTGAACCTGGGCTCCACCCCTAAAACACCAGCAACTGCACACTCTTGTCAATGTTATTGCCCACGGTCTTGGTTTACCGTTTTTATTCTACCATGGCATATCCGGTGTGGACATCTACGTCAATGTGGTTTAGGTACCTTTGAAAGGATCACCTCTTGAGCTACTTATTCAGTTGGGCCCAGATTTTAATATGACAATTAGCTATGTCTGACATTTCCTTTGACAGCTGTGGGACATCAATCTACAGCAAGCCCTCTAAGAATTAGGAAAAGAATTCCATTTGTATTATTTCTACTTTAAGAAACAATTTTGTAAATTCCTTTATAAAAGCTTTCTAGTCTCTTGGAGAAGGCAAAAAAAAACAAAACAAAACAAAAAAACAACAAAAAACAGAACAAAAAAACAAAAGTACTGTTTATTTCAAAGTAAAAACAAAAAAACTCATTAAATGGACCATTATTGCATATCGTGGAAATTATGTTTGAAAGATTAGTTATTATGCCAAAATCAAATCACTAAAACATAGTCCATGTCAAAAGGAAACCAGTTTTGTCTCATGCAGCCAAGCTATTTCCTCCCAGTGGGACTGCTTGGAGTTGGGACTAGGCTATGACTGAAGCTCACTTATTTGAGTACTCAATTCTTCCTTTGAGATGTCATCACTCCCTCTTCCCAAACGGATTCTTGCCTGCCGTACCACAAGTCTCCTCTTTCAAATTCACCAAGTATCTGGTATGTGCCAAGTATGGGCTAGGTCCTCCAGACTAGAAATGAATAACAAAACCCTCCCCGCCAAATGCTATAATCTAGGAGAAAGGACAGATACATTAATATTTTCCTACACACATATGTCTATATGACAAAAGTTACATGTTTTAAGTGAAGTAATGAATACAGATGAGTACCAAAAGAACACAGATGCAATTAATTCTATTTAAGGAGTTCAAAAACAACTGTAAGGGAAAACGGTATGATGAAAAAAAAAAAAAAATTTTTTTTTCAAAAAAGCAAACTTTTGGGTAGAAAAGGGAAAAAATAAGAACACATTTCTGGGGTGCCCGGGTGGCTTAGTCGGTTAAGCGTCCGACTTTCGCTTAGGTCATGATCTCGCAGTTCGTGGGTTCGAGCCCCGCATCGGGCTCTGTGCTGACTGCCAGCTCGGAGCCTGGAGCCTGTTTCAGTCTGTGACTCCCTATCTCTCTGACCTCCCCTGCTCACACTGTCTCTCTCTCTCCTAGAAATAAATAAATAAAAACGCGTTAAAAAAAAAAAAAAAAAAAAAAATTACATTTTTCATTTTTTGTTTCTGTTTACAAGAAAACACCGGTGGGGGCGCCTGGGTGGCTTAGTCGGTTAAGCGTCCGATCTCGCTCAGGTCATGATCTCACGGTTCGTGGGTTCGAGCCCCGGCGGTCAGGCTCTGTGCTGACTGCCAGCTCAGGAGCCTGGAGCCTGTTTGGCCCAGACTCCCCTCTCTGACCCTCCCCTGCTCACGCCTGCCCTCTCTCTCCTAGAAATAAATAAAAAATATTTAAAAAAAGAAAACACCAGAACATTATGAAAGAAACTAATCATTGATTTCTGGTTCAAGATGGTGACATGGGAAGATCCTGAACTCACCTCTTCCCACAGCTGCACTGAGTCTACAGCTACACATGAAACCATTTCCTCTTAGAAAAACAAAAAACAAAAGCCTGGCTGAGTGACGACCCCACATCAGGCAGGTGGGGAGAAAACCGCACTGTGGTGGATAGAAGGGGCTGAGATGCAACCTCGCTCAAGTCCCATTGCTGGTGTTGCAACCTGCAGCTGGGAAGAAACTCAAAGCCCGACTCTCCCTGACGACGGAGGGGTTTGAAATCCACTGGCATACCAACTTTCAGACATACACTTGAGAGACAATCCCCCAATACATCTAACTTTGAAAACCAAGAGGGCTCACATCCCGAGACCACAAAACTGCAGTGATCTGAGGAACCACTCTTAAAGGACTCACCAAGGTACCTGGACTCATACCTATCCCAGGGCCCAGCTCATAGACAGACAACTGCATCCAGACTTATAGTGAAGGAGACTCACTTGCTTACATTAAAGCATCTGCCTGGAAAGGAGAATAAGTGATTTAGAAGACACCATTATAGAAAAACAAGAAGCTGACAAAAAAAGAGACAAACTGATCCAGGAACAGGAAGAAGAATTCGAGAGCTCAGCGACACAGTCAAACACAACAATATCCGTATCATAGGAATCCCAGAAGAGGAAGAGAGAGGGAAAGGTGCTGAAGGAGTCCTGGAACAAATTATAGCAGAGAACTTCCCCGACCTGGGGAAGGAAGTCAATGTGGAAATACAAGAGGTTCAGAGGACTCCCCTCAGACGTAACTTGAATCGATCTTCTGCACGACATATCATCGTAAAAATGGCAAAATACAAGGACAAAGAGAGTTTAGAAAGCAGCTAGGGAGAAAAGGGCCCTCACATACAAAGGGAAACCCATCAGAGTGGTGACAGACCTACCTACTGAAACGTGGCAGGCCAGAAAGGAATGGCAAGAGATCTTCAATGTGATGAACAGTAAAAATATGCAACCAAGAATCCTCTATCCAGCAAGCCTGTCATTCAAAATAGAAGGAGAGATAGAAACCTTTCCAAACAAACAGAAATGGAAAGAATTTGTCACCACGAAGCCAGCCCTACAAGAAATCCTGAGGGGGATGCTCTAAAGGAAAGGTTGCAAGGAACAAAGATTCCAGAGACACCACCACAAACATGAACCCTACAAAAGATACAAAGACTCTAAACCCACATATTTCAATAATAACACTGAATGTAAATGGGCTGAATACTCCAATCAAAAGATATAGGGTAGCAGAATGGATTAAAAACCAAAATCCATCTATATGCTGTCTACAAGAAACTCATTTTAGACGGGAAGATACCTTCAGATTAAAAGTAAGGGGATGGAGAAATATATGTCATGCTACAGGAAATCAAAAGAAAGCCGGAGTAGCGATACTTATATCAGACAAACTGGACTTTAAATTAAGACAATCACAAGAGATGAAGAAGGGCACTACATAATAATTACAGGGTCCATCCATCAGGAAGAACTAACAATCATAAATGTCTACGCACCGAATATGGGAGCACCTAAATATCTAAAACAATTAATCACAAACAGAAACAAGCTTCTAGATAAGAATGTGCTAATAGCAGGGGACTTTAATACTCCGCTTACAGCAATGGATAGGTCAACCAGACAGAAAATCACTAAAGAAATAATGGACTTGAAAGATACATTGGACCAGATGGACCTGATGGATATATTTAGAACTTTACATCCTGAGGCCAGGGAATTTACTTTCTTCTCAAGTGCGCATGGCACATTCTCCAAGATAGATCACATACTGGGACATAAAGCAGCCCTCAATAAATATAAAAGAATAGAGATCATACCATGCACACTGTCAGATCACAATGCTTTGAAACTTGAAATCAATTACAGGGAAGAAGTCTGGAAAACCTCCAAAAACATGGAGGTTAAGGAACACCCTTCTAAAGAATGAATGGGCCAATCAGGCAATTAGAGATGAAATTAAAAAATATATGGAAACAAATGAAAATGAAAACACAGCAATTCAAAATCTATGGGATGCGGCAAAGGCAGTCCTAAGAGGAAAGTACATTGCTCTCCAGGCCTACTTCAAGAGATTAGAAAAAGCGCAAGTCCAAAATCTAACAGCTCACCTAAAGGAACTAGAGGCAGAGCAACAAGAACGCCCTACACCCAGTAGAAGAAGAGAAATAGTAAAAATTAGAGTGGAAATAAACAACATAGAGACAAAAGAAACAATTGAACAGATCAATGAAACCAAGAGTTGGTTTTTTGAAAAAGTAAACAAAATTGACAAACCTCTAGCCAGACTTATCCAAAAGAAAAGAGAGAGCACCCAAATAGACAAAATTATGAATGAAAATGGACTTATTACAACCAGCCCCTCAGAAATACAAGCAATTATCAGGGAATACTATGAAAAATTATATGCCAATAAATTGGACAATTTAGAAGAAATGGACAAATTCCTAAACACACACTCACTACCAAAATTCACACGGGAAGAAATAGAAAACCTGAACAGACCCATAACGAGTGAAGAAATTGAATCAGTGATCAAAAATCTCCCAACAAATAAGAGCCCTGGACCTGTTGGCTTCCCTGGGGAATTCTACCAGACATTTAAAACAGAATTAATCCCAATTCTTCTCAAGTTATTCCAAAAAATAGAAGGCGAAGGAAAACTCCCGGACTCATTTTATGAAGCCTGCATCACACTGATTCCCAAGCCAGACAGAGATCCAGCAAAAAAAGAGAACTACAGGCCAATATCCTTAATGAATACGGATGCAAAAATTCTCAACAAGATCCTTGCAAGTCGAATCCAGCAGCATATCAAAAGAATCATCCACCAAGATCAAGTGGGATTCATTCCTGGGTTACAGGGCTGGTTCAACATTCACAAATCAATCAATGTGATACATCATATTAATAAAAGAAAAGATAAAAACCATATGATCCTGTCAATAGATGCAGAAAAAGCATTTGACAAAATACAGCATCCTTCTTAATAAAGACTCTCGAGAAAGTTGGGATAGAAGGAACCTACTTAAACATCATCAAAGCCATCTATGAGAAGCCTTCAGCTAACATCATCCTCAACGGGAAAAAACTCA
This sequence comes from Proteles cristata cristata, assembly GCA_017311185.1. Classification (NCBI taxonomy): domain Eukaryota; kingdom Metazoa; phylum Chordata; class Mammalia; order Carnivora; family Hyaenidae; genus Proteles; species Proteles cristata. The sequence goes on along the minus strand of JAESUZ010000675.1, from coordinate 170,865 downwards.
GAGCTTTCCCGCTGAGATCAGGAACACGACAGGGATGCCCACTCTCACCACTGTTGTTTAACATAGTGCTGGAAGTCCTAGCATCAGCCATCAGACACCAAAGGAAATCAAAGGCATCAGAATTGGCAAAGAGGAAGTCAAACTTTCACTCTTCGCAGATGACATGATATTCTACATCGAAAACCCGACAGACTCCATCAGAAGCCTACTAGAACTGATCCAAGAATTCAGCCAAGTTGCAGGGTACAAAATCAATATACAGAAATCGGTTGCATTTTTATACACCAACAATGAAGCAACAGAAAGAGAAATCAAGAAACTGATCCCATTCACAATTGCACAAAAACCATAAAATACCTCGGAATAAACCTAACCAAGGATACAAGAGATCTGTATGATGAAAACTATAGAAAACTTATGAAAGAAATTGAAGAAGACACAAAGAAATGGAAAAGCATTCCATGCTCATGGATAGGAAGAATAAATATAGTTAAGATGTCATTACTACCTAAGGCACTCTACACATTCAATGCAATTCCAATCAAAATAGCACCAGCATACTTCTCAAACTAGAACAAACTATCCAAAAATTTGTATGGAACCACAAAAGACCCCGAATAGCCAAAGTAATCCTGAAGAATAAAACCAAACGGGAGGGATCACCATCCCAGACTTTAGCCTCTACTACAAAGCTGTCATCATCAAGACAGTATGGTATTGGCACAAAAACAGACACATAGACCAATGGAACAGAATTGAGAACTCAGAAGTCGACCCAAAAGTATACAGCCAGCTAATCTTTGACAAAGCAGTAAAGACTATCCATTGGAAAAAAGACAGCCTTTTTAACAGATGGTGTTGGGAGAACTGGACAGCAACATGCAGAAAAATGAAACTAGATCATTTTCTCACACCATGCACAAAAATAAACTCAAAATGGATAAAGGACCTGAACGTGAGACAGGAAACTATCAACACCCTAGAGGAGAAAGCAGGAAACAACCTCCTTGACCTCCACCGCAGCAACTTCTTACTTGACACATCCCAAAAGCAAGGGAATCAAGAGCAAAAATAAACTGTTGGGACCTCATCAAGATTAAAAGCTTCTGCACAGCCAAGGAAACAACCCAGAAAATTAATAGGCAACCAACGGAATGGGAAAAGATAGTTGCAAATGACATATCAGATAAAGGGTTGATATCCAGAATCTACAAGGAACTCACCAAACTACACGCCCGAAAAACAAACAACCCAGTGAAGAAATGGGCAGAAGATATGAACAGACACTTCTCCAAAGAGGACATCCAGATGGCCAACAGACACATGAAACGATGCTCAGCATCCCTCCTCATCAGGGAAATACAAATCAAAACCACACTGAGATACCACCTCACGCCAGTCAGAGTGGCTAAAATGAGCAATCAGAGAACTCTAGATGCTGGCGAGGATGTGGAGAAACGGGCACCCTCCTACACTGTTGGTGGGAATGTAAACTGGTACAGCCCTTCTGGAAAACAGTGTGGAGGTTCCTAAGGAAACTAACAATAGAACTCCCCTATGACCCAGCAATAGCACTGCTAGGAATTTACCCAAGGGATTCAGAAATGTTGATGCATAGGAGCACATGTACCCCAATGTTCATAGCAGCACTCTCCACAATAACTAAAACCTGGAAAGAGCCTAAGTGTCCATCAACAGATGAATGGATCAAGAAGATGTGGTTTATCTATACCATGGAATACTACATGGCAATGAGAAACAATGAAATCTGGCCATGTGTAGCAACATGGATGGACCTTGAGGGTGTTATGCTGAGCGAAATAAGTCAGGCAGAGAAGGACAAATATCATATGTGTGCACGTATAGGAGGATTAGGAGGAACTTAACAGAGGACCAAGGGGGAGAAGAAGGGCGGAAATGGTGGGGGAAAGGGGGAGAGGCAAACCATGAGAGACTCTTGAATGCTGACAAAAACTGAGGACTGGTGGATGTGGGGGGAGGGGGGTGGGCATGGAGGAGGACACTTGTGGGGATGAGCACTGGTGTTATGTGGAAACTAATTTGACAATAAACTATTTGCAAAAAAAAAAAAAAAAAAAAAAAATAAAGCATCTGCCTGAAGGGCAGACATCTAATTTAACACACACATCTAGGTGCCTGCTAGAACACTGTCTGGGGACACGGACTGGCAGGTGCTGTTTTTGCATGCTCCCTTTGACATGTTCCAGAGCACCAGTCTCTCCCAGAAGGGAGCTTTTACACACATCTGGTGCCTGGATTTTTTACACCTGCCAAGCTAGGGGACACCTGACCACACTGCTCTTGAGGTCAGGGGAGCTCGTGTACCTAGTCTCAGGGGACTGTAATAGTCAGTGTCACCCAGAAAGGATCCTCATCTGGTGTCCCAATTTTTACAGCTGCTGCCACAGAGCACTGCTACATTTCCTGGTTCTGGACATTGGTCACAGATCCTTCAGAAATGTACAGGAAAAAGTTCTTAAGTAGCTACCACCCGAAGGGCACAGCAAGAGGCAACAGACCCAGGAGTTCAGAGTTTCTGTGGAGGAGGACTACTGGCTAATCATCATGACTGTGGCCTAAGGAGAAGTCTTCTGCTTCAACAAGCATGTAAGGGCAGAATGTAATCTTTTCCTTGAGCCATCTTTGAGCTCACTCTCCGCCACACTCCAGAACACCTGTCTCCTAGAGGAGACATGTCTGGTGGCGTGGTTTTTGCCACTACTGCCCAAGGGACACCACTTGATCACCAGGCCCTGGTGGCCGGGACAGCTTGCATTTGTGGATCCCAGGGGACTACGGTAATTGGAGAGATGGTTCTTGGCAGACTACCAGCCCAAAGGCACTGCACAGACAGTGGACTAAAGTACACCCTGAAATCTTACTGTGAGGGATGTCCTGGAGCTCTGGCCTGAGGTGGAGACTTCAGGTCTGCCTCACATCTGGTGGCCTGTGTGGAGCTGCTCTCAAGGAACACAGGCTGTGGGTATCATCATGGTGCTCCCCTTCCCTCTGCCTTGCTCTAGCTTGCTAGTATCACCCAGAAAAGGGCTTATACACTCATTCGGAACCCTGATTTTTGGGACTGCCGCCCAGGGTACACCTCCAGATTGCCTACCTCTGGTGACCAGCAGGGCTTACACTTGCTTACAGTCCCAGAGGACTGTATATGTTTGTATACTTTTACTTTATTTAATTTTTAAAATTAACGTTTATTTATTTTTGAGAAACAGAGTATGAGCAGGAGAGGGGCAGAGAGAGAGAAAGACACAGAATTTGAAGAAGGTTCCAGGCTTTAAGCTATCAGCAGTGAACCCGATGTGGAGCTTGAACCCATGAACTGTGAGATCATAACCGGGGCCAAAGTCGGATGCTTAACCAACTGAGCCACTCAGGCGCCCCGGTTTACATACTTTTAAAACCTGATGCCTGAGGGTTGGGCTTCTAGTCAGCATGAATCCAGGTGCTGAGATCCTCCCTTTTGAAATACTGACAGGTTTTAGTACTTCCTCAACTATTGGGAACTATTAAAAAATATAATAGGCTGCTCAGACCAGCACAAAGGATTAAGACACAATCAAAAACTCAGGCAGAGTTGAATAATAAGATTCATCTCCTACATAAGGCTAATCCTTCAAGACTCAGAGAGGTGGCTGGTTCATCTACTGTATAATCACTTACAAAGCTAGTTTAAAGTTAAAAGACAACAGTATAAATTATTATGGTTACAATAATGAATAAAGAGATACACAAGATAAAAAGACATAGAATGAGGGGTGCCGGGATGGCTCAGTTGGTTCAGCACCCGACTTCAGCTCAGGTCATGATGACATGTGAGTTTAAGTCCCACACTGGGCTTGCTGCTGTCAGTGCAGAGTCTGCTTCAGATCTTCTCTCTCTCTCTCTCTCTCTCTGCCACTCCCCTATTTGTGCTCTCTCTCTCAAAAATAAACATTAAAAAAAAGATGTAGAATGTAACATCAAAAACAAAAATGTCAAGGAGTGATTATAATGTTGAGCTTTACAATAGGATCAAGCTTACATTATGAACTTAAAACACTGTTATAAGTGGTTTTATGTAAGCCTCATGGTAACCATGAAGCAAAACCTATAGTAAATATACAAAAGATAAATATAAACATACCACCAAAGAAAGTCATCAAACTATAAAGAAAGAGAACAGGAAAATCAGCAGGGAACAGAAAGTAAGTACAAAAACAGCCAGAAAACAATGAACAAAATGGCAATAAGCATATAATTATCAAGAATTACTTTAAATGTAAATGGACTGAATTTTCCAATCAGAAGACTAAGAATGCCTGAATACATTAAAAACAAAAACCATCTACATGTTGCCTGCAAGAGTCTCACTTTATTTTTTTCTTGGAGTTTATTTTTGAAAGAGAGAGATAGAAAGCAAGTGAGGTGGGGGGGGGGTAAGGAGAGGGAGGAAGGGAAAGAGAGAGAGAGAGAGAGAATGAATCCCAAGCAGGCTCTGCACTGTCAACGCAGAACCCAATGTGGGGCTTGAACTCACTAACTATGAGATCATGACTAAGCCAAAATCTAGTTGGATGCTTAACTGACTGAGCTGCCTAGGCACCCCAAGAGACTCACTTTAAGGACACACACACATACCAAAAGTAAAAGGATGAGAAAAGATATTCCATCCAAACATAAACAACAAAAACCAAAAGCCAGGGTAGACTATTAGACAAAATAAGACTTTAAAACAAAGACAAATCAGAGACAAAGAAGGATTATTACAGTGATGAAAGGGTCAACTCCACAAAAAAGACAAAACACTTACAAATATTTATGTGCCCAACATATGCACACCTAAATACATAAAGCAAATATTAACAGACCTCAAGGGAGTAACAGCAATACAATAATAGTGAGGAACTATAAACCCCACTTACATCAATGGATAGATCATCTGGAAAGGAAATCAGTAAGGAAATAATGGCCTCAAGTGACATATTAGACCAAATGAACTTCACAGAAATATACAGAATATCCATTCCAAAAGCAAGAGAATATACATTCTTCTCAAGTGCACATGAAACATTTTCCAAAATAGATCATATGTTAGGCCACAAAGCAAGTCTTAATAAAGTTAGAGGATGAACTCTATCAACCATCTTTTCCAACCACAACAATATTAAACCAGAAATTAATTACACAAAGAAAACTGGAAGGCATAGCCCAGGGAATACAGTCAATGATACTGAAATAGCATTGTATGTTGACAGATGGTAGTTACACTTATGGTGAGTGCAGCATAACATATAGAGATGTCGAATCACTATGTTGTACACCTGAAAATAATGTAACATTGTATGTCAACTGTACTCAAATAAATTTTAAAAGCACACACAAAGAAAACTGGAAAATTCACAAATTTGTGGAGATTTAACAACATGCTACTAAATAACCAATGGGTCAAAGTAGAAATCAAAAGAAAAAAATCTTGAGACAAATAAAAATGGAAATAGAACATACTAAATTTATAGGATGGCAGCAAAAGCAGTTCTGAGGGAAGTCATTGTGATAGATACCTACACCTCAAGAAACATGAAAATTCTCAAATAAACAACCTAACTTTACACAAACCTCAAGAACTAGAATCAATGAAGCTGAAAGTTAGCAGAAGAAAGGAAAGAACACACTGGAGCAGAAATAAATGATCTAAAGACTAAAAACAAAATACAAAATTGATCAATGAAACTAAGAGCTGGTTTCTCTAAAATGATACACAAAATTGACAAAACTTTATCTAGACCTTCCGGGGTAGGGGGCGGGGGGGAAGAAAGAAAGAGAAATCAAATAAATGCAATCAGAAATCAAAGAGAAGTCACAACTGGTATCATAGAAATATAAGAATCATTGACACTACAATGAAAAATTACATGTTAACAAATTGGACAACCTAGCAGAAATGGATAAATTCCCAGAAACATATAACCTACCAACACTAAATCATGATGAAGTAGAAAAATCTGAACAGACCAATTACTGGTAATGAGATTGAATCAGTCATCAAAAACCTCCCTATAAGCAAAAGTTCAGGACCAGACAGCTTCACTGGTGAATTGTACTGAACATTCAAAGAAGAATTAATACTAATATTTCTTAAATTCTTCCCCCCCCAAAAAAAAAAAACAGAAGAAAGAACTTTTCCAAACACATTTTAATAGGCCAGCATTATCCTAATACCAAAACCAGACAAAGACACCACACACATACACAAAAATTACAGGCCAGTACACTAATGAACATAAATGGAAAAGTCCTCAACAACATATTATTAGCAAATCAAATTCAACAATACATTTAAAGGATCATATACCATGATCAAGTGGGATTTATTCCAGGGATGCAAGGATGCTTCAACATCTGCAAATCAATCAGTGTGATACACAGAACAATATGAAGGATAGAAATCAGATGATTATCTCAATAGATGACAAAAGAGCATTTGACAAAATTCAACATCCATTTATAATAAAAACTCTCAACAAAGTGGGTCGAGAGGGAATGTGTCTCAACATAACAAAGGCCAAATATGACAAGTCCAGAGCTGACATCATGCTTCATGGTGAAAGGCTATAAGCTTCTCCTCTCAGATCAGGAACAAGACAAGGATGCCCACTCTCACCACTTTTATTCAACACAGTATTGGAAGTCCTAGCCAGAGAAATTAGGCAAGAAAAATAAATAAAAGGCATCCAAATTGGAAAGGAGGAAAGGAAGAAGTAAAGCTGTTTACTATTTGCAGATTACATATTACATACAGAAAATCCTAAAGACCCCAGCAAAAACCTGTTAGAACCAATAAACAAATTAAGCTGTAGGATACAAAATCACTACATGAAATCTGTTGCATTTGTATACACTAATAAACTATCAGAAAGAAAATTAATAAAACAATCCCATTCACAATTGCATCAAAACAATAAAATTTATAGGAATAAATTCAACCAAGGAGCTGGAAGACCTGTGCCCTGAAAACTATGAGACACCGATGAAAGAAACTGAAAAATACATTAAAAAATGTAAAGATATTCTGTGCCTCTGGATTGTCAGAATTAATATTGTTAAATGTCCATACTACTCAAAGCAATCTATAAATTCAAGGTGATCTCTTTTAAAATTCCAATGGCGTTTTTCACTGAACTAGGACAAATAAATCTAAAATGTGTCTGGAACCATGAAAGACCCCAAATAGCCAAAGCAATTGTGAGAAAGAAGAACAAAGCAGGTGGCATCATGCTCCCTAATTTCAAACTATATTGTAAAGCTACAGTAAGTAATTAAGACAGTATAGTATTGGCATAAAAACGGACACAGAGATCAGTGGAAGAGGGTAGAGCCCAGGAATAACCCTATGCACACGGTCACCTAATTCACAACAAAGGAGCCACGAACATTCAACAGGGGAAAGGCTAGTCTCTTCAATAAATTGTGTTGGGAAAACTGGACAGCCACATGCAGAAGAATGAAACGGGACTACCACCTTATACAAAAGATTAACTCAAAATAGATCAAAAACGTGAACGTAAGACCTAAAAACATAAAACCCCCAGAAGAAACGTAGGCAGTAAGCTCCGTGACACAGGTGTTGGTGATAATCTTTGAACCCGACACCAAAAGCAAAATGACAATCGCAAAAGTAAACCAGTGGCATTATATGGAACTGTAAAGTTTCTGCACAGAGAAGGGAGCCATCAAGAAAATGGAAAGACAACCTAAAAAATGAAAGGAAATATCTGATCTGATAGGTTGACAAGGGCTAAGATCTGATAAGGGGCCAAAATACAAAATATATAAGGAATTCATATAACTCAACAGCAAAAAGAAAAACATTCCAATTAAAAAATGGGCAGAAGACTCATTTTTTTCCCAAAGATATGCAGATGGCCAACAGGCTCATGAAAAAATGCTCTCCATCATTAATCATCAGAAAAATGCATATCAAAACCAAACTCAGATACATGGGTTCCAGAGGCAGGGATGGTGAGTGGGAAAAATGGATGCACTGTTTTTGTTTGGGTTTGTTTACTTAAATAAATTTATAAAAAAAGAAAAGAATGGTGGGGCTTCTGGGTGGCTCAGTAGGTTATGCATCTGACTCTTATATTCAGTTCAGGTCATGATCTCATGGTTCGTGGGTTCAAGTCCCACACTGGGCTCCGCACTGTTAGTGTAAAGCCTGCTTGGGATTCTCTCTCTCTGGCCCTCCTCTGATCATTCACTTTCTCTCTCAAAACTAAATTTAAAAAAAACTTTAAAAAAAAGAGAAAAGAATGGTTACCCGTGGAGAGAGAGGGGGGCAAGTTATATATAGAACAGAGAACAGGAATAGGCTTTCATTATATTATCTAATTATACTTTCTAATATTATTTTGATCTTTAAACTGTGTGCAAAGATTGATTCAAATTTTTTCTTTTTTTTTTTAATTTTTTTTTTTAATGTTTTATTTATTTCTAGGAGAGAGAGAGAGAGAGACAGCGTGAGCAGGGAAGGGGTCAGAGAGAGAGGGAGTCACAGACTGAAACAGGCTCCAGGCTCTGAGCTGGCAGTCAGCACAGAGCCCGACGCGGGGCTCGAACCCCCGAACCGCGAGATCATGACCTAAGCGAAAGTCGGACGCTTAACCGACTAAGCCACCCAGGCGCCCCTATTCAAATTTTTTTCTAAGTAAAAGTTAAATTTAAAGCTTATTTTTTAAAGCCAAAATATGAGAGATGGTAATAGCTGCACTAATTCACAAAGCTTGAGAAAGTGTTCATTAGGCACACAGAAAAAGCACCACCAAAGTAAAATATGGTGAAGAACTGCTAACATTGAGCTCCTCTATAACACAGACTGAACTGGATGAGGTATCACTGGGACAATGGGAAGCCATTGAAGGTATTTCGGAGGAGAAGTGGGATGATCACATCCTCATTCCAAAATAGAAAAGAACTCTGACAGGAAGAAACATAGATCTTAGAAAAAAGACCAGCAGCAAAGAAATCAGTTGTGAAATTAACACAACAGACCAGACCAAATGAAAGATGGCAGCCAGAATGTGGCAACAGCAGTGGAGTTACGAACACGCAGTATGGCTCAACGAAAATCTACGTCCTGAGAGTCTACTATATGTCAGGTATTGTGCTGGAGGCATACAACTAAAGGGAGACAGAGGATTTCTCTGCCCAGTGAATCAGGGAACATAAGTAGATTACCTGTCCTAAAACGTATGGTGATGATGCATATGTGTGAGGGGCTGAGAATGATAGAAGGTATGACTCAAGGATGACAAAAGTTCCCAGCATCTTCAAATGTAGAAGAGAATAGTAAGAATGTTACCTAAGATGGTAAAATCAGGAAAATGAAAATGTCTCTGTGTTCCACTTTGCTATTAACAAGTCACAAAACTGTTTTAATGGATGACACCAATACGTCACTCTACAACATCATCATTCAGACAAGTCATCATTTCAGAGGCTGAAAACACACCACTATGTAAAATATACAAAATCATGTAAAACTCTAATTCTGGAAATTTTAAAATGGGAGAAGGGTAGAGAATATGACTCAGAATTAAAGGAATATGGTATTTGATGAGAATTGCTAATATCTCTTTTAGTAATATCTGTATTTTTTAAAAGAAATTCTTCAAGATGGAGTGTGTATTTGGAGTGTTCAGATGGGGAGGACTGCCTATCTATCACAAACTCAGCCCTAGACCTGGCAGTTGACAAGTCTGAGGCCACACTACCGAATATAGTAGTCACAAGCCACCCAAAACTGTGGCTATGAGCCCTGGAAATGCAGCTAATCCAAACTGATGCGGGCTGCAAATATAAAAAGACACTGCATCCCAAAGAAATAAAGACATATATAATTTTTATACTGACCACATACTGAAATGATAATATTTGAGATATAATGGGGTTAACGTATTACTATTAAAATTAAATTCACCTAGGAGTGCCTGTGTGGCTCAGACAGTTAAGCGTCCAACTTCGGCTCAGGTCATGATCTCCTGGTTCCGGAGTTTGAGCCCCGCGTCGGGCTCTGTGCTGACAACTCAGAGCCTGGAGCCTGCTTCAGATTCTGTGTCTCTCTCTCTGAAGGCCTCTCTGACCTTCTCCCATTCCTGCTCTCTCTCTCAAGAATTAACATTAAAAAAATAAAAAATAAATAAATTCACCTAGTAAGTCAGAAGAAAAACAAATACCGTATGGTTTCATTCATCTGTGGAATTTAAGAAACAAACGAGCAAAGGGGCGGGGGTGGGGGGTGGGGTGAGAGAGCGAGAGTGAGACAAACCAAGAAACAGCCTCTTAACTATAGAGAACTGATGGTTACCAGAGGGGAGGGGGTAGGGAATGGGTGAAATAGGTGATGGGGGTTAAGGAGTGCACTTGTGATGAGCACAGGGTGTTGTATAGAACTGCTGAATCACTACATTGTATACCTGAAACTAATTTTACACTGTATGTTAACTAACTAGAATTTGAATAAGAAGAAAACAAAATTAAGCTCACCTGTTTCTCTTTCCTAATGTGGATTCTAGGAAATGTTCAATTACATGTATGGCTCACATTTGTGGCCTGCACTGTATTTCTAATGGACAGTGCCAGGGTGAGGCCCAGGAAGGGGTTTTGGAGAAGAGTCCAACTCCAGCAGATTTTCAAAGAGGAACTTCTGTTACCTGCCTCCCTGTTTCCTCACCCCTCTATCTATGGAGGTAAGTCATGACCCTAGAAACTCTTTCATCTGCTACCCCATACGTCCAGAGACAGAGAAGTAGTTCACAAAAGGGAACTAGCTAGGACACTGTTCGTCCCCTGCAAATGAGGCTCACTGACTTACTTATCCATGATAAATAACTACTGCCCTCCCCTAAATTCCCTTCTTAGAGAGAAGTCTTCATAAATACACAAAGCTAATGAAGGGTTAGTGCTCTCCCACTCACTGGGAAGCTTTAGGGAAATCATTTAACTATGTTGAACTTGCTTTTCCTTCTGCAAAAAAAAAAAAAAAAAAAAAGATGAAGCTAAACTAACTTTAATGTACCTTCCAACATTCTCTAAGCATTCAAGAAACAATAGTGTTTCTTAAAGCTTTGCACATTTATACTCTATGAAAGTATAAGAAAATGTGAAATTATTCAAACCTTTTCATTAATAAGATCACAAGTTCAAAAATTATACAAAGGTGGCATTTCCATGTATGTGCCTTTTACTGGAATTTCAGCCTTTTCAATTGCATATAAAACAATTATTATTAGATCTGTTCCTGGCTCAGACTTCTCCTGCTGCCATAGCCTGCTGAGGCATGGTGCTCTGATTTATACGCTCTTAGGCATCAAATGGTTCCCGGCATAGAGTGAAATAAGGCTTGGAGTAACTAAGGAATCTACATCCCAACAGAGCGTAATTTACATGGTGCTACATTTGAAAAATTTCTCAAGTCCAAAATACTCACTGGCATTCATGGCTTATCTTGACATACAAAAATGACAATGGCCACTTACCACCCATAGAATAGATACACTGAACCAACCTTCCACTAAATATAAAAGATTTAGCCGATATGTTCCATTTTTTCCCCCATCTTTTTTATCCCTTGAAAGCAACAAAAACTATGTAAACTGGTTTGGGATGGAGTAAAGTTAACTGGCCCTCCTGGAAAGATCCCAGCTGGGTGGCCACACTCACACACACACACAAACTGTCCCACTACTTAGACTTCACCCAAGTGCAAGCTCTCAGTTCTTAGTCTGGTTCTCTTACAGTTTGGTCTGACTCTGAGAGAAAAAATAGGAGAGAGCCCTTTCTTCCCCCTGGTAACTCACTGTTCCACACCTGCCAAGCAGACTGAACTGCCAGGTTAGCAGAATCCGATCAGGAAACTACGATCCTGGCAGAAATCAATCAGGCTCCTTACAAATTTGCAAAGAGTGCAAATATTAAACTTGGACCCTATTGAGCCTCTGCACTAGAAAAACAAGGAATCTGACAGCCCAATCTTTAGCACCACCATGAAATCTATTACAGTTAAATTTCAAAAAAGAGAAAGAAAATAAAGTACATCAAGGATTTCTTCATATCTTTTGGCTGTTCTTTGTAAATCATCTTCCTTCTCTGCAATTTTTTTATATAACTGACTTGTCTCTTCTTGATGGCTTTCCAAAAGTTCAGCTTCCACTTCCTGGGCTTTATCTACAATATAAAAAAGGGACACACAAACAAGAAAACACATTAAGGAAGAATTAACATCTATATCCCATTTTAGTTCCAAATCAAATTTGCTAAAAACCAGATGGTCACATATACTCTCTCACAGAGCAGAAATGTCTTTATAAACATTTCAGGGCCTTCCACCCGCTCCTCCTCTCCACAAGGCGAGCCGCAGCCAGGCACTACACGTTCCCATTAGGGGACCTTCTTGGGTAGGAATCATTTTTTTCTCCAGTTTAATTACTTAAAGCACTCAGCACAGTGTGAAAACAGTTAAGAGTAAATTATAAATCATTTCTGCTGATTCTGACTTGTTCTTTACTGAATTTAAACTATGACTTACCAATGGTTTCTTTTATGGTCATTTCCAGTTCCTGTTCCTTCTGCGCCAGCTGTGTATGGAACTCCCTCATCAGCTGTTTTAGTGTGGAATTGTGCTTCAACTCGAGATCTTCCTGCTCCTGTCTGTGTAACAAAAATATAAAGAGTTAACAGTTGCCAAACACAAAATAAGCTGTAAATCGTCACCTAGTCTTCGGGACGGCCCACATAGTAAGATCTCACTGGTGCAAAAACACGTTTAAAGGTGCACGTGTGCACGTCCAGAAACGGGAGGCCGGGAGGGTACGTGAACTAGGATAATCTCTAGACAATAGTCCTGGGCATTTAAGAATTTTTCTTTTCCACTTAAAACTTTCATCATAGACTAAGGCACCTGGGTGGCTCAGTCGGTTAAGCATCCAATCAGCTCTGCTCACGATCTCATAGTTTGTGAGTTCAAGCCCCTCATCAGGCTCTGTGCTGACAGCTCAGAGCCTGGAGCCTGCTTCCGATGATGTGTCTCCCTCTCTCTGCCCCGCCCCAACTTGCACTTGCTTGCTCGCTCTCTCTCAAAAATAAATAAACATTAAAAAAAATGTTCATCGGGGCTCCTGGGTGGCTTAGTCGGTTAAGCGTCCGACTTTCGCTTGGGTCATGATCTCGTGGTTCGTGGGTTCGAGCCCTGCGTCAGGCTCTGTGCTGACTGCCAGCTCAGAGCCTGGAGCCTGTTTCAGTCTGTGACTCCCCCTCTCTCTGACCCTCCCCTGCTCACACTGCCTCTCTCTCCTAGAAAAAAAAAAGATTAAAAAAAAATGTTCATCACACACGTCTATGTTATATAATAATGCTAATACTAAAAAGAAAATGAGAAGAGTGTTTACTGGGATATATACCTAATAAGCATAATCTTATACATGGTTTCTTTCCCCCTCTGAACAGACATGAAAAAAAAAGAAATGGTTTTTTTCCCCCTCTGAACAGACATGAAATAACGCTGCCTCTTGCCTTAAGGTGTTTTTATTTCTCCTCAGCATTTAATTTATTCGATTTATGTTTCATAGCTTGTGTAGCTGAAATTTAAAAGGGAGTTGGTTAAAGAGAACGGTCTTATAAACATGCATGCTGAAAAGCTTACTTGATTTTCTCTTCCATTTCTTGTTCATATTCTTTCTTCACGATGTCCAATTCTTGCTGATGCTCCTTCCGTAACATTCGCAGATCTTTCTGCAACTTTACGATCTCCTTGCCTAGCTTCTCCTTCTCCTGCTCTGCCCCTGCTAACTTAAATTCCAGGTCATCGTGCTGGGCCTCCATGTTACCAGGCAATGTGGGTGTGACTCCATGAAATTTGGACTTTTCTGCAGCACTTTCTTCCAAAACTTCTGTGGGTTTATTTTTTCCATCTACCTGCTGCTGTAAAGTCTGTAATTTTTCAAATTTTGAGGTCAACTCTTCCATTTCCAGTCTATGTCCTTCCCTCTCTCTTGCTAAGCAGGAATCCAGCTCTTTTATCTTTTGCTCCAAGATCTGACAGGTCAGTTCCTTCTCTTGGAGAATTTTCTGGACATCATCAACCACATTTTCCAAGTTTTGATTGGCCCCTATGTTATTTTTACCTCCCTCTTCCTCCACATGATGGGGTGCTATCAAGGAATATTTCTTGCTTCTCTCTTCAAGTTCCTCCTGAAGACGACTTATCATAGCTTGATCCTCGTGCTGCTTTGTGTCCGCCTGTCCTATCTTTACTAAGAGCTCCTGGTACCTGCACTGCATTTCAGAATGAGAGGAAACTGTCTCTTCCTTTTCCTGCTCTAGCCTTTGCAACAGCTTTTCTTTTTCCATCAGACGTGTTTGTAAAACAGTGATTTTTTCTTCACATGCCTTCTGCAGACAGCCTTGGAGATCTGGCTTTTTGTGCTCAGCACAGGCTGCCACAGTTTTTGCTGACCTGGGTATAACGGATGCTTCTGACTGTGGTGAACCTTCCACTGATTTAAGCTTTTCTTCCAAGGCCTGAATTTCTTGCTCTCTCTCCTGCAATTTTGTATTCAGCGCATCCAAATGGCTTTCTGCATCTTGTTTATATTGCCGCTCCTTCTCTTCCATTTGAGATAACAACTGCTTCTTGATGGCAGCAATTTTTTGTTCAGCTTTTTTCTTCAGTTCTGCCAGTTTTGCAGCACTCTCTAACTCAAGTCTATCTTCCAGCAGTACCCTTAATTCGTCTTCTCTGCCCTTCACACTTGCATTCACATGTTCCAATTCTTTCTCCTTGGTTTCAAGTACAGATGTCATGGAAGACACTTGCTTTTCAAGTCTTAAGACTTTTTCTTCAGCTTCTTTAACTCTGCTGTCCTTTTCTTCTCCTAACTCTTGAAGGTGCTGAAGCCTGTGAAGCATCTCTTTTCGTTCGGTGTCCTTTTGCTCATTGTGTTTGCTGAGAACTTCATTTAAGGATTCAATTTCAGTTGTCTTCTGAGCAAGATGCTCCTCTAATTCGACAATTCTTGCCTTTTGAGCTTTTAACTCGCTTTCTAAATTACACTCTTTTTTCTCCAGCTTGCTCTTCTTTTCTTCCATTTCGCCCTTTAAACATACGAATCTTTCGTTCTGCTGATCAAGGTCCTCCTTCAAGACGTTTACCTGCTCAGCCCTTTCACTGGCTTCCTTTGTTTTTAACTCAAGCTGCATCTGCAATTCTTTGATAGTATTTTGATACTGTATAAATTTTGACTGTGCTTTTTTCTTCCATTCGGAGAATTTGCTGGAAAGGTGATCTACCTGTTCAAGAGCAGAGATTTTCTCTTTACTCAGAGTCTCGACTTTCAAAGATAAGTTCTGTACCTGGTCCAGCAAGTCACGTTGCTGTTCATCGTATTGCTTACTTAGTGATGCAATGGCTGCTTCTTTTTCCGTAAGGCTGTTCTGAAGCTCAGTGTTCAAATCGGTTAGTTGTTTACTAAGACTGCTGATCTCAGATTTCTTTTCTTTAAGCTCTTCTTTCATCAGTGTGACAGCATTGATGTTTTCAGATAACTCCTTCTTCAACTGCGTGATACAAGACTCCTTTTCAGAGGCAGCCTGCTGCTGACTGCCTCCTTCCTTCTGTAAGGCTTCTTTTTCCATTACAAGACCTTCAATATCAGCCTTCAGGCTCCTAATTTGACTTTCTTTTTCTTCTAATTGATGGGTAGCTTGTTGAAAGGAACTATTTAGTTCATTCTGCTCTTCTGTTAGCTGTCTAAACTGTGCTTCTAATTCAGAAGCTTTGCAAGTTTTAATCAGTAGCGCCTCCTTAACTTTTGTTGTGTGGTGCTGACAGTGGGAAATTCTAGAGAGAATGGCATTGATTTTACTACTGCTGCTGCTGATTAGCTCATCTGTTTTACTTTGTAACAAGGCCTCAGTTTTCTTAGAGTAAATATCCAGCTGAACTGCTAGTTCCTCAGATAGTTTTCTGAATTCCAAGCTTTTGTCTTCTAGGCTTTTCATACTTTTTTCACGTGAAGATTTCAAACTCTGGAATTCCTCATCAGTGGCTTTCAACTTGTCAGTCAACTCAGAAACCTTCAGCTTATCTTTTTCTGCCAGTTTCTCCAGTTCAACTATATGCTCTTGAAGAGAAGTATTTTCCTCCAGAGAACGATTCAAGTCAACCTCCAGCTTTTCAAGTTGTGCTCTTAGTTTAGTTTCATTTTGTGAGAGAGAATTCATGTGAGCAGATTTCTGGTATAACTGTTCCTGTAACCCCTTTAACACGGTGTCCTGCCTAACGCCTTCTTCCTTCAGCCACACCAGTTCCTTGTTCATCTCTTCTTTTTCACACCCGCATCGGAGGATCTTTTGCTTCAGTTCTGCTACCTGCTGTTCTTTTTCCTGTAATTGGATTTCATGTTTTTCCTGCAGCTCCTCAGCTTGCTGATTAAGTTTCTTTTCCCAGACAGATACGACATCGCTGAGTTCTCGTCTATGCAGCTCAGTGAGACTTTCGATTTGCTCCTTTTGGTTTGTTTCCAGTCTCGACACTGCGTCGCTAATTCCAGCGGACTTAGCCTGTGCCATTTCCAAAATTTTGGCATTGAACTGTTTTTCTTTCTGACTAAGCTCCAGGACGGTATTTTCAAGTTCTTTTTTAAGTTTGGCTTCCTGATCCAGTAATTTCTTCTTTAACGTTTCTTGCATCTCTTTTGCTTTCTGCTTAATTTTTTCCATCTTTTTTTCTTGATTTTTAAATTTGGTTTCATATTCCTCATGTAAAATACTAATACTGTCCTCCTTGGCTGATAATTTCTGTTTGAGAGTTTCAATTTCTTTGCTCTGCCCTTCCCTCATCTGTAAAATTACATTTTCCTTTTCTATCAAGATTTGCTTAGTCTGTGCCTGTTCTGTGCTAGTATCTCTAAGTTGGGACTCGTAGAGCTGAGTTAAAGATTGCACTTTTTCTTCCATTTCACTTTTCTGCACTTCAAGCTGCTGCATTAAGTCCTGCACCTGGATCTTGTGAGTGTCTAACTCAGCACAGACATCATTCTTCTGTGCTTCAACTTCGGCTACCTGTTTAGTAAGAAGAACTCTTTCTGTTTCCAAGCCTAACAACTTCTCCTGCAGCTGAGCCAACTGCTCCTGGGATGCCCTGATCTGCTCGTGTGTGGTACTCTGCTGCGACTGAAACCGAGCCAGCTTAGCAGATGCCTGCTGGAGTTCCTCTTCAGACCTCTTAATATCTGCCTCCAAGTTTTCCACACGAGCCTGGTGCTCTTTCAAATGCTGGTCCTTTTCCTTCAGAAGAAGACCAAGTTGATTAATTTCATCTTTTAATGCCTTCTCCATTCTCTGGATAGACCTCTCTTGTTCTTTAATGATATTGTCAACTTGCTGCTCGTGATGACTTTTCTGTTCATCTAGCTTGGCCTCTAGTTCTTGCTTTACTTTATCTGCTTGGCCCTTTAGTACAGAGAGTGCCTCTTCCAGCTTGTCGCGGGCTTCTAACACTTCTGACAGCTCAGAAGTCAGTGATTCCAGTTCTGTTTGCTTCACATCAAGCTTTTCTAAAGTCTTCTCATTCATCTCTTTTATGTGGGCCTGGAAGACATGCTCTTTGTCTTTCAACAATGTTTCTTTCTCTTGTTCATACTTTTCTCTAAGTTTTTCCATTTCAGCCTGATGCTGCTGCTTTAAGACTTGGAGTTTTTCAGTCCAAAGAGTTCCCTGCTGATGCTGCAGGCTTTCCAGTTCTGTCTTGTGTTTTTCAACCATGATTGTAATTTCTTTATTGTGCTTATTTTTTTCTGCTTCCAAATGGATAGCTAAATCTTCTGATTGAGTTTTGCTTTCTTTTAAGCTTTTTTCCAAAGAACTTTCCAATTCAAGAATTCTCTGTTAATAAAAACAGATATATTTTTATTGAAGTACAGACTTACTTATGAGCAATGATACACATGACATAATGTCTACACCTGTTTAAAGATTAAAACTTAGAAAAATAACTCTATATATCATGCCAAACACTAGAAAGCACAAACTAATCTGTGCTCAGTTCCTAGAAATCACGTAACAAAGAAAAGATTTTCTATTTTAATACCACGTAAGATTCCAAATTCTTTCTACCTCCCTGGGTAATTATTTCAACCATCTATGTTTTCAAGAATATTCTGAATGGATAGTCAAAAAGATATAAATCATAAAGATGATAATAGTGACTTTTGGTAGGAAGTTTCTTTTTTCCATGTGTTTTTTCAAGGCCTCTAATAGTATTCTATTATTTTCATAATTTAATTTTGGAAAATAAATAATGTATCTGGTTTTTCTACTTCAAAAATGATTATTTAAAAGATATTTTGCAAAAAGAAGGAACTTATGCAAATTTTACCAAAGATTACTCTTAGCTCATGAAAATATCAATCTTGACTCTAAAGGAAAAAGAGCTAAGTAAGACAGGGACATGCAATGTCAGCGAAGGAAAGGTCCTAAGAATGACCAAACTCAATTCTCCATGTGACAGGTGAAGATATTAAGGTATAATTAGTTTATGAAGCTAGCAAGTGGAAAAATCTAGGCCTCCTGAGTATTCCCCTCCACCATGCCACCTTACATAAATGTTGGAAAATGGAAATTAAAGTTCAGCTTACAACTATGGGAAAGAAGTGTGACTCTTTCACTGCCTAAACCAAAGTAGAAAATCTAAAGAAAGTGTCAATTTATTATAAACAGGTCACACATTATGTATACTACTGAAGGAAGAGCCAGAGGTCCTTAAAAATGTGCACCCTGACACATATATATAAATCTGAATATGGGAAAACTGGGAAAAACTTAAATGTTTTGTAAATAAATATTCCATAGTCCAGCTATCCAGGCATAGACTATGATAATTTTGTTTAATGTTTGTTTATTTGAGACAGAAGGTGCAAGCAGAGGAGGGGCGGGGAGTGGGGGGTGGAGAGAATCCCAAGCAGGCTCTGTGCCAGCAGCACAGAGCCTGACGCAGGCCTCAAACCCACAAACTGCAAGATCAAGACTTGAGCCAAAGTCGGATGCTTAACCATCTGAGCAACCCAGGCGCCCCCAGAACTTAATGTTTTAAAAGCAGGACGTTGGGGGTGCCTATACTGTGACATAAACAGAGAATAAATTATGTCCAGGACACAGGACAGAGGGATGCAGGAGACGGACACAGCATGGCAGGAAGGTGCCTGAGCAAGTGTTGCCTACAAGGTGAGGTGACTTCCTAAAGGTCAAGGGCAAGTAAGCAATGGGACAGGGATGCTGCTGAAGCTGAGTGCAAAGAATCAGAGTGAGGGGCTGAGAAACACAGACAGTTCAAGGCAGAGTCAGCAGCAGTATGTAGTAAACACTAAAACCACTCCCGGGAAAAGCCCTGATTATCTAAAAATGAAGTGCATGTATATGTGAATTTAACCCAGTAAAACAAAAGCTCTTGACAACTTTATATTGACTGGAGAGACAACAGTAGTTTCCAGATACAAATAATTCCACAATTTTGGAACTGAAATATTACTTAAACTTACAGTTCTGTAAGTCTCTGCTTCTTGTTGAAGGTCCCGAAGTTTATTTTCACTCTCCGTGAGGATTGCTTTCTTCTGCAACTCTAACTCTTCCAGGGCCAAAGATTCTTGCTGTTCTTTTTCTTGGGTGATCTTCAAATATTCTGACTGACTTTTTTCCTGTGCCAAAAACAATACCACCTTAGACCCACATAAATCTTCAGCATTCCCAAAGCACTTCCACAGGAATCATGTATTTCATTTGATCTGCACACCAGCCCTGTGAGGTAGGCAATAGCACCACCTCTCTCTTCCCATGCCCCTGTCTGCAGAAACAAAGCACTGTGTCTTTTCCAGTGTGGTCTGGCCAATATTTGCCACAATTAATATTGATAGGAAAAATTTTGTTCCAGTAACCCCACTACATCTGCTATTCTTCCACTACTAAAAATGTTTTGCGAAACATGGCTTAATGTGAAGGGTCACATTAAGGTTAAGAATTGTCACTACTACTCTGCACTCCAGAGTTTGATTATTTCAACTCCAGGCTAAGAAATGAGGTTGTAAATTTATATAATTTGTGAGAAATACCTCATTAGGGAACCCCACATAGAACATCAAATCAAAATCAGAAGATTACGTGTGAATAATAGATTAGATCAAGGAAACATTTATAAAAGCCTTCATAACTCTTTTCAGATGACCTGGGCTCTACCATTCCGTCAATCCTGAAATGAACTGTCCTTATTACACATCAACATTTATATTAAAAAGTGTTTACTGTTTTGAAAAGAGAAGCTCTAGAGAGACCTTTAAACATTTAGTGGCTTTGGATTCCAATTAAGAATATTTTAGGGGTGCCTTGGGTGGTTCAGCCGGATAACTGTCCGAATCCAGCTCAGGTCATGATCTCGTTAGTCCTTGAGTTTAAGCCCCGTGTTGGACTCTGTGCTGACAGCTCAGAGCCTGGAGCCTGCTTCAGATTCAGTGTCTCCCTTTCTCTCTCCACCCCTCTCTTGATCTCCCTCTCTCTCAAAAATAAACAAACATTAAAAAAATTTTTTTAAAGAATACTTTATCCATACCAATTACATAGGGATCATGTTGCCAGCAGCAGTGTTTTCAGCTCACTACACTCTGGTGAAACATTGCTCTAAGGAAAGATGTTGTCCTGTATTACAAGCAGACAGATAAGAAACTAGTAGTTTCCAATCAATTTCAAAACATCATTTTAGGGGTGCCTGGGTAGCTCAGTAGCTAAGTGTCTGACTCTTGATTTCAGCCCAGGTCATGACCTCACAGTTTGTGAGTTAGATCCCTACATAAGGCTCTGCAGAGCCTGCTTGGGATTCTTTCTCTCCCTCTCAAGATAAATATAGAAACTTAAAACAAATCTATAAAATATCATTTTAAACATACTATACTGCCTAATATAAACTACATTTTAAATGCATCTCTCTATGACCGTAAAAAAAAGAAGAGGCGGCGCCTGGGTGGCTCAGTTGGTTGAGTTTTTGACTCTGGGTTTCAGCTCAGGTCATGATCTCCCAGTGAGAGTTTGAACACACTGTCTGCCTCTACACAGACAGTGGAGAGCCCACTTGGGATTCTCTCTTCTTCTCTCTCTGCCCTTCCCTGACTTGTTCTCTCTCTCTCTCTCTCTCTCTCTCTCAAAATAAATAAACTTAACAAAAAAATAAGAGGACATTCTAGTAGTCTGTTGAACTTTGGCTAACAACGCAAAGTTCACTTCTTTGAAGAACTAGGTAGAAGCTGGGCATGGAAGGTGGCAAGCGTGTGTGTGTGTGTGTGTGTGTCTGTGTGTGTGTGTCTGTGTGTGTGTGTGTGTCTGTGTGTCTGTGCGCGCGTGCGTGCGCTTCATATGTATCGTTGTCCAGCTCTCTCAACTCAGAATATATCTTGAGTACATCAGTTCTAGATCGCAGTTTTTAACAAGGCCAATGTTGGGGCGCCTAGGTGGCTTAGTTGGTTAGGCGTCCAACTTCGGCTCAGGCCATGATCTCACAGTTTGTGAGTTCGAGCCCTGTGTCAGGCTCTGTGCTGACAGCTCAGAGCCTGAAGCCTGCTTCAGATTCTGTGTCTCCCTCTCTCTCTGTCCTGCCCTTGTTCATGCTCTGTCTCTCTTTCTCTGTCAAAAATAAACAAATATAAAAAAAAATTTTTAAATAATAAAAATAACAAGGCCAGTGTTCAAGTCCCAGTGTCCCCAAAGGCCAATTACTCTAGCATGAAAACACACAGTAGATCTTAATGACAGGAATTTTTAGAACAATTCCTAGCTTCATTATGCCCACTTTGTTCTTAATTTTCATGCTATCCTGTTATAGTTTAAGCATTCTTGTAAACTACCTTAAATCCTTTCTGGACTGGAGCATCTGGCTGGCTCAGTCAGTAGAGCATGTGACTCTTGATCTTGGGGTTGTGAGTTTGAGCCCCATGTACTTACAGGAATAATAATAATAACTATTATTATGTTATATAATAACGTATGTCCTTTCCGGACCAAGAAAGAATACAAGTATGTACCCATTTACATATTCATATCATGACTACAGAGGAAACCCCTAACCTCAGCCAACAACACTAAATCCATGTGCCTGTTTGCCCCAGAGATTAAAGAACTCCCTGACTCTGTTCAAAAATAACTGCTGCTGGAAATTCTCAGAGCCCCAGATCCAAATGAGAGTGAAAAATCACAAATGTGTGACAGAAAGAAGATTAAAATTATAAATATTTCTCATCCTTCTGCACTAAAAGCATTTTTAAATTATACACATTGTCTTATGGATACTAATTTCATAACAAAATAATCAAACTACATTTTTGGCATTAATACTTCTTATGGTACCTTATATATAAAGCTTTTCACAATTTGAAAAAAAGTTTTCTTTCTTATAAACTTTCAAATTATGCTATTCCCCAAAACCTTATCTTTGTTTCTCTGGATATTATTTTGGTTAGTTTGGTCTGTTGTTTCTTTATTTTTTTAAAAAATCACATGTATTGAAAATTATTACTGAAATTATTCTACTTAAAATGAAAACTACTTGGGTCTTTTTCCTTTTTTTCTTCTTTAGAATGCATTTCATGGGACACCTGGGGGCTTAGTTGGTTAAGCATTAGGCTCTTGATCTCAGCTCAGGTCACGATCTCACGGTTTATGAGATCAAGCTCCCGCTAATAGCATGGAGCCTGCTGGGAATTCTCTCTCTCCCTCTCTCTCTGCCCTTCCCCCATGTATGTGCATGAATAGTGTGCTCTCTCTCAAAATACATAAATAAACTTAAAAATAAAATGCACTTCAGACAAAACTTTCTGAGCTTTGAATTCTGGTACACTCAGTCTGGTGAGTTTCTAGACATTCTTCCTGAGTCACAGTCACTAGTTCACAGCTTCAATGAGCTTACTGTCCCCTTTACTTCTCCACAATCACAGCCTCCTGCCAGGGTGAGGAGGTTGATATACAAACAAACAAACTGGTTAATGCCAGCTTGTTAGTTAGTACAATTTCACACAACACCAAGGTAACAAGCTCTGACAGCCCCTTTCCTACCTACGTCCTACCCTATCGGCACACTCAAAAGTAAGGCTGCCAGGAGTCTGACTTCAAGCTGGAAGTTAGGGGTAAGGAGATAACAACTTTATAAAGTTACAAAGTTTACCCAGACAAAAACAAAACAGATACTTACGAGGGCTATTTTCATTTGCTCCTGAAACTGCCTTTCTTGGGTCTCAAACTTCTTGGTCAGTTCCTGTTCTTTTCTGGCCAACTCCTCTTCATGAAGCTTCTGCAGCTTAGCAACTTGTTCTGAGTGTTTCTAAAAAGCCAGCCATATAGTTAGAGTGAAACTCTCAGCATAAAGCTTGTACTCTACAACTAAGTAATATTTTATTACAATTTAATTGCTAAGCCAAAAGTGTAAGAGGAGAAATCAAAACATTTCCGACATAAATCAAAAGTGACCAAAGTCTCAACAGTTAAAAGAAAAGCCTACAGAGTGTATCGCTTCTGTAAGACAGGGGCAGCTGCTGCTCTGGGGCTGAAGCTCCGCTTCCACGTCTTGCAGGGATGTCCCCCACCAATCACGATGGGGAAGGACAGGAGAGGGCACTCCACGAAGGTCAAGCTGCCCTGGCAGCACCAATCTAGCATATACTATTTATTAAAAAGTACTGGCCTGGTTCTCTCTTGGAAAGGAAGACTTAATCTTACAAAAATGTCAAACTGGGGCGCCTGGGTGGCTCAGTCGGTTAAACTTCGACTTTGGCTCAGGTCATTATCTCACAGTTCGTGGGTCTGAGCCCCGTGTTGGGCTCTGTGCTGACAGCTCAGAGCCTGGAGCTGCTTCAGATTCTGTGTCTCCCTTCTCTCTCTGACCCTCTCCTGCTCACGCTGTCCCTCTCTCTCAGAAATAAATAAAAAACATGAAAAAAATGTCAAACTTCCCTAAAGAAATCTAAAAATTTAATATAGCCAAATAAAACTACCAACAGAATGGGGACTGAGGGGTCCTCTGGACAAAATAAACATGCAAGAATAGCCAGCACTCTTCTGAAAAATAAGAGTAATAAGGAGAGGCTACGAGTTAATAGAACACATTATAAAACTAGAGTAAGTATAACAGCATAATACTGGCATATAGTGAGGAGAAGCAATGGAATAGCACAGAGAATTCAAGAAAGAGACCCATATGTAGCACAGTAATTTAAGATGAAATATGGTATGTCATGTCAGAAGGGAAAATATAGATTATTAAACAAATGATTTGAAGACTATTTGGTAATCATCTGGAAAAAAATTAAAGTTGGATTCCTATCTCACTCCTTACATCAAACAGATTCCAATTGGATCAAAGACTTAACAATAAAAAATGAAAGCATATAAGTGCCATTAAAAATAGAATTTTTAAATGATGTCAGTGAGAATGTGTTTTTAAAAGCAGACCAAAAGTCCAGATAGAAAAATCCTTACATGGCCAAAAAAACAAAAGGCCAATTCCAAAGCAAAACATAAATGACAAACAAAGTCAATTAAAAAGAGAGAGAAAAAGGGGCGCCTGGGTGGCTTAGTCGGTTAAGCGTCTGACTTTTGCTTAGGTCATGATCTCGCGATTCATGGGTTCGAGCCCCGCGTTGGGCTCTGTGCTGACTGCCAGCTCAGAGCCTGGAGCCTATTTCAGAGTCTGTGTCTCCCTCTCTCTCTGACACTCCCCTGCTCACGCTGTCTCTCTCTCTCTCCCCCCTAGAAATAAATAAAAATATTTCAAAAAAAAAAGAGAGAGGGGCGCCTGGGTGGCTTAGTCGGTTGAGCGTCCGACTTTCGCTTAGGTCATGATCTCGCGGTTCGTGGGTTCGAGCCCCGCGTCGGGCTCTGTGCTGACTGCCAGCTCAGAGCCTGGAGCCTGTTTCAGTCTGTGACTCCCTCTCTCTCTGACCCTCACCTGCTCACGCTCTCTCTCTCTCTGTCTCCTAGAAATAAATAAACATTTAAAAATAAAAAAAAAGAGAAAAAAATTATTTGGATAAATGCATTGTATATTCAAAGAACTAATTCCTACTATATGTAAAAAAAACTTGCACAAATCAGTAAGAAAAGACCAATTGCTCAAAAGGAAAATGAGTTAAAGATTTGACTTTGCAACTCAAAGAGAAGAAACCACCAATTCCTTTTAAATATATAAAAATATGTCGTCAGGGGCGCCTGGGGGGCTCAGTCAGTTAAGCATCTGACTCTTGACTTCGGCTCAGGTCCTGGTCTCGTGGTTCGTGAGTTCGAGCCCTGCACCAGGCACCATGCTGACAGTGCAGAGCCTGCTTGGGATTCTCTCTCCTTCTCTGACCCTTCCCTGCTCGCGCGGGTGTGCACATGCTCGTTCACGCGCTCTCTGCCTCTCAAAATAAAAAATGTTTATCATGCTCGTAAAAAGATAAGCACATTGAAACTACAATGTCATTTTCTTTTAACTGTTCAGCTTGGGAAGAAAAGAAAAGTAACATCATCCTTGTGAGGTAATACATCACTTGTGAGAGTATAAAGTGTCCTCTATGGAGCTCACGGCAACTATGCAATACTTAAAAATACACATAATCTTTGCCTAATATTCCACTTCTAAGGAACTATCCTAAAGACACACACATGTGAGCAAGTATGATAAGGATATTCACCATTTGCAATAGCAGAAAATGAAAAACCTAAATATCCATCAGCAGAAGACTGGTTAAATCATGATACATTCATACAGTGAAATCCTGAGCAGTCTTTAAAACAAATGTGGCATCATTACCAATTGTCAACGA
Organism: Proteles cristata cristata; assembly: GCA_017311185.1. Taxonomy (NCBI): domain Eukaryota; kingdom Metazoa; phylum Chordata; class Mammalia; order Carnivora; family Hyaenidae; genus Proteles; species Proteles cristata. Next base: position 144,964 of record JAESUZ010000675.1, on the reverse strand, counting down.
TACGGAACACATTAAGTGGAAAAGCAAAACACAGAGCGTCACATAGAACATATTATTTTTTGTGTTAAAAAATTTAAAAGAGAAGATTATAAAACATCAAAGAGAAATTATATGCAGAGACTATCTCTGGAAAGTATATCCACAAAGATATATAAATTATTTTCTCTATCCCAAAGTGATTTTTTTCCTATATCTTGAACTCATGATATGGTCAAGGTCTAAAACATAAATTCATTCTCCTTACAGTCAGAACTTGTGGGAAAAGCATAAGGCATAAGTTTCAAAACTGCCATAGCCTTTTAAAATCTAGAATATTCTTACTTTCATTGCATCAACAACCTCCTGTTTCACCCGACTTAATTCGCGCTGAAGAACGGTGCGTTCCTCCTCCCTTGCTTTTTCAACAGCTTTTATTTGTTCATCCATTTCTGCCTTCATTTTTCTCCGTGATTCTTCTGTTTTTTGGGCTGTACTCAAGGCTTTTTCAAGTTCCTCAAAAGCTATAAGGAAAAGAGCAGAAAACAAGTATCTCAAGAAATACTATCATTGAGCTAAAGTGTTTTACATTCAATTTACGGGAACTATGAGCAGCAGTAGCAAGACAGGTTAAAATACTCATTTTTGTTTTAAGCCAGGAGATCTTTCCGAGCCGTTCCACAAAGCCACAAGAAGTGTCCAGTTACTGAAACCAATTTGTGATTGAGTGCTGGATTCAGATCTTCAGACCTACTTACATGAACTTAAACTCAGGAGTTTGGAAAAAAATTAAATTACTAATGGTTCCACACATTTTCTACCTGCAAGTGTCCTTATTCAAAGAAATGAAGACTTGTTCCTACTTTTGTATGATGTAATTTCAACTGCTTTCTTGTTTGCTATGTTGTCTTATCTATTGTCAATTATTAGGCAATATTATTATATACTCCCAAGAACATTTTTAAGAATGGAAAAATTATTCTTTGACTAATCCTATTTTTAAAAACCTCTTAACCATATAATAAAAGAGCAGAATTTTTTGGTTTTTGTTTTACCATTTGCTAGCTGAATCACATATTTAAACAATGTATAGTGAAATGAAACCTACCATTTGTATACATTTCAAACCAGGGCCAGTAACTAGAAAGAAATCTTTACTTGATTCAACAGTGTATAGTAAGGCACTACTAGGGATGCCTGGGTAGGTTAAGCTTCTGACTCTTGATTTTGGCTCAAGTCATCATCTCACAGTTCATGAGATTGAGCCCTGTGTCACTAGGAGCCTGCTTGGGATTCTCTGTCCATCTCTCTCTGCTCCTCCCCCACTCATGCACTCATCCTCTCTCTCTCTCAAAATAAATAGATAAACTTAAAAAAAAAAAAAGGTACTACCAACAGGGTGTTCTTGTGTGAGATAAGAATTCAGGCCCTGAATAAACAAGCATCTAAGATACAGCAGTATTATCTTTAAGGAGGCCAACAGCTCACCCAGCTTCCACCAAAATCTGATAGGGCCGGTACACCAACTAGGTAACTCGGCACCGGAAATATGTGTGTGCGCTTGTGTGCAGATGTATGTGTGTAAGTATGTGTGTGCACGTGCGCACTGTGCGTGTTTCTCTCTGCTGGCGTGGTGATATGCTGTCAAAATCTTACTGCTATTACCATCCTAGATTATTTTCTTTAGTCCTCACGGAAGACATCAGGCTTCCCTTTACCACAGAGCTGGACTATAAATAAAACATTCAAGACGGGATTTTGATAAAATTTCAAGATGGGATTTTAATCCTATCAAGAAACCTATGTCCAGAGGAGAGACAGTTCATTAAAACAGAGTATTTTCACCCTCAGTGGTATAAGAAATGTACAACTTCAACCTATAGCATCTCAAAAACAAAAAGCCCTTTTACTAATCACAACTTGGCTTACCCATAACAGACAGTGGTTGGGCACAGGAATCATACCTGAAGACAAATATTTGTTCTATAGCATTTTCTTTTTTTTTTTTTTTAATTTTTTTTTTTAATCTTTTATTTCTAGCAGAGAGAGAGAGAGAGACAGAGACAGCGTGAGCAGGGGAGGGTCAGAGAGAGAGGGAGTCACAGACTGAAACAGGCTCCAGGCTCTGAGCTGGCAGTCAGCACAGAGCCCGACGCGGGGCTCGAACCCACGAACCGCGAGATCACGACCTAAGCGAAAGTTGGACGCTTAACCGACTAAGCCACCCAGGCGCCCCTGTTCTATAGCATTTTCTTAATAGTAAGTTGCATTAATACAAAAAAAAAAAGGCAAGAGAAAGGATGAATTCTGGTAACAACTGAGAAATACAACTTACTTTACTCAACATTTAAAAAAATAACTTCTCTAGCAACTATATAACTTTGATATTTAAAAAAAAACCTGTTCAGGGGTGCCTGGGTGGCTCAGTCAGTTAAGCATCTAATTCTTGATCTCGGTTCAAGTCATGATCTCACCATTCGAGAGAGTTCAAGCCCCATGTCAGGTTCTGCATTGACAGCATGGAGCCTGCTTGGAATTCTTTCTCTGCCCCTCCCCAACGCATGCTCGTTCACTCTCTCTCTCTCTCAAAATAAATAAACTTAAAAAAATTTTAATTTAACCTGTTCAATTCATTCATTTTATATAAATGCCCAAAGTAAAAAACTGATGCTCTAAATTTCAAAGGGACATTAATTAGCTGAAATCCTTTTTAAAGATTCCTGCTCTAACTTTATTGGTATTTGCCAGCAAACACCAAGATCCTCAGACATAAACATGTTGGAAAATTAAATATTCAAAAGAAAATGTTGTTTTTGTTTTATTTAGATGTTCTTTTACTATACTAAATTTTAGTGTCAAGCATAAAGAAATATCTCTTGCTGCTAACAAGAAATTAGTTGCCTAATTTCTAAAAAGCCAGTTTCCTAAAGTCAAGTAATCAATTATGGGAAAGAAATTCTATAACAAAGTGCTTACTGCTCAGTTTGTGCTGATGGTTTAAATCTGGGAAATAAAAAAACAGAAAAAGAATTTTTTAATGCTTGGATGTCACCAGCATCTTTTCAGTACCATTATTATTCAGCACGTCAAATAGTATATTAGCACTTCTAAGCACTTTACAGAAATCTCTGAGATCAGGCTCCGGAAAACCTGAAGGTAGTTTTGATATTCTTCCAACAAATCGAGTTTTAAATGTAAAATTTGTCCTGATTAAGCAAAATAAAACAAAACTGTATATAGACAATACCAAGTGAATTTTCCTCATTTTTATTCTTAAAATTCCAGAAATTGGTACAGTATAAAAATAGAAGTGGTGCTCTCACCATTGGAAACAAAAAAAAATCTATGTCACAAAGTTCCTATTCAGAAATAATTTTCCAATAATTCAGTTTTCTAACCACACTCAGTAAAGTTTTGAAGATTCTTCTCTATTCTAATTTTAGTGTTTCATCCACTGAAAGTATTTTCCTAAGCCACTTGGTTATGCATCATACAATGATTAAAGTAAGAGAGATCTGATCCCACAGCTCTATTCACCTCCCATTTTCTGCTACCATGTCAGAGAACCACACAATTTTATACCTATAAAGAAATCTTTGAAATCTTTTAATTCAACATTCTTACTCAAATGCAAGAACTGAGGCATCTCACTTTCCCCTCAGATGATAAATCAACTTGAATATATAAATTAGCTTGTTGCCAGAACTTTAAAATTATATTTAAGGAATAATCCTCACCTTGCATTATTTTTAAAAACTCTAAGAATGCTGACATTGATCCAGCTCCGTTGGACAATCATGCATCTTACTAAACCAGAATTTCTCAATCAATTACTGATGGCTTCTAATGCTGAACAAATTATAGTCATGTTACACTTCTGAGAGACACACTAGAACTCTACTGTGTTCCATCTCCACCCTGCTTTATGGAAATGTTATCAAGTATCCAGAAAAGGGGGGAGCTGTCATTAAAACTCATTATACATACTGACATACAGAAAACATACTCCAAGTACATTCTGGATCTACCCTGTGCCACGAATGAAGCCACGTCCTTGCAGGAAGTCTGCCTCCAACAGTGAGTCCCAACTCAGTGTTGAAGGAGGATGTACTGAGAGTTTACTTACTAACCAGAAACATTGCACCTTCTGATCTTATTACCATCAGATACAGAAAAGTAGTGTCCACAACTTGTGACACTCTGAAGAGGAAATTCCCACTCTTTCCAAAATGAAACTAGCCTAGGGTTTTAATGTGAGTACTAATGAAGTATGTTCTGCATGTCTACATAACTTATCTTCTAATCATCAACAAAGGGTAAATGAGCGGGGAAAAAGAAAGCGTGCATCAGCCGCCGCTGACGAGCCCTCGGCCAGCATGCAAGGATGCGCAGGAAAACCAGTCACACACACGACAACGGGAAGGCTAAGCACGGACTGCTGCCCGATGTTGCAAGAACACACTGTGTTCTTCCAAAGCAAAATTCAATGTATCTCAGGCACTTTGTATTTAAAATTAAAAAAAAAAACTTTGAAAATATTCCTAGGCAAAAATTTAATAAACCTTAAGAATGGTCCTCTGTCAAAAGTAAAATGCCAAGGGAGATCATAATTTTGTCACTAGCTCCTCACTTTCCACTTCAGACGAGTTTCACTGACATCCATGGGGATTATGAGAAAAGCAGACAACTGGGTTGATCACCTATAGCTAATCAAGAATCCAACCATCCATTCATCAAACATTTACTGGATGTTTGGCATCTGTGAAGCATAAGCTAGTAGGCAGTGGGTTTTGACAAGAAGGCGGCGCAAGTAGTAAAGGGCATGGAGAATAAACTGTAGGTAAAGCTAGGAAGAATGTGATATTTGGTTTTGCCACTTCACCATCTTTGTCTCTCCTCATCCTCAGCGTGCTCACCAATCGCAGTAACAAATGCCAGAATTCTGAGACCCAGGTAGCATTGCTGTTCGTGGAACTATCCCAGAGGACACGTTACTGTAAGGATAATAAGACCCATTTTTACTCCCTCTGCAGGGAATAGGCACAGATGCAGAAGAGGGGAAAGGCTGCCAACCTGTAGATTAACTGGTGACCTTAAGAAGCTGATTGATAACATCAAGAATGAATAAGTAAGCCAGTCCCTATGTCTTCATCCCTTCAAAAGAGCTGCTAAAATTCATGTTTTATATTAAACTAAAAAAACAAAATAACAAAACAAAATAAAAACAAAACACAGGCAGTACTACAAAATAAATGAGATGCAAATTAACACAGAAAGCAATAAAAAGATTTTTATCAGAATTCTAGCCCACCATCAAGGCTCTTTTGTGAATAAAAGCAAAAGTCTAGACTAGCAGTTTTCAAGGTGTGGTATACAGATCCTAGAGTCCTGAGACCCTCTCAGAAGTCGTCTGTTTTCCAAATGCATATCTGTATAATGGCAGATTTTCCTCATATATTTCAATCAGAATAATGTATCACAACAGACTGAATATAGAAATAGGTATGAAAATCTGCTATCTTCTATTATAAACCAAACAATGAGATAAGCAAAAATGTAAAAGAGGACCACTCTTCACAGTAAATTTTGTTTTGTAAAATCTAAGTAATTTTTATAAAAGTATTTAGACTAATATATAACAGGTTTATAATTGTTATTTTTAAATGAACTAAGAAGTGTTTTCATTTCCTAGCTTGAATTTCTAATACAGTTAATATCATAGAACCCACACAAGCAAAAGCTCTTTGGAATCCTCAGTAAGTTTCAACAGTGTAAAAGAGTTCCCTCAGATGAGGAAAAGATGGAAAACCACTTGTCTAGAGCTTATGTCAAAAGAAAATAATACTACCACCCAGTGGTACAAACCAGACTGTGCAATACTTATATATAAATTGGGGCCTTCAGAAATGTAATTATCACCTTTGCAATGGAAATCAACTTTTTGAGCCACTTTCCAAAATACATAACAAGAGTCACTCTACAGACTGTGCTTTGACTTTTAAAAATTTTTAAAACTTGACAAATTTTACAGATCTTTCCAAATGTTCATGCACTCCTTACATGCAATTTATACCTTGAAAACATGAGGCTAATCTTAAAAAATATAAGCTAAAGACAAGTAAACGTAATTAAATGGAAAAGATAATTCTGATAGGCGGGTAGGTACTGTACCAGCACCGTGTGGGAAAGATGGGGAGCCACAGGTGTGGTGAGCACAGCATTAACGTACAGTTGTGTCCAATCACTATGTCCTACACCTGAAACTGATGTACTACTGTGTATCAACTGTACTCAAATAAAAAAGAAGGAATGAAAATATGATTCTGTAGCAAAACAATGTGCTCCTGATGTTTCTCAGTGACAGTGACACTGCCAGGGACGTAAGTGCCAGATGATGAGGACTGTGGAAAAGTAAGGGTGCACGGCTAATACTACTGTAGAAATTTATCAAGCACCTATGAATTGATGGCTAGTAAGTAAACCACCCATAATGAAAGAAAATCTAATTCCATTTAAAATAATAAATTTTGGAGGAGAGGGCAAGATGGCAGAGAAGTAAGGAGCTCCGTACTTGCACTCCCGCCCATACATCACACAGAAAAGATCTGAAGCCATTAGAAACCTTACAAAACCTGAGACTGGGAGAAAAAGGACGCAGAATCCACTGAGAGAGCCTTCTAACGTGAGTGCGACCCGGGGAAGATAAAATCGGGCTGGGATCGGAGACTCCAGGGTGGGAGGCGATCCCCCTCTACCCTCTACGAGGAGTGAGAGGGGAAAAGGAGAGAGTCCGAGACAGAAAAACCTCCGCTCGTGGGGGAAAAACCTCCGCTCGGTGCATAGAAAGACCGTACTTGCCAAATACCTGCACACCAGGTCCCCTCGCGCCAACTGGTCCTGGGGGTGCTGAGCACACAAACTGCTTCTTTGTGCCGCTCCTGGAGGTTGGATTTCAGAGCAGCAGGCGCGCCTGCCGCCATTGTAGCTCCAGGGCGGCTGGGGCCCCTGAAAGAGCCGCGCTGACACCGGGCGTCCGCGCTCCTGGCTGGCTGGAACTCGAGAGGGAAGGCAAAAAGCTAAAAACTGGGAAATTTGCCTGTGAGTTCGTGTTTCGGGTGATGAGCCATAGAGGGACCCGGTTTTCCTCACTCCAGCGGGCTCGGGCTCAGCGCACCCGGCAGGCAAGCCCCGCGCATGCGCGCCAGCCCGACCCAGAGAAGGAAGCAGCGATCCTGACTCCGCCCCCAGAGCTCGCAGGGGGCCTGGAATTGCCCGAGGGGTTGCCTGGGAAGCTGTGTCTAAGGCAACTTCAGCGGCGCGCGGACTGGGATTTGGAGATTGGAACTGGCCTGGGTTGAAGAGCGCAACCAACTTCGGCTGTGTCCCCAGTACGGGGAGTTGACACACCCAAAAAAGCGAGTTGCAGCGCGGGGTTCAAGAAGGGACTGGAGCACCCTCACTCTCCTCCCCACAACCGCCAAGGTAGAACCCTCGCCTGAGGCATCCGATCACACCATGCCCATCCCTGCCTGAGAGGTGCCCTTCTCCCTTTTTTTTTTCCTTTTTTTTGTTTTTTTTCTTTTTTTTTTTCCCTTTCTTTTCTCTTTCTTTTTTTCTTCTTCTTTCTCTTTTCTCACTTTTTTCCCCAAAACATTGACCTGATTAACTTTGGTCGCCAGCTTGCTTAAACAATCACAAGTCCATTCTGTAAATGTAAATTCTACACCTACCTACATTTTCAGCTCTTTCTCTCAGGAGTAATTAGACTATATAGTTTCTCTGGATAATTCCAGCATCCTTCTCTCACCTATCCAACCATATTCTACCCTTTACCTCTTTGAAAAAAGCTTCTTATCCCTTCTGCCTGTTCATTCTATTTCCAATTCTGTCTCACCCCACCCTGCCTTCTCTCTTTTTCTCTATGCTCTTCAACCAGCACTGCATACACACGGCTATTTAACTGTAGCTGGGAAATCCAGGTATATGCTTTAAACCGTTCTCTGTCCATCGGTTTTCTTCTTTTTTCCTTTTCTTTTCCCCTTTTTGACCCTTTTATGTATTTTATACTCCCTATTATTCGCCCTCCCTCCTCCGTCTTTTCTCTTAACTTTTTCGTTTTCCCTCTCGCTTTGCATGTTAGTTGAATTAGCCTGTGCGTTTGTGTGCTCCTGCTCCCTGTGTGTTTGTCTGTCTGTTTTCTTTCCCAGGGCTACCTCAAGAAACAAGCTAGAGTACACAAGGTGAAGAGTCCCAAATATCACTACGAATAGGAAAATAAAATAACTAAGGTCCCAACAAGAGAGACCGAGGGATACCATTCAAAAAACAATCTCTGAAAGGATAGGCCCTGGAAAGTCAAAGAGTCTTCTTGGATATAGCAGCGCTCATAGAAACAGAGAGCATAACAGGTCTCTAAAACCAACAAGAGCCGGAAAGCTAACTAAAATGATGAAACGCAAGAGCTCTCCTCCGAAGAAACTCCAAGAAGAAATGACAGCTAATGAACTGCTCAAAACAGATATCAGCAGCATAATTGAACAAGATTTTAGAATAATAATGGTAAAATTAATAGCAGGGCTTGAAAAAAACATAGGGGATATCAAAGAAACTATGGCTACACACAGAATGGAAAATAAAAATAGGCATGAAGAATTAAAAAATGTGATAAATGAGATACATAATAAATTAGAGGCCTCCAATGCATGGCTTGAAGAGGCAGAAAGGAGAATAAGTGATTTAGAAGACACCATTCTAGAAAAACAAGAAGCTGACAAAAAAAGAGACAAACTGATCCAGGAACAGGAAAGAAGAATTCGAGAGCTCAGCGATAACAGTCAAACGCAACAATATCCGTATCGTAGGAATCCCAGAAGAGGAAGAGAGAGGGAAAGGTGCTGAAGGAGTCCTGGAACAAATTATAGCAGAGAACTTCCCCGACCTGGGGAAGGAAGTAGATGTGGAAATACAAGAGGCTCAGAGGACTCCCCTCAGACGTAACTTGAATCGATCTTCTGCATGACATATCATCGTAAAAATGGCAAAATACAAGGACAAAGAGAGAATTTTGAAAGCAGCTAGGGAGAAAAGGGCCCTCACATACAAAGGAAACCTATCAGAGTGGTGACAGACCTATCTACTGAAACGTGGCAGGCCAGAAAGGAATGGCAAGAGATCTTCAATGTGATGAACAGTAAAAATATGCAGCCAAGAATCCTCTATCCAGCAAGCCTGTCATTCAAAATAGAAGGAGAGATAAAAACCTTTCCAAACAAACAGAAATTGAAAGAATTTGTCACCACGAAGCCAGCCCTACAAGAAATCCTGAGGGGGATGCTCTGAAGGAAAGATTGCAAGGAACAAAGATACCAGAGACACCACCACAAACATGAACCCTACAAAAGATACAAAGACTCTAAACCCACATATTTCAATAATAACACTGAATGTAAATGGGCTGAATGCTCCAATCAAAAGACATAGGGTAGCAGAATGGATTAAAAAACAAAATCCATCTATATGCTGTCTACAAGAAACTCTTTTTAGACGGGAAGATACCTTCATATTAAAAGTAAGGGGATGGAGAAATATATATCATGCTACAGGAAATCAAAAGAAAGCCGGAGTAGCGAAACTTATATCAGACAAACTGGACTTTAAATTAAAGACAAGCACAAGAGATGAAGAAGGGCACTACATAATAATTACAGGGTCCATCCATCAGGAAGAACTAACAATCATAAATGTCTACGCACCGAATATGGGAGCACCTAAATACCTAAAACAATTAATCACAAACAGAAACAAGCTTACAGATAAGAATGTGCTAATAGCAGGGGACTTTAATACTCTGCTTACAGCAATGGATAGGTCAACCAGACAGAAAATCACTAAAGAAATAATGGACTTGAAAGACACATTGGACCAGATGGACCTGACGGATATATTTAGAACTTTACATCCTGAGGCCAGGGAATTTACTTTCTTCTCAAGTGCGCATGGCACATTCTCCAAGATAGATCACATACTGGGGCATAAAGCAGCCCTCAATAAATATAAAAGAATAGAGATCATACCATGCACACTGTCAGATCACAATGCTTTGAAACTTGAAATCAATTACAGGAAGAAGTCTGGAAAACTTCCAAAAACATGGAGGTTAAAGAACACCCTTCTAAAGAATGAATGGGCCAATCAGGCAATTCGAGATGAAATTAAAAAACATATGGAAACAAATGAAAATGAAAACACAACAATTCAAAATCTATGGGATGCGGCAAAGGCAGTGCTAAGAGGAAAGTACATTGCTCTCCAGGCCTATTGCAAGAGATTAGAAAAAGCGCAAGTCCAAAATATAACAGCTCACCTAAAGGAACTAGAGGCAGAGCAACAAGAACGCCCTAAACCCAGTAGAAGAGAGAAATAGTAAAAATTAGAGCAGAAATAAACAACATAGAGACCAAAGAAACAATTGAACAGATCAATGAAACCAAGAGTTGGTTTTTTGAAAAAGTAAACAAAATTGACAAACCTCTAGCCAGACTTATCAAAAAGAAAAGAGAGAGCACCCAAACAGACAAAATTATGAATGAAAATGGACTTATTCCAACCAATCCCTCAGAAATACAAGCAATTATCAGGGAATACTATGAAAAATTATATGCCAACAAATTGGACAACTTAGAAGAAATGGACAAATTCCTTAACACACACTCACTACCAAAATTCACACAGGAAGAAATAGAAAACCTGAACAGACCCATAAAGAGTGAAGAAATTGAATCAGTGATCAAAAATCTCCCAAAAAATAAGAGCCCTGGACCTGATGGCTTCCCTGGGGAATTCTACCATTTATTTATTTATTTATTTATTTATTTTAATGTTTTATTTATTTCTAGGAGAGAGAGAGACAGCGTGAGCAGGGGAGGGTCAGAGCGAGAGGGAGTCACAGACTCTGAAACAGGCTCCAGGCTCTGAGCTGGCAGTCAGCACAGAGCCCGACGCGGGGCTCGAACCCACGAACCGCGAGATCATGACCTGAGCGAAAGTCGGACGCTTAACCGACTAAGCCACCCAGGCGCCCCAATTCTACCAGACATTTAAAACAGAATTAATCCCAATTCTTCTCAAGTTATTCCAAAAAATAGAAATTGAAGGAAAATTCCCGGATTCATTTTATGAAGCCAGCATCACTGATTCCCAAGCCAGACAGAGATCCAGCAAAAAAAGAGAACTACAGGCCAATATCCTTGATGAATACGGATGCAAAAACTCTCAACAAGATCCTTGCAAATCGAATCCAGCAACATATAAAAAGAATCATCCACCAAGATCAAGTGGGATTCATTCCTGGGTTACAGGGCTGGTTCAACATTCGCAAATCAATCAATGTGATACGTCATATCAATAAAAGAAAAGATAAAGACCATATGATCCTGTCAATAGATGCAGAAAAAGCATTTGACAAAATACAGCATCCCTTCTTAATAAAGACTCTCGAGAAAGTCGGGATAGAAGGAACCTACCTAAACATCATAAAAGCCATCTATGAGAAGCCTTCAGCTAACATCATCCTCAACGGGGAAAAACTGAGAGCTTTCCCCTGAGATCAGGAACACGACAGGGATGCCCACTCTCACCACTGTTGTTTAACATAGTGCTGGAAGTCCTAGCATCAGCCATCAGACACCAAAAGGAAATCAAAGGCATCAGAATTGGCAAAGAGGAAGTCAAACTTTCACTCTTCGCAGATGACATGATACTCTACATCGAAAACCCGACAGACTCCACCAGAAGCCTACTAGAACTGATCCAAGAATTCAGCCAAGTTGCAGGGTACAAAATCAACGTACAGAAATCGGTTGCATTTTTATACACCAACAATGAAGCAACAGAAAGAAATCAAGAAACTGATCCCATTCACAATTGCACAAAAAACCATAAAATACCTCGGAATAAACCTAACCAAGGATACAAGAGATCTGTATGAGGAAAACTATAGAAAAGTTATGAAGGAAATTGAAGAAGACACAAAGAAATGGAAAAACATTCCATGCTCATGGATAGGAAGAATAAATATAGTTAAGATGTCATTACTACCTAAAGCACTCTACACATTCAATGCAATTCCAATCAAAATTGCACCAGCATACTTCTCAAAACTAGAACTATCCAAAAATTTGTATGGAACCACAAAAGACCCCGAATAGCCAAAGTAATCCTGAAAAATAAAACCAAAACGGGAGGGATCACCATCCCAGACCTTAGCCTCTACTACAAAGCTGTCATCATCAAGACAGTCTGATATTGGCACAAAAACAGACACATAGACCAATGGAACAGAATTGAGAACTCAGAAGTGGACCCAAAAGTATACAGCCAACTAATCTTTGACAAAGCAGGAAAGAATATCCAATGGAAGAAAGACAGCCTTTTTAACAGATGGTGTTGGGAGAATTGGACAGCAACATGCAGAAGAATGAACCTAGATCATTTTCTCACACCGTGCACAAAAATAAACTCAAAATGGATAAAGGACCTGAACGTGAGACAGGAAACTATCAACACCCTAGAGGAGAAAGCAGGAAACAGCCTCCTTGACCTCTACCGCAGCAACTTCTTACTTGACACATCCGCAAAAGCAAGGGAATCAAGAGCAAAAATAAACTGTTGGGACCTCCTCAAGATTAAAAGCTTCTGCACAGCCAAGGAAACAACCCAGAAAATTAATAGGCAACCAACGGAATGGGAAAAGACAGTTGCAAATGACATATCAGATAAAGGGTTGATATCCAGAATCTACAAGGAACTCACCAAACTACACGCCCGAAAAACAAACAACCCAGTGAAGAAATGGGCAGAAGATATGAACAGACACTTCTCCAAAGAGGACATCCAGATGGCCAACAGACACATGAAATGATGCTCAGCATCGCTCCTCATCAGGGAAATACAAATCAAAACCACACTGAGATACCACCTCACGCCAGTCAGAGTGGCTAAAATGAGCAAATCAGAAAACTCTAGATGCTGGCGAGGATGTGGAGAAACGGGCACCCTCCTACACTGTTGGTGGGAATGTAAACTGGTACAGCCCCTCTGGAAAACAGTGTGGAGGTTCCTAAGGAAACTAACAATAGAACTCCCCTAGGACCCAGCAATAGCACTGCTAGGAATTTACCCAAGGGATACAGAAATGCTGATGCATAGGAGCACATGTACCCCAATGTTCATAGCAGCACTCTCCACAATAGCTAAAACATGGAAAGAGCCTAAGTGTCCATCAACAGATGAATGGATCAAGAAGATGTGGTTTATCTATACCATGGAATACTACATGGTAATGAGAAACAATGAAATCTGGCCATGTGTAGCAACATGGATGGACCTTGAGGGTGTTATGCTGAGCGAAATAAGTCAGGCAGAGAAGGACAAATATCATATGTGTGCACGTATAGGAGGATTAGGAGGAACTTAACAGAGGACCAAGGGGGAGAAGAAGGGCGGAAATGGTGGGGGAAAGGGAGAGAGGCAAACCATGAGAGACTCTTGAATGCTGACAAAAACTGAGGACTGATGGATGTGGGGGGGAGGGGGGGATGGGCATGGAGGAGGACACTTGTGGGGATGAGCACTGAGTGTTATGTGGAAACTAATTTGACAATAAACTATTTGTAAAAAAAATAAATAAAAGCATCATCTAGTCTTAAAAAAGAAAATAAAAAAAATAAAATAAAATAATAAATTTTTCCACCAGGTATACATTTAGTGCCAAAATAGGTATATACCACTTATCTAACATGACAGCTTTAAACTCTACTTTGATTCATACTTTTTTGCCTGAGAAACATGGAATTTTCTTGATAAAGCTTTTTCTAAGTACCCATGATAAGGAAAAAAAAACAGCCCTTACCCCAGTCCTGTTCATACAAGGCTTGGGAAAGGCACCATGAGTCACTTATTGGCATGTGTGGATGCACAAAAATAAGATGTTTTGTGAGACTTAAGACTCCAAGAAAACTACATAAATTATCAGCAACTAACAAAGAACTTAAATACACATGTGATTTTTGTTTATTATATAAATAAGAATAAACCTTACATATTATTTAAATACATGAACTCTATTTAAGAGGGTCCTTCAAATGTCAATATATTCCACTGAATATCTGATATCAGGCCTATACCACACAAATGAATAAAAAACTTATTTCCTGCACAAACACAACATGGCAATAAAAAAGCAAAGAATGTTATGAGTTCATCTGTTTAAATGCAGCCAATCATATAAAACACATGACTTAGGCAAAGACAGGGTAAATGAAAGGGAAACAAGGTTTACAAAAGATATTCTGGAAGCTTTCCTAATCCAGGCAGAAGATTTTATTCATTTTGCATAAATGTAACCAAGAACATGTTAATGGGGGGACTGCGGTGTGGGTTTTTTGTAGTGGCTATATTTAAATATGTAAAAGTAACTTATAAAAAAAAAATAACCTAGAAGTCTATGGGTAAGAATTTATCCTCAGAAAAAATTCAAAGATGGAATAAGCTATATCACAGAGCTGTTACAGTGTTATTCATAACAGCAAAAATAGAAAATAACTTAAATGTTGATCAAGAGAGAAATGGTTAAGTACATGACATACATGCATTCTGACACAGCCATTAAAATGTTAGTATTTTAGCAACAGGTAAACGTACTCCTAATATAATGTTAAATGGAGAAAATGGAGCATATAAAATTGTATGTATGATTGCTATAATATAAAAAAAAGGATTGGAGAAAAAGACTAAATGGAAGTGTATTGCAACAACAGTGATGTGCTTGCATTTTCTCTATTTTCTAATGTTTTTGTAATACACTGTGTTAATAACCAGCCATCCACCTGTACCTCCTACCCCACTTAAAACATACACATGCGCACACACACAGAACAGCCAAAACCTAGTGTGAACTTCAGCAGCAGTAACATTCTGCACTGGTGTTACACAGAAGAGATAATATTGTAGACAACTAGTGATGATACATAGCATCTAAAATACAGCATTATGCACTAAAGCTGAATTACCAGACTTCTCTAAGTTTAAAACCTGGTTACTTGAAGATATGGCCATCTGTCCTTAAGTCACAGTTAGAAAGGAATACTATCTACAATTGTAGCAAAACGCTTCTAACAAATATATTTGGTTTGGTTTTCTTTATCCACTAAAATAAATAATCTTAACAAACAAGAGCACTGAGTAGCCTACTTCAAAAACCATGTCCAGCAGCTCCACTAGGGAGGAGTGCAGTAAGAACTGCAAGGTTGGTCAGCATGTAAGGGAGGCACATCACCATATTCACATAGTTTTGGTCTTTTAGGATAGAACTGTTCCTTTTAAAATCAAAGCCATTCGGATTTTCTTGTCCTCCAGCATATGGGAGGCATGACAGCTCATTTAGAAAACCTATGAGAACTAGTACAATAGACTGTTTTCTAAGAAGAGTAGTGGGAAATGTACTTGAGCTGATTTTTACCTCCAAAATAAGTGAGCCAAAGGAAAAAAAAAGTTATTTTTCTAGTGGTAGCCACATGTCAAGAATTACTAAATATATCAGAGTTAAATTTTTTAGTTAAAAATGCATTAGGAGAGTTTATATTCTTTTATAATTGTTTTATGTAGACAAATTTATTTCTAAAAATCTTTTAACAACTACAAGCTTTAATGATGTTAACGCTATTAATGCTTCTTTCCAACGAGAAAGACAAATATTTCACAGAGGAAGAGAATTCTCCAAGAGCCAGATTATGTTCACAGACCATATGGAACCTCTCTACTTCCTTTATAAACACCTTTTCTAATTTTCAGCACTAAACTGGAATTTTTCTGTCAACTGGCATATGCATTTTATATTTGATCTAAACACTATTTTACATTTCAACACTTCTGTTCAGACTCAACTAAGATCAGTAGATGAAATGCACTTGTCGTGCAAAAGTAGTTTTCATTATAGATTTAAAAGGCAGTATCTTCAATGCATAATGAGTCTGTTACAACTTTCTGTCACAGTCCAATAATTGGGACTACAAATACAGTTTTTGAAATACCTGTAAAAACACTTACAACAGTGTGATCCAAAGACTTTCCAAGTTAATGTCTCTATTAAATAACTTTAAATCATAAGTCCCTCTTTAAGTACTTACTAACCGTTTACCCTACATGTGAATTAACTATATATTTTGTCTGCTTTTCTGTCACTTACCACTGTCAACTTGATATTGGGTCATGGGTTTCTACCTCCTCACAAGATACACCCCACTTTTAAAAGAAAACTTAACCCCCTTCAACAGTATTATTTTCTCTTGACTGGTTACATTAGTCAACAAAAGCAGTCCTGAAAATGGAAAGGCTTGATATGAGAAATTGAGACCATGCATTAGGTTTACTGTTCACTGAAAGCAAACCTGTTGAACAACGTCTCACGACCCTCAAACTGCTTCTGGTAATTTTTCAGAGATGACATTCTGAGAGCTGCTGTCAATCAACGCTCTCCGAAGGGAAATTTTCTTAGGTTTGCTGGAAACAAATTCATTAACTAATCTGCCCTCCCAAATAAAACACTTCAAAGAGATATTTATGAGCACATTTGGTATCAACCAAATAGCTCTCTCATCCAGATTTATTTCCCTCCTTAAATTTTATAATCTGGTTTCTAAAATCATTTTTGAAACTGCATCCTGGGAGTCAAATCCTCACTAAAGCTAAAGACCTTTTTAAAAATCTTCAACTTCCCTCTCTCTCACTTCTGGAAATGGTTCCTAGATTCTCCCAAAAGCTCAACTATCCACAATTCCTATGACTCCCTGTGTAACTTTTTCCCCTCTCATTTATTTCTCTCTGCCAAACTCTAGATTTCTGTGGTTAAGAGCACAGACTCTGGACTCAAAATGACTGGATTCAAATTCTGACCATACACTTACTCTCTTGTGTGTGAATGTAGGCAAGCGGCTTAACCTCCACAATCTTAGGTTTTTCCCATCGGGAATAATAGTACCTATTTCAAAGAAACTGAGGGGATTAGAAACATGTACTCACACAGAAAAGACAAATAATGCATCTGTAACAGCCTTGCCTAAGAAAACCTAAACGATGGCCAGTAGCAGCAGTGGCGGCGGCGTGTGTGCTAATACACAGCAACTACTACTAGTGCTGCTGCAAACCTAATCAAATCAGCCGCCTTCCTACAGATTTAACCACAGGCTTCAACCTTAGGCTCCTGACTCCTGAAAAATGCCCTAGCTTCTTTTCCCAAATTTCAACAAGTCGCTTTCATTTGGAACGCTCGTGGTTGAGAAAATTCAGTATCTAAGCAAACCCATCATTTTACTCCATTCCTCAAATTCCCCAGTTAGATTTCCTATTCTGACTTCTCACTTTTCATTCAGTCTCCTAAGCTTAAAACCTTGGAGTCATCTTAGACTTCTACTGGTTTTCTGTCCCTGAAAGTTGATCAGACACCAAATTCAGCAGGTTCTACTCCTCCTCTATTTTCCAGACCCATCCCAGCCACAGTGCCCAAGTTCTCAGTCCTTCAAGCCCAGATCTACCTTTGCTTTTTCAAGTCTGACTTCCCACTTCATTTCATTTCAACATAAAACATTAGCTGCCGTCACATTATGCTTTCCTATGACTAGTTTCTTGCTACCTAGTACATGAGTGTCTAAGCTCAGCTATGCACCTTTCAAGATCGTAACAGTCTGCTGACCTTGGAGTGACCGAAATGTGTGCTGCCCCAGCTCTCTGCTTAGGCCCCTTCTATTCCTTCCTGGAGGCCCAGCGCAACACTCACACCCTCATGAACCCGAAGTGCTCATGCACTCTGCTCTCCCCTCTCGTTCCTCACATTACCCAGTATCGTACCTTGTGGAATTCTATGCTGGTCTCTACACTTCCACAGCCTCCATTTATTGTGACAAAACATAATTCTCTTATGTTAAAAGGCTTATCTTTTACTTTTTTCTATACACTATCTTAAGCTTTCAGTTCACCCCAGAACACCTGTAGGGGAGCAGTTATGTACTGTGCACTGTGCTGTGCCTGCTTGGGGAGTTCCAAATTGTAAACCTGAATTCTGCTACTCGGGGGCAGAAACTCAGCAAACGTTTCCACAAAAGGACCAAATGGTAAATACTTTAGGCTTTTTAGGCCACGCATGGTCTCTGTCACATATGCTGCTTCTTTCTAACCACAGAAAAATGTAAAAAGCATTCTAAGCTTGCGAGTCCTACAAATAGCCATCCATGGGTCACAATTCACCAGCCCCTCCCTCCTCTAAGGAATAGTTCAGTATCTTGTACAGAATCTCTGTATCAATATCAAAAGTTAACTAATTTTTCTAAATGTTGTTTGGCCCATCACTTTACATGACTTTTGAATTCCAGCATAAAACAAATAACCCCTGAGTTCTTACCAGCTCTTTCGGACTTTTCTTTCTGTTCCCGAAGCTCCTCTCCCTGAGTGGTCATCAGTTTGATGCGACTACGAAGTTGAGCAATTTCTTCTTCTTTCATTTCCAGGGTTTCGTGCATCTGACGTTTGGTCTCTGCTATTACCATTCCCTAAACAGAAGTGCAGACACTAAAGTGTTTGCGTAACAAAACTACTCCATCAATAGCACATATCAAAGCCACTTAAAAGGCAGAAAACTTACTTAGATTTCTTACTAAGTATGGGATAAGAATTCCTTCTGTATTTCAAAAACTGAAGTCTGTGTTCTGTGCTCTATGCTGCACTATATACTCTGGTTTCCTGGCAGATCAGGGTATTTGTTACTATGAAAAAGCATTTTAATAGTAAGTTCATTCTTTTGAGCGTCAAAAACATATTTTAGTTAAAAGATTTATAATCTTTCCATAAGTGTTTGCTACAATGTTCCCTATCTCAGTAAATAGTTTATAATGAACAAAATATAGCCTTTTGTGCGTGGCTCAGGGCCACCATGAACTATAGTTATCGATCTGTGCCAGAATTCGGGGAGAGCCTCAGAGGCTGGAGGTTACTGTTGCCATGACGATGGACCAAGTACAGGTCTGCCTGCTTTCTCTCCTTTCTCTTGTAACAGTCTCTGGTGCCACCCCTAGTCTCCCAATTTGCTAACTGCTACTGTCTTCCCACTCTCTGGATAATCTACAAATGAAATGAAGGTCACTGGGAGGAAAAGGAATCAATATTATATATTATACGGTATATAGTATACACTGAATCAGTCACTTGCAACTAACAATAAACAGGGTAGTTCGACTTGTCTCTTGAAAAAC
The DNA here is from genome assembly GCA_017311185.1 of Proteles cristata cristata. Taxonomy (NCBI): domain Eukaryota; kingdom Metazoa; phylum Chordata; class Mammalia; order Carnivora; family Hyaenidae; genus Proteles; species Proteles cristata. The sequence continues at coordinate 125,690 of JAESUZ010000675.1, read as the reverse complement.
AAGATTTTGGGACAGCTATTTCATGATCGCAAGATTACTACTTTACTTGCAGGGTTTGTCAAACCTTAGTTTACGGTATGACTCTTCAGGATGGCTAATAAAATGGACAGATAAAAACCAGGTGAATGGGGATTATACAAAATTTCAGAACAAGACTGTCAGCTTTCAGTTTCTTCAAAAACCAAATCACAATGGAGAAAAAGAGACACAGAGGGAGGGCAATGGACCTACTGATTAAAAGAAGTCAAGAGTCTTATCAACCAACTGCAATGAAAGAAACTTATTTAGATCCTGACTCACAGAAAAGAGGGGAAAAGTATGAGACAAAAAAATCTGAGACTAGATAGGTGATGGTATTAAGGAATTATTACATTTTTAGATGGTGATCATTAATATGTAGCTATGTTTTTATAAAAATAGAAAGAGTCCTTTGTTTTAAATATACATCAAAATACTAAAGGAAGAAATGATGAGACTTCTCAGATTTGCTCTACAAGAAAGTAAATTCTGGGTCGAGGAGAATAAGGGCTGGGCATGTGCAGACGAAACAAGATTAGTCTTGAGATGCTAACTGCTGAAACTGGGTGGTGGGTTCCCTTTTCTTAAGGGGGGGCCTTCCTGAAGTGTATAGCGTAGAATCTGGCAAAATGACATCAGAAAATGAAAAGACTGCTAATCCGTTTCAAAAGTAAACAGCTCTGACATGTCCTCAATCGCCTGGCCACTTAAAATACTAGAGCTATAAAGCAGCATACTGAAGAAAATGGTGAACAACGGGAACCAACTTGGAGCTGCTCTAGAAAAAGAAACCAAGAACTCAGGGCTGAAAGACTCAGGTGGAATGCATTCACCTGGGCACTTTTAGTGGTTTTTGCTGCCACAGCCACAGCTGCTGCTCCAACTCTGCACTGCCCAGCTCACCTGTGCACCCGAAAATGTGTGTGCAGAAACTTCTGTTTATACTAATATACACACTGCCACTTCTTTACTTATCTGAGAGATTAATCTGTTTCCATTACATACGAAGACAATACTTAGTATCATTCACTTTTAGTAATGTCTTACCTATAAAAAATTAAACTTTTCTCTGAAAAGTACTTAGGTACTATAAATAGATTTATTTGGCAATAGTTATGCTAATCTATAAATCAAAATACTTACTGGAATAAAAAAAAAACACAGAGAATCAGCTTCACATGATTTACAATGAATGCTAACAGTTATTTAAATTTCGAAATTACAACAAAAAGATTTTTCATGGAAGCGGCTGTAAGAACTCTGGAAAGCATAAGACTGAATGCTTCTAACTGCTTCCAAAGTGAATTCTGGGGCCCCCTGACAAATTTTAGTATCGTAAGGTTTATTGGTTTACCTTATCTTGTTCAAGCTGTTCAATTAAGTTCTTTGCATCACGCAACTGAGTGATAAGTTTAGTCTTCTCAGCCATATGAAGCTCCTAAAAAAATTTTAAAAATTCATTTCCATCTCTAAGAAAGCTTCTCCTCATACGAAACTCTACACATTTTATCTAACTGTATCTAATTTGGATACCTCAGTCCAGAAAGAGCAACAGTACACAGCACATCTGAAAAGGACAGTAAAACTACGGATCCCAGGGCAGCTGGGAGTCCTCTCCACGCTAGCTATGGAAGTGGGGAAAGGCTGTGCAGAAGAGGGGGATGCCGGCCGCGCTGGGGCCTGTGGATCTACGTTACAGGGCTACGGCAAGCCAAACTCTTTGTGCTTTTACCTTCATCTTTTCTAGCTCCTGAAGCCTTTCATCTAGTTGTTCTTGCAGGGCTTCTTTTTCACTGGTTAATAGTGCACATCGTTCCTTATGTGACTGGATTGTTGCCTTACAGCGCTGCAGTAGGTTCTCTTGCCGCTTAACTCTCTGCTGAAGGACTTCCAGTGTTTTAGCAGAAGCTCCATCTACGGCTATCAATAAAGCAGCACGGGCAAGGGCAGTCAGTGAGGGCCAGAAGGGCTCTGCGGGAAGCTACCCTGCCAGCACACGTGGGTGTACGCTCGTCGCAGCTCTCTGCGGGCCTCTGCCTCCCCACCCCTGCTCTGTCACTGTTTTGTACGGCCTGTATCTGACGCAGCAGAGTAGCACATTCACCTCGCCTGAGGTACAACCCCACCCCAAAGGGCACAAAACACCCACGAGTGGACTAACTTACCAGAGTCCAACCTTCTTGAAAGACAGTTTCATGATCATCTTTTGTTATTCACAAGTGCCTTCTGGGTCCTGGCTCCCATCCCAAAAGGATTAATAAGAATTTTGTTCTAATGTATTCTTATCTGTTCCTGAGAGGAGTTCTAGTAAGTAGAGCTTTCTACATTCTCCATACCCTTAATGAGTGACATTTTCATACCCACAGGGGAATTTCAGGACCCTTTATAGGCTGGTTGCTCACACAGACAGCTGTTCAGCACCTTACCCTGGCTCTGCCTGGACTGAAAATTTATCATAAATATCTTTGTGAGAAAGAGCTAGTAAATAAAAAGTGGGGATTTTGCTGAATATGTGTCTTAAAATCTCAGAGAGTATAGAGAGTGATAACTGGATTGTGAGACAAAATTTACTATTCTTTCTTTTCTTTCTTCCTTTTTTTTTGTTTATTTTTGAGAGAGAAAGAGAGAGAGAGAGAGCATGAGCGGCAAAGGGGCAGAAAGAAGAGACACAGAATCTGAAGCAGGCACCAGGCTCTGAGCTGTCAGCACAGCTGAACTGTGGGATCATGACCTGAGCTGAAGTTGGGCGCTTAACCAACTAAGCCACCCACGTGCCCCATTCCTTCTTTTCTAATTAGAAAGCAAATAAAGATATCTTTGAATACAGAAATATTTAAACAGTATTACTAAAATAATTAAATAGCCAAACAGTGACAATAACAAATTCATTAATCTTAAACAGGACTGATCTGCTTATATGAAATCTAGCTACTCCTATCAATAAAACAGCATAATGCATTTTAGTATATGTGCTGCTGAAGTTAGCACTATAATGAATTTTAATTACAACAAAAACGTGGTGCCACTCACAGACTTTCAAGTCCTAAAACAATTACTTAGCTACATTCTCCTCAACAGCAATGACAAAGAACCAAAATGACAAAAACTCAGGCATCTTTCTGGCAATCATAGGAGGACACTTCTACCTCAGCCCATGCCATGCCCTGGAAACTCTCAACACCCTCCTCTAGGTTTGAAGCGGACTTTCTGACACGGTGAAGCTTACCTACTGGCTCTGTGTCACTATCTGTGTTCTCTTTAGTGACACCTTCAGCCTCTGCTTCCGTCTGAGGGAATGGTTTCATTAAATCAACATTCATCGGGCCATTTAGTAACCGCTGTTTCAGCAGAGAAACCTAAGAAAGGATTTGTGCGTTAGGAATAAAAAGATAAATGACAGCACTTTCTTTAAAAGAGAGAGGCGGGGCGCCTGGGTGGCTTAGTCGGTTAAGCGTCCGACTTTCACTTAGGTCATGATCTCGCGGTTCGTGGGTTCGAGCCCCGCGTCGGGCTCTGTGCTGACTGCCAGCTCAGAGCCTGGAGCCTCTTTCAGTCTGTGACTCCCTCTCTCTCTGACCCTCCCCTGCTCACGCTGTCTCTCTCTCTCTCTCTCTCCTAGAAATAAATTAAAAAATATTTAAAAAAATAAAAATAAAAAAAATAAAAGAGACAGGCAACAGAGTAAAAGACATTCTTTTTCACCATATTGGGAAGGGGGAATCAAAATAAAATGTTTACTCTTAAATGCAATTGATTTTTTATTTGCTATTTTCAGTGATATCATAGTTAGCCAAAAGACACACTAAATTATACTGAAAAAAAAAAAAAACCAAAAACTGAAAAGCAAGAGTTCTAAACATAAGCCAGGGGCGCCTGGGTGGCTCAGTTGGTTGAGCATCCGACTTCAGCTCAGGTCATGAGTTCAGGACCCACATGGGCTCACTGCTGTCAGTGCAGAGCCCAGTTTGGATTCTGTATCCCCTCTCTCTGTGCCCCTCCCCCACTCATTCTCTCTCTCTCTCTCTCTCACAAAAAAAAAGGCCATTTTGAGGCACCTGGATGGCTTAGTAGACTAAGGGTCTGATGATTTCATCCCATGTCATGATTTCATGGTCCTGCAATTAAGCCCTGTGTGAGGCTCTGTGCTGAGCATGGAGGCTGCTTAGGATGTTCTCTCTCACGGCCCCTCCCCAGCTCACCCATACACACCCCCACACACACACACACACACACACTCTCTCTCTCTCAAAAAAAAAAAAAAAGGCCATTCTGTAAATCTAGGACCGCAAAAAAAAAAAAAAAAAAAACACGTTAATTTTTCTTTATCCAAAAATTACACATTTTTTAAAATTATTTTTGAGGATTATCCTCTCTTCTTTATTAATTGGGTTCTTTTTTTTTTTATACTAGTACCTCCCATCTTTATTAGTTTTTTTTTCCTTTTGGAAAATATAACTATTTTTTCTTTTTTTACAAATAGTTTATTGTCAAGTTGGTTTCCATAGAACACCCAGTGCTCATCCCCACAAGTGCCCTCCTCCAGGTCCATCTCCCCCTTCCCCCCCACACCCATCAGTCCTCAGTTTGTTCTCAGCATTCAAGAGTTTCTCATGGTTTGCCTCTCTCCCTCTCCCCGACTATTTCCCCCCTTCTTCTCCCCCATGGTCCTCCGTTAAGTTCCTCCTAATCCTCCTATATATACATACTTTTTCTTTCAATCTTTTACCTGAGTCTGGAGAACACTGATATGCTGATCTTTTTCCTCTAAAGATGCATCAAACTCCTCTTGGAGATGTTTTTTTGCTTGCTGATCCATTTGTAGCTCCTAAAACATAAGGAGTTTTATAAGTATTCTTCAGCAAAAAAGCAAAAAAATATAAATTTGAAATTTTCAAAGTTTAAAAACATAATCCAGATTTGCATTTCTCTTACAATATCGTATCAGCAACAATAATAAGAGAAGAATCAGCATGTAAAACATTAGTATTTATCCCAGCAGATAATTTTGTTCCTTACAAACCATGAAGATCCAAGAAGAGAGTGTATTTTTAGAGCTGTGATGACTGCTCTATGATGATGATAAAGTGGAGAGGATAAATAATTATTTAAGACAAAAAATCTTGATCCGACTTTAAGACATCTTACTCCATGTGCTATCTTAATGCACATAATCTAAAACTATATTGTTTTCTACCAAACAGATAGCCAATAAAACTTTCCTCCTCACCATAACACATAAGCAAGGGATAGCCAAAGTCAGAAGCTTCCTCTTCTGTAAAATGAAAAGGTTGAACTAGTTGATCACCAAACAAAAATTTCAAGTTTCAGGAGTTACTTAAATGCTACCTTCTTTAGGTCATTAATGAGCCTTCCTAACTAAATCCTATGATCTTTACCTCTCTGTTATACCGGTCACCAATGATTCCCTCTTCAGCCGAGGTACCTGCTCTCTGTGGCTTTAGGTTCCTGTCTACACCCATCTCTTATTTTGCTCTACCCCCTTCACAGATTCTGTTGGCATCTACCCCCCTCGGCTCAGTCCTGTGCCTTCACTACTTCTTTCTTACGCTTACTCCATTAGGATGCTGAAGACTATTCTGGAACATATGAAATATCCCATCAAAACCCATCTATTTTTCTAGGAATCCTACTTTTCTAATTCCCTGAGGACAAAATATTCAGTCACATTTTACCTATCTTTGTCAATCCCTGCATAGATTATAATTCTTGTACTGCTTTTATAATATATGAGGCATATCGTTTCCCACATCCATAACCACTGTCCAGATCCTTATCATGTCAATGACAAATTTCCTTCAGTAGCCTTCTAGAGAAAATTCTTACCTCAAGTCTTCCTCTGACTTAATCCTATCCCTTGCACACACGCTTGATAGAAAATTTTCTTCAAACAGTATTTTCAAAGACTTAAACAAGCAACACCCTCTTTTTGCAATGTTTCAAATGTACTAATTCTCAAAACACTGAAGCACTAACTGTCCTCTGTTCTCCCTTCGCCTGCACCGCCCCTGGGATCCCATAGGCAGTGCTCCTCTCACTAAAGACTCCTGGCTTGACCCCTCCCATGGCAGGAGTCGCCCAATACCAGTCTTTGAATCAGGACAGGTCCACAACGGAGTCCTCACTGACCCATGGTGAAATGACCAACAGAAAGCCAATGTAGAGAGTTTTTCTTTCATGTAAACAACTGTCCTTTACTCTGAGAATATGTCCTTCCTAAATCTTTCAGGGCACATGGCTGGTTCAGTTGGAAGAGCAAATGACAGTTGATCCCTAGGTCGTGATGTGAGTGTAGAAGTTATTTAGAAATTAAAAAAAAAAAAAAAAAAACCTTTCTTTCATGAAATAATAACAATAAAAGAATCTGGTTCCTTATTTTCAATATCTTACTCGAAAGAATGAAAATTTGCAGCTCTATGACAATTCTCCTTTGCCTCGTATCTGGAAGGAACTAGAAGGTAATTTTTCAGTCCATGAAAGCCAGTAGGTCTGGAAAGCACTGCCCTGCATGACTCTGCACAGGCCAATCCTTTATGATCCTTTTATTTCCTTAAAATTCATTTCTTCCAAATAATTTTGTATGTCCTACCATACTAGACTATTAGATGCCATCTCTAACAGCCAGCAAAAATTCCTCAATTTTTCTTTTTTTTTGAGAGAGTGAGAGTGCACACGTGCAATGGGGAGGCACAGAAGGGAAGAGGGAGAAAGATAATCTTAAGGAGGCTTCAGTCAGTGCAGAGCCTGACGTAGGGCTTGATCCCACAACCATGAGATCATGACCTGAGGTGAAATCAAGAGTCAGACGCTTAACCAAATGAACCACCCAGGTGTCCCAAAATTCTTCAATATATACAGTGATTTTCAGGTTTTAAATGTTTTCATCTCTCCATCTAGATAAGAAGTCCCTGGATACAACAACGGCATCTTTTAATCATATACTCTACTCCTTCCCCTTGTCACCTTATCCTATTCTACTAATAAGTACTCCATAAACTATATAGACTATGGTTAAAAAAAAAAAAAACAACTTAAGAACTGTCTACTTATATCCTGATAACAGTGCACAGGCCGACTAGCCATTTGTCCAATATTCCCATGACAGGGATCTTGCTAGCTGTAGAACTGGACTCTAGAATCGGGGGTCATTTCCTACTTTAAAAATTTCTTCTGGAGCGCCTGGGTGGCTCAGTTCATTAAATGTCCGACTTTGGCTCATGTCATCATCTCATGGCTGGTGAGTTTGAGTCCTGCATTGGGTTCTGTGCTGACAGCTCAGAGCTTAGAGCTTGCTTCCGATTCTGTGTCTCCCTCTCTCTCTGCCCCTCCCTGACTTGTGCTCTATCTCTCTCTTGCTCTCTCTCAAAAATAAATAAACATTAAAAAAATTTTTTTAATTTATTTTGATTAGACCTTCAGGGTATATCTATACTATTAGAACTTTTTTTTTAAATATTTTTATTTATTTCTAGGAGAGAGAGAGAGAGAGAGACAGCGTAAGCAGGGGAGGGTCAGAGAGAGAGGGAGATACAGACTCTGAAATAGGCTCCAGGCTCCAAGCTGGCAGTCAGCACAGAGCCCGACGCGGGGCTTGAACCCACAAACCGCGAGATCATGACCTAAGCGAAAGTCGGACGCTTAACCGACTAAGCCACCCAGGCGCCCCACTATTAGAACTTTTTAGCACAATAATAATAAACAGCTCTATAATATAACAAACTAATTCAATAATGATCCTATTGTTAGCCATTTGGACTGTTTCCAAATTTTGGCAAATTGTGAAATTAAAATTTTTATGCATATGATTTGCAAGGTCTTTCTGATTATATCCTTAGAAATCCCGATGAGTAGAATGTATCAAATACATTAACTATTTCACTATTTTTTATCTCTGCCCTTTGCTACCCATTATGTGATTTCAAGCTGCAAAAAATGAACTCCTCCCTAAAGTCAGCTTTGAGAACAGTAGTTACGTATAATGAACAGCATCTGGGTGAGCCTGGAAGAAGTACATGTCATGCACAGACTGAAGGACAGAGAAAGGAGGAAATATCTAAGACAGTGTCTTCATTTATTCCCCATTTACATGACCTTAAAAGGGAATTAGAACCCTATCAAGTATGGATGAACTCATAATTTTCATAATTTTATTACCTTTCTCATAAAATGATATTCCTATTTAATATCTGTTGATGTTACAAGATTCAAGATCAGGCAAAGAAAATTAGAAGCTATCTGTTGGGAATGGTTTTGCTTACCTTTTTACTTCTTTACCTGATTCATTAACAAATACCTAATATGCTAGACATGAACATGAGACAGATATATACACATACACATACACACACACACACACACACACACATATGTACAGACATATATATACAAATGCTGTTTTGTTTTGTCCTCCGAAAAATGTTAGGAGAGATCTTCATGGATTCTACTCATGTGTATATTTGTAACAACACGAGGAAGAAATAAAATACTAAGTCAGCAATGTTTACTGAATATCTTCTTTTTATGATTGTCCACAGTATTTGTTAGCTGTTTAGTTATCAAGAGAAACTATTCCATAACCGAGTATTCATGTTCCATAACTGAGAAACACAGATCAGTGACAAACTTCCATGGAACTCAACCCAAAGAGATTCCTTATATTCCAAAATCATTTTACACCCTGAAACCAGCCTTCTTCATCTGTTCAAAATCTTTTGTGGAATCATAAATTTCTATAGAAATCTGCATACGTCTTCTTTCTTGGTTCAGCCACAGAAAACTTACAGAAAGCTGCAACTCGCAGGGACACTGCGAATGCTCCAATATGAAACCGCAGATGCTTAGCCAGAAGGCATTGCGTTTGAGGTTTCATCAAAGCATTGGAAGTCATGGTAGTTCTTCTCCTCAATACTAGCCTCAAACCCAACATCCTTCCTGATACCCTGAATATCTTCCTATAACAAAATAAAGCAAATTACACTGTTTTGCCTGGTCTAAATCAATAAAGTACTAATAAACCTGTGTGTAACTTCTCTTCAGATTTTAATTCCAAAGAAACAAAATATTTTATGACTTATACGACTTTGAATGTTTAATTAAATACTAATCATGATTTTATGGATTATACTATTTAATGAAAGGAAATATTTTGTTCTTTGTGAACAAAGTTTAAAATACCCAGCCCTCACTTATCCATTTAGTATTCACATATAAATTACTGAATAAATCTCTCTTCATGTAACTAGAACCAGGGTTATAGTTCAGAAATAGATCTTAGCTGCTAAAAAAAATAGTATAGCTATTTACCAAACAGCAATTTACTATGTGCCCCCTAGACTCCTTGTTCCTCCTCTTTTCCCTTGCCCCAGCTGTCCCCTGGCCATTTCACAGACTACAGTCTTGACCAGGCAGTGTGGTAGGCAGAATATGGCCCCATAGATCCCAAGTCCTAATTCCTGAACCTGGAATATATCAGGAGAATTTGCAGATGTGATTAAGTTAAGAGCTCTGAAATAAGTTTATCCTGGATTATGTGGGTGGGCCCAATCTAAACACATGGGTTCTTAAAATCAGTACCTTTCCCAACTGCGTTCAGAGAGAAGGGGAGAAGTGATTATGGTAGAATGGGCAGAGATGCAACAGTGATAGCTCTGAACATGGAGGCAAGAGGCTTTGCTACGTCAAAGGACCAAAGGATGTAGCAGCCACAACCGCTGGAAATGGCAAAGAAACAGACTGTCCCCTAGAACCGTCATGAAGGAACAGCCCAACCGACACCTTGATTTTAGCTTGGTAAGACTTGTGTCAAATTTCTGAGATTTGTGTTGTTTTAAGCCACTAAGGTTGTGTGATTTGTTGCAGCAGCAATAAAAAACTAATACAAGTAGGCAGATACTAAAAATAACTAAAATTTGTCAATCTGTGGCTCTGACAAGTATTTCCTAAGAGGGTTTTCATTTTCACAAGGATTAAAAGGGAAATGTAATGGCTTATGATCTAAGAGTATAGATATGAAAAAGATTTTTAAATGGTGGAAAAAATGGAATAGTATATAAAAATTTATTTAACTAATTTCATTAATTATAACTGATGGTGGTAGTATTAGTCTTGTTATTCTAAGACTGCTGTGTTTATAATGCTGGAATAAGGCCAATACATGATTTTGGGTCTTTTAATTTATTATCAGGTTCTTCAACAGATGAACTGTAAGGAAAAAAAGGAATGCAGGGGTGATGTGTAGATTTAAGAAGACTTTTTAAGATACATCACAACAATTTTTACACAGGCAAGGCTGTAGTGTCTAGAGGTGCACACTTACGAGATAAAACCTTAGGGGTTCGTGGGCTCAGTCAGTTAAGTGTTGGACTCTTGGTTTGGGCTCAGGTCATGATCTCACGGTTCATGTGTTTCAGCTCTGCCTCAGACTCCACGCTGCCAGTGTGGAGCCTGCTTAGGATTCTCTCTCTCTCTGTCTCTCTCTCTCTCTCTCTCTCTCTCAAAATAAAGAAACATAAAAAAAATAATAGTAAAGCTTAAAGAGACACAAGGAAGTGCAACAAAAGTCAGTAGTTATTTTTGGAGAAAGGGACGGGATTATGACTGGGTTGGGTGACTAAGAACATTCTATTTCCTGACCTTGGTGGTGGTTATAATGTGTTCACCATATACAATGATATTCCTTTTTTCTTAAGTTTATTTATTTTCGAGAGGGGGGTGTGGGTGTGTGTGTGTACACATGCACAGGGGAGAGGCAGAGAGGGAGAAAGAATCCCAGGCAGGCTCCTCACTGTCAGCGCGGAGCCGGACTGGCTAGAGCAGGGATCCAACACATGAACCGTGCGTGAGATCATGACCTGAGCCAAAACCAAGAGTCAGATGCTTAACCAACTGAGGCACCCAGGTGCCCCTAAATAAGATATTCTTATGTCATTAATTCCACAAACAGTATATATCTTAGGGAATCCACACAAATAAAGACTTTAAGAACTGGTCCCTGATCTTATAGGCTGGGCTGTTTAATTTTTACTGGAACTAAGGAAGGGTATGTGAAACTCTCCCAACAAGTACAAGAGTTCTGATATATATGAGAGATTTAATGACTATTCTCAAAGTACTAACCCTTACAGCTTACCTCTCTTAACTCTCCAATTCTCCGAAGTGCCTTATCTTGACTCTGACTTAATATACCCTTTAATTTAAAAAGAAAAAAAAAGTTGGTTCAAATAACTGCCTGGTGAACTAATGAAAAACAAATAGAAAAAGAATGCAAATTATTGAACTTTAACATCCTTTACATTGGGACTATGGAACCACAGTTCTCTACCGCCACTTAGTGGCAGAATTACATACATCTAGAAATAAAAATCAATAGACAATTCATAGATACACAAACAACGTACCCCCAGACTGTAGGAATAAGATGAATTTCTGAGTATGAATTAATGAAATATTAACAATACAATGTATTAAATCAGAGCTACCCCTCATTTCAAAAGACCCCATGTTCAAGAAAACATTAACAAACTAAAAACTCTATTTGTAATAACCTGATTTCCACATTTGTTATAGACAATGAGAACACCGAGTCAACAATAAATAACTGGCATTATCATTCTGAATGGATTTTACTCCAGATCAAAGCCAGAAAACTTAATGCTGTACTTAATGGAGATTATTATTTATGGCAAATTAAATATTTTACAATACTGCACAGGGGGAAATTAGTGTCTTTAGAGGGAACAAAATGTTAAACTGTTAATAACTTTTATTGTAAAAAAGTAAGACTATATTTTTTGTGCAGGACTTTCTATATGTTATATTTTACCATTAAAAGATGCTAAAATGTTTATCATAAGTGATACAGCAGAGATTAAAAAATGCAATCCCCTAACAAAAATAAGCTGATATTCCCCATCCTTCTCAAAGCAGGACAGAAGCAGAAATTAATACAGCATGATTCCAAATAATAAATATTTATATATTTTATCACAGCAAACTGATGGTCCCGTTTGAAGTGGAATAGATACTCCCCTTAGCTCTGACCTGTGAATTATCACCTGGGATACCTGGTGAGAAATGTCTAGCCACAGAACAGGGTGACACAGTAGGGCTGAGGTGGGTCACCCAGAAGAGCTTTCTCTCTCCACATACTTAACCAAGAGCTTTACAGGCAGCAGCCTCAGGAAAAAAAACAGAGAAGATGCTTGCGTTTGGACATTGATATAATGATAAAGAACAGAGATGTCTACAGATACGTCAAAAATAGAAGGGAAAGCTTAGAAAGCTGTATGTCCCTACCACTGAAACAAAGATGCAACCTGCCAACTGAGACACTAGAAAGCGTGTTCGAAAGAGGCAAACAGGCCTTAAATCTGAACCTCTTAAACACCGCAGGGGATCCAAAATTCAAAAAAGTCCATCCCTACCAGAGGGAAAATCTCTGGAATTTCTCATTCACTCCCTTTATTAAAACAACGGGGCACCTCGGTGGCTCAGTTGGTGAGGCGTCCAACTCTTGGTTTCAGTTCAGGTCATGATCTCGTGGTTTGTGAGTCCAAGCCCTGGAGAATGATTCTCTCTCCATCTCTAGGCCCCTACCCTGCTTGTGCTCTCTTTCTTTCTCAAAATAAATAAATAAACTTAAAAAAAAACCTTCAGTAGTAAAATGGATTAAATACTTGGATCACATGTGGAATTACTAAAAGTGAGGGTCAGAACTATCTTACTATAAGACTCTAATTTTTAAATACTATATGAATCAATATCACAGCCAAGATATCACTTACTTGGAGCTTCTTCTTCTCTCTCTGAAGAGTCTGATAAGCTATAACAAACTAAAAGACAGAAAGAGTCACCAATATTATCAGTTCATTCCTAAATAAATGAATTATTTTAAAGACTGCTAAAGCATCTCTTTATGAAAGTCAAAAACACACAAATTAGAAGAATCCTTTTATAGATAATTCAACCTAATTAGATGTGTATACTGCACAGTCAAGGCTAAAAAAGGAAATATATTTCTAAAAACTAAAATATAACTTGACTCTATAAAGATATTAAATCTGTACTTAATTTCACCTCAGGCACATACATCTTTAAATTTCAGTACCTAATTATGAATGGGGTACAGATCAAAACCAACTTGCCTAAAGGCACGAAGCTCATCAAATGGTAGCCAGAAGCCAGTACCATCAGCAACAGCATCCCCTGGGAGGTTGCTAGGAAGACAAGATTTTTGGGTCCCACCCCAAACTAACTGAATGAAGCGGGAGGTGGGGAGTGGAGGGAGGGATATGTATTTATTTAGCAAGCTCACCGGGTGATTTTTTGCTTTGAACTATTATAGACCATGTAACTCATCTCTAAAAGTCTCTGATTATAGGAATTGTGACTATGGCTGGGTAAAAATCTGAAGAAAGGGATTCATAACCAAGAGATCAAAACTGTTAATTTAGGTCCTAAAGAGATGTTTAGCCATTTAACCTAATTAAATAGGATACTTAAACATTCTAGCACAACCTGATGAAATTATAGACGAACAAATCTTTTAAACCTATAGATTACATAGCTCTATTATCTGAAGAATAAGCACATGGCTCCAATGTATTATTTGGACCCTACTTCAGAAGTACAAGAGGGCTCTGAAGAGATAGGCTGCAGCTTTAAGAGGAAACACTCCCCTATTCTGAGCCCTGCAATTGTGTGCCTCCAAATGCATATACTGATGCCTTGAGTTTGAGAGGCAGGCAGTCATGGAAGGTGAGTCCAGCAATAAAGAATTAAAAAAGATAAAATAAGGGGCGCCTGGGTGGCTCAGTTGGTTAAGCCTCCAACTTCGGCTCAGGTCACGATCTCATGGTTCGTGGGTTCGAGCCCCACATCAGGTTCTGTGCTGACAGCTCAGAGCCTGGAGCCTGTTTCAGATTCTGTCTCCCTCTCTCTGCCCCTCCCCCACACATGCTCTTTCTCTGTCTCAAAAATAAAATAATTAAAAAATAAAATAAAAAGATAAAATAAAATAAAAAATCTGCCTAAGACCACAATCATCTTCTCTTACCACCTTAAAATAGGTATTCTTATTACCGGACAGGAAAATGGTGGTCAACAAGCAGGGAACAGAACAGGCAGAGTAACCCCACCATGAGATGTCACTTACAGCACTATCTTATCCTGGTCACCTACAATGGCAGGAAGGACAGACATGAAGACTATGTGTTCTTTTCATGCCTTATAAGCTGCACAACTCTACTTGAGGTGGTACAGAAGAGTAATAAATCAATAATAATAACTACAATGCTGAGTTAACAAACTGTTAAGACAATAAAACATTATGCACTGTCTTGAAAAAAAAAAAAAAATCCATGGGCAAATCACTCCAGAAAAGCTTTCCCAAGGAAGAATAGTTTTAACTGCACAGGACAGGGAGGCAACTAATACCCTTAGGATTAATCAGCGTATATGGGGAATTGATAGTTTAGCCAACCATAAGAATAAAAGCCATACAATAACATGAACCAGAGAACAAGGGAAAAATTTTTCATATTGGCAAAAAAAAAAAAAATTATGCTCCTACCTCTGAACATTTTCCTTTGTAGCTACTCAACCTTCGTTCCATTCTTCGCAAGCATTGAATCAACTGTTCTTTGTTGAGACTGTCTAAATTAGTGAGTGAGTCTTCCGGCTCACTCTCCATATCAGAGGATGGATCAAAGGTGGCCGCAGAAAAGTCAAGGTCAAATCGATTCAGGGACTCTCTGGAAGATGTTCGTACCAAAGACTCTTTAGAAGAAGATCTGAATAGAGATTCCTTCAGTGGACTTCGAAACAAAGACTCCACAGAAGGTACCCGGAGCTGGAGCTTCTGTGTGAAAGACTGCGTGTCACCTGACTGCAACCAAAACACAACAAAATGTGTGGTTAAAATGCACATTTAGGCTTCTGGTATTCCCTATCACCACCAATAATCTGTTAAAAGCTCTAACAAATTCAATTTACATTCCTGACATTTTACATAATACATTGCTTTCTGAAAAACAAAAGACACCTGGTTATTTCTGAAAAAGCACTAGACTCAGAGGGCTGAGGTACAGGTCCCAGGTCCGTCACCAAGCACTGGAACAACCTTCACTAAGTCACTTCCCTTCAGTTTGCACATCTGTAAAAAAGAAGGATGTCATACCTTCCCAGCTGACCTCTCAGGTGTGCTGTGAACAGGGGTCCACGCTACTAGAAGATCCTTAGAAGCAGTGATATCTGTATCACCAGTATATATACCCTGTGCCTAAAATGGGGGTATATAAGTTGTGAAGTGTGTGGCTAAAATCAAGTGGGCTTTACCTTGAGTCTCTAAGGAGGTGCTCACTCCTGGCTGCCCTCTTTCACAAAAGAGGGGAATGGGGCAAGGGGGAGGGGAAAGCTTAGCAAGCCCACTTTATTCACTAAGAGAATGCCAGGCAGGGTTGACTGGTGACATCCAGCTCGGGCTAATTACCATTCTGTCTACTGAGAATAAAAATAAGCATTAAAAAGTCATGGAAGATGACTGAAAAACCTGAGCTAGAACCCCTGCACAGATCAGTAAGTCTGATGTTAAAAACAGTAATAAGCATGAGCCATTCTCTTAATTTGAATGTATTAACTTGAATAACAACAATGAAAAATAATGTAATTCAACAAACTGCTCTAAACTGCATTGTTTTGTTTAGGGGACAGCAGTCAGTGTTTAACAGGTGCTTCGTAGGAACTCATTCTCATTAGTGTGCCACAGAGTCACCTGCAAGATCTCAGCAAGGCCAGGAATGAATGCTCAGGGAAGACTGAGGTCATGTGTGGGAAAAAAAATTACAAGAAAACAAAGATATTCTCTTGAGTATACAATTTTTAAAAATGGAACCAGGAATACTTACCTCATGGATGCTAGAGACTGAGTAACAGTATTAGGCAAGGTGGGAGTAAGAGGAGATAACATGTCCCTCCCCCTTCACATGCACAGAGATTGATCACAGGTTGTTTCTAATAGTAACAACTGGAAACAACCCAAATGTACACGACTTAAGTATATATTATGTATATTATAATATGTGAAAAGAGGCTGAAGACATACTATTAAGTGGAAAAAAACAAGTTAGAAAATAACATGCATACTGTGAACTCATCTTGATTTAAAGCAATTACAGGTACTTTTCCATATACATACAGTACATATATTTACACACTCTTTTTTCATAACGTGCAAGTTTTACCTTTAAGGGGGGTGGCAGGTGGAGAAAGTCTTCAGGGAGAGGGGAGACCCTCATATTCAAAACCTTTTAAGTACTGCTTTACTGAAACTCCATGACCAGCCACTTCTGACCTATGCAAAAAGTGCTTTTCACTTCACACATACAGTGAACTGCCCTAGGATAAACAAATGAAGCAAATCTGAATAACACTAGGAACAGTGGCTGTTTTAGGGCCAGCCAGTAGCTAATGAACAATGTCAAAGGCATGTCTTTGCAGAAGCTGATAAGCCTAGCAACTGAGACCTCACTGCTTTCGAAGTAACATGTCTGAGTGTAGGGATTCCTTTGGACTGTTCAAATTAGGGTGCCTAAATTCAAATCCTCGTTCCCACATTATGTTCTACATGACCTTGACCAAATCACTTAACTTCACTAGTCTTATTTCTTCCTCTGTAAAATGGGGATGATAAAAGTCATTTATCAGGGGCGCCTGGGTGGCTTAGTCAGTTAAGCGTCCGACTTTCGCTTAGGTCATGATCTCGCGGTTCATGGGTTCGAGCCCCGCGTCGGTCTCTATGCTGACAGCTAGCTCAGAGCCTGGAGTCTGTTTCAGTCTGTGACTCCCTCTCTCTCTGACCCTCCCCTGCTCACACTCTCTCTCTATCTCCTAGAAATAAAAAATAAAAAAATAAAAGTAAAATTAAAAAAAAAGTCATTATATGATGATGATGATGCCGCCCACTTCATATGGATGCCACAAGGATTAATGCATTAAATTATTACATTGTAAGTGCTTACAATGTAGCACATCCTCAATATACATTAATAATGATCATCAACCTAAGAGAAAGGAGACTAAAATAAAAGACAGACTTACAAGTAAAAATGTCAAATGCAGGCTTATGTGGCAGAGCCTTCTATGGGATCCAGTAGCTAAGAGCATAGGCTATGAAACCAGACAGCTTGGGCCCAAGACATCTCTGCCATTACTGGCAGTATGACCTTGGGCAAGCAGTATGACCTTGGGCCAGTTACCTAACCTTCTGTGCTTCTGCTTCCTAATATGCAAAATGGGGTTAAGAGCTGAACTCACTATCACACAGGGTAGTTGTGAAGAGTAATATCAATACATGTGCAATACTTCAAAGTATGACTAGCTTCAGGTAAACAATAAATACTGGCTACCACCTAATATCTAATCTTCCTTTTTTCTTTTTACCAGGCCCCACTTTTGTTCAGAGTAACAATATTCACCTTCCCAAGTACAAATTAAAGCAACATGAGACACCACCAAACATCCACCAGAATGGCTAAAATTTAAACTATGGAAAACACCAAGTATTGGTAAGGATATGGATTGAGTCCACTTTGGAAAACTATCTGTCAGTATTTACTAAAACTAAATACATGTACACAACCTGAAACAGCAGTTTCATTACCAAGTATAGACTCAATGGAAATGTGTATGTATGTTCAGCAAAAGAGAAACTAAAAAGTTTATAGCAATCTTATTCAAAACAGCCCCAAATGTGAAGCTGTTGTTGATGCCTATCAATAACCAAATGGAAAAACTGCAGTCTGTTCACCAACAGAATACTAGACATCAACGAGAATGACTTACAACCACAATAATACAGATGAATCTCATGAAGCACTGAGCAAAAGAAGACAGACAAAAGAGTACTCATTTGTATTCCATTTACATAAAGCTCAAAAACAGGGAAAATTAACCTAGATGTCAGGATAGTAGTTATCCTTGGGAGTGAGACACTGGTAATTTCTGTTTCTTGACTGGGAGCATTGGCTACAAAAGTGACTTGGTTTGTAAGCATTCAGAAAGCTGTATAAGGTGTACATCATACTTTTCTGTATACAAGTTTTATATTGTGATATATTTCGATTAAAGGGGTTTTTCTAATGAGCTTTTCCCAGACCCCGTTTCATCTAGGAGGGGGCCAGGTGACAAAGTTCAGTCACTATGATACACTATACATGGAAATCTATAAAATGGAACCTTCTAGGAGAGATGTTATTTTCTTTACAAAAAGGAATATACCTTTTGTCCTTGCCTTTGGTCTTTCCCCTGTCTAGAATGAAGACGTAATTCTTGGAGGCCAACTTATAGTTGTGAGGGTGAAAGGCAGTGTGGTAACGATGTGGGGGGACAAGAAGCTACATGGAAAAGGGCCCTTAATGACTGTTTATGCTCAGGCCTTCTGATATGTGAAAAAACACCCTCCCACTAGTGCCAATTGTCTTCAGGTTTCTGATAGCAAAGGCATTCTCAGATTTAGAATTCATTTTTGATGAATGAAAAAACCGATGGGGGGGGGTAGAGAAGGAGAAATGGAGAAGCAAAAATAAATGAGCATATCACAGTTACTTTTAATTCCTTTCTGTCTCCCCCATTTGACCCCGTTTTCAACCCCTCCTTTTTATTCTCCCAACACAATTCTTGTTCAGAACCTTACCCTCCACAAGCTAGACACCTGCAGCACCTTTCTGTTCCCTTGCCTCCATTTCTTACCCCAACCTGTCCTGTCACACTGTCACCAGAACTGTCTTCCTAAAACATCATTCAGATCATTTCATTCCAATTCTTAAACTGGATTCCCATTTAATATAGGGCTCAAGATCCTGAGCTTATATTCAAGGTTCCCATTTCCCAAGATCCATTTCTCTCTAAATTTACCCCTCCATGTACCAAAACCCTGAGTCATAACAGGCAACTTTCCACCCCCTCAACAAATGCATCACTGTGTGCCTCCGTACCCTTGCCCATAATTTCCCTGCCTATGAAAATCCAGGTACCCTTCAAAATTCAGCTCAAATGTCAGCTCTTTCAGAAAACTTCAGAAATAACCTTTCTTTATGGCCTAAGCTTTTACCAGAACCATTACTGGAGGATTTCCTGCATTCTGACTCACCATTAGGTACCTACATACTGGTGTCACACCCAGCCGAGTTGTTTATGCCCCAAAAATAACTACAGTCACTTACAGCACAGCACAGTGACTAAGAACACAGGCTCTGAACCAAATTCCCTCATTCGAATCCCAGCTTTACCACTTACTAGCTTTAAGGCCTCTGTTTCAATTTTCTCACCTGTAAAATGGAAATAACAACAATCCTCCCCAGTAGGATTGTTATAAGAATTAAATAAATGAAAACATTTAAAATACCTAAACTAGTATACTACATGCAGAAAGCACTAAGCTTTCCTGCCCTGTCTGCCACACACATACTCTCACCCCTACATATGCTCATTTAGAAAAGATCCATTTCTATGCCTCCTTGCCACAATGATTATTAGTATACAATAACAGTCAAAAAGAAAAAAACAAAAACAAAAACATACACCCAAAAAAGATTTCTAAAATAATGCTCATAGTACTATTCATAAGTTGAAAACAATAATCAATGTTCGTTTCTTTCTCCTCGCCTCCTACCATATTCTCTTCTTTCTCTCTCTGAATTAAGCCTCTTAGTCTTTCTGCCTGGTCATTGTCCAATTTCACTTTCTCCTCACCCTGTCATTTCTCTCTTTGTATATGCTCTTCCATGAGCACTGCATACATCCTGCTCTTTGCTTGTAGCTTGGAATTCTGATTTTATGCTTTTAGACAATCCTTTGACCTTTGGCTTCTTTTGCTTTTTTCTTCTCTTTTGTTTTTTGTTTTCTTTTTCTTACTTTCTTTTTCTTTTTCCCTTTTGGTTTGCTCATTTGTTGGATTTGTCTGTGCGCTTGTGTGCCTTTGTTCCCTGTGTGTTTGTCTGTCTGTTTTCTTTTCCAGGGCCACCTCAAGAAAGAAGCCAAAGTACACATGGTGCAGAGTCCCAAATACCACTACGAGTAGGGAAATAAAATAACAAACAAAACGAGAGACCAAGAGACAACATTAATAGAACATTTCCTGAACAGACAGGCCCTAGACAGTTAATGAGCCTTCTGTAATAGAACAGTACTCGCAGGTGCAGGGTGCATAACAAGCTTTTAAACCTAACAAGAGACATAAAGCTAACCAAAATGATGAAACGGAAGAACTCTCCTCCAAAGAAATTTCAGGAAGACATGACAGCTAAACAACTGCTCAAAACAGATACAAGCAAAATAACTGAACAAGAATTTAGAACAATAGTCATAAAACTAATCACTGGGCTTAAAAAAGGCAATGAAGACATTAGAGAAGCCATTGCTACAAAGACTATGGAGCTTAAAAATAGTTATGATGAATTAAAAAATGCTACAAATGAAGTGCATAAATTGGAGGTGTCCAATGCACAGATTGAAGAGGCAGAGAGAAAAATAGGTGAATTAGAAGACACCATTATAGAAAAAGAGGAAGCTGAGAAAAAGAGAGAGAGAGAGACAGAGATAAACTGATCCAGGAGCATGACAAGAGAGTTCGAGAAATGAGTGATACAATCAAACAGAACAATATCCATATCATAGTAATTCTAGAAGAGGAAGAAAGATGGAAAGGCGCTGAAGGAGTCCTTGAACAAATTTTAGGCAAGAACTTCCCCAATTTGGGGAAGGAAACAGACATTGTTATCCAAGAGGCACAGAGAATTCCCCTCAGACGTAATTTGAATCGATCTGCTGCATGACATATCATAGTGAAACTCGCAAAATATAAGGACAAAGAGAGAATTCTGAAAGCAGGTAGGGATAAAAAGGGCCCTAACATACAAAGGGAGACCTATCAGAGCGGTGACAGACCTATCTACTGAAACTTGGCAGCCCAGAAAGGCATGGCAGGAAATCTTCAATGTGATGAACAGACAAAATATGCAGCCAAGAATCCTCTATCCAGCAAGCCTGTCATTCAGAAGGAGAGATAAAGTCTTCCCAAATAAACAAAAATTGAAAGAATTCATCACCACTAAACCAGCCCTACAAGAAATCCTGAGGGGGACTCTCGGAGGGAAATGTTGCAAGGAACACAAGGTACCATAGACACCACCACAAGCATGAATCCTACAGAGAACACCATGACTCTAAGCCCATATTGTTCAATAATAACACTGAATGTAAATGGACTAAATGCCCCAATCAAAAGACATAGGGTCGCAGAATGGATAAAAAACAATCCATCTATTTGCTTTCTTTAATAGACTCATTTTAGGCCTGAGGAAACCTTCAGATTGAAAGTAAGGGGATGGAGAAATATCTATCATGCTACTGGAAGTCAAAAGAAAGCTGGAGTAACTATACTTATCAGACAAGCTGCACTTTAAAGTAAAGGCAGTAAACAAGGGATGAAGAGCATTATATAATAACTACAGGGTCTATGCATCAGGAAGACCTAACAATTAGAAACATCTATGCATCGACTACGGGACACCAAAATTCATAAAACAATCACAAACAAAAACAGTTTTATGGATAAGAATGTGCTAATAGCAGGGGACTATAATACTCGACTTACAGCAATGGATAGATCAATTAGACAGAAAATCACTAAAGAAACAATGGACTTGAATGGCACGCTGGACCAGATGGATTTGATAGATATATTTAGAACTCTACATCCTGAGGCCATGTAATTCACTTTCTTCTCAAGTGAGCATGGCACATTCTCCAAGATAGATCACCTACTACGTCATAAAGCAGCCTTCAATAAATATAAAAGAAGTGAGATCATACCATACACATGTTCAGATCACAATGCTATGAAACCTGAAATCAATCACAGGAAAAAGTCTGGAAAACCTCCAAAAACACAGAGGTTAAAGAACACCCTACTAAAGAACAAATGGGCCAATCAGGCAATTAGAAAAGGAGTTAAAATATATATGGAAACAAATGAAAATGAAAATACAACAATCCAAACTCTATGGGATGCAGCAAAGGCAGTCCTAAGAGGAAAGTACATTGCACTCCCAGCATATTTCAAGAAACTAGAAAAAGTGCAAGTACAAAATCTAACAGAGCACCTAAAGGAACTAGAAGGAGACCAAGAAGAGCGCCCCAAACCCAGCAGAAGAGAAATAATAAAAATCAGGGCAGAAATAAAAAAACCTAGAATCCAAAAAAGCAACGAACAGATCAATGAAACCCAGAGTTGGTTTTTTGAAAAAAGTCAACAAAATTGACAAACCTCTAGCCAGGCTTCTCAAAAAGAAAAGAGAGAACACTCAAATAGACAAAAACATGAATGAAAATGGACTTATTACAACCAACCCCACAGAAATACAAGCCATTAGGGGCGCCTGGGTGGCTTAGTCGGTTAAGCGTCCGACTTTCACTTAGGTCATGATCTAGCGGTTCGTGGGTTCGGGCCCCGCGTCGGGCTCTGTGCTGACTGCCAGCTCAGAGCCTGGAGCCTGTTTCAGTCTGTGACTCCCTCTGTCTCTGACCCTCCCCTGTTCACGCTCTCTCTCTCTCTCTCTCCTAGAAATAAATAAAACATTTAAAAAAAAAAAAAGAAAAGAAATACAAGCCATTATCAGGGAATACTATGAAAAAGTATATGCCAACAACCTGGACAACTTAGAAGAAATGGACAAATTCCTAAACACACACTCACTGCCAAAATTCACACGGGAAGAGATAGAAAATCTGAACAAACCCATAACTAGTCAAGAAATCGAATCAGTTATCAAAAATCCCCCAACAAGTAAGAGCCCTGGGCCAGATGGCTTCCCTGGGGAATTCTACCACACATTTAAATCAGAGTTAATACCCATTCTTCTCAAGCTATCCCAAAAACTAGATATGGAAGTAAAACTTCCGGAATCATTCTATGAAGCCAGCATCACTTTGATGCCCAAACCAGACAGAGACCCAGAAAAAAAAGAGAACTACAGGCCAATATCCTTGATGAAAACGGATGCAAAAATCCTCAACAAGATACTTGAAAATCAAATGCAACAGCCCAGAAAAAGAATTATCCACTATGATCAAGTGGATTCATTCCTGGGCTACAGGGTTGGTTCAATATTCGCAAATCAACCAATGTGATATATCACATTAACAAAAGAATAGAGAAAAATCATATGATCCTGTCGTTAAATGCAGAAAAAGCATTTGATAAAATACAGCATCTCTTCTAAATAAAGACCCTTGAGAAAGTGGGGATAGAAGAAACCTACCTAAACATCATAAAAGCCATCTATGAGAAGCCCTCAGCTAACATCATCCTCAATGGGGACAAACTGAGAGCTTTCCCCCTGAGTTCAGGAACACGACAGGGATGTCCACTCTCACCACTGTTGTTTAACATAGTGCGGGAAGTCCTAGCATCAGCCAGGACAACAAATGGAAATAAAAGGCATCAGAATTGGCAAAGAAGTCGTCAAACTTTCACTTTTTGCAGACGGCATGATACTCTACATAGAAAACCTGACAGACTTCACAAGAAGCTTACTAGAACTGATCCATGAATACAGCAAAGTTGCAGGGTACAAAATCAATGTACAGAAATCGATTGCATTTTTATACACCAACAATGAAGCAACAGAAAGAGAAATCGGGAAACTGATCCCATTCACAACTGCACAAAAAAAAACATAAAATACCTAGGAATAAACCTAACCAAAGATATAAGAACTATAGAAAAGTTATGAAGGAAATTGAAGAAGACACAAAGAAATGGAAAAACATTCCATGCTCATGGATTGGAAGAATAAATATAGTTAAAATGTCATTACTACCCAAAACAATCTACACACTGAATGCAATCCCAATCAAATGCACCAGCATTCTTCTCAAAGCTAGAACAAACTATCCTCAAATTTGTATGGAATCACAAAAGATCCAGAATACCCAAAGTAATATTGAAGAAGAAAAACAAAACAGGAGGGATCACCCTCTCAGACTTTAGCCTCTACTACAAAAGCTGTCATCATCAAGACAGTATGGTATCGGCACAAAAGTAGACACACAGACTAATGGAATAGAATAGAGAACTCAGAATTGGACCCACAAATGTATGACCAACTAATCTTTGACAAAGCAGGAAAGAGTATCCAATGGAAAAGAGACAGCCTCTTTACCAGATGGTGCTGGGAGAAACTAGATCACTTTCTCACACCATACACAAAAATAAACTCAAAATGGATAAAGGACCTCAATGGGAGACAGGAAACCATCAAAACCCTAGAGGAGAAAGCAGGAAACAACCTCCTTGACCTCAATCGCAGCAATTTCTTACTTGACACATCCCCAAAAACAAGAGAATCAAGAGCAAAAATGAACTAGTGGGACCTCATCAAGATAAAAAGCTTCTGCATGGCAAGGGAAACAATCCATAAAACCAATAGGCAACTGAAAGAACGGGAAAAGATTGTTGCAAATGACGTATCAGGGCTAGTATCCAAAATCTATAAGGAACTCACCAAGCTCCACACCCAAAAAACAAACAACCCAGTGAAGAAATGGGCAGACGACATGAACAGACACTTCTCCAAAGAGGACATCCAGATGGCCAACAGACACATGAAACGATGCTCAGCGTCCCTCCTCATCAGGGAAATACAAATCAAAACCACACTGAGATACCACCTCACGCCAGTCAGAGTGGCTAAAATGAGCAAGTCAGACAACTCTATATGCTCGCGAGGATGTGGAGAAACGGGCACCCTCCTACACTGTTGGTGGGAATGTAAACTGGTGCAGCCCCTTTGGAAAACAGTGTGGAGATTCCTCAAGAAACTAACAATTGAAGTCCCCTATGACCCAGCAATCGCACTGCTAGGAATTTACCCAAGGGATACAGGAGTGCTGATGCATAGGGGCACATGGACCCCAATGATCACTGTAGCATTCTCAATAATAGCCAAAACATGGAAAGAGCCTAAGTGTCCATCAGCTGACGAATGGATCAAGAAGTGGTTTATCTATACCATGGAATACTACATGGCAATGAGAAAGAATGAAATCTGGCCTGTGTAGCAACAAGGATGGACCTTGTGGGTGTTATGCTGAGCGAAATAAGTCAGGCAGAGAAAGACACATACCATATGCTTTCACTTACGGGAGGATTAGGAAAAACTTAACAGAGGACTATGGGGGAGGAGAAGGGGAAAAATAGTTGGGGAGAGGAAGGGAGGCAAACCATGAGAGACTCCTGAATACTGAGAACAAACTGAGGGCTGATGGGGGTGATGGCATGTAGGGGAAGGGGAGTGATGGGCATGGGGGAGGGCACTTGTTGGGATGAGCACTGGGTGTTGTGTGGAATCTAAGTTGACTATAAACTATGAAAGAAAAAACCTGCCAGGTCCTATCACAAAGTATAAATATATCAGAATTTGGTTATCAATTCTACTGTTGAGGGACCTTTGGGGTAATTCCAATATAGGCAAACTTAAATAAAGTGGTATAAACATTCTTGTAAAAAAAAAAAGAAGAAGAAGAAGAAGAAGAGATTGCCTCTAGGAGGCAGAAGAACCATAAAGGAACGTTCTGGGGTCTTGATAATGTTCTGTAATCTCTGTATGGGATTAGCACACAGTTTTAGCATACATGTTTATTAAAACTCAGCTGGTGCACACTTGAGATCTGTATGTTTCATTTTATGTAAAATTTACCTCAAAAAAGAAAACTAACTCCTAGCAGAAAAAGGCAGTAAGCTCTTTGATACCAGTCTTACAGTGTTGTTTTGGACCAGTACTGTTAGGCAGGGGTACAAAAGCTAAAACAAACAAACGGGATCACATCAGGCTAAAAAGCTTTTTGCACAGTGAAGGTAATGATCAAAAAAAGGAAAAGGAAAAGGCAACCTACTGAATGGGAAAAGATATTTGCAAATCATACATTTGATTAGGGACTAATATCCAAAATACATAAAGGACTCACACAATATAAAAAAAGATTTTTAATGGGCATAGGACTTAAATACACATTTTTCCAAAGGAGACAAGCAGATCGCCAATGGGCATGTGAAAAGAACATCACTAACCATCAAGGAAATGCAACCCAAAACCACAATGAGATTTCACCTCACAGTGGTCAGATCAGCTATTATCAAAAAGACAAAAAACAGCAAGTGTTGGTAAGGATGTAGGGAAAGGGCTCTCTTGTGTACTGTTGGTTGGAATGGCAACTATTGTAGCCACTGTGGAAAATAGTATGGAGGTTCATCAAAAATTAAAAATAGAACTACCATACAACCCAGCAATTCCACTTCTGGGTATTTATCTGAAAAGGAAAAAAAAAAAAAAAAGGATGAAAACACCAACTCAAGGAGATGCATATATCTTCATGTTGACTGCAGCATTGTCTACAATACCCAAGATATGGAAGCAACCCAATTGTCCTTCAACAGTTGAATGGATATAGAGAATGTGAAAAATAGAGGTAGAGACAGAGACAAAGATAGAAATTATACGAATATTATAGGAACACATACATAAGAATATTACTTGGGGAACCCGAGTGGCTCAGTCAGCTAAGCGTCGGACTCTTGATTTCCGCTCAGGTCGTGATTTCAAGATTCGTGACATAGAGGCCTGCACTGAGTTCTACACCATCAGCGCAGAGCCCACTTGGTATTCACTCTCTCCCTCTATCTCTGCCCCTCCTCCACTTGTAAGCACGAGCACAAGCGCTCATGCTTTCTCTCAAAATAAATTTTTTTTTAAAAAAGAGTATTACTTAGTCATGCAAAAAGAGTGAAATCTTGCCATTTGTGACACGGATGGACCTAGAAGGTACTATTCTATGTGATATAAGTCAAAGAAAGCCAAATGCCATATGAGTTCACTGATACGTAGAATTTAAAAAAACAATACAGATTCATAGATACAAGAAATAAAGTATTGGTTACAAGAAGGGGAAGGGGCTTGGGGAGGCAGGCAAAATAGGTGACAAGAATTAATAAGTACAAACTTCCGGTTGTCAAAGAAAGAAGTCAGAGGGATGCACCAGACAGCACCAGGAACACAGTCAGTAATATTGTAATAATTCTGTATGGGACAGATTCTGGTAACTAATCATGGGGATCAGTTCCTAATGTACAAAAATTTCAAATTACTATGATGTATACTTGAAACTAATGGGGTATTATATGTCAATTATTCTTCAATCTAAAAAAAAATCTAGCGGAGGTAATTGCCTTTTAATCAGACAAATTACCTAAAGTAAATTTTCACTGTGACTCATTCCTATAGAACCTCTAGGCTGTGCGCCCTTAGTAGCTATATATGTAATTATGCCCCTACTTAAACCTCTGGACTAACTAGTCAGTTTCATAGCAAGGTCCTTTAAATTTTGATTTAACTTGAGATTTAATTCTTACATGTGGTAAGAATTCCATTCCTCTCTCCTCAAATTAATTAAAGAATGAATAGTTTTTTAAAAATACAAGTATTGAACTCTGGTTAATGATAGACATGTTAAAATATTAAGGGGAGGATAATACAGCCCGCGACTTACTCTTAAATGCCATTAAGAAAGTAAAAATGGAGGGGCGCCTGGGTGGCTCAGTCGGCTGAGTCTCCCACTTGGCTGAGGTCATGATTTCACGGTTCATGAGTCTGAGCCCCAGTCGGGCTCTGTGGTGACAGCTCAGAGCCTGGAGCCTGCTTCAGATTCTGTATCTAATCTCTGTCTCTGCCCCCCACCCCTCAAAAATAAATAAATGTTAAAAAAATTAAAAAATAAGTAACTTTTTAAAAGTAAAAATGGATGGAGGGTTAGACAGAAGAATGTATACACAGACAGATTTGTGATAAAGCAAAGTACTAATGACAGAATTTAGGTGGTAGGTATACAGATTCTCACTTTAAAGTTCTATTTCTCTGCATGTTTGAATTTTTCATAAAATACTGTGTTGAAAGCAAAAATGGAGCAAATGCTTATTAAATCATTGTACTGTGTGCCAAAATCGACTGAGTTACGTAGGGTGTTCAATCCAGGAATAAGGGGGTCACAGGCAGCGGTGCTTTATACTCTATTCTTGGGCTTGCTTTGTATCATCTCTTCTTCTCCCTTGGGGTCAACTCTCTGATTTTCTGCTCCTGTCAAGATGCCCAACCACAGTAACCATTCCACCCCCTTCCAGGATATACATTATTCCCAGCTTGCCAACAACAGCCAACAACCAACTTATCAGAAATGTTTAAAAATACAGACTTCTGAGTAAAGGCATCTGCTTGTCCTAAGAATGAAATGAGATCATATATATAAAATGTTTAGCAATGGCTGACACATAGTAAATACTCAAGAACTACTACTTTAGTATATTTTTGAAAAATACTTATATTTTTAAAGAAAGTTCCAAGCCTTCAGTAGGCTTCCTGAGTATCACCCATGTTCATTCTTCATCTTAATTAAAACTTAAATTTCTCCTGAATGTGTTAAAAAAGCTGGTTCTCATTCACTCTGGTTTTTGCATTTGTAACAGTATTTAGTCTTTTTAACTATTCTAAAAGAGAGGAAAATATGCATTCTAAATAATATTTTTAAGTAATATCCATTGAAGATCACTGGATCTGTCCAGTACCATTTAGATCAGTGCCTCCAAATATTTTACCCCTACTTCATGGCATTTCTAGAAAATGATGTAGTTGTAGAGGGTTGGAATAGTTTAACCAGGGAGGCTGACCAGGGACTTGGACTATGCCCGGAACCTGACCAACTCCCCCAAATAGGAATACGGCACTCAGCTCAGAATCTGTTCATGGAGTTTGTGAAGCTATAATCTGTATCTGTGCTAGACCTTACTTTAGATAGTTTAGTCTACATCATTTAGTTCAGAAATCATCTAGCTCATAAACTGCCTACATATATACTCCATCCAGGTTCACAGATTAGAGGTGGTTTTGTCCTACATTAGAGACTGCTAAGAATAGCCAGGCTAATGATAATATCCTCACTGAAACCAAAGTAAGCAAATGCTCATCTCAGACACTGCTGCCATAATGATGTGTTTAATTTAATGATGTTTAATTTTTTTCTTTCGTTTTTGGAAAGAATCCAAAGAATGTCACTTGGCTGCACACCCCATATGACCTTTTAAAATCAAAGATAACACATGTTCTCTAGTAGTAAATTATTCTGCATTAGAGCAAACTTTAGAATAAATCCCATTTTGTCCATATCCCCCGCCTTCCAAATTATGTAACTCAATATGCCTTTCAAGATAAACTGTCCATAATCTTTCATAACTATAAAGTCATATTCTTTATTTTCACAAAGTTTTCTCTTTAGTGCCATTAACTTTTAAAATGAGTAACATGGGGTGCCTGGGTGGCTTAGTTGACTAAGCGTCCGACTTTCGCTTAGGTCATGATCTCGCGGTTTGTGGGTTCAAGCCCCGCGTCAGGCTCTGTGCTGACTGCCAGCTCAGAGCCTGGAGCCTGTTTCAGAGTCTGTGACTCCCTCTTTCTCTGACCCTCCCTGCTCACGCTGTCTCTCTCTCTCTCTCTCTCTCTCTAGAAATAAATAAAACATTAAAAAAAATTAAAATAAAATAAAATGAGTAACAATGTCAGGTTACATAACTGCCGTATATACATGCATAATTTTTATTTAAAACTGTTTCCAAGAAAGTTTCAACAAACTTGGATTTACCATACATATACATACTGTATCAAATGTTTGGACATCACTGTTTCAATAGAAAGCCAAATGCTAATAATATATATTAACCAAGACTCTGAAATGACTTGCTATTTTTTAAAAATAACATTAGTAACAGACCTGAGGAGTGGTTGGTTCACTTCCATTAACACTGTCGGGAGATCTTGTGGCTTGGATAGATGCATTCTAAGAAAAACAAAGAAATATCATTAAAAAAGGAACAGAAACTTAAAACTTAAGAACAAAGGCCAAGCACCAAGACCTATTAGATACATTTATCAAACAAGATTAGTTCATTAGAATGTTATCATGCAAGGCAAAACTAGTATGGTGAGTATTTAGAAAATTTATTTTGCTATATGTAACTAAATAGCAAAGATTAGTATGTAGAAACATTTATTTTAAGCTAATCACATTCTTCTCCCCATTATAATTTCCCTAGTTTTTTCCCCATGACAAAATTAACAAATAGCAAAATTCATTCAAATAGACAACTATCCAGAAAAAGGGGCAAGGTTAAGTGTTCCCTATGACAAAATAATACTCAAAGGTATTTGGGCTAAGACTTGAAAAACATCTTTGTAACAAGAAATGGAATTCCTCGTTCCTCTGAGACCAGTAGTCTAAATGAAATTGTTATGGCAATTTTCAGAAAACTTCTAATTAAAAATATCTTCTTCCACATACGAAAGCTTTTTGTTTTGTTCCGTGCTATGACGAATGTTCTCAATTAAGTGACATTCTACTGATTACATCAGACTGGCATAGGTTCCATGATAATGAAGGAGATTCTTTGAGACTCAACATTCTATACTGCATTCATGATACAGTAACCAAAATGAGAGTCTTAAAAGTAGCTCATGATAGACTCTTGAATGCTGACAAAAACTGAGGACTGGTGGATGTGGGGGGGAGGAGGGGTGGGTATGGAGGAGGACACTTGTGGGGATGAGCACTGGGTGTTATGTGGAAACTAATTTGACAATAAAATATTTGTAAAAAATAAAATAAAATAAAATAAAAAAATAAAAAGAAATAAAGACTGAATATTTTAAAAAAAAAACAATAAACTTATACCTGTCAACTAAAAAAAAAAAAAAAAGCTCATGATAAAATAACTTCTAAGTTTTAAACAAAGCATTAGTGTAAAGCCTAGCTACTATGTTTCAGGAACCTTGTAGATTTTTAAATAAGACATTTCCTGTACAGCTGACCAAGATAAGGTCAAATAACTGAATATTCTTTTTTTTTAACGTTTACTTATTTTTGACGGGGGGGAGGGTGCAGAGAGAGAGGGAGAGAGAATCCCCTACCCACCCCCTGGATACAGGGCTCGATCCCTCGAACCATGAGATCATGACCTGAGCTGAGATCAGGCATCAGACGTCCAACCAACTGAGCCACCCAGGGACCCCTGAATGTTCTGAAATGCAAGTGGAGACAGCACTCAGCTTTGCAAGTGTCCTCAAATTTCTCAACTCTGATCGGGTATTTGACACTACAAAATTTTTAATTTTGAGGTGTGATAAATGTATTGTGTTATATAGTTTTAGTCATTATCTTTCAGAAATATATACCAAAACATTTAGATGGAATAAGGTTTCTGAAATTCGCTTCAAATAATCCAGCAGAGATGGGGGCGGGGGAGGGAGGTGTGCATGCGTGGGGACAAGTGTGTGGGTATGATAATAAAACAAGACAGCTGATGATACTGGGTAATGGGTATGTGGGGTGGGACCCTCATACAGCTATTGCTACTACTTCCACTTTTGTAATATGTTTGGATTTTCACTAAGAACTACTAAAATACGTTCTCCCTCTCATATAAAAAGAGTTACTAGTCCAAGACACTTCCCTTAGAGTTATATTAGGGAGAAAAGTTGGGGAAACATAACTTTTATCTTCCTGTTCTCTGCCATTTCAAAGAATTACAAGCTGTATATATGGCTATATTTGTGTAACATAACAATGCTTTCT
Source organism: Proteles cristata cristata (assembly GCA_017311185.1). Classification (NCBI taxonomy): domain Eukaryota; kingdom Metazoa; phylum Chordata; class Mammalia; order Carnivora; family Hyaenidae; genus Proteles; species Proteles cristata. Next base: position 93,929 of record JAESUZ010000675.1, on the reverse strand, counting down.
GGCCCTAAAAATATACTACACTATACACTATAAAACATATTTTACAGAGCTCAAGAAGTCTCTCAGTCCATATATGGAAAATTAATAGACAGTTAAATTATGGAGAAAGGAAATGAAATGATTCCATAAAACATTTAAGTCGGGATGAAGAGTGGCAAGAGAGTCTATATTCTATTTTAAGTAAATTACCTGACATGTGATTGTGGTCCATACAAAAAGCTATTCCATAACTGTCTGACCTACAACTTTCAAAAACTTTCCCTCCCTGCAAACATATTTCAATATATGTATTACATCATATATCTAAATAAACACAGCTAGGGAAAGCATTGTCGCGTTACTCTGTACATTTAAATTAGGAATCTATAGAAACAAAGTTAAAGATTTGTCACTACCTGTAATATCTTTTTTGCCCAGCAAACTCTCGTATACTTTTCAACTTTCATATGTAGCTTCTTTTATGAAGTTTCATATGGCTTGCCTGAGGGCTAACACATTCCCTATGCCTGTCTTTTCTTCTATGAAGGCTTAACTCCTGTGTATTTTAAGTGTATGTCTCTATACTAAACTATTCTCTCTCGGAGGGCAGGAACTTTGCATGTTCATCTTGGTGCCCAGTACTTAACTTTCCCCTGACTAGTGGTAAAGGTTTGGCATACGCTTGTCAAATCCTCATGCACTTCCTTCCTTCCACAGAAAAAGACTTCTGAAGTCCTTCTCCCAGAAAGGAGCCTGAAGAACTAGCTCAACACATGTCAATACTCAACTGTCAACAATACTTTCTCCTGGAGACAGTTCTTAGGTAATAGAACAATTCTTCTAGTCTAAAGTGCATTTAGCACACACAGGTTCCCAGCCAGATTTGTCTTCATCATGTTTTGTTCTCTCTTTCAACAACTATTTATTGACTGCTGAGCACTAAGGATACAATAATTTTTAGAATTTGGCATCATTTTTCAAAAAACTAAATTAAGGAAAAACAAACAGCTGGTAAACTCATAAGTAGACCCTCACTAAATTTGTGTTCCATTTGTATTTTGTTATAGGTTATGCTATGATTTCCCTTTGTTACATGGAGAGAAGTTTTTATCTGGACAAAATTTAAATAAGAAAAGAAGACTTTTAGTCTGCATCAAGTAGTTTTACATAGTTATAATTTTATCTTATAAATATATAAAATATACATATTTCAAAATAATCAGCATTTTTCACAATAGAACAGGTACTTAAATTACTTTTATGTTTATGGAAGTGGGCCTAAGAGGAGCTTTTCTCTTTTTTAAGTCTCTGTTACTACTACATAAAATATAAAGTAATATCATTTTATGCTTTTAAAGTAAGTTAGTGGAGTGTCTGTTAAGTGTCTGACTCTTGATCTCAGTTAAGGTCTTGATTTCAGGGTCATGAGTCTGAGCCTTGCCTCGCGTTGGGCTCCACACTAGATGTGGAGCCTCCCTGACAAAAAAAATTTTTTTCGTAAGATAAATTGGTAGGTTAACTACACTCCTGTCTCCCTCTCAGCCAGTCTTGAAGACAGTGGCGTATTAGTCGCAGCCAGAACAAGGAGAGACCCTTTGCCCTGAGATCCAGCCAGGGCATCACTAGAACTCTCAGCTGCTTTCTTTCCTAAAACCAGGTTCAGATGTGATTCAGGACTGCTACTGACCATATGCATGCCAAGTCCTTGGCTTCATGGATTTAGTACAGAAACATTCTAATTTCACCACCAGCTACTTAATAAATGAAACCAATTCTCATCATTTTAAAAAAAACCTCAATCCCTTAGGGCACCCGGGTGGCTCAGTTGGTTAAGCATCCGACTCTTGATTTCAGCTCAGGTCATGCATGATCTCACGGTTTGTCAGTTCGAGCCGCACATCAGGCTCTGTGCTGACAATCTGGAGTCTGCTGGGAATTCTGTCTCCCTCTCTCTCTGCCCCTCCCCTGCTTGCTGGATCTCTCTCAAAAACAAATAAACATTTAAAAAAAAGGGGAGGGGGAACCTCAATTCCAGTTCCCTTAGTGTCCAATGCAACACAAAAAGCTTTCCTTACTGGGCAAACATCTTTAAGTTTTAATTTCCTAAATTAAGAACTTAAGATACATATGAAAACAGTTCACTTTCTCAAAGTGAAATTATATACAAGATTCAAAATTATACGAATTCAGGCAATTGAAACATAATGAGATAATTACTTCCTTTCAGATGTTAAATATAAAGAAAACCTATACTCTCCCAAAATAAGATGCAATTATTTGTTACAATAGAATCCACCTATCTATTCAATGTTGTTCAATTATGATTTAGGTACAATGCATTTTTTTTTCTTAGTGAGTCACATCTCAAAATATTCTTGGCCTCCTACCAAGAGTAGAACAGAGATTTCGACCAATACATACCATTTTTAATTAATGGGCAAACATTCCCCAGAGAGAAAACTTAAGAGTTTAGACCAAGTTGAAAGTAGTCTTCACTACATTAATGAAAATGGTGTTATTTTGTTGCTGTTAAAAAGCTACCAGAAAACACACCAGCCATCAGAATTCAGCGATTTACTCTGATTTTTTAGAGCAGGGTTAGCAACAGGGCACTGAAGATGCTTTGAGGGACAGTCAGTGACAAGCAGCATGAAATTTGCTTCTAGAATATCCAAATTCCTTTGCTTCCCCACAAGGGGAATGCAGAAAGCGGTGGAAGGACTCACCACACTGTCAGTCTGTGTTTTAGGCTGTTTGGAGGAATCCAAAGCAAAGATAGTATACTCAGAGAGAAAAGCAGGCTCTGCTATCATCCCGGCTAGTAGCTGTCTCATTCAGTGTAATAAGCAGAGGTACAAAAATAAAACAAATAATAAAAATAAATCATGAGGGCATGTTGCAAAGTGTTCTCACCACGCAGCATGCACAACACTATGATGGCCTACACCACCACCGCCACCATCTCTCCACCCACAGAGATAGCAAGTTGCTGGACAGATCAGGAACAGAGAGGAGTTGAGCTCTTTAGAATCTCAAAGCCCAACTTTCACCAACTTGCTTACTGGCATACAAATGATATATGCAACAGCCACCACGGCACACAGCAAGTCTGCCAATTTGGTATAAGAGTCCATACCAATAAGAACCACATATGGTAAAGAACACAAAGCCTTAATATAACAAATATTGACCATGTTTATACATTCAAAAAGACAGCACTGAAATCTTGGGGGAGGACAAAACACATAACATTTTAAATAAACATTTATTTTGTACTTAGAAACAAAAATATGTACAGAAAGTTTTGAAACTGAAATTAATATAAGTTTTAAGGACAAATTCTATTATACTATTTCTTTTACACTTGATCTTAGCCAAAAGGCCAAAAGCAATTATTGTACTAATTCTTTTAATGTGTATACTCTTCTGTCCTCAGTCTTCTTTCAGAAGCTGTATATTATACACCGAAATATTAATAACCATGAATTAGATCAGAAAAAATTACAATTAAAATGAACTTTGAAATGTAAAACTGGTGAAATCTGAATAATCTCTGTGGATGTCACATAGTTTACCAATGTCAATTCCCTCATTTTGATAGTGTACCATAGTTATACAAGATGTTATCTCTGAGAGAAAATGGGCTTTAAAAAAAAAGGGTACACAGGGCCTCCCTAAAAAAAATCTTTATAACCTCCTGTGAATCTATGTTTATCTCAAAATAAAAACTAAAAAAAAAAAAACAAAAAAACAAATCTTTTGCAACATCAACTGGGCAGTTAATGTATATTACTGTTACATATTATACATAATAAAGGAATTAACAGAAAATAAATGTCTACACAAGCTTAAGAACTTAGACTTTTCATCTCAGTATTGTAGAGTTATGGATACTCTACTCAGGGCCTAAAAGTTGAGTATTAGTGGTATTCTAAAATATACTAGATGCCTGTTTGGCTATGGGCACTCATCTTATTGAAGTTTCTACTCTTGCTGAAAATCTGAATTCTCCTGGGAACTCAGAAAGGTCATCCTTGAAATGGATTTTAGGTTAAAGGCTATACAAATTCACTCTTCTTAGCCTCCCCAAATTAATGTTTGAACTGAAGTCACTCTGGCCAACACAACAGAGTAATTTAAAATTTCACAGTTAAGCAATCCCTATCAAAATAACATCAGTATTCTTCATAGAACTAGAACAAACTATCCTAAAATTTGTATGGAGCCACAAAAGACCCCGAATAGCCAAAGCAATCTTGAAAAAGAAAACCAAAGCTGGAGGCATCACAATCCCAGATTTCAAGATGTATTACAAAGCTGAATTCATCAAGACAGTATGGTACTGGGACAAAAACAGCCATTCAGATCAGTGGAACAGAAAAGAGAACCCAGAGATGGACCCACAAACATTTGGCCAACTTATTGGGACAAAGTAGGAAAGAGTATCCAATGGAATAAAAACAGTCTCTTCAGCAAGTGGTGCTGAGAAAACTGGAGAGCGACATGCAGAAAAATGAACCTAGACCACTTTCTTATAGCATACACAAAAATAAACTCAAAATGGATGAAAGACCTAAATGTAAGATGACAGGAAGCCATCAAAATCCTAGAGGAGAAAGTAGGCAAAAACCTCTTTGACCTCGGCCGCAGTAACTTCTTACTCAACATGTTTCCAGAGGCAAGGGAAACAAAAGCAAAAATGAACTATTGGGACCTCATCAAAATAAAAAGCTTCTGCACAGCGAAGGATACCATCAGCAAAACTAAAAGGCAACCGCTGGAATGGGAGAAGATATTTGCAAATGATATATCAGATAAAGGGTTAGTGTCCAAAATCTATAAAGAACTTACCAAACTCTACACCCAAAAATCAAATAATCTATTGAAAAAATGGGCAAAAGACACGAACAGACACTTTTCCAAAGACACCCAGATGGCAAACAGACACATGAAAAAAATGCTCAACATCAATCATCATTAGGGAAATACAAATTAAAACCACAATGAGTTACCACCTCGCTCCAATCAGAATGGCTAAAATAAACAACTCAGGCATCAACAGATGTTGCGAGGATGCAGAGAAAGAGGAACTCTTTAGCACTGCTGATGGAAATGCAAACTGGTGCAGCCACTCTGAAAAACAGTATGGAGGTTCCTCAAAAAATGAAAAATAGAACTACCCTACGACCCAGCCTGACTAGGTATTTATCCAAAGGATACTGGTGTGCTGTTTTGAAGGAGCACATGCACCCCGAAGTTTACAGCAGCGCTATCAGGAAGAGCCAAAGTACGGAAAGAGCCCAAGTGTTCATCAACAGATGAATGGATAAAGAAGATGTGGTATGTATATACAATAGAGTACACAGCAATCAAAAAGAATGAAATCTTGCCATTTGCAACTACGTGGATGGAACTAGAGGGTATTATGCTAAGCAAAATTAGTCAGAGAAAGACAAGTATCATATGACTTCACTCATATGAGGAATTTAAGATACAAAACAGATGAACGTAAGGGAAGGGGAGTAGAAATAATATAAAAAAAGGAGGGGGGGACAAAATATAAGAGACTCAAATATAGAGAACAAACAGAGGGTTGCTGGAGGTGTTGTGGGAGGGGGGTAGGCTAAATGGGTGAGGGATATTAAGGAATCTACTACTGAAATCACTGTTGCTATCTAACTTGGATGTATATTTAAAAATAAATAAATACTAATACTAACAAATAAACAAAATTTCACAGTTAAGAGTGTATTTGAAATTCTAGAAGAAAAACATAAAAGCTGATGCTCAGTACAGAAAAACATGTTGACCAAACATTTCAAAGGAAGGTACTACCAAGCAACGATTTATACTCATGCCTCTAGCCCAAGTAAAAGCCGAGTGTGGTTGCACATCTGACTTAATTACAGCTCAGGTCATGATCCCAGAGTGGTGGGATCAAGCCTACATCAGGCTCTATGCGGAGCATGGAGCCTGCTTGAGATTCTCTCTCCCTCTCTCTCTCTTTCTCTGTTTCTCTCCCCCCGGTGCCCCTCTCTCCTGCATACTCTCTAAAATAAATCTTTCAAAAAAGTTATTTTCCACTGACACTACCTCAAAACCTAAAGAGTTTTTCTCCCCACTTGCTATTCTTGTCACTTACTTCTTATCCCTACGAAAATTTTCTACATGTCAGTTCTCAAATATTCTCAATCAAATTCTGTCTCATTTCCATGTCTCTCAAACTCTGTTCAAATTCTAATCCAAATCTGTTAAGAACTTAATTTACTTCTTGTGTGGTCCTTAGGTTAAGCCATCCATTGAACTAACACTGACTGAAGTCCTATGTGTCTAAACATTCATGAAGGTACAAGAAACTCCCATCAGTTATCTGTTGAAGGCTTCTGATCTACCCTCCGTGTCTTTACTCTCATATATATTTTTCTTTATCTCTGTGTTTTTGATGGAATTACTTAGTACTCTTTTTGAATGCCCTAATTTTCCCATGAATTGGGACTTGTCTTTCATTCTGACTTATGCTTTCCTATCAATTTTTTTTCACTTCAAGGACTACTAACTGCTTCTTTTTCAGATCTACCTAATCTACTTTTGTTTAGGTCTGTTTTTTTTCCCTGCAATTTTATTTTCTTTTTTCAGAAAATTATTACTTCATGTATCTTATTAAGGTACTTAATGTATTTTTTAGACTATTCTATTATTTTCATTTCATCTATAATAAATTTATATTCCAATCCTATTTGTATTGCCAGCCTTGATAGCATTTGTTTCAGAATTTTCCTTTACAGGTTCATTTTGAGGAAGGTATCTTTCTCCTTCCATCTGTACTCATCTTTCCTTATCCAATCAATCTAATTCCCAGGGACTCAGTTTTGAGTTCCCTGCCCTCTGGCAATACAGGGGTTATCACAAACTCAGTCACAATAAGCCAGTGTGAGGTTTGCTTCAGTTCTTGGTCATGAGGTCTCCCTAGAGATGGCAGCTTCTCATAATGGGCCACAGAGAGCTCTAGGCAGCAGTTAGCAAGAGTGTTTCTCAATTTCTTTCCGCTAGTGCTGAGAGCTCCGCTTTAGCTCCTGGCACTAAATCTAACTTCAGCAGTTAGATTTAACCCTCCCGGTCCTTCTGAACCAGAGTTCAAGGAGTAAATCAAGTCCTAATGCCTCCCCTAAGGCATCCACTAGCATCTGCTTTATGTAACAATTTAGCGTTATCTACTAGGAATGACTATATCTCCTATTAGAGGAAGGTCTCTAAAAAGTTTAGTAACTTACTGTGTGCAGGTCGCTGTGCTTTGAAGACAAAAGTCCTGTTTCTATCTCCCTAGACACTGTTACATACAGATGTCAGTTGCAATACTATTAGGGTACATTAAACTCTTTCTGTTTTTATTTCCAACAATGTGTATTTTAAGAAGTACTTATGATAATATATTCTACTAAAGACAGAAGAATAAAATTGTTTACAGCATGTGGATAGCAGCAGCAGATGAGAAAATACTCAGTATAGACTATTTTGTCTATGTTCTAAAAGGTGGCCAGATTAAAGGAAGGATCTAGAACTACCTCTGTTTGCAGATGACATGATCATGTACATAGAAAATACTAAGTAATCCAGCAAATAACTATTAGAATCTAATAATCGAGTTCAGAAAAGTTGCAGGATACAAAATCAATTGACAAAAATCAATTTAATTTCTACAGGGTAGCAATGAGAAAACAAAAAATGAAATTAGAAAAACAGTTACATTTACAGTAGCATCCAAAAGAATAAAATACTTGTGAATAAATTTAACAAAAATAGTATAAACCTTATATTCTGAAAAGTATAAATATTTTTGAAAAAAAATTAAGACCTAAATAAATGGAGGAGATGGGAAAAAGGAAGGAGAGAGAGTACAGGAAGCTTCCCAGCTAACTAAAACTGATAAAGTAAACAAACAGAAAAGTACAAACCTCTCTCCTTACAAATAGAATTGGGAGAAATGTAAATAAAGTAACTATCAAAGTGAGGGCAGCAGGATATTAATAATGCAATCTGACATAAATAGAGTTGATATAAGGAATTAAAGACTGGCTTAATAGCAGGAAGCCTACTAATATAACTCATCTCCTATCATTAGATCAAAAGAACAAAATATGAGAACTGATTAGATACCAAGGCAATTTGACAGGGATATTGTTTCATTAACTGACAGAGGAGAGAGGCAGGTAGCTCCTAATCTAACGTCTAACAAAGGAAAAGGATATCACCTTTGAAAGTCAGCCGATCAGGACAAAATCAATTCCAAACTTTAGAAACATTTTTCATTCATTACTTTCAAGATACTTCTCAGTAATTCCTAAAGAACAATGCCTATAGCCCCTGAAACAGAATTAATCTCTAAAGTATGCTTAAGAAATCTCAAAAGCTGTGGGGCACCTGGCTGGCCCAGTAGGTAAGTGACTGACCTCTGTCTCAGGTCATGATGTCGCAGTTTGTGAGTTTGAGTCCCATGGCGGGCTCTGTGCTGACAGCTCAGAGCCTAGAGCCTGCTTCAGGTCCTGGGTCTCCCTCTCTGTCCACCCCTCCAACCCACCGTCTCAAAAATAAATAGACATTAAAAAATTTGTTTAAACTGAATTATCAAAAGCTAAGGGTGTCAAGAATCCCTGTTAGGGATATCTCACGGAACAATGCAAACTGACTTGGAATGACATAGACAACTAGAGAGTACTTCTGAAAGATATCTCAAATTAAGAAGAATAAAAGAGAGGGGCACTGGCTGGCTCAGTTGGTGGGGCGTGCAACTCCTGATCTTGAGGTTGTAGATTCAACCCCTTGTGTTGGGTACAGAGATTGCTTGAAAATGAAATCTTAGTGGAGGAAAAAGGAAGAAAAATAAAAAAGAAAAGCAGAAAGTGACACACAAAAAAAGAAAACACGACATCTTTCTTGAAGCATTCCAATCTAAAGCAGCCTAATGCTTCATTGTTTCCTCTCTTGCAATGTCACAAAAAACAAAAAATTTAGTGTCTGTGCTATGCCACTCAAGAACTGAAAGGCACAGCAAAAGCCTTTTTGTTTCTGTACGATACTAATTAGTATATAATTCACAAATTATGAGTATTTTCATACTTCTGAATTCATCTGCTCCTCACAAGAACCCTATGATGGGGATATGCGCTTCACCACAATTTTAAGTCTCTAAGAAGTTGAAGGCAGTTTTGCCCAACATCACACAGCAGGTAAGGGATGTGATCCTGTGACCCCCTCCACTACTGCAGGCTGTCACTCTGCGTGTAGGAAAGCCAAGCAGCACAAGAGTATATGATATATATGAACAGGTGTCTATTAAACAGGACAGAAACCATCAATTAGCTAAAACTGTTTATTGTTAAGCATCTTTTTTTGGGGAAAAATAAACTGATTTCTGGAATTGAATTTAAAATACAGAAACATTGAATAGACAAGCCCCGAGGATAAGCATGGACATGCCTACTTTGGCGCCTAATCTATGGGGAAGTGTGCCTGAAAAACAGCAACCTAATGAGCAGGGTAAGTGAAGACATGAATCCTTCCTTTAGAAGTTCAACAAGTAAAGAGACATATAACGTCCCTAGGACCTTAGTCTACCTAATACTCTGTCTGTTTCCCTCCCTTCATGTAGGGACCTAAGCAGAATAAGCAGGACAGGTCTTCCCATCTTCCATGGCTACCCACAGTAACAACTTAATAAGCACCTACTATGTGCAAAGCATCATGAGAGGAGATTTACATGCTGTATTATTGGTAGTGCCCACAACTCCATGAGGCAAGTATTATTATCACCATTTTACGAAGAGGGAACCCGAGTCACTGAAAAGTTAACTTCCAAAGGTCCTTCAGTCCCAGAATGTAAATCCAGGCTAATCCAGAAGACTTCAAAAACCACCCTTTTCTCACTAGTCTATGCCAAATTGTATAAGCAGATTTTCATGCTCTTAGAAAAGTCATCTGATTCAGCCATAAAAAAAAGGAATGACGTAATGAAACATGCTACAGCACAGATGAACCTAGAAAACATGCTAACTGAAGGGAGCCAGGCACAAAGAGTCACAAATTGCAGGGTTCCATTTATACAACGTATTCAGAAGAGCAGATCCACAGGGGCCGCAAGCAGATAAGTGGTCACCAGGGACTGGGGGAGCGGGAGCACGGGGACTAAGTGCTTAATGAGTATGGGTTTCTTTTTGGGATAATGAAAATGTCATGGAACTAGAAAGATATGATGAATGCACAACATTACAGATGTATCAAATGCCACTTTAAAATGGTGAACTTTCTGTTACAGGAATTTAATCTCAATTAAAGAAAATCATCAAAGTGGAACAGAGGGCAGGTGGCTATGGTAGCTTTATGTGCCCTAGTAAGCCTTTGACATGAATTACACCCTCTGCTGTTCTAAAGCACCCTGCTCTAGGGAGGCAAAAAAGATTCATCTCAAGCAACGCAAAGGGAATGAAGCTGCACGCTGAGGTTAAAACGAGACCACGCCCAGGATCACAAGGAGAAAGCATATGGTCAACTGAACAGATGTGCCATGTACGCAGGATGAGAGAGTGCCTGAAGTCTGCAGACCTCAGAGTTTGTGCAAATTCAGTCTGCCCTCCTTTGCCTTCAATGCCTATAATCATACACATGATTTCTTATACGCTCAGAAGGAAGCTTGCAACCAAAGACAGACTTATTTAGATTCACAGATAGTATTTACTAACACAGGAAAATAAACACATTAGGATTTTCAGCAATAGCTGAAAAAAGGTAAAACCTTTAACTGACCAAGAAATTAACTTAATGAAACCATCTACTTCCCAAGCATTCTGGATCACAGAGACTTTACTGGATCTAGTGGAAAGGTAAACAGATATTTACATTTTGAGTTAAGCTTCCACATTTTGCTAAAAAGAAACATTATAATATTTAAAACAAAAAGTCAGGATCCTAACCCATACGCAGTTATCTTCCACCTTAGAGGTTTAACAAAAGCAAAACCCCAGGGAGGGAGGAGGACTAAGAAGATGGGCCCCTTTAATCAATAACTTAATTATGAGATGAGGAAGGTCTAGTCTACCTTGTACTTTGTGGTCAAAAATATCTTTTAGAGTTGTCAGAAAATACTTTAAAAGCAAAGAGATGAAGGGGTAATTCTGTTGTTCTCTCAATCAGAAAAGACTTCTGAAGTTAAACCTATGAAGCACAGGATGTTTAGGATTGAAATTTGGGAATTCGGGAAGAAATAACAAAATAACCTTTAGCTTACTTAACCTACTGTAAAAGAAATGTTCAAATCATCCCTTTCAAAAAGGATTATTTTGAGGGAAAAAAGATTATTTTGTAAATAAATAGTCAATTTAAATGTTTTTTTAATGTTTATTTTTGACAGGGAGAGACACAGAGCATGAGCAGGGGAGGGGCAGAGAGAGAGGGAGACAGAATCGGAAGCAGGCCCCAGGCTCCGAGCTGTCAGCACAGAGCCCGACACGGGGCTCGAACTCAGGAGCTATGAGAAGACCTAAATCAAAGAATCCCATTCCTCGGATTCTATCCTACAGAAGAATAGCATTATAAATGTTTATGTACATGCTCAGTACAGTGCTGCTTGTAACACTGAAAAGATTATAACATTTGACCTATAATACTTTCTCCAACCTAATCTATAGAATCAATACAATCCCAATCAAAATCTCCATAGGTTTGTTTTGTTGCTATCATTGTGTGTGTTCTATTTTCTTGTTCGTTTTTGTGAGACTTGAAAATGTGATTCTAAAATTTATATGGAATTTATATGGAAAGGAATAAGAGTAACAAGACACTCAAGAACAAGGTGGGGTGTGTCCCCCAAAATTCACATGTTGAAGCCCCAGCCCTCAAACTGTGATGTTATTTGGAGGCAGAGCCTATGGGAGGTAATTAGCTAGATAAGGTCAAGAAGTTGGGCCTTCATGATGGGATTAGTGCCCTTATAAAAAAAGAGACAGGAGAGCTGTCTTTCCCCACCACTCCCACCCATCCCTCTCTTCCTAGGTGCATGTAGTAAGGAGGGCTCATACTAAGACATAGTGAGAACACAGCTATCTGTAAACCAGGAAGAGAGCCTTCACCGGACAGCCAATCTGCTGGCACCTTGAATTTGGACTGTCCAGCCTCTGGAACCATGAAAAAGAAATGTTTGTTGTTTAAGCCCTAGTCTAGGAAATGTTGTTAAAGAAGCCCAAACTGACTAAGACAGGTAAGACTTGCTCTACAGAGGGCAAAGTTTAATATAAAATATTAAGACAGTGTGGTATTGGATCACAGACGGACAAAGCAAACAAGGGAACAGAACAGAGAGCACAGAAACAAATCCACTCATTATAGAACTCAATTTCTGAAAAAAGGTAGCACAGTAGAGCCATGTGGAAAGAATGGGACAACTGGACAGCATTACAGTGGGGGGGAGGGGGGAGAAACACAGGCTTGATCCCTACCTCCCACCAAATTGAGAAAATCATTTCCAAATGGAATGTAGATCCAAATGTGAAAAGTAAAACAGGATATGGGAAGATTTGCAAAATGGGTGAAGGAAAGCAAGAGGTACAACCTTCTGGTTATGGAATGATTAAGTCACAGGAATAAAAAGTACAGCATAGAGAATATAATCAATGACATTGTAATATCATTGTATGGTGACAGATGGCAGCCACACTTTGGGTGAGCCCAGAACTTACAGACTTGTCAAATCACTATGTTGAACACCTGAAACTTATGTAACATTGTGTGTCAAACATATTTCAATAAAAACAATTACTTTTGAAAAGTAAAAACAGTAATACAATCTCAGGGTAAGAAAAGAATTCTTTAATAAGAAACAAAAACACTAGCCATAAAAATATTAATAAACCAGAGTACATTAAAACCAAGAATTTCAGCTCATCAAAGGACACCACTAAGAGAGTAAAAGGGAAGCCACATAACAGAAGATATCTGCAAGGCATATCCAATAAAAACTCCTATCCACACTATATAAAAAAGAACTACAAATCAACAAAAGGCAAACCAACAGAAAAATGAGCAAGCTACATCAACAAGCACTTCACAAAAGATATCGAATGGCCAATACACAGATGAAAAATGCTCAATCCTATTAGTCATCAATTAAAACTACAGTAAGAGAACACTATACGCCCACCAGAATGGCTGAAATTGAAAAGACTAGCAAGGATGTAGAGCAACAGTAACTTTCAGAAGCCCCTGGTGGAAAGGTAAAGTTCTACAACTATTCTGAAAACCAACAAGCATTATCTCCTAAAGTGTTAAAACTACACATACCCTTTGACCCCGGTGTTCTACTCCTTGGTACACAGCAAAAGACATGTAGGTATATGTATACCAAAAGAAAGGTACAACGATGCTCACAGCAGTATAACTTATAATAACCCAAAACTGTAAACAACCCAAATGCTTATTTTTATGACAGAAAGCATACGTAACTGGTACTATAAAGAAAAGGAAGGAAACAAATACCAAAAGGTCAGGATGACAGTAATCTTTCTGGGGAGAGAAAACAGCGCTAGCATGCTGGCAGTGTTCCTTTTCTTGACCTCAGTGGTGGTTACACGGGCTTTACTTCATAACAACTGATTGACCTGTGCATTTCTGTTGTACTCTCTTCTGTATCTGTGTCACAGTACACAGAAAGAAAAAAAGTTGAAAAAAATCTATTCTGAACTATGGTGCTAGCTGCCAGTCAGAAGTGAGTTAAGTTACTACACAGTTTCCAATCAACACCTTGAAAATATAGAACTTTTCCCTATACATTGCTATGTTGAACAAATTAATATCAAATTATTATAAATCTCAAATATTAAAGGCAGAATATACTATCCTCTCAAATTAAGATTCTCAAAGAAAAAACACTTTACAAAAGCATAATTACTATTTAGTAATTGCTAATAAAAATAATACCTAGCAATTAAATAATTGACCTGTCAAAATAATGTAGTAGAGTACATTTTATATTAATAAGCTTCTTGTAAGAGGTTTCTTAAAGGAGAAATACCCAACTTACCTCTCTGTTGGGTGTACCTTCATCAAGTTGCTCTGTAAATGAAGATGTCCTGCTCCTGGCTCTTGTTGGTGTTGAAGAATTGGAGGAAGCCTAGAGTAAAAAATTATTTCACAAATTAGGAAGACTTTAGTGATTAGTGGGCTACATACTGTGTAGGCCTTCTCTCAGTCCCTGCCCAAAGAACCCCAAGAAAGAAAGGAAAAAAACAAACATATGAAAAAGAGAAAACGATACCTAAACATAATCAACTAGAAGACCTAGGCTGCCAGCTCGGTCCTTGGTAGGACTCTGCCACGAACCAGAGCTATGATCTTAGCTATATTAACTTTTTGAGGGCTGTGTCCTCATATAAGGTTGTGAAGTTAACATAAGATGATAGCATGAGGGGAAACTGAAACCAGTTGAGGAGTATATGAAACTCTCTGTACGATTTGGGCAATTATCCTATAAACCAAAATTATTCCAAACTTAAAAGTTCATTAAAAACAATAAGGTTGCCGATTTAATCTTTAAAGTGATTTCCAGCTCTAATATTCAGTATGTAATGCACCGGCAAACATTTCTTTTTTTTAATGTTTATTTATTTGAGACAGAGGGAGTGTGCATGAGCGGGAAAGCGCAGACTAATGCAGAGAGAATCCCAAGGAGGGTTCCCTGCTCAGCAGAGTCCAACGCGGGACTCAATCCCATGACTCTGGGATCATGACCATAGCCGAATGAAATCACGAGTCGGACACTTAACCGATGGAGCCACCCAGGAGCCCCACAGGTAAACATTATCTAGTCAAGGGCCTTGCTTGCACAGACAGCTAGACCCCGAGACGCCAGTCTGTTTAATTCTATAAAGGACAGCCTAGCTCCTGTAATTCTCAAGACAAAAACCTTCAGGAGAAAGGTACAAAATTTAAACTAGAAGGTTAAGGTATACTCTAAGGTGAACTAAAAAGAGTCCTAAAAGTCTAAAGCCAAAACCTTAAGACCCTCCCTCACCTATAATAAATAGATCTTAGGGGCGCCTGGGTGGCTTAGTCGTTTAAGCGTCCGACTTTCGCTTAGGTCATGATCTCCCGGTTCGTGGGTTCGAGCCCCGCGTCGGGCTCTGTGCTGACTGCCAGCTCAGAGCCTGGAGCCTGTTTCGGTCTGTGACTCCCTCTCTCTCTGACCCTCCCCTGTTCACGCTGTCTCTCTCTCTCCTAGAAATAAATAAAAAATATTAAAAAAAAAAAAAGATCTTAAATCATCTACACATAGAAATAAGTCTTGTCTTACCATTTTGTACTCTGCATAGCCTATATAAATAAGAGGCATTTAATAACTATTTGTTAAATAAATGAGTGATGAATGAACAACTGGAACCCTGATCTATCTGACAGGCACATAGTGCTATGGCTAGGCTGGAACAGAGAGATCCTCAGGAACAATGTATACACATACATATATTTATACACAGTAAGTGTAACACTGCAAATTAAGATAGATGTTCCATAAATGGTATTGAGACAAATGGCCATTCATATGAGGGGAGAGACACCAATCAGAAGCTTCCTTCATACTTAAGCTATATCAAAGGTATTTTTAAGCTTTTACTTAAATTCCAGTTAGTTAATATACAGTGTGATAGTAGTTTCAGGTGTACAATGTAGTGATTCAACACTGCCATACAACATCCTGTGATCATCACAAGTGCACTCCTTAATCCCCATCACCTATTTAACCCACAGTTTTTAAAAATTGCAATATAAATGAACATATGAGCATCTACTACTATAATCACTGAATGGGAAAGAGATTTTTGTGTCAAAGGCAGAAATCAAAAGGAAACAGTTTAATGGGGGGGGAATGTCAACAAAATAATGACAAAAATTTAATAATCTTTTTTTATTTCTAAACAACTCTCATAAGTCTATAAATTAGAACTCAGAAAACTTACTAGCCCGGTCCCCTTTTCATCTAGGGCAGGTGACCTGAGCTCCACCAACAACTCCATCCGTATGAAACTCCGGGTCGTAAGTGAGAGACGTGAGGAACCAGACATACAAATGGAAAGCTCCCCACGTGGGGGCAATGAGGCGAAGCTTCCCGCAGCTGCGCACGGGGGTTACTGATGAAGCTCTCCAGGTGCCAGGAAAGGGCTCCTTTAGACAGCAGCCGTCCAGGCACTGGAAAAGTACACCCCGACTGTAAATGTTTACAATTGTCATTCCATCTTCATACTTTGGCTTCATGTGAGCCTAATCAGTAACTGACGACTTCATTGGCTCTGGATTAACTGGCAAAATCAGGGGTGCCTGGGTGGCTCAGTCGGTTGAGTGTCTGACTTCAGCTCAGGTCATAATCTCACAGCTCGAGTTCAAGCCCCGCGTTGGGCTTTGTGGTGACTCGGAGCCTGGAGCCTTCTTTAGAATCTGTGTCTCCCTCTCTCTCTGGCCCTCCCCTGCTCACACTGTCTCTCTCAGAAATAAATAAAACATTAAAAAAATTTTTTTTAACTGGCAAAATCAAATGCTGGAGTTTACAAAGATGAAGAATAGTTCATAAAACACACTGTCTTCAGAAAAGTAAAATCACTTGGCAGGCCTGGCCTGATAGCTGCTAGGTCTTTCCCTGGTTGCAAGAGTGAGGATCGCAGACATCATATACGACTGTAAAATATAAAACATGGATAAAAAACTAACCATACTTGAGCATTCATCTGAAGGTCCTGGACCTTCAATGGGATATCCTCACTTCAAAATATCAATGGATTTAGGAACGCCTGGGCAGCTCAGTCAGTTGAGCGCCTGACTCTTGACCTCAGCTCAGATAATGATGTTCATGAGCCCGAGCCCTGCTTCAGTCTCTGCACTGACACTGTGGAGCCTACCTGGGATTCTCTCTCTCTCTCTCTCTCTCTCTCTCTTTCTCTCTGCCCCTCACTCACTCTCTCAAAATAAACTAAAAAAAATAATCAAAATATAAATGGATTCAGATTCCTTCAAACTAAACTTGGTCTAATTAATTCTGATAGCCATGAGAAACCCAGATAGGTTTCTAAGCTACTTGTCACAATTAATAACTTTATTGCCCACCAATGGATTATTAACTAACCACAGGCCTCAATTTCAGTATAAGAAAAATCTTTGTCATTGTGGTAGGCAGAATTCCGAGATGACCCCAAATGACCTTCACCCTGTGAATATGATGAGATCACTCCCCTGATTATCTCACATTACACAGGAAAATGGATTTCTACAGGCATGTTTAGGGCTACTAATCAGTAGTCTTTGAGTCAATCAAAAGATTAGCTGGATGGTCTAGCCTAACACAAAAGCCCTTTCAATAAGACTCCAGAGGGCAGAGGCAGAGGCAAAAGACAGAGAGATGTACTCCTGCTATCCTGAAAGAAAGCAAACACCTATGAGGGCCAAGCAAGAAGGAGCTGTAGGTAGCCTCTAGGAGCTGAGTGGCCCCCTTCAGCAGCGAGGAAGAGACAAGGACCTCAGTCCTACAACCATGTTAGACTAAATTCTACAACAACCACATGAAGGTGGAAGAAAACCCTAAGTTCCAGGTGAGGACCCAGTCTGGTTAACACCCTGTGAGAGTCTTAGTAGAGAAGCCAGTCACCCACACCAGACTTCTGACCCACAGACTATGGAGTAACGACTGGGTTATTAGGCACTAAGATTGCAGTAATTTGTTACGCAACATTAGGAAACATATACAATCACTTTTGGGAATAGTAAGCCTTGACTGGCTTGTCCCTATGCCGTGATGTTTCATTATCCATCAAGACTCTGCTCAGAGGTCACCCTCTCTCCAGAAATGCCTTCCTATGTGCAACCACAACACCCTGTACACACAACCACTATACTAGGAGTACTTGTCTCTCTACCTCATGGTCCAGAGACTACATCTACCCTGCAAGGCAAATGCAACGCTTGGCATAGCACTTCAGAGGTGTGGTTAAGTAAGTGCTCTGTAATTGCAAACACTTTTTTTAAGGTAGGTTCCCCACCCAGCGTGGGGCTTGAACTCACAACCCTCAGATCAAGAGTCACATGCTCTACCAACTGAGTCACCGGACACCCCAACACATGCTTTTAAATACTTTATCTCTAGGGGCGCCTGGGTGGCTTAGTCGGTTAAGCGTCTGACTTTCGCTTAGGTCATGATCTCGCGGTTGTGGGTTCGAGCCCCGCGTGGGCTCTGTGCTGACTGCCAGCTCAGAGCCTGGAGCCTGTTTCAGTCTGTGACTCCCTCTCTCTCTGACCCTCCCCTGCTCACGCTCTCTCTCTCTCTCCTAGCAATAAATAAAACATTAAAAAAATAAAAAAATAAATAAATACTTTATCTCTTTTGATCCTCACAAGCAATCTGAAAGGTAAGCAAAGCAGATATCATCATCCCCAACTTCTCACCCCTGATGAGAAAATAAGAAGCTCAGAATGCTTATGTGGCTTGCCCAGGCTGCATCTGTGTTCTGGGTTAGGACGCTTCCCTCATTCTGCTTCTCTCAGTCACTTCACTGGTATTCTTTAGATCACTGTTTCTCAGAGTTTTCACTGGGACCCACAAGGTAAAGAGACAAAACAAAAACTCCCTTTTAAGGGCACCTGGGTGGCTCAGTGTCGGTTAAGTGCCAGACTTCAGCTCAGGTCATGACCTCATGGTTCATGAGTTCTGAGCCCTGCATCAGGCTCTGTGCTGACAGCTCGGAGCCTGGATCCCGCTTTGGTTTCTGTGTCTCCCTCTATCTCTGCCCCTCCCTTGCTTACGCTCTGTCTCTATCAAAAATAAATAAACATTAAAAAAAATTTTAATATTTTAGAAGATGAATTTATGTTTAAGTACATCATGGTGACTAGGTTTCTAGTATAAGGATGTAGACTGAATACTACTGTTTACCTCTCTCCCTCCCAAAAACCTACTGAAACAAAGGTTTAAAATAAAATAGATTAATCAAAACTTAAAAACAAGACAGAGAAGATCAACAGTAAAAACATAAAATTTTGAAGACTTAAAGTCAAAAGGATTTGAATTGGTTGAGAAATCTGGGCAAAGGTAGCTATAACTCAAAAATTTGCCCAGAAGGCTGAAGAAGAGGCAGCAGCAAATTCTTCCAATAGGAAAAGAATCACAGGTTTAAAGTACTAAAACGGGAAATTATTGTTTCCACTATTGCTCTCAGGGATTAATTAAGGGCTTATATGACAAACAAGTACTTGAGGTCAGCCTCTTCCAACCCAAACATATTTACAGACAAAAATAACTGCAAAATATGATAAGCAACCTACCTTGTAGGAGTTAAATCTTCAACAGTGGGGGCTGGTACCACAAAGCAGCAGGGTGACAATACACCTATGTTTGCCCAACGCAATAATGTCCCACCCAATTCAAGCCAGTTTATGTTCTAAGATCATTATTAGTAGTGTTCCCTTTCACTATCAAGAATGTCAGCATAATAAATTATACGGTCACCTTTCAAAGTTGGTAGACCCTCTTTGTTAAGGCTGGCAGAGGAGCAATTGTCTGACTTGCATAACCACTCTCCACACAGGAGAGAAGCACATAAGAGCAGAGAAAATCCATATCATCTACAAAATAAATCACTCTCTAGGACTTCCTAAGTATAAACAAACAAACAACAAAGGACAAAAAAAGCAAACAACAATTACAAAAAAAAAAAAAGGCAAAACAAGATGATCAGTAAAAATATAACAAGTGACGCAGAAAAATCAGATAAATCAAGAAACAGAACTTAGGGGTGTCTGGGTGGCTCCACTAGTTGAGCATCCAACTCTTGATTTCAGCTCAGGTCTTGATCTCAGGGTTGTGAATTTAAGCCCCGCATTGGAGACTACGTAACAAAAATTAAAATAATAAATAAAAAATAAAATGTTTTAACTTCATTTTTCATTAGTGATTAGGCTTCAAGTTATCATCAGAGTTGATTAAATAAATACTTAAAATAATATCTGCAAGGAAGGATGCAAATTTCTTAGTACCAACCAAACAGAAGTAATTGGAGAATATTAGAAGGCTACCTTGTTTCTATTAAATGCTTTCAAACTCTTAAGAGACACTATACTATATCACTGTCATTATTGCTGAAAGTTTTACAAATATTGTAATGAAAATGGTTTATTTATCCCAGAATTATCTATGCCTAACAACTCAAACTACTGGAAACCTATCTATCAGGACACCTCACTTATGAAAAAAAGCAAGCCAAGGACCAGGAAGTATGCACACAAGGGCCTCCAAAAACCTCAAAACAAATGTCTCAAAATTTGTGTTAATACACTAATGAATCCCTCAGGTACTTGCCCTTATTTCACACAAAATTTTAGAAGCTTATATGTCTTGATTCAAAGCCGGCAACACTTCAAAAACAGAGAGAAGAAAGACAAGGCAGACAGCAAGGGAGGTTACAAAATTACAAAAAGTAGACAAGAGCAAACAACAAAACCTCTTGAGTGGGTAAAAGGGAATTGCCTTTCACACCCTGTTAAATTCTTGAGGACATGGTGCCTTCAACACTAAATAATTTATACTCAAAAATAAGGAGGGCCCCTAGGCGGCTCGGTAAGTTTAGCATCAGACCGGTGCAACCATGATCTCATGGTTCGTGGGTTCGAGCCCCGAGTGGGGCTCTGTGCTGACACCCCAGAGCCTGGAGTGTCTCCCTTTTTTTTCTGCCCCTTCCCCATTCGCACCCTGT
Source organism: Proteles cristata cristata (assembly GCA_017311185.1). NCBI lineage: Eukaryota > Metazoa > Chordata > Mammalia > Carnivora > Hyaenidae > Proteles > Proteles cristata. The sequence goes on along the minus strand of JAESUZ010000675.1, from coordinate 73,182 downwards.
CTCTCAAAAATAAAATAAAATTTTAAATTAAAAAAAATTTAATGAAGAAATAATATATACAAATTCAAGATCCTTTGCTTAAGCAAACAAGAAAACAAGTAATCTATTAATAAAGGATTAACATCAAAAAAAGGGTTTTTGTTTTTAATTTACCCTTAAAAAACACTGAAGATGTGAAAACAATAATCTAGAACTTCTCATCCTGAAAGGTTCGTAGGTAGCTGAGGATCTGAGACCAGAGCAGATCAAGTAGATGATTGCTAAAACAATTTAACTCTTAAGTTCTTGAAAAATATACATATCAAAGAGAATTTTTAAAAATCTTTTATACGCAAAGTGATTTTATTTGATCCAGATGTACAGTCTAACTGAATAAGTTAGCTTGTACCTAACTTTTTTACTATACCTCTCTCAGTCAATGCATGGAAGCAATTCATTTTCATAAATAAAACTAAACATTATGAATAAGAAAAATAATCGGGGGCGCCTAGGTGGTTCAGTTGGTTGAGCATTTGACTCTTGGTTTCTGCTCGGGTCATGATCCTAGGGTTGTGGGATGGAGCCCAGCGTGGGGCTTGGCATCCAGCTCTGTGGCCGGGCTCCTCACTGAGCATGGAGCCTGATTAAGGTTCTCTCACTCCCTCTGCCCCCCATGCTCTCTCTCTCTCCAATAATAATAATAATAATAATAATAATAATAATAGCATCACGAGCACTTCTTAAACTATTTTCAGTGCCTGTATGTAAATATACTTTATATACATATTTTCCCCCCACAAAACTGGGGTCACACTTTACATGCTGCTTCTTAATCTGTCCTTTAACACAAATACTCTTTGCATGTTAACTATTACTTTTCTGTAGGCTCTAACAATAGCTGTGTGACGGAAAGCAAGTTAATCTCTTTGAACCTCACTTCTTCATCTACCTCTTTGGTTTATTTAAGAATTAAATAGGGGGGCCTGGGTGGCTCAGTCGGTTAAGCGTCGGACTTTAGCTCAGGTCATGATCTCGCGGTTCGTGGGTTCGAGCCCCATGTCCGGCTCTGTGCTGACAGCTCAGAACCTGGAGCCTGTTTCAGATTCTGTGTCTCCCTCTCTCTCTGACCTTCCCCTGCTCACACTGTCTCTCTCTCTCTCAGAAATAAATAAAACACTTTTTTAATGTAAAAAAAAAAGAGAAATAAGAGAATCCACCTAAAATACAAAGCAAAATGCCTCTCACGTAGTCAGAACCCAATAAATGTTGGCTTTTGTTAAGGCTGCATAATAGCACACTACGAAATACAACTTATTAACCAATTTTATATTTTTAGCCAGTTTTTACCTATTAAAACAGCATTGCAATAAAAATCCATGAGGCCAAATCATTAATGCATCCTAAACTTTCTCCGGATAAATTTCTCAAGATAGAATCTTGGATCAATGATATTTTTACACATTCCCAAATGTAAGTGCTTTACATTCACTAACATGGTGTTTCCCCACATTCCTCATTTCTACCTCACTTTGAAGTCTTTTGTTTCTTAATAACCATGTTTTGTACAGTTAGACAAGTTCGCAGTTAATGGTATGAAAAGATATTTACTATTTAAATTTTATCACTGTTTACATTTTATTGAGGAGAATGAACAAGGCTTCAGTGTCATGTTCCAATGTATTTCAGTTTTACTCTACATGAGCTTTAGCTTTTAAAAAAACAACTTCAATTTATAGTTTCAGAATAGACTCAATGCAATAATTAATTTGATAGCTGTTAGTTGCTTATCAGTTGTTTAAAAAGCTGTGTAAGATATATGTTATATGTATTTTTTTATTTTACATTTATTTATTTTTTGAGAGACAGAGAGAGAGCACGAGCTGGGAAGGGGCAGAGAGACAGGGAGACACCGAATCCGAAGCAGGCTCCATCCAGCCTGTGGGCTGTCAGCACAGAGCCCGACGGGGTCTCGAACCCACAACCATGAGATCATAACCTGAGCCGAAGTCGGCCGCTCAACCGACTGAGCCACCCAGGCGCCCCTATAAATGCTGTATTTTTTAAATGAATCGTTAAATGTCTCCAAATTAATCAAAACTCATCCTTTCTTATAGAAATTCTAAAATTGAGAGAGAGAGAGCTGGTCAATCCGTTGAGGCAGAGAAAAAAGCTGGCAAGAAACTTAGCAAAAGCCCTCATCTTCGCTCAAGAGACCAATTGGTGCGAGCTCCAGAACACACTCACTGGTGTCTAGGAGACTGTTTCTTTAAATTAACAATGCTAACACGCCCCCTTTCCCCTAGAAACTGTCATTTCCTGAAGCAACAGCATTCACGAAAAACGGACGGAACAAGACTCTTAGGGAAGCACAGGGCCGGCTGGGGACAGGCACAACCCCGGCCTGGCCTCTGGGCGGCTGCCCCTCCGCCCGGCCGGGATCAACCAAGTTATGCGAAGTGACTAACTCGTGACAGCCTCGGGCGCTGGACGCCGGCCACACCGCCGCCTCTTTCGGGCCCGACGCCCCTGGAAGCAGGCTGGCCGGGCCCGGCCCTCAGCCCTCGCCTCCGCGGCACGCGTTGGCGCTGCGCTCGCCTAACAGGTGAGGAGTCCTGCGCGAGCCGGGCCCTTGCACACTCAACCTCCGGACGGAGATGGGGCAGGGAACCTCCGCCAAGAAGTCAGACAGGACTCGGGACCCAAGCGTTCCCATCCCGCTCTCACTCCTGATCTGGGGTCTCGGCCGGGCGGGGGAACCTTCGATACGGGTCAAAAGTCATGCAGGATCGGAGCCCTCCTCACCTATTCTCAGGCGAGGGTAGCTGCGTCAGGGGAAAACTAGAGGCCAGGCGTCCCGCAGGGTCCGGCCAGCGGACCCACGCTCCGGAACGGAGTCTGACGACAGGAGGGCGGGTCCCCGACACAGAGGACCCGGGCCGCTCTGGGCTCATTCCCAGCCCGGAGTTTGGGGGAGATACTCAAGTTAGCGGTCAAGGGTCAAGAAAGCACCCTCCCTGCTCCTGGCCCCTGAGCCAGGATCCGGGGATGTCGCGGGGAGAGCAGCGCCGTAGTACCTGAGGCGAGGCCAGAGCCTGCTGGAGCTGCTGCTGCTCCTCGCTGATCTTCTGCTTCAGCTTCTTGAACATGGCGCAGCGCGGGGTCCTGAGTGTGAGACCTGAGGGGCGAGTGCCCAGGGAGACCCGGCCGCGGCGGGGACGGCGGCCCCTCTACACCAGGGACCGCGGGGGCCGGGCCTCGGCGCCACCTCCTCGGGCTCGCAGGCGGGTCGGGACGCTTGTCCCGCGGGTGTCTGCGTCGCCGCCGCCGCGTCTCTTTCTTCTGGGTGCCACTGGCTGGCCTATACCCCCCATCCAGCCCCGGCGGCGGCGGCGGCGACAACGGCAGCAGGTGAACGGGGTGCCAAAGACGCTTGCGCGGCCTACGTGGAGCTCGCCGACGGAACTCTACGGAGCGCCGCAGGGGCCAAGCACAGAGTCGCACCGGCGCATGCGCGCCGCGTCCTGCCGTGCCAAAATTCCCGGTGTGCAGAGATGCCCTCGGGGCCTGGGTGTGAGAGCTGCGGCGACGCACCCCTGGGCTTCGGCAACGCGGAGTGCCGCGGGGAGTGCGGACCGGCCCACGGCCGCGCTGCGAGCGTCCGGGGTGGGGGAGAGGGGGTGTCCGGGGAACCGGCCTTGCTTTCTGAAGGATAGTGTGCTCCTGTTCAGTATTTGTGCCCAGCTGTGTGTCTGCAGTGCCTCCGCCACAGAGGGGCCCTCTTTCCTGCCCTGGACTCTCCCAGGGGTTGAGAAGCACTTGACACGAGACTCCCAGGGTCCAAACGTTTCGGGCCGATATTGTAAAATCCCAATCGTTTGGACATCTGCCCTGATTATTTTTATTTAATCGAAATTGTATATTTTCACGTGTTCATTCAAAAATCGTTATCATTCTAGGGGCGCCTGGGTGGCTTAGTCTGTTAAGCGTCTGACTTTCGCTTAGGTCACGATCTCGCGGTTCGTGGGTTCGAGCCCCGCGTCGGGCTCTGTGCTGACAGCCAGCTTGGAGCCTGGAGCCTGTTTCAGTCTGTGACTCCCTCTCTCTCTGACCCTCCCCTGCTCACGCTGTCTCTCTCTCTCCTAGAAATTAAAAAAAAAAAAAATCGTTATCATTCTAAGTGCCATGATCTTGGGGAGGGGTGTTAAAAGAATTCACAGCCGGTGGAATACACAAATTTTTAAAGGATCCAAGTTCATCCCTACTATCTACAATCATCCTAAGAGAGTTTAGTGTTTATATGCCTAATTTTTCCAATACCTCGAACTTGGATCATCTGTGAACCCTCAGATCCATCTCTGCAGCTACCTCTGCATGCGGTAACAGATTGCTTCACATTGTCTCATGTTTCAGAACCTGAGAGGATATACTCTGATCTTCACATTTTATTGAGCACATTTTATTTACTAACAACTTCTTTTGTGAGATTCCGTAGCATGATCCCTAAATGTAGCAGAGCCAGAGCAGAGTCCAGTCTGAACCCTGCATTGACAGCTGGGCTAAGTCCTCTCTTATCCCATAGTAAACACCTATGTATTTACCAGGAAAGTTGTATCACTGTTACCTTTGGCCTGAAGGGAGCAGAGAGGTCACGAGAGACACACAGGTGGTATAAGACAATGGAGAATGAGGGAAAGTAACAAACTAAATACTGCAAGCCGATTCGGTGGCAGTTTTAAATCACTGCAGCAAAACAGCCTTAGAATAAAATTCACGCCACAGGCCAGATTGTGACCTGAGTCTCAACTCCCTGCCTCTCATTTTCCTCACCCATGACATTTGCATAATATTTCATGGGAATGTTGTGAAGCTTGGTGTGCATAGAGGATAGCTCGTAGTAAATGATACTTAAAAGTTCTAGGACTTTCATTCTCTTTTGCTTCTAATACTCTCCCTCTGTGTGTTGAGAGCTCCAGTCCAGACCTCTCTCCTGAGCTCCAGATTATAGCATCCTCATTAGGCTGTCAGGCTTAGGAGGCAAAACCATGGCTGTCATACAATTCCGCTTGTGCCTAGTGCAGGGCTGACACTAAGTTTCTCCAGAACTCTGCAGTCTGCGTACATCCAGCGGCCCGCTGCACCACTTCTCTTATTGGTGCATGGGCACCTCGGTTCAGCACGTCTGAAACCGCGTCATCTGCAGCTGCCACCACCCCCCCACCACCAGCACGTTTGCCCCTCTGTGTGTCAGCCCACCCTCCTGCGTTTTCTCCCCTTCACAAGCTTGTTTTGCCACCCGAATTTTATGCCTTGGCAGGGGTCACCTCCCCGTCTGCCCAGCTGCCCAAGTGAGAACCGTGGAAGCGAGTCAAGACACGCCTCTCATTCTTCACCCGTATCTTAAGAGTCACCAAGCCCTGTGTCTTTTACTCTGAAACAGTTCTCAAACCCACTCTCCTTCTATTCACCCTGCCACTAGCTAGCTTCGACTCTCATTGCATTCCACCACTTACATGCTCTCCCAGTGTCCAGATTGGCTTCTCTCCGATATACCTCCGACTCAGCTGATGTCACTCTCCTGCCGAAACCCCATCAGTGGCGTCCTTACCCTGCAGGACACTGTTCAAATCCCCTGGCAGTACAGGAAGCCCTCAGCAGCGTGGCTCCTGCTTTCCCTCTTGCTCCCCTCTCCACACTTCACACTAAAACCTCGAGGAATTTCAAATTAACTGTGGTTCTCTTGCACATCCAGCTTTTTTTTAAAAAAAGAAATGTTTATTTTTTGAGGGGGGAGGGGCAGAGAGACTCCTAAGCAGGCTTCAAGCTGTCAGCACGAACCAGACAAGGGGCTTGAACCCACAAACCATGAGATCATGACCTGAGCCAAAATCAAGAGTGGGACACTTGACCAACTGAGCCACCCAGGCGCCCCTACACCCAGCTTATGTATGCTTCCCCTTGCCTTTCTTTTTTCAGTCCCCAAGCTATACGTACTAGTTTTGAAAATCTTAATGAATTCAGTGTACTTACTTCCTCCATGACTTTGTACCTTTCTTCTTTTCCATCTTTCTTGTCTATCCTTGATAATGCTGCCCACATGTCATCATCCCTTTCAACTATTTCCTAACACCACCATTCAACCTATTACCTACACACACATCAATGCAGTTAATCATCCTACCCTCTGTACACCTCAGTCTTACATGCTGTTCATATAGGTATCACACTGTATTTTTATCTTTTATTACAAAAGTAGTATATACTCACTGTAACAAAACCAAAAGTACAGTTTGGCCCTTGAATGACACTGATTTGAACTGCACAGGTCAAGTTATACATGGATTTTTTTTTTTCAGTAAATACAGTATAGCAGTGTAAATGTATCTTACTTACAATTTTCTTAATAACATTTTCTTTTCTCTAGCTTCCCTTATTGTAAGAATGCAGTATATAATACATACAACATACAAAATATGTGTTATCGATAAGGCTTTTTATCAACAGTATTTGTCATTATCATAAGGCTCTTGTCATATGTGCTTAAATTTTGGAAGAGACAAAAGATCCACACAGATTTTTCAACTGTGCATGAAGTGGGCACCCCTGACCCTTGCATTGCTCAATGGTCAACTTGTATAATCTTATCCCCCCCAAATAACCCCTATTCATAATTTAGTTTGTATTCTTCCCATTTTGTGTCTGTATTTATGAAAACATGTATTTGTGTGTACGTGTAATTATTTGTATATATTTTTAGTTTTAATTGTCTTAAAAATGGGTCATACATATTCTACAATTTGCTTTTCTCAATTAACATGCTATGAATATCATTTCTAATCAGTACCTGTATTTCAGTCTCTTCAATGTCTACATAGTGCTTTATACTAAGGATGAAGTAGAATTTATGATTAATGTATTGGTGCCCATGTATTAATGGATGTTTTGCTTCTCTCCAGTCTTTGCTATTAAAAAACAGTATTAAAGTGAACAATTCTAGAAGTATGTTTGTGTGCTTGTGTATATGTTTTTCAGGAAAACAGTAGATTTCTAGAAATGTAATTGAAGTGTCCATTCATTATGTACAGTTAATGACAACTTGATCTCCAAAATCAATACCAATTTATGTTTATACCAACATATTTTTTAAATGTTTTGACAACGAAAAGATGACAAATGATATTTTACTTTTGATTTCCATTTAATTATAAGGAAAGTTAAAATTCAGTCACCAGTATATATGTTATTATAGATTTTTAAGATTGTATTATAAAACTCATGGAACCCAGATATTAGTTTATCCTTTTCTCCTAAGGGACAACTCCCTAGAAGTAAATCTGGGGACATGGAGTATTCCTTGACGTTCTTCCTAAAGTCTCTCTACTAAATCCCATTCCACTGGGGAATGGTAGAACCAACACTTCATTGATTATTGGTCTCAGTCTGGAAACCATGACTGCAGTCTCCCTGGGTACCTTGATGCTGTACCTCTAAGAGACTTTGCAGGATGAGAGTCAACAGAGATTAGAAAAGCAAGTTGCATTTGGGGGAGATACCAAATATCCTAATGGACCCAGATCTCACTTCCTTCCATTACAGCCCTGCTCCAGACATGCAATCTCATCAAATTTATTAGCAGACTGGAAAACACTAAAGGAATTATGCCATATTAAAGGAAGAAATTGAAACTATACGCTAAATCAGGATTGGGGAGTTGGGCAAAATAAACAAGCGAAGTGGGAGTTATGGGCTTCTAGTTATGGAATGAATAAGTCATGGGAATAAAAGGCACAGCATAAGGAATCCAGTCAATGTACTGTAATAACAATGTAATGGGACGGATGGTCATTAGTGATGAACCTACCGAAATGTATAAATTTGTCACATCACTAAGTGGTACACCTGAGACTAATGTAGCACTGTGTGTCAACTGTATTTAAAAAAAAAAGTATGCTAAATATAACTTTTCCCATGATTGAAGGCAAATAACTCTTCAAAAGTTATATCCTTGGGGTGCAGTGCGGGGCTGGTTCAGTTGGAAGAGTCTGTGACTCTGATCTCAGGATCGTGAATTCCAGCCCCGTGTCAGGTGTGGAGATTACTTAAAAAACAAGACAAAATATAAGAAAAGTTTTTTTTAAAAGTTTGGCCTTAATATGATGTAATATATAATACATATATATTATAATATCCTTAATCCAATTAAGGATATAACTTCAAAATTTTTTTGTTTATTTATTTTGAGAGAGAGAGAGAGAGAGACAGAGCACAAGCAGGGGAGGGGGCGAGAGAGAGGGAGACACAGAATCTGAAGCAGGCTCCAGTGAGCTGTCAGCACAGAGCCCGACGCAGGGCTCGAACCCATGAGCAGTGAGATCATGACCTGAGCCGAAGTTGGCCACTCAACCAACTGAACCATCCAGGCACCCCTAAGATACAACTTTTATTATCCATTCCCAGACCTACATCTTATTCCTTTGTCTCTATCCATAAACATCCCTCCACAGGACCCTTCTCTTCTCCAGCTCCTACGGTGCAAGTCTCCACCAACCCTTGGGAAAACTCTTACCTTTACCCACAGGAGCTGGCCCCGTGCTCCTTCTCCGTCCAGGCGGCCCTGGAAACTTAGTTTTTCTCAATTTTACATTTATTGTACTCTGAGCTATTCAGGCTAGAATAATGCCACATGGGAAGGAGACTGAGTTTTCAGTGGTAGTATTCCATGGTAGACTGTGGCACTCCACACCTGTCCTCCTCAAAGTCTCCCATGAGTATTAAAAGTATGCTACTTTATTCCTCCCAACAGCATGGAAGACCTTAAAAAGCAATCAGAAAAAAAAAAAAAGACAGGTTATATACAGGAAAACAAAAATAATGACTGCATGGAAGAGCATCTTTAAAATGTTAAAACAGGGGCATCTGGGTGGCTCAGTCGGTTAAGCATCTGACTTCAGCTCAGGTCACAATCTCACGGTTTGTGGGTTCGAGCCCCGTGTCGGGCTCTGTGCTGACAGCTCAGAGCCTGGAGCTGCTTCAGATTCTGTATCTCCCTCTCTCTCTGCCTCTCCCTGCTCACACTGTCTCTCTCTCGCTTGCTCACTCGCTTGCTCTCTCTCAGAAATACATTTTTTTTAAAAACATTAAGAAAATAAATAAATAAAATAAAATGCTAAAACAAACCAAAAGATGCAGAGAAGTATTAAACTATAATGGAAGCAAAATAGAGATATTTTCAGAAAAAGAAAAGCTGAGAAAATTCTTTAGCAGCAAACTTGTACTGTAAGAAGTGCTCAGAGGTGATACCAGATGAATATACAAGAGGGAAGGAAGAGCTCCCAAAACAATAAATATGCAGAAAAATATGAAAGACTATTTTTTATCCTTTCTTAATTTCTTTAAAGTCAAATTTACTGTTTAAAACAAAAATAATGACCCTATATTGGGGGGTTTTCAACATACAAAGAAGTAAAATCTATGACAATAATACTACAAAGGACATAACATAGTCATGTATAACACAGAAGTATACTTTGGTAAGTTTCTTATATTTTATGTAAAGCAGTATAACATTTTTTTAAATGTTTAATTTTTATTTATTTTTGAGAGAGAGAGAGAGAGAGAAAGAAAAAGAGAGAGTGGGGGAGGGGCAGAGAGAGAGGGAGACACAGAATCCGAAGCAGGTTCCAGGCTCTGAGCTGTCAGCACAGAGCCCGACACAGGGCTTGAACCCACAAACTGTGATCATAACCTGTGCTGAAGTCTGGCGCTTAACCGACTGAGCCACCCAGTCAGGTGTATTGTATCTGTGAAGTAGTATAACATTAATTGCATATTGTAATGCCTAGAACAAACACTAAAAAAAGAAACAATAAAACAGAAGGGGTTTTTTTGTTGGTTTTTTTTTTTTGCTTTTTAATGTTTTATTTATTTCTAGGAGAGAGAAAGAGAGACAGCGTGAGCGGGGGAGGGTCAGAGAGAGAGGGAGATACAGACTCTGAAACAGGCTCCAGGCTCTGAGCTGGCAGTCAGCACAGAGCCCGACGCGGGGCTCGAACCCACGAACCGGGAGATCATGACCTAAGCGAAAGTCGGGCACTCAACCGACTAAGCCACCCAGGCGCCCCAATAAAATAGAAGTTTTAACTTAAACTATAAAAGATACAAATTGCAATATTGTTTAAGTTTTTTAAAAATTTATTGAATCAATCTCCACACCCAAAATGGGATTCAAACTCATGATCCTGAGCTCAAGAATCACACACTCTTCTCACTGAGCCAGTCACTCCCTGAAATGGAATCCTAAAAACTCAAGTAATCAAAAAGAAGGAAGCAGCAATGCCTGGGCGACTCACTCAGTTAAGCATTCAACTTTGGCTCAGGTCATGATTTCATGGCTCATGAATTTGTGCCCCATTTCCAGCTCGGTCTTGACAGCTGGGAGCCTGGAGCCTGCTTCAGATTCTGTGTCTCCCTCTCTCTCTGCACCCCCACCCCAATCATGCTCTGTCTGTCTCTCTCTCCCTCAAAAAAAAAGATAAACATTAAAAAAATTTTTTAAAGAAGAAAGTAATGAAAAGGGAACAAAGAACTAATGTGACAAATACAAAACAAAGAGCAAGATGATAGACTTAAACCCAATCATATCAAAATTACATTAAACAAAAATTGATTAAATACTTTGATGAAAAGGCAAAGATGGTCATGATGAATAGAAAAGCAAGATCCAACCCTATGCCGTTCTTAAGAGATGCAATTTCAAAATAAAGACACAGGTAAGCTAGTAATAAAAACATGGAAAAGAATATTCTATATTCCCCTTGTAACAGGGGAATCCCTTACTTACAAGGGATTTGTTAGAACTTGTTAGCCGGGGAGGAGAAGGACAATACAGACGGGTGTGAGCCATCTGTAGCCGTACTAGTAGCTGCTGGGAAATAAATGCCTCCGTTCTGACAGCACATCTGAACAATGCACTAGAGAATCCAGGATACGATGCAAACCCGAATCGTAGGAAAACTGCTATGACTATATTAATATCACATAAAGTAGACTTCAAGACAAGGAGTATTACCAAAAAAAAAAAAAAAAGCATTATAAAATAACAAAAAGGTCAACTCATCAAGAAGACATAATCCTTAATGTGTACCTACATGATAACATAGTTTCAAAATCATGAAGCAGGGGCATCTGGGTGGCTCAGTTGGTTAAGTGTCTGACTTGGTTTTGGCTCAGGTCATGATCTCACGGATTCGTGAGATCAAGCCCCACAGAGGGCTCTGCGCTGACTGAATCAAACCCAGTTATGATTCTCTCTCTCCCTCTCTGCCCCTCCCCTGCTAGCACACATGCTCTCTCTCTCAAAATAAATAAATAAACATTTGAAAATGAAGGAAAAACTAACTGAAATGAGAGGATACATTTTTAAATTTTTTTGAGGAGAGAGAGAGAGCCAAGTGAGAGAGGGGCAGAGAAAGGAAGACAGAGGGTCTGAAGCCGGCTCTGTGCTGACAGCAGAGAGCCTGATGCAGGGCTCAAACTCACGAACCATGAGATCATGACCTAAGCTGAAACCAAGAGATGGACGCTTAACCAAATGAGCCACCCAGGAGCCCTTGAAGGGACAAATTTTTAAATCTCCAATTATAGTTGGAGATTTTAATATACCTCTCTTAGTCTTTGATAAAACAAGTACACAAAAAGTAGGTAAGGATATAGAGGATTTGGGTCAGCTAATTTTGCCTATTTGATCTTTTTGGAAAACTACAAGTAACTGCAGAGAACACGTTCTTCTTGAGTACACACTCCCTCCGGGCAGCTCTCTTCTGGAGATGAGTGGGAGCCCCCTGTGGACAGAATTTGTGTTCCCAGCCCTCTGCAGTCCCCACTGCTCCCTAGGCTTCCCCCTGCCTCCCCAGGCCTGGCCCCTGGAGCCATCTGAGTTTCCTCTCTTCCCGGTAGCCTCATGGACCTTCACTTCCTCACCCAGACATGAGCCACAGCCATGTCTGGCCTGCCCCGGGCCCCCCAGGGGGCTCAATGGGCTTAGAATGCAGCCCTCAAGGCCGGCTGTGCAGAGGCAGCTGAGAAGGAAAGAAGGTGGGCCAGGCCTGGGAGCAGGTGCTCTGGGAAGTGTCCCCAAGTTATGCCATGGCTTCTGACGTGATTCGTACATCCCTCCTATACCCCTCCATCAGGCATTTGCAGACCTCAGCTGTACGGTCGGCTGTGGTCCCAAGGCCCACACTGAGGGCACACGGCAGCAGATGCCCGGCCCGATGCTGCAGCTCTGGCGGCTCACAAAGCACCGTGTCCTGTGAGGTGGCTGTGGCCAGGCCCACTCGCAGAGAGACAAGGGGCTTGCCCAAGGTCGTGCACGCTAACAGGGCTTAGACCCTCGGTGTGCCAGTCTATACGGCTTCCCTTCCAAGAGCAGACCATCTCCCCAGGAGACTGTTCATCAGGCAGTTACAGTCAGGTGAGCTGAGTACAGATGGGGTGCGTGTGTCACAGTGGGGGGCGGGTAGTGAGCAGGCAGGGTCAGAAAAGCAGAGTCCTGAAGGGCGTGGGGCTTTGCTAGCTGGCGAGGAGGACACAGCTTGTGCAAAGGTCCAGGGGTGTGATGCAACGTGGGCGAAGAGTTCGCGTGCCAAGGCAGGAGCCGCAGGGTGTGACGGAAGGTGACGCTGGGCACGCTTGCCCCCACTGTGGAAGCCCCCAGCGTCCCCCCTTCCCCTGGCTCCACCCAGGCCCAGCCAGCTCTGCCTCCACCTCTCCATCCGTCTCCTGTCCCGAGGCCCAGCCCCCAGGCCGCCCCCTCAGCATCCTGTGCTGCCATAAGTGCTGCTCTGGCGCCGACACAACAGACGGATTCCCGCCCCTGAAGTGATCATTATGTCTCATTACTGAGAGGGTCCGTCCTGACGTGTCCTCAAAGTTTAAAATAAGTTAAAATTAAAAAAAAAAAAAATCCAGACCGTTAATGGTCTAACTGAGCACGGGAAGAAGAGACGGTCCCTCAGTTCCTGTTCATGATGGAGCCCTTCTGGTCCTGGAGAGAGGGAGGAGGCGGACTTGCGCCACACGTGGCCTGTGTTTCTTCCGTAGCTTGTCTATCCTCACATTTTTCTGAGCCCTTCTCTGCATCTGGCCCAGAGCCCTTACAGAGCTCACAGACTGGAGAGGAATCAGAGGGTGATCACAGCCCTGGGGGGGGGGATGGGAGGGAGGGGGTCTCAGCGAGGCCACAGGGGGCTGTGGGAGGGGGTGGGAACCAAGAAGGCCTTCAAGGAGGAGGTGACATGTGCACTGAGTCTCCTAGGATGAGCCGTCACCTGGCCACGGTGAAGGAGTGGGAATACATGATGAATGAGTAAGTGAATGAACGAGTGAAGGAATGAATGGGTGTCCCCCTAACAGAGAGCAATGAGGAGTGGCCAGCCCAGGCCAGGGTGGAAACACAAGGCTCCCCGAGTGGGAGGGCAGAGGTATGGTAACTGCTTCACGCCTGTCTTTATGGCCTTCTCGCTGCCACAAGTAGCCTCAGCTGGCTGCTGGGGAGCCCTGCTCTGTCCTCTGCTCTGGGACACTGCTCGTCACCCCCAGCAACATCCCCCTGGGGAGGCCTCAGCACCCCCACAAGTCCTTGTACCCGCCTCCTGGGCGTCTGTAAAGACGGGGTGGTCGGTGTGCAGCCCAAGGCTGAAGAGGGAAGAGTGGTTGGAGGGGAGCCTCACGGTTGTGGGATTGTAGGGTGAGGTGTGTCAGAGGGGTGCAGCGGAGAGGGTCCCTGCTCCAGCTGGAGATGGCTTTCCTCGCCAAGGGGGACTTGGAGAGAACAGGAGGCAGTCCTAGTCACCCAGACAGGAGGAAGTGGTCATGTGGCCGAAGGTGTCATGGAGGGTCAGAGTCAGAGCTCCTGACCCAGAAGACACGGGGTGGGGCATGGTGGAAGGGGCTGGAGGACACCGGGGACATCCCTGAACTGGGCTTGTCAAGGCAGAGACCATCACGTTTCTTTCACAGCCTCCCGATGCCTAACACAGCTGGGCCCAGGCAAGCCGCTCTGTAAACACGTGTGGACCTGACCCAAACACACCCATTTCCATTTAAAGCCACTGGAAGAGAAGTGATAACCCAAACTTGGGTTAATTAGCTGGAAAGGTGAAGCCAAGGATGACCAAATGAACAAAATACAGGCTCAAGGCAAAGCTAAGATTCCACACTAATAATTAGGGCACATGCAGCCCTCTGTGGCCTCAGGGCCTTTGCCCTTGCTCTTCTCGCAACCTGGAACTCTGCCCAGTGCATCGCTTGCTCCCTAAACACCTTTAGGAATTGTCTCCAGCATCCTTCCTGGCTTTATTTTTCTCCACTGTATATACCAACACGTGACTTTGTGTATATTTACTTGTTTTCTGTGTCTCTCCCACTAGCCCGTTGGCCAATGAGACTGGAGAGCCCTGCTGGCTTCAGCCACTGCTGTGCCCATGTGTCTGGAACCAGCCTGGCAGGCAAGGGCCTCAGTGAATGTGCCCCAGGTGAGTGAATGTTGCAGACCACAGACAAAGAGTGTCCTGTGTGGTTCCAAGGACTGTTTATTCACTGTTTATTGAGTTCCTATGTGCCTGGCACTGACCTAGGCTTTAGACACAGTAATGAATGAGACAAAACAAAACACAAAAAAACAACCAAACCAAACCAGAGCAACCCCAGACACCTCTGCCCCCTGCTCCTGGGGCAAAGGCACTGTGGAGGGGAGGCAGTGGGTGCAGCATGGTAGAGGGGGGATGTGCCGCAGGGGAAAGCGCAGGACTCAGGGAGCTCGGAGGAGCCAGCGTGGGGCTGGGGGACCTGGGGGCGGCCAGGGCGGGGGTGGGGAAGCAGTTGAGGGGGAGGAGATTGCATAGGACCAAGTGCTTGCTGTGGGGACACTTCCTCCAGAAGGGGAGCCATGGCTGGGCGCCGAGCAGGTGTGGGGCCCTGAATGTCCTGAAGGGATGATGTGGGTCATGACGAGGGAGACTAGGGGTGGGGGACCCTGCCCCTGAATGCTGGGCAGGTGGGGATGGTTCCTCTGAGGAGGTGACACTTGAGATGAGGCCAGCGTGCGTCCATCTGACTGACATGACTTTGACTTGGCCTCTCTGGCTTGTCACCACCTCCTCCCGCCCCCAGGAAGAATCCTCCTTCTAGGGGCCCCAGGCCAAAGAGAAACCAACCAACGCAGAGCCCACACCCCACCACCTCCTTTATGTGTCAGGCTCTGCTCCTCCAGGCCACTGTGTAGCTGCTGGAATCACCCCAGGGCCAGGTACCAGGTCATTTGGGACAGTCCCCGGCCCCAGAGTCCTGAAAGTATCCACACTAGCCAGTCCTGAGCCTGCTGCCCTGCCTCGCTCGTTTCCTCCTGCAGAAACCACTATGAAGGCGCCTGTCACCACGGCCCCTCCTCCTGGGGCTTCTTCACGGGGTCTGCACAGTGTGGCACGCCCCTTCCTCTCGGGAACCATGAGTAGCAAACTGTTTTCAAAGGCATTGTCTCCTGATCTGTAGGCCTTACTGAACTTCAGATTTTACCAGAATACACTTTATTTTAAAGCAGCATCACCAGGCTGTGCAGAGAAGAGTCAACCAACAAATGGACTGTAGACTTTATTACAACATCTCCCACAAGGTTCATGTTATTAGAAGTTCTCTCCCCCTGTAAAATGGCAGGTTCTAGAAGAATGGAGGGCATATAGGAAAGGACATTGATCAGACCACGCACCTGGGAAGTCCTAAGGATCTGTCTCCCCGGACCGAGGGTTCAGACCCGGTCTTCACCCAGTCCCGGGCTCTACTTCCTCCTGTGTGCGCTCTCTGGTTGGTCTTTCAAAATCGCCTTTTAAGCTTGTCCACTTAGCAAGGAACTTGTCTGCTCCAAACTCATCTTTCTAGTAATAATCAAGTGATACCGTGTGAGAGACGGCCTGTTGCTGGAGTTACTGAATTAGAATCTGCAGCTATTGGCAGGGCAAGAGTCAGCACAGCGTATTTCAAACCCAGCCGCCTCTCTGGGAGAGGGTGGGAACGCACCAGTGTGGGAGGAAGGAAGGAGAGGTGGTCCCTGGAAGATACTCGCTGGGCTCTGTATGCTGGGAGTGTGGATGCCCCTGCGCCTCCAGAGAAGCGCCTGGAGAGGGGAGGGCTGGAGCCGAACTTGGCTGCTCACCCCATGGAAGGGAGGCCTGAGAATTTCAGAGGGCTGTGCTTCTGGGAGCAGCCTGACCCCAAGGAACCACACAGAGAAGTCTGCCCCAAGACTGCCGTCCTGGTTACGACAGGGTTCAGCTGCTGTCACAGAGGTCCCATGGTGAGTTTGCATCTCTCTCCTGCTTGGTCCAGAGGCTGACAGTCCAGGACGAGCCTGGCAGGGCTGCTCCAGGAAGCTCCTCTTCCCAAAGCCCTGTCATCCCAGAGGAGTCGCCCTGGTCCACACAGGCCACGATGGGGCTAGCATTCCCAGCAGCAGGACAGGTAGAGAAGCACGAAGGGCCTGATTCTCTCTGCTGGGCCATCACAGAAGTCCAACTCACTTCCCTTCCCATCCAGGGCGGGAGGAGCTGCTCGCAAAAGCAGCCCTGCCTCAGAGGATGCTGGGAACTCTGCAGTCCTGGGCGGGAGAGCTGCTCACACAATCAGCCCTGCCGCAGAGGATGCTGGGAATTCTGGGGTCCTGGGTGGCCACGTGTGCAGTTCAAAGTCAGGTGTCTGGGTACTTGGAGAATTGATTAATGCCACTGGGAGCCACATGGACATGTTTGCCACATCCCTTTTAATGATCTCTGCCGGCACTGACCACTGTTTATGCTGAGGTTATGTTTTATTAGAGACTGTTCCTCACACAATCTGCACGAAGCAATTCATAACTCAAGAGCCAGCTGAAAACCACCCAGTGGGGTCAAATGGCGAAGGGGCTCCATTACTCTCTCTGGGCTCCCCACCCAGAGCCCACTGTGCACGTGCAACCAAAGGTGTCTTGTGCAGTGGATGTCGTCTTGTGGGTCCCTGCTCACCGGACCCCTAAGCCCATGGGCTTGGGGGCCCATGCCCATGCTACTTCCTCTCCCACACAGGCTGGTTCACAGGACTTTGTGACCCTGTTGTGAACTCTTGGTCACACTCAACACAGAACATGGGACCAGAATGTTCTCTTTGGTTCTTCTGAAAATGTGAGCCAAGAGAGGTAGTGGAGGAAGGTAATACACAATCTGCGTTAAAAAAAATTTTTTTAAACATTTGTTTATATTTGAGAGTAACAGAGACAGAGTGAGAGCTGGGAGGGGCAGAGAGAGGGAGACACAGAATGCAAAGCAGGCTCCTGGCTCCGAGCTCTTGGCGCAGGGCCTGACCGAGGACTCGGACCCAGGAACTGCAAGATCATGACCTGAGCCGAAGTAGGCCGCTCAGCGCTCAGCGACGGAGCCACCCCGGGCGCCCCCATGATCTCTGCATCTCCGCCCTGCAGTCGTCCTGGGACTAGGCCCTCACGTCATCTTTTCGCTTCGTTGTTCCGGTGAGTTCCCTGCTGCTGCATTACCCCACGCTCCTCCACCTGGGATGGGCACGGCCCCAGTTCTGTGCCGGGAGGATGCAGACAGAGGATCTGGGATACATCTTTCTGGAGCATCCGCTTTACTCCAAGATATAACATGACGCACTCCCTCCTCCCCTGATGAAAAACACAAGAGCAGGAGAGGAGTGAGATACCCCAGGAAAATCAGTCCAGTCTAAAGCTTCGCCCAGTTGGGGACAGAAGGACAGACCTGCAGCTAGGGCGGCCTCTCCTCTTGTAGGCCGTGGCATGGTAAACCCTCTCGACTGGAATCCACTGCAGAGAACTGTGGGGGGTGTGCACAGTCCCATGGTCCACGGGACCAGATCTTCTTCCCGGGCCCTCTCATCCACACAGGGCATGCATCATGCATCACACACCAGCCCGTGCGGGGTCCAGCCGCTGGCCACTCTCCTGTGTCTGTCCCCGGGCTTCCTGGAGCTCTGCATCTTTCCTTCCACTTCAAGGGCAGGATGGGGAACCTGGGTGGGCCTCAGTTGCTTAAGCGACCCACTCTTGGCGTTGCTCAGGTCATCATCACAGCTGTTAGTTGTTAGTGGGGCTCTGTACTGACAGCACAGAGTGGGCTCGGACTCTCTCTGCCCCTCCCTCACTCGCACCGTCCTTCTCTCTCAAAGTAAACATGTATTGAAGTTTCTTTCAACTTAAAACAAAATAATATAAAATAAAGTCACGGGCTGTGGCTGTGTCACAAAAGTTAAAATTTCTATTTCTTAAACATTGGGTTTTGAATGAATATATTAGTTCATGAACGAAATTGACTTTCTCCCTGGCTCTGGGGTCATTCTCCCTGGCCCCCAGGAGCCCCTCCCACTTGTCTGTGTCCCACGACTGACGCTGGGATCTGCTACTACTGCAGATGCCGGTGCCTGACGAGGTGCCAAGGCTCGAGGGGGCCAGGCTGGAGCTGACAGAGAAGACTCCAGGGCTCTGCTGGGAGGCTGAACTGGGGCTTATATGTTTCCCAACACTTTAGGTAAGCCAGGACTCACATCCACTGTCTTCTTGGAGGTGCCTGCCTTTTCTTGGATTTTTGAGTTTATTGGTTCTCTACAGCCTGAGCTTTCTGATGAGTTGAGGAAAAGTTGAGGATTCACATATCACCCAGCTTGCCATCATTGTCTTTTCAGGGTGAGAGCTCTTTCTCGCACTCTACATTGTAGGTAGAAGCCAGAAGTCCTGGTTGTCTCTTCTTAATTTTATTCTTTCAAAGATCTTTTACTCTGTTATCTTCCAGACCTTTCTTTCTTAGTTGCTGATTAAGTAACAGAGCTATGTCCAGGCTATTGCAAATAGCTATTGTCAGTTTACTTTTTTTAAAAAATTTAATTTATTTCTTTTTAAAATTTACCTCCATGTTAGTTAGGATATACAGCAACAGTTGATTCCTTAATGCCCTTAACCCATTTAACCCATCTCCCCCTCCTACAACCACTCCAGTAACTCTCTGTTTTCTATATTTAAGAGTCTCTTATGTTTTTGTCCCCCTCCCTGTTTTTATATTATTTTTGCTTCCCTTCCCATATGTTCATCTGTTTGTATCTTAAAGTCCTCATATGAGTGAAGTCATATGATATTTGTCTTTCTCTGACTAATTTCACATAGGATAATACCCTCTATCTCCATTCATGTGGTTGCAATGGCAAGATTTCGTTCTTTTTGATTGCTGAGTAATATATATATATATATATCACATCTTGTTTATCCATTCATCCATTGATGGACACGTGGGCTCTGTCCATACTGTGGCTATTGTCCATAGCGCTGCTATAAACATTGGGGTGCATGTGCCCCTTCGAAAGAGCATACCTGTATCCCTTGGATAAATACCTAGTAGTGCAATTTCTGGGTCGTAGGGTAGTTCTATTTTTCATTATTTGAGGAACCTCCATACTGTTTTCCAGAGTTGCTGCCCCAGTGTGCAATTGCACCAGTTGTGCAAAAGAGACCCTCTTTCTCCACATCCTTGCCAACATCTGTTGTTGCCTGAGTTGTTAATGTTAGTCATCTCACAGGTGTGAGGTAGGATCTCATTGTGGTTTTGATATGTATTTCCCTGATGATGGTGACATTGAGCATTTTTTCATGTGTCAGTTGGCCATCTGGATGCCTTCTTTGGGGAAGTGCCTATTCCTGTCTTTAGCCCATTTGTCACTGGATTATTTATTTTTTTGGGTGTTGACTTTGATAAGTTCTTTATAGATTTTGGCTACTAACCCTTTATCTGATATGTTGTTTGCAAATACCTTCTCCCATTCTGTCAATTGCCTTTTAGTTTTGCTGATATTCCCCAAGCTGTGCAGAAGGTTTTTATTTTGATGAGGTCCCAATAGTTCATTTTTGCTTTTGTTTCCCTTGCCTACAGAGACATGGTCAGTAAGAAGGTGCTGCAGCGAGGGTCAAAGAGGTTCTTCCCTGCTTTCTCCTCGAGGATTTTGATGGCTTCCTGCCTTACATTTAGGTCTTTCATCCACTTTTAGATTATCTTTGTGTATGGTGTAAGAAAGTGAGTGGCCCAGGTTCATTTTTCTGCATGTTGCTGTCCAGTTTTCCCAGCATCATTTGCTGAAGGGACTGTCTTTATTCCATTGGATATTCTTTCCTGCTTTGTCCCAGATTTGTTGGCCATATGTCTGTGGGTCCATTCCTGGGGTCTCTATTCTGTTCCATTCATCTGAGTGTCTGTTCTTGTGCCAGTACCATACTGTCTTGAAGATTACAGCTTTGTAATATAGCTTAAAGTCTGGGATTGTGATGCCTCCTGCTTTGGTTTTCTTTTTGAAGATTCCTTTGGCCATTCAGGGTCTTTTCTGGTTCCATACAAAGTTTAGGATTGTTTCTTCTAGCTTTGTGAAGAATGCTGGTGTTATTTTGATAGGAATTGCATTGAATATGTAGATTGCTTTGGGTAGTATTGACATGTTAACACTATTCTTCATATCCAGGAGCAGGGAATATTTGTCCATTTTTTGCATCTTCTTCAATTTATTTCATTAGCTTTCTATAGTTTTCAGTGTATAGATTTTTCACCTATTTGGTTAGATTTCTTCCTACGTATTTTATGTTTTTTGTGCGATTGTAAATGGGATCGATTCCTTGATTTCTCTTTCTGTTGCTTTATTGTTGGTGTTTGGGAATGCAACTGATTTGTGTACATTGATTTTGTATCCTGCCACTTTGCTGAATTCATGGGTCAGTTCTAGCAGGTTTCTGGTGGAATGTTTTGGGTTTTCCATAAAGAGTATCATGTCATCTGCGAAGAGTGAAAGTTTAACCAACTCCTAGCCAATTTGGATGCCTTTTATTTCTTTGTGTTGTCTGATTGCTGAGGCTAAGACTTCCAATACTCTGTAGAAGAACAGTGGTGAGAGTGGACATCTCTGTCTTGTCCCTGACCTTAGGGGGAAAGCTCTCAGTTTTTCCCCATTGAAGATGGATGGTATTAGCATTGGGTCTTTCATATATGGCTTTTATGCTCTTGAGGTATGATCCTTCTATCCCTTTTTTCTTAAGGGTTCTTATCAAGAAAAGATGCTGTATTTTGTCAAATGTTTTTTTCTGCATCTATGGAAAGGGTCATGTGGTTCTTGTTCTTTTACTGATGTGATACATTACACTGATTGTTTTGGAGATATTCAACCAGCTCTGCATTCCAGGTATAAGTCCCACTTGCTTGTGGTGAATAATTTTCTTAATTTATTGTTGAATATGGTTTGCTAGTATATTGTTGAGAATTTTTGCATCCACGTTCATCTGGGAAATTGGTCTGTAGTTTTCCTTTTTAGGAGGGTCTTTGGTTTTGGAATCAAAGTAGTGCTGGCTTCATAGAAAGAGTTTGGACATTTTCCTTCTATTTGTATTTTTTGGAATAACTTCAAGAGAATAGATGTTAACTCTTACTTTAATGCTTGGTAGGACTCCCCTAGAAAGCCACCTGGCCCTGGATTCTTGTTTTTTGGGAGATTTTTGATTACTAATTGGATTTCTTTACTGGTTATGGGTCTATTCAAATTTTCTATTTCTTCCTGTTTCAGTTTTGGTAGTTTATACACTAGATGTGTTTTGGTCTGGTTATTGAAAGGAGTTTGACTGATTAGAGAAAAAAAGAAAAAATTAAAATTAAAAAATTAAAAACACAGACACATACACACACAATCAAATAAATGATGCTAGATCCTAGTGTGTTTCGGTCAGATAATTGAAAGGAGTTGGATTGATTACAGAAAAAAGGGAATCAATTTTAAAATTAAAATATTTAAAACCACACACACACACACACACACAAAATCAAATGAATGATGCTAGATCCTAGGTGCATTTTGGTCTGGTTATTGAAAGGTACTTGCTTGATTATACGAAAAATGGGAAAAGAATGAAAACTTTTGAAAATTAGGGAAAATGAATATGATGATATAGAATAAATTGAAACGATGGAAGTAAAATAGACTGAAAAATTTACAGAAAAGTAAAAAAAATTAGTAGAAAAAACAAAACTGTTTTTAGTAAAAATTGAAAATAAATTTTTTTCTTTCTGTATGTAAATAAATGAAAAGAAAGGAAAAAATAAAAGAGAAAAAAAGAAAATTGAATAGATGGACCAGCGAACAGCCTGAAATATGACTGAAACTACATCGTTTTCACCTAGAAGGGAAACTCTGAAGCCGGTTAGAGTCAGTAAACTAAGCAGGGGAGGGACTTGTGGCGTTCCGGAAGAGCTGGGTTGGCCCAGTTTGCCAGTTAGTGTAACGCCTCCGTTTTCCACTAGACGGCGCTGTTTAGCATGCTGGGGCGCGTTGTTGTGGCGCCTGCGGGTGTGCTTGCGCATGCGCGGGAGGGGAGAACATGGCGTCGCGGGGCTGCCCGGCCGCGGGCCTGAAGCCTGTGCTCTCCGGGAATCTGCAGTCACACCCCTGTCCGTCGTCTCCGGCTCCCGTCCCCTCCCGCTCTTACGGTGTCTGGGGCCACGCCGTCAGGTTGCCGGGAGGCACGTCCCTCAGTGTTACCTCAGATGCGGCTGACCCCTCACTCCTGAGGGCCTGCGGCTCGGCCCCGCTCGGCCTCTGGGGAGGGTCTTCGCGAGCAGCGGCGGGTGCCCGTCGCCCCAGGACCGTACGCGGGACCGCACTGCTGCCGACGCCCAGAGACGGCGGCCGGTGCCAGCCCGGCCCAGAGAAAGCGCTCGCGGCCGTGTGGCAGCGAGAACCCGAGGACCGCGGCCCCTGGGCCCCTGGGGGGCGCCTTCCCGCCAGCGCAGCGCCAGGTGAGTAGCCGCGAGTTTCCCTCTGGCCCCCGTTTCTAGAGTCGTGATGGACCTTCTCCCTCTTCTTTATCCCTTCTCCCTTTGTAGTTCGTCCCTGCGGCTGTTTCCACGGTCCCCCTTTCTCTCCAGCTACTTTGGGAGGGTGCTTTCCCGTCCCGCCCCCATCCTGTCTTCACTTGCAGAATCAGCTCCCTGCCCTCCGCGGCCTCTGTCCCTCCAGGTCACCTCCGCGCCACGCCCCTGCCGAGTTCTGTGGTTCAGGTTGTGCACACTGTAGTGTTCATCGTCAGGTCGTATTTCTAGCCGTGCGGACTGGGTAGTGTTGGTCTGGCTGTGTTTCCGGGACGAGGGCCGGAAGAAACTTCCATGCGGTTCTGACATCCTGGCCCCTCCTCTGTCGTTTACTCTCAGCTGCCGGACACCCTGCTGTAGTCGATGTCCTTTCCCACCGCTGGGTCCGGTTTGTTTCCGTCTCAGGGCCCTTGTGAACGACGTCTCTGGGGGCATCCCCGTGTCCCCCTCTGGTCACTGGAACGTCCAGTTACGTGGAGCGTGTTTCTGGGAGTGGATTGGTCACAAGACAGGAGGGTTTTCCACCTCAGCCCCCCACCCCCCGTGGTGTTGAGAGCCCTAGCCACGTCTGGAAGGAGCAGACCTCTGAATTTCGCCGCTAGTGGGTCCCAAACAGCACCTCATGATGTCGGAACGTCAGGAACTCCGTGGCTGAGGAGGCGGGACGCGTCCCCGTGTGTTTGCTGACCATTTGTTCTCCCCCTGTGATCATGGACCTTCGGGGCCCCCATCAGGAGGCCCAGACCCCCGCCTCAAGCTCTCTCCCCTTGGCCCCCACGGGCGTAACTTCCTTTCCCGCACTGGATTTTTCTGTGCTCACTACCTACCGAAAGTCATCGTTTAGGGCTCAGCCCGACCCTCAGAAGCCGTCCTGGGCCCCCCTGCTTACTCCACAGCACGTCCCGGCGCCTGGAAGGACCATTTGTGTGTCTGTTTGCCTGAGGACCCTGTTGCCCGGGATGCAGGGTCCCCAAGAGCAGAGAGCAGGTGGGCTGTCTGGCGCCAGCATCTGGCACACAGTAGGCGCTCGGTATTTGTTGATGGGAAGAAGTGAAGGAATGCGTGCGTGAGAGAGACACTGTGGATCTCAGAGAATTCTGGCGGCTGCGTCTGCTCCCAGGGCTCGTGACCCAGGTAGAGCGTGTGCGACGGTCCCGACAGTTTGGTGTGGCCAGGAGAGGCCCGCCGTCACGTGGCCGTGGCTTTCTCCCACAGCCCCAGCGGTTGTAGGACACAGGGTACTACCGGTCACGTGGTGAGGGATGTGTCCGTCCCCTCTGGCGTCACCTGGCTGGCTCTGCCCAGGAGCGGCTGTGCCGGGTGAGCCCCCTGACTCCTCCGGGTGCGAGGCCCTGTGTCCAGCCACACGCCAGGTGGTGGTGGGTTGTGTGGACCACAGTGACGCACGGCATGACCGGCATTGTGGATGGCCGTGCATACCGGCTGCGGGGCCTGCAGGGGACCCGCGGGGCACACAAAGGGCCAGCGCGCCTGGTTTGGCATCTTTCTCTGCTCCAAGATGGTCAGCAAGACACCTCTGTCACCTGACCCAGGGGCTGCAGGAACAGACTCAGCATAGAGACCTGACAGCTGCTTCAGGAGGGGGGGCGGGAGTATGTGTGGGTGAGGGGCCCATGGTGGTGTATTCTGCATCGCTACCTGCCTGGCTTGCTCCCCGCATTTTAGGGTTCATATCCCGAACCCCCGGGTTCATGGGTGGAAGGGCCCCACTTCTGGTGTTATTGCTGGCCCTGCTCTGCCCAGTTCCCGGCCTCTGTCATCTCTGCCATTACAAATTCTCAAGGGACACTTTTGATTTGTCCCTGTGATGGGCACTGAGATAGAGACAGCGAAGCCGGCTTCTCGCCGCTGTCTTGTCCGCACCCCTACACGTGCAGTACTCAGGGTCTCAGGTGAGCAGGCCCTCCCGTTCCAGCACCCTCTGGGCTGTGCAGGGGGGACAGTTTTAGTCCTGTTGCTTTAACACCCTTATTGAGATACGATTCACAAACCATAAAATACATCCACTTAAGGTGTACAATATAGGGTCCTCTGGCTGGTACGGTTCATTGAGCGTCTGACTCTTGACCTCTGCTCAGGTCATGATCCCACGGTGCAGGGGATCGAGCCCCACGTCAGGCTCTGTGCTGACAGTACGGAGCCTGCTTGGGAATCTCTCTCCCTCTCTCTCTGCCCCTTCTCTGCTCATGTGCACGTGCTCTCGCAAAATAAATAAAGTTTAAAAAGAAGTGTACACGGGCACCTGGTTGGCTCAGTCAGTCATGTGTCCGATTTTGGCTCAGGTCAAACTCACACTTGGTGACTTGGAGTCCTATGTCAGGCTCTGTGCTGACAGGGCAGAGCGTGTCACCTGCTTCAGATTCTTTGTCTCCCTTTCTCTCTGCCCCTCACCCTCTCATGCTCTATCTCTGTCTCTGTCTCTCAAAAATAAATGTTGGGGTGCCTAGGTGGCTCAGTCGGTTAAGCGTCCAACTTGGGCTCAGGTCATGATCTCACGGTTAGTGGGTTCGAGCCCCGTGTCGGGCTCTGTGCTGACAGCTAGCTCAGGTCCTGGAACCTATTTCAGATTCTGTAAAACCCTGTCTCTCTGACCCTCCCGTACTCACCCTGCCTCTCTCTCTCTCTCTCTCAGAAATAAGTAAACAACAAATTGTTGAAAACATTTAAACAATTAGAAAAATTAAAAATAAGTAAACGTTAAGAAAAGTACTAAATCGTACAATTTCACCGTTTCCCATGTATTTGTGGAGTATGCAGCCATATGCCCGCTGTCTAATTTCAGAAATTTTTCATCACCCCCAGAAGAAAGTCCACATCCATTGGCACTCACTCTCCACCCCGCCTTTCCCCAGACCCTGGCAGTCACTAATCTGTTTTTGTGGTTGTAGGGTTGCCTGTTGTGAGTGTACAGTTTAAAAAACAAGATCTTAACGTGTATTCATTGTTGAGAGATGGAGAGAGTGTATGAGTGGGAACGGGGCAGAGAGGGAGTGAGAGAGATAGAATCTGAAGTACGCTCCAGGCTCTGAGCTATCAGCACAGAGCCCCATCGGGAGCTCAGACCCACGGATCTCGAGATCTTGACCCGAGCCACAGTGGGGCACTAAACTGACTATGCCCCCCGGGGGCCTGGGTGGGTGTGCAATTTAAATGAGATCCGGCAACACGTGGTCCTTTGTGTCCTGCTGTGTTCACTCAGCACAGCACTTTCAAGGTTCAGCCACACTATAGCACGTCGTCGGCACTTCTTCCCGTTTTCTGGCCGAATAATCTTCCGTTGTGTGGAGGGCCATATTTTTTGTTTTATCTGTTCATCAGTTGATTTGGTTTTGCTTCAACTATTTCCTTCATTTTGAGGCAAATATGGAAGGCCCCTCTTCCTCACACACAGCCACGTGGGTGAAGCGCATCAGAAATTCCCGACAAGTGCCCAGGGAGTGTGTTGGATTTTGTTTCCAGCTGACTGACAGTCCTCCCCGCAGATTTATCCTGTGAGGACAGAATGCCGCGATAGGGACACATTCCTTGGAACATGCCGGGCCCCTCGCCTGCTCTCCAGGAGGGCTCATGATCCTGATCCTTGTTATTGCCATCCCCTTGGTGTCTGCCTTCTTGCTCAAGGTCTGATAAAGCCTGTTTGCTTCTGGAATTCTTCTTCTAAATCCATCCTCCCTTTCTGAAGACTCATCTTGTCCAAAAGAGTTTCTAATTCTCAGCCAGGAGACAACAGAAGCATTGAAAGCAGGCAGGCGGCTTGGACTGGACTTTTCTAAGGTTCTGAGGTCCCGGCTCACTCCCTTTCGCCTGATCCAGGCTGCATCCTCTATTCTACCCCACAGGTACCCTTTATAGTTGACCATTTGCGGAAGGAAACCTCTGGGCTCCTTGCTGCTGGAGCCATGAGCCGCTGGATGCGGAAACCACGTCTGCTGGCGGTGTCCGGGTTCCCAGCACTTGAGGTGCCCGCTCCACTCGTGGGGAGATGGAAACTCCCTGTAGATTTTGGAAGGTTTAAAAAAAATTTTTTTTTAAGTTTCTTTCTTAGGAGGGACAGAGCACAAGGAGGGGAGGGGCAGAGAGAGGGAGCGACAGATTCCGAAGAAGGCTCTGCACCATGGGCTCAGAGCCTAACGCGGGGCTTGAACTCTCGAACTGTGAGATCGTGACGTAAGCCGAGATCAAGAGTCAGACGCTAAATTGACTGCGCCACCCAGGCACAGTTCTTTTTGGAGATTTTTACTAAGGTCAGTAGATGCGAGCCACCAGCATACATTCACTCTGTTCCTTCATGCACGGCGTCCCCTGAGCCTGGCACAGCCTTCCTCCTACAGGAACACACTATTCATGGAGCACTGCTGACTGAACACACGTTTACCCCACATCTGCCGGGCACCATTGCTACAGTGGCAAGCACTGGAATTGACCCAGGGGCTCCAAGGACTCATTGCAAGTAACCTGGGAGCCGGAGGGGTAACAAGCATTGTTTAGGCCAGGCAAAGGGCAGCAGTCAGGGAGGAACTCCCTGTGCAAAGGCCCTGAGGTGGCCAGTTTGAGACACTCCTATCCGTCCACCTGAGTTCAGGATGACGACAGTGGCCATCCTGCCAAACTCTGCCCTGCCCACCCCAGCATCCTTCCTGGGCTGACTTTGTAGTTGGGGACCTTGAGTGTGAATGCTGCTGTGTCCCTGCTCATAGCTGTGTGACCTGGGGCCGTTGCTTCAGCTCATGATGCCTCAGGTCCCTTCTCTGTGAAGTGGGAGAGAGGCTGTGCAAGTAATAGGCTTTGCAGAAGCCTAGATGAGTATATAACATAGCCCGGACAGGACTGTGATCAGTAGTCAATGTGCACAGCTATCTTCTATCATTGTGGTCATTAGCACCCATTGTGTTTGAAGCAGATAAGACAATCCGGAGGTAATGCTGGCCTGTGGGTAAGGTCACAGACTTTAGGGTTAAATTTGGGAGCCAGGTTAAGTGTCAGCTCCTCTACTTGCCTGCTGTGTGACCTTGGGGAAGTCAGTCAACCTCTCTGAGCTGCATTTTCCTCCTCTATAGCATGGGGAGGATGATTGTAAAAGAGCCTTCTCATTTGCACTTGCACACATTGGCCTATATGCGAAGACTGTGTCCTTGAACTACTCTCCTTGGTTGGTCCAGGGGAGTGCCGTAGACAGGGATGGAAGGGGGAGAGTGGCGGCACAGGGCACAGTGTGGACGTGCTCTTTCACACCTCTGGACAGTTCGGTTTGCTCCAGTGAGCGTGTGTTCCTTCTGCAGTTAGAACAGAGAAGCCCCAGAATGCTGAGACCTTCAGTGGAGTCACAGTACTGCCTGCCTCCTGGGACATCACGTGGCTTAAATGAGTCAGTGAGTGTATAGTGATTGGAGTGGGGCCTGGTCTGCGAGACTGGCTGGGAGAATGTTAGTTGTCGCAATGGTAATAATACTAAAGTAAAATTAAAAAACAATGATTATTACTGGAATGATTCCTTTTCAAGTGATTTTGCAACATCACGAAGATTAGTCATGTAACTTCAAAAGTGGGGGGTGTGGGGTGCTGAGGATCCCATTCTAGAGAGGAAGGGGAGAAGCCCCAAGGTGGCCCTGGGCAGGGTGCCAGCCCGCATCTTCTAGTCGAATGCTGTCAGCCCTGGGGGCTCCGGAGTGCCAGGGTGGGGAGGGCAGATGTGTCCCTTCAGTCTGGGATGCCCTTGACAGTCTGAAAAGGCTTCAGGGGCACTGAAGGGATGAAGGCGTGGAGCCCGAGTCAGGGCCAAGCAGTGGAGCCTGCGTGTGTGACATGGCCCTTCTTCCAGCCCTGACAGGTTTGAAGGCACCTGAGACAGGTCCCTGAGTTGGCCAAGGAATGGGAGGGGAGGTGCTCTTGTGAGCCTGGGGGGCTTCTTCCTTTCTGCAGGCTGGGACTCCCCCTCCCCCAGCACTGGCCCAGGGAGAAGCAGGAGGATTTAGTTTTATTTTTAAAATAAAGAGGACTTTCAAAGAGTCCAGTGAGCACATCCCAGAATGGGTCTCAGTAGATGTCATTTGCATAACAAGTGTGGAAATCACCAGTCATGGGGAGGAAATGGCAAATCAGGATGAGCAGAGCCTGTTGTCTAAGCAGAGGTTTTGAGTAGCTATTGCAAGTCTGTGACAAGGGGAGAAGGGTGTGGGAAACAGCCTGGGGTGTGGCTGAGGATTGGGTCCTATCCACACCTTGTGGGCCTAGGGCTTAGAATTTCTATATTTGTGGGTGGGTGCCCCTCTTTCAGAAAAGGAACCTGATTATGTGTCACATCTAAGAAAGGCCACACAAGTGAGCGCCCTGAGGCTGCAGCCTCTGTGGCTCCAGAGGAAACCAGCCTGTGGTGGTGCTTCCCACCAGGGGGTTGTAGCAGGAAGCCCTTTGTCCCCAGGGCTGCTGTGCCTCAGTAGCCTGTGTGACCTTGACCCTGCCACCTGTCCTCCCTGGATGGACTCATTTGAAGGACCTGTTCCTGCATAAGAAAGAGAGGGCAGCCACACTGGGGATTTCCAACTTGGGGAGACAGAAACAGCCCAAGGCTTTGTAAAGACTCCAAACAGGCTGCTGCTGGCTATTTAAATGCTGTTTTGATTCCGTACCCATGAAGCTACTCTGTAGCTGACTGATCGGGTCTCCTTTCCTCTTGTTTCAAAGCTGCTTTCATATCTACAAAGTTGCAAATAACGTGGTAAAGCCCCCTGTTGGACTAGAGCAGAACTTCCTCTACCCCCCCCCCCCACGCCCCCAGCCCCTATGATCCACACTCTTCTGGCCTGTGAGTGTGATTTCTGCATGCACACTCTTCGGGTTCCTCTTTCTGGGGTCCTCTTCCCTCCATAGTTTATGCTGAACACACGGACAGGCAGAAACATCAGTGCTCAAGCACCATCCAGATCCAGTGAGCGTCAGGTCCGGGTGGACCCAGGGACCCACATTGTGTCATCAGGAGTTATTGTCGCTCTCTGCCTTCCATGTTGGCCTCCGTGTCTAGTCAGTTTGTTGCAGGGAGCAGCCCCGACAGCTCCCCAAGGGAAGAGAGCGTCTCCTTCACAACAGTTCAGTTGCAGGGCCTGGCATGGGTTTGCGGGCCAGGTCACATGTCCAGCCTCGATCCGGTGACTGAAACAAAGGGCATGAAATCCACTGATTGGCCAGATCTAGGTTACGTGCTCACCTTTTGGTTCTGTAAAGAGGTAACATTCTCTAAGTTATATAGACTCAGAAAAGCTGACGGGTCAAGATCTTCAAAGGAAAAAAGATGGATTATTTGCATAAGATGAGGAAACAGAGGGCAGAAGTCAGGCAGGACAAATAGTCACCGATGTATACTGTCCTGTCCAGGACAGTGGAGCATCTTGGGATCTGAAGGGATAAATTCACCCCACAACTTTAGAAAACCCAACTCTAAATGCCTAAGAGCCACACATAACCCCAGGTGTCCTGGAGCCTGGAGTGAAGAACCAGATGAGAAGAAGAGTTGGAAACAAGCTTGGGCCTTCGTGCTGCGGCTGCTGGCCTCGAGGGCTCAGGATGTGCAATGGACAGGTGCCCAGAGCCGTGTAAGTAGGGAACCTGGGCCCTCGTAGGAAACAGCGTGCAGGCGGTCATGAGGATGAGAATTCCGGAGGGTGCATCCTTCGAGTTTGTTAGAAATAAGGCATTTTTTTTTGAGCCAGAGAGAGAGGAGAGTGTGAGCAGGAGAGGGGCCGAGGGAGAGGGAGAGAGAAAAATCTTAAAGCAGGCTCCATGCTGAGCATAGAGCCTGATGTAGGACTTGATCTCAGGATCACCAGATCATGACCTGAGCCGAAATTAAGAGTTGGATGCTAACCGACCAAGACACCCAGGTGTCCCAGAAACATAGCATCTTTTTTTTTTTAATTTCTTTTTAAATGTTTTATTTACTTCTGAGAGAGAGAGAGACAGAGACAGAGACAGACAGACAGTACTAGCAGGGGAGGGTCAGAGAGAGAAGCAGACCTAGAATCTGAAACAGGCTCCAGGCTCCGAGCAAACTGTCAGCACACAGCCCAACTCGGGCTCGAACCCATGAAACACAAGATCATGACCTGAACCAAAGTCGGACACCTAACCTATGTAGCACCCAGGTGCCCCCAGAAACATAGCATCTGGCACCCCACTCCAGACTACCTCCCTAAGAATTTGAATTTGCAGGTGAATCAGATCCCTAGTGGATTCATGGGCCCTGCTAAAGACTCCCCTCTCATCCCTTAGCCCTCCCATTCAGGGCTGTTAGGTCTTTAATTCAGACTTTCCTCTTCGTCCAGAGAGCAGTGGCCACCGGAGTCCTCTGCCCTCGTCTCCTCAGTACACCCTGGCCCGGCTTCTAACTGCCAGCACCTCCTTGCAGCTGGAGACCCCTTGTCCGCTCGGGCAGCCGGCTGCAGGGTGGAGACGGCGTTCGCGGTTCCCGGGACCCTTCAGCCAGTTCCCCAGCGGCCTTGTCCCCTGGCTGGGAGAGCTGTGCACAAGGCTCCCCGGTGGCCCGGGTTCCTGTTTTTCACAGTGGTGGCTTCTGCATGGTGGCAGGATTGATAGCCTTGATTAGCCGCCTTCTCTTCCTTTCCTCACTTCCCTTCCCCCGTTGCCTTCAGCTCCCAAAGAAGCAGCTTGGGGCAGGATCCTGGTCTCCAGGGGCGTCTGGGACAAGTCACACTAAGGCACGTGTGGCCGAAGCTTGCACACGTGTGAGCCCTCATGCTGGCTCCGGGTGCTGGTGTGCCGGGTGCGAGGCTGCGTCTGTGACCTTGCATGTGCTCGTGCCAGTTAGGAGAGTCGTCCTGTTCCTGGTTCTCCCCCTCTTTGCAGGGGAACCAGAGGGCTCCAGGACGCTCCCCGCCACCTGCTACCCTCACCACACTGACGCCTCGGCCAAGCGTGCACCTGTAGGCGTCACCCTCACCAGAGTCCCGCCCTGCCACTCTCTGCCCCTTCTCCCCACGTCACTTTTACTCCATTGCCCTCTGACCATGATGATATACATACGAACACGGGCATCCTCGTTTCCAAAGGTGCCTGCTGTGTGCTGCTTGTCGCGTGTGAGATTGTGGCCAGCTCCATTATGGGCTCACGTAACAAACGTCCTCCCACCCCCTGCAGCCTGCTGGATGCCAGGCCCTGTGCTGGGCTCTGGCCCTTGGAGATGCATCATCTCCTACAGAATCACCCCTCCTCCTTCCATCTTGCACAGCAGATCTGCCTGGGAGCAGCCTCCCTGTGAGAGTCCGGCTCCGTCAGGTCCAAGGGTCCATGAAGGATGGACGGTGTCGGCGGGAGAGAGAGTGAGAGAGCCCCAAGATTCTTTCTCTTCACCAGGCAGGCATCTCTGTCCTGTCCGTTTTGGTGACTTTATTTATATTTTAAATGATAACATGACATGAGAAAAAGGAAGTTTTACAGTGGATAACTCTTTGTGATAAGATGCTCTGGAACATGTACAGAAGCAGGTTTTACAGAAATATACTTGCAGAACTATTCCAATTATAGTGAGGATAAGTACATTTTACAAGTAAAGAATTCACAGGGTATTCTTAGGAAAAGACAGGATACATATTTGTTCTAAGTTAATAATGCTAAGGATAGGTCATAGGTTAAGTGTATAGATGGGCTAAGAGTCATTCTGTCTGGCTGTCAAGAGGACGAATGTTTTAGCTGGTTCAAGTTGTTTGTGGAAACCTATTTGATGCTGAATGTGTGAACACCATGGTGGCCCTAAATGTGTCAGCCTTTTGTTTGTGTGTAACGTTTTATCTCCTTTTATCTATCCTCATCCCAGCCACCTGTAAGGGAATGTGTCTGCAGAAAGTAGGCCTTGGGGAAGGGCCTGCCATAAATCACCAGTTAGAAGGAGGTGTAAGTATGAACTGAAGTTCTGCCCTTATCTATTCCTCAACTCTAAATTAGGCTCATTGTCTCAGGGCCAGGCTCAGTTGTAACTCTTGTGTTCTTAGTCTCTTTATTATCTGAGTCTTGAATCTGCAAGGCGCATAGGATAAGCTATTTGACAATCATCCACAGAGCTTTCATCTAAAATCTCTTTGGTAAAGGCAGGAATATGCTTTTCCTGATGCGATATCTGTGTTCAGAATATTGGTGTGATATGGAATATAGTGAGGCCTGGTCAACACCAGCAGGTTTATTTCCAACATGAGCCAGTAGTAGCAGAAAGAGATACCGGTGTTCGTTTCTCACGGCAGGAGCTGTGCAAACACTGCCATGTCCTTGCCGTGACTGCCATCCAGAGAGGCCGGTGTGGCTCCCGGCACCTCCCAGCAGCTTGGTGGTAGGGAGCCTCCATTCTCCAATGACACTTCAGGCAAGTGACATGAGAAGCCTTACAGCATCCATAGGGGTTGTTATCATCCCCAATCCACAGATGAGGAAAACTGAGGCTCATCGAGGTTGAGTGACGTTCTTGGGTCACTTGGCAGCAGTACGTGGCAGTGCCGGGGCTGGGACCAGGAAGGTCTGACTCAGGGTCTGTTCTTGTTCCCTGGCGTGTCCTGGCTTCTCCGGCACAGGACTTCCTGAAACGATGGGCTCCGAACATTGACGCATCACCGTTACACGGCCATTAGCCAGAAGCTTCTACATGGTCTCAGCATTGCAGGCTCCACAGTGACCCTAACAAATCCCCTGCCTTCACAGGGCACCCCCTTATTGAGGCATAGATAGAAGAAACAAAAGATCACTTCAGATGGGGCTGAGGGCAGGCTACCCAGTGGGGTGATGGGAAGGTGTTGGTTGGGGCTGCATCAACCGAAGGGCTGAGACATGGACCTGTAGCTCACACGTGTGGTCAGTGGCTGGAACATCAGGACCTTCCCACGTGGGTCCCTCCTGGGCCACTCACAGGACAGCATAGCTGGCTCCCCGCGGGCAGAGTCAACATGGACATTAAGAGTGAGAGGCGCACATGCAACAAGTGTGTGCATATCTGTACACACACGTGTGTGCACATGCAGATGTACCCACACACGTGTGTGCTTGCGTTTGTCCCCGCAGGCTCGACTTGCTCTCTTTTTTTAATGCATTTCTTTTTTTAATTTGAGAGAGAGCACGAGCAGGGAAGGGGAAGAGCGAGACGGAGACAGAATCTGCAGCAGGCTCTCAGGATCTGAGCTAGCTGTCAGCACAGAGCCCGACTTGAGGCTTGAACTCAGAACCATGAGATCGTGACCTGAGCTAAAGTTGTCCGCTCAACCTACTGAGCCACCCAGGCACCCCAACTTGCTCTCTTTTCTACCACAGCTCTGAGGAAACGGAAAATAAAAGCAAACCATGAACCGTCTACAGCTGCTCCTAAGGCCGGCCCCTCCCCTGGCTGGCGTTTACTTCAGCCCCCCGAGGATGGCTTTGGAGAGCCTTGCAGCTAAGGGAGGGCTCATCTGCTCTGCGCTGCATCCCCTGGGGTGAGGGGGCATCACACACTTCTCTTGGCCATTTTAGTCTTCCATGACCTGCCAGAGTAGGGGGCAGTGTGGCCTCTGTCAGGGTATGAAATGCCACTTGGAATTGCTGGGCAGGAGGCCATGGTCCCTTTAGAATAAAGGGTAACATTCAGGCAACTGGAACCCATGTGGCTGGGAAACCCCTGCCTCCATCTTCCTTGCTACCAGCAGGTGGACAGGGGAGGTTGGGTGCTGCCAGAGGAGCGCCCATGGGGCAGCGGGCCCGGATGTTTGGGGAACAGAGTGGGGACTCTGTCCCCCTTTTGAAAAGAAGTCGTCCCCTTTGTCGAAGAGTGTGTTCATGTTTTCCATTGGAAAATTGTGGCTTCTCCGTCCAGAGGACATACGAGGTGTCCACACACATACGTGTGTGTGTGTGTGTGTGTGTGTAGAGGTCACAGACTCACTGTGGTATAGACACCTTTCCTCACCACCCGAGTCCACACGTGGGGCCCCCAGCAGCCCTATGGCCACACGATGTTCCCCACCAGCAGCTACTCTCTGGGGGAGGAACGTCACCCTGACGTATGTGACCGCCGTGTCCCTGCGTGGCTGCATAGGGTTTAATTCCAAGATGGGCATTTTTTGGCTCTGGCACCAAAGTTTGGCTTCCTTCAGGTACATTGGGACATGGGCCTTCTTTGGCTGCCTTGGCCGCTCCCCTCCGATGCTCAGGGCAGCCAGGGGCTTGTGTGTTCTCCGGGCGGTTTCATGTCCCTCGTTTTGTGTGGATGGGCCCCGTTCACCTGTTTTCCTGCCGAGACACAGGAGGCCTCTTCCAGCTCAGGGCTCAGGGAGCACATCACTTGGGCCAAGTCAGTGCAAGATTATTTATAACCTCGGTACTTGAGATTTTGGTGTCTCGGTGCTTCGAAGAATGAAGAGGGTGTTCCCATGATGGGATGGATCAGTCTGGGTGCTGGGTTATCCATTCCTGATGGCCTCGACTCCATTGTGTGTGGGTGATGTGTGGCCGTATCAGTATCTTGTGGGTCGTACGTTTTACGGCCTGCTACTTAGTTTCAGTCAGGTCTTTTGTCAGATTGCTGCGGAGACCCTGACGGCAGGAGGTGGTGTCTGGTCCGTACTTTAGAGGAAGCACACACCGGAGGGGGTTCAGTGTGGTCAGGCCCTCCCAGCTTTGCTCCAAAGCACTTGTTTGTCCCCACCCAGGGACCTCAGGTCTTCATCTTTCCCTCTCTGCCTGCTGAATCCGGGCTTTTCCTTTCATAAATTCATGTGTCTACTCGTGTTTGTACCTAAGACCAGACTTGTGGGTCCGATGGTACACTGACCTTCCGGGTAACAACATCTCTCCTACCACTGAGCACTTACATGCACCCTGTGATGAGCCAGGGACACAGGGAGCATTATTGAGGGACCATTATTTGTGGACATCTGGGCAGTAGACTGGGCCCCGCTGTGAGGGAGGGCAGGCTGCTTGAGAGGGCCGAGCAGGGTGGGAGTTGGGACGTTAGATCCCAGATTTCCTCATCCAACCTGAACTGCAGCCTTGTACCCTGTGATCAAGTCAAACTATTGCCCCCGCCCCCTGGCCCCCTGCGCGCATACCCACTTGGACCTGTGTTATCTCGGCCATGCGCTTCTAAACGCTGTAAACACACTGTGTTTGCCGGCACTTCCCAGGTAACTCTCCTCTTGCCCTTGAAGCACAGGCTGGCCAGCTCTCTACTCACGTCACCACAGCCCCGAAGCATGAGGATGCAGGGCTGTGGCACACCAGAGTTGTGAACGATGGAGCCACTGTCCCAAATGCCACTGTCTGCGGCTGGTGCCTCAGCGGCCAGCACACAGGGGCCCCACAACTGGAGTTGTAGGGGAGTGTGTGTGTTTTCCTGGGTTGGATCAGCCTGGTCTGGGGTTTGGATCAGCCTCTCTGATGGGTCTCAAACCCAGAGAAGTGTGCCAAGGGAGTGATAGTAGACTTGAATCCATCTCCATGACATGGGCCTGAGATCTGGGAGACCCAGGAACCGCGAGATCATGACCTGAGCCGATGTCAGACGCTTAAGTGACTGTGACCCGCCCAGGCGCCCCTAATTTTCCCTAATTTGTAATAGAACCGCACATATAGCGAACGTGTTTGTGTCTTGAGTGTGTCAGCAGGGGCCTTCACACTTTCACACTTGCCCCTCCACCCCCAGTAGAGTACATGCAGAGGTGTGAGTTTCCACACCAACAGGCCATTCTGAGACCCCCGTTGCGTGTCCAGCAGTTCAACCCAATTCGGACACTCTGTAACTGGAGGTGGCCTCAGACCCCACAGGTCAGTGTCAGGCCTGCAAGCCCGCCCTGCCTCCACCCCACTTCACATGCCACCCCTCCCTGAGAGGCTAGATACCAAAGGAGCCCGTGCATTCTACGCTTGAGGTCACTCACTGTATGAGAGTGGCTCACAGAGCTCAGGACCTGCTTGACTCACTAGAGAACTGCCTTTCCTTCTAAGGACATGACTTGGGAGAAGCCAAGGAGGAGAGAGGTGTAAGGCATGGGGTGTGGGAGGGGCTCCTAGCTCCCCTGCCCTCTGGGCACCCCACTCTCTCTGAACCTCCACAGGGTCCCCCACGAGAAGCAACCTGGACCCGTCCTTTCAAGTTTTGTTTTTTATTTTTACCAAGGCTTCATTCCGTAGACCCAATGGTTCAAATCACTGGTGGTTGGGGATTGATTTCAGGGGGTGGGACTGTCCATTCCCATTCTTCGGTGCTTTCCAAACATCACCTCATTGACAAGAACCCAGGTGTGGTGGGACAGCCATGTCACCATCATGGCTCTGAAGTGATTTCAGGGGCTGAGGACAAGCGACCAACTATGATAACACAAAATGTCCCCCATGGCTCTCCTTGCTCAGAAAATCCCCAGACTTTGGGGTGCTGTGAGCCAGGAACTGTGGACAAAGACCAAATGGATATGAGGAATGCGTTTTGGAATCTGAATGGCCGAATGTGTCTTTTGGGTTAATCACGCTTTTGCGCCTGGGTAACCAGGACCCAGATTAGGAACCAAGGTGAGCAGCACCTGCAAATGTCCAGGGCCCCTTTTCATCGCTCACCCACGTGACCTCCATCCTGACGAGAGGTGTCTGGTTTGCTCTCTGGCACTGAGGTGTGTCAGGTGAGCACCTTGAGGCTGGCTGGTCCCGCGGCTTTGAGCTCACACAGCCTCCGGGAGCTCCAAGGGGATGGGGACCATTGTGGGGGGGGGGGAGGTACCATATGGAACTTGGAGCCTGTGTTCCCAGCTCGAGCCACCTGGTTCTCAGCCAGCCACTTGGAGGTGAGGAACCAGGCAGGGAAGAAAAGTGATGGGAGTCCTAGCAGAGAAGGCCGTATCTACGTTTTTCTAAGACTCGAGAAGCCAACCCCACAACACAGACGACAGGCGATAGCGTTGTACCGGGACATCTCAGCACCTCAAGGGTTGTACAAAATGCCCAGGACGCTGAGAGCAGTCCCCCACACTCAGAGCCGTAGAGGGATGATCATCCCGTCTGTGACGACGCTTCCCGTGTCGTTTGACACACAAGGGACCAAGTCTCATTAGTCAAAGAGACTTCCCTTTACAAGCGGGAGTTTTGGAATTTTGTGAGATAATCAGAAGATTTCAAAACACATGCCAAAGGAGGATTACAGATCATTACAAAACAGGGTACTTACTCAGCCAAGGTGGCACAAGAGATTGTCAGGTCAATGCAGAGGGTTATGGAGTTGCTGACAAACCTCAGCTGTCTTACCACTGAGCAGAGTCCACTTTCCTAAGGAAGCAAAGACTTAACGGACACAAGTCACAGACACTTGGTGTTTCAGGGCAGATTATAGGTGACGCAAAACCTCTGTGGATCACTTAGACCAATTGTGTAAGAAGGCTCTGTCGTATTAAGAGTGAGAAAACCCAAATTCCAGTCTTGTCCCGTGTCCTTGCAATATTATACCTCAGTCGTTGTACCAAGATGAATCTGGAAACATGGATGCAGCCCCTTCATTTAGCCTCCGTGTCATCCCCAACTTTGACACATTGTTTTCTTGACAAGGACATCCAGGGCCCCACATGGGTCTGCGTTCCTGTGATACGTGTCAGGATTTGCTGACCAGAAACTGAGGCAGAAACGAAAGTCTCCCAGATGTAGTGATGCTCAGACACCCTCAGGGATCGCCTTGACTGCAGACACTGGCCTTGCCCAGGCCGTGCCCTCTTCCCAGGTAGTCCCAGCCAGTGACTGTTCTGAAGAGCCATCACCTTTCACCTAAGTTTGGGTGGTTCCGAAGGGCAGTCCAACTCCCGGGACTGCTCAGAGAGTCGGCTGAGGCTCCTGTTGAAGTATCACTGCTCAGCTTCTGCCTCATCTGGTTCTCTGTCTCTCCATTGCACCCCCACAGTGTTGATGCCTCCCTTAGAAACTTGTTTTTTGGGTGCCTGGGTGCCTCAGTTGGTGAAGCATCCGAATGTGGATCATGTCCTGATCTCGTGAGTTCAAGCCCCGTGATGTCTGTGCTGACAGCTCAGATCCTGGAGCCTCCTTCAGATTCGGTGTCCCCCGCTCTGTCTGCCCCTCCCCTGCTCATGCTCTGTCTCTCTTTGTCTCTCAGTAAGAAAGAAAAATGTTAAAAATGCTTTTCAACCTGTTTTTCACGCGCAGAACTCCAGAATCTTGGTCCCGACCATCCACAGCATTTCTTTTGAAAGATCCTCTTCTCGCAAACCTTCTACATGTTTCCTTTTCACTATCATTGAAATTTTTTCCTACGTTTTCCCTCTTTATTTAATTTATTAAAATTTTTGTCTCAGAGAGAGAGAGAGAGAGAGACAAGCAGAGGAGGGGGAAGGAGAGCGAGAGTGAGTGAGAGAGACAGAGAGAGGGAGAGGGAGAATATCTGAAGGTGGCTCCACTTGGAGGCTGACACAGGGCTGGATCCCACAGCTCTGGGATTCTGACCTGAGCAGAGGTGAAGAGTGGGATGCTCAAGACACGGAGCCACCCAGGTGCCCCATGTTTTCCCTCTTTGAACAACCAGCCTCCCTTCCCTTACATACAGAGCTGTCTCCCTTAATAGTTCAAGTTGTCTTCATTCCATTTCTTACAGTTGTTTACATCTGTCTGTCTGTCCTTTGCTTGCCCATAAAGCTTCTGGAGCCGTGGGATAAGGCTTTGAAGGCTTTGTCTTCTCTGTCCCATTTTGTGACAGTAGTGACACGAATAGCTGCTTTGACTTTCAGTAACACCAGTGGAATAA
Source organism: Proteles cristata cristata (assembly GCA_017311185.1). NCBI lineage: Eukaryota > Metazoa > Chordata > Mammalia > Carnivora > Hyaenidae > Proteles > Proteles cristata. The sequence continues at coordinate 33,492 of JAESUZ010000675.1, read as the reverse complement.
AACTATTCTATTTCCTATTGGCGATTCTAAAGATAGATGTCCATTTTAATTAAACAAACACCGTGAAATTAGCTTTCTTACAAAATATTGTCGAAGATCACAACATGAACTCGAAAGGCAACAGGGTTAGTTTCTCTCTGAGTTTTAGAACGCGCACTTCTTTACAACCACTTGCCTTGAAACTGGCTAAGTAGGGCCTTTTTCCAACTTACTTTTAGCAAACCCACCTGGAGGTAGAGAAAGTGTCTCATACTGACAGCATCCATAGACACATGTACAATTACACAAAAGGATGCAAGCAAAATCTCAAAGGCCCAATCTCCTAATATCTACCTTTACAAAACACAGCTAACTGCATGATGGAATTACACTTTATGGATCCATAAATTCGGTCATTTTTCTCAGGAGTCAAATGAATATTGTGGTCCAGGATCGTTGCCGAAATAAAGAGAAAAAAAAAAAAAGACAGCCTTGTTTGGGAGACTACAGCCCGGAGGGATGAAGTTGCAGACAACTTGTCACTTCCCATTGTCCACCAAAAACATGGCTGGTTTTATTCAAAGATCCCCAAGCTGCCATCAGCAAACAGACCAACGGAAGCCCAGGTTATCTACATGAGTGTTGTTTCCTCTGTGAAGAAATTCGTCACTATACTGAGTGAACCAAGCCCCTTCCTCATAGTTAGCCTTGTTGGTATGAGCACATTTTATATCGGTTCGTTGGTCAGCATAGTTAGTGTCGTTTGCCGTGTTATTTTGAATCATTATGATTAGTACTGTTATTTAGGATCCGTGTAGTTCCCACTGCTATTTAGTATGAGTGCAGTTAGCAAGTCGCCATGCTGCAGCGCCTTCCCCCACCGTGCTGCATGGCCTTGACCCCACCATACTGCAGGGGCTTTCCCCCACCATGCTGAAGGGCCTTTCCCCCACCGTGCTCCAGGGGCTTTCCCCCACCATGCACCAGGGGCTTTCACCCACCGTGCACCAGGGGCTTTCACCCACCGTGCACCAGGGGCATTCCCCCACCGTGCTCCCGGGGCTTTCCGCCACCAGGCACCAGGGGCTTTCTCCCACCAAGCTGTTGGGCCTTTACCCCACCGTGCCCCAGGGTCTTTCCCCCACCATGCTGCAGGGGCTTTCACTGCCGGAGGCCGCGCCGGCTCCGACAGGTCCAGGGGTCCCTGAATGATGGACGGTGTCGGCGAAAGAGAATGAGAGAGCCCCGAGATTCTTTCTGATCAGAAGGCAGGCGTCTCCGTCCTGTCGGTTTTGGTGTCTTTATTTTAAGGTTCAGAAACAAGATGAAGTCATAGAAAGGAATTTCTTACAATGGGAGGCCTTTTGTGATATCAATTAACAGAATGTTCATATAGAAAAACAGCATAACATACAAGTTAAATTGTATATAGATACGCTAGGAGTCATTCTGTCTGGCCCTCAAGAAGATAAATGTTTCTGAATTGGTTTATTTGTGGAAACTAACATGGGGGCCCTAAATGTGTCCATCTTTGCACCGGGGTTTATGTTTTAGCTACTTTTATCTATCCTCATCCCAGTTGCCAGTGTAAGGGAGGGTGTTTGTGGAATGTAGGCCTTGAGGAAGGGTCTGCTATGCTTCACCAGTTAGCAAAGATATATGTAGTAACTTATGTTCTGCCCTGAAATAGGCTGTTTGTCTCAGGGCCAGGCTCAGTTGTAACTCTTGTGTTCTTAACCCCTTAAGTCTTGGATCTTCAAGGCCCATAGGAAGAGCCTTTTGACAATTACCTATAGAGCTTTCATCTAAAGTCTCTTTTGTAAAGGCAGGAATATGCTTTTCCTTATGAGGTATCTGTATTCAGAATTTGGGTCTGATATGGAATATTGTGAGGCCTGGTCAATACCAGCAGGCTCATTTCCAGCATGAGCCAGTAGTAGCAGAAGGAGATACTAGTCTTCATTTCTCATGGCAGAAGCTGCAAACATTGTCACTTCCTTGCTGTGATTACCATCCAGAGGCCGGTGCGGCTCCTGGCATTTCACCCACCATGCACCAGGGGCTTTCACATACCGTGCTCCAGGGGCTTTCCCCCACCATGCACCAGGGGCTTTCCCCCACCATGCACCAGGGGCTTTCCCCCATCATGCACCAGGGGCATTCCACCACCATGCTTCATGGCCTTTCCACCACCATGCTACAGGGGCTTTCCCCCACCGTCTTCTAGGGGCTTTCCCCCGCCATGTAGCAGGCCTTTCCCCCACCGTGCTTGAGGGGTTTTTGCCCATCATCCTTGAGGGTAAGGTGACCCATATTTCTGTGCTCCCCAAGACCTTAGGTGAGGGAAGCTTCTCCAAGATGGTGGCCCAGGACATCCTAAACAGGGAGAAGATGGATGTGAAGTTCATCAGGAAAACCCAACAGGATTCCACCAGCCTCCAAGGTCTTTATCTTTTGCCCAGCATGTGAAAATGTCGAATCACCCAAGTTTTGAAACGTCGCTTGAGGTGATGAACACCAGTGGGATGTCAGTCCTCTTTTCAGAACACGTAAGTCGAGAACACCTGGATGACGCCAGCACACACTGTGGCCGCATGGCAGAGGACGTTCCAGACAAGTTCTGCCAGCTGCCATCCATTATCGAGTGCTGCCACCGACACCGTGGTCTCTCCCGCAGGGAACTGAAGCTGGAGAACCTGCTTTTGGACAGCGAGCTGAAGGGAGCACGCACAGGCTTTGTGGGCTCCAAACTGCACACGTTCCGGGAGAGCCCCCCTTCTGCCGTCCCGCGACGCTTCCTGCACCAAGAAGATTCATTGCCTCCCACAGACGTTTGGAGCCTGGGTGTGATTTGGCACTGCTCGCTCACTGCGTTCGAGCCGTTTGACGGGGACGTCTTCTGGGACTTCCTCGGGGTCCTTCAATGACAAATGCCAGGCAGCGAACACAGAGTCCTGATGTTGATGTCGCTCAAGGATCAAAACGTGTGGAGCACGTTGAGTACCGTCCAACCAGGACACAGAGAACAGTTCAAGTCCCAGGTAAAGGAAAACGGCGAAACTATGGAGGAGGAGGAAAGACCCAGTCCGTGGCCTTACACTGAGATCCCCCATGAAATGAAGACCCCGGTTTCCTCAGCTGATGGCAAAATGGCCATGCCGTCTCCCCGCCAGCCTAGAGGCCAGGATCACCACACTGAGAGCAGCCCACTCCTGAGGCCCATCCCAGCTCCTCCTCTAGCTCCATAGTCTCCCTGGGGACCTGTAAGACCTCCGAGGGGACACTAATAAGCAGCGACGACACAATAAAAATAAACCTACAGGAAGACCAAGAAGATGAGGAGTGGACCTAAGGGAGAATGAGCATCGAACCCCAATACCGAATCCAAAAACTCCTATTTAATTTAAAGAAACTATTTTTTAAAAAGAAAGTGAATCCAGAGTAAGAGAGCCATGGACCGTGCCTTTCTTTTCTTTTGCTTTGTAAGTTTCAGGAAACTTAAATAATGATTTGCTCTGAAAGAGAGGGACAGGGCGACTAGGGGATGGGCCAGAAGAGAACCCAAGCAGTCTGCAGGCTCTCGGCTGAGATCCAGTGGGAGGCTCCCACGTCCAACACTGTTGAGATCCCAACGTGAGCCCAAACTGAGAGTGGGACGCTGAAGCGGCTGAGGCCCACCCGGGTGCCCCGTCCCTGCCTTCGAAGTGGAGGGAACGATGCAGAACTCCAGGAAGCCTGGAGACAGGCTCAGGAGAGTGGCCAGGACGATGGGTGGGACGAGATCCAAGACAGCTCAGCACGCTGCAGGAATGAGGGCGGGATAGCCACCTGCTGGATTTGGGCTTGTGGGAAACACAGGGTGGAGGCCACACCATCAGGGTGAGGCCCTTCCTTTCTGCTGACTCCAAGAGCCACAGTCCTACCCCAACCTAGGAGAGTCTACAGGGACTGACAGAGGCGGTACAAAGGACTGCGGTGAGCCCTCTCTCACTGCCGAATTCTTTAAAGGGAACAGCAGCCCAACGGCGACCAGAAACCGAGAGGAAGGTAAAAGTGCCAGACAGTCTCCCCCTCGGCCTAGAGTCCAGGATCTGCACACAGAGCCAGAGCCCCAGTGAATGCCTGGGGCTCCCTCCTCAAGCTCCAGCCTATTTCCCACCGAGCCCTAGGAGCCCCCCTGCGGCCCAGTCCAGCCTAGGAGCAGAAAGCTTGAGCATTGTCGCCCTGCGCGCTCCCTCCCCACCCCACCCCCCGAAGCCTCGGCCCCTCATCGGGCACCCGCATCTGCATTCAACGGGTAAAGGGCAAAGGAGTAAATGCAGGGCAGGAGGGAGGACCCCGTCCGTGGCCTTATGTTAACCATGGAACCGAAGCCCCCCTGACACTTGTAGAGATGGCCAAATGGACAGGCTGTCGCACACCCAGCCCTGGGACCACAGTCAGCACAGGAAGCGCAACCGACTCCTGGAGCTCCACCTCAGCCTCGTCCTCGGGCTCAAGCACATTCTCCCTGGGGTCCTTTAAGAGGACCTCTGAAGAGACCAGCATCAAAAACGACGGCATCACACGAGAAAACGAGGAGGAATGGACCCCAGGGAGAACCAGCATTCCACCCCAGACCCGAATAGAAACTTATTTTCCCACGTAAAGAAATACTTTCAAAAAAATAAAGTTTACCCAGAGCAAGAGAGCCATGGTCCGTGCCCTTATTTTCCTTTGTTTTTTAAGTTTCAGGAAACTTAAATAACTGTTTTGAAAGAGAGGGGCACCTGAGGCCAACCCAGGTTCCCTGTCCCTGCTTTGAAGCGGAGGGAAAGATGCAGAGCCCCAGGAAGACCGGGGACAGGCACACGAGAGTGACCAGTGGCTGGCCCGAACGTGGACTGGTACGTGACGCATGATCGGTGCCCTATGTGGACAAGGAGGCCCAGGAAGAAGATCGGGTCCCGTGGACCGTGGGACTGTGCGCACCCCTCAGAATTCTCTGCAGTGGATTCCAATCGAAAGGGTTGGCCCTATATGCGCAGACTATGTCCCTGAACCAGTCTCCTTGGTTAGGCCAGGGGAGTGCCGTAGACAGGGATGGAAGGGGGTGAGTGGTGGCACAGGGCACACTGTGGAGGTGCTCCTCCACACCTCTGGAAAGTTCTGTTTGCTCCAGTGAGCGTGTGTTCCTTCTGCAGTTAGAACAGAGAAGCCCCAGAAAGCGGAGACCTTTGATGGAGTCAAAGTACCGCCTGCCTCCTGGGACATCATGAGGCTTAAAAGAGTCAGTGAGTGTATAGTGATTAGAGTGGGGCCTGGTCTGTGGGACTGGCTGAGCGAATGTTAGTTGTCACAATAGTAATAATAAAGTAAAATTAAAAAACTATTATTATTACTAGAATGATTCCTTTTCAAGCGATTTTGCAACATCATGAACATCAGTCATGTAATTTCAGGAGAAGTGAGGGGTTCCCTTTCGTAGTTTGGGGGCACGGGGGGCTGAGGATCCCATTCTCGGGAGAAAGGTGAGAAGCCCCAAGGTGGCGCTGGGCAGGGTGCCAGGCCTCTGGGCAGCCCCCATGCTCTGGTCTAATGCTGTTAGCCTTGGGGGCTCTCGAGTGCCAGGGTGGGGAGGGCAGATGTGTCCCTTTAGTCTGGGATGCCCTTGACAGTCGGAGAAGGCTTCAGGGCCACTGAGGGGATTTCAGCGTGGAACCCGAGTCAGGGCCAAGCAGTGGAACCTGCGCGTGTGACATCAGCCCGCATCCAGCCCTGACAGGTTAGAAGGCATGTCCAAAATGTTACCAAAAATGGATGTGACATCCATCCACAAAACACAGAAGGACTCCACTGGTTTCCTGGGACTTCTCTGTGAAGCTCAGAAAAAGAGGACATCGAATTCACCCATTGTCAAGGCACTTCAGGTGATCAGCACAGCAACCTGTTAGTTCTCATATCAGAGCATGTCATCAGAGACCAGCCTGAGGATGAGGGCATCCACCGTGGCCGCGTGGCTGATAAGCTCTGCCAACTTGTAGCCATTGTGGAATATGGTCACCAAGAAGATATTTTCTCCAAGGACATAGAGCTAGAGCAGCTGTTCTTTTATCATGACCTGAAGATAGTATGCACGGGCACTGGCCTGAGCATCCAGTTTGTGGGCTAGAAAGTCCACACATTTGAGGAGAGCCCCACTTCTTCTGCCCCTCACCTGTTCATCCACCAGGAATCCTCCGGGCCTTCCACAGATGTGTGGAGCCTGGGGGTAGTTTTTCTCCTGCTTAGCCATGGGGATGGAGCCAATTGAGGCGGGGGAGGTCTGCTGGGACATCCGTGGGGACTTGCGACAAGAGGGTGTCCTTGTCCTGATAGCCCTCAGAGATCGAAACGTTTCGAGCTCATTGAGATGCATCTTGTGGGTATTGGGCAAAAGGGGACATGCAGGGCAGGAGGAGGGACTCCGTCCGTGGCCTTATGGAAACGAAGACCCCCTGACCTCTAGTGGTGGCCAAATGGCCAGGCTGTCGCCCACCCAGTCCTGGGACCACAGTCAGCACAGGAAGCGCAACCGACCCCTGGAGCTCCACCTCAGCCTCGTCCTCGGGCTCAAGCACATTCTCCCTGGGGTCCTTTAAGAGGACCTCTGAAGAGACCAGCATCAAAAACGACAGCATCAAAATCAAGGAAAGGAAATGGCGTGGGTGTGGGCCCCCAAGGTGGCTTAGGAGTCCCCTGAGCAGGGACCCACAAGACAACTTCCACTACCCAAGACACCCTTGGCTGCACATGCACAGTGGGGTCTGGGTGGGGAGCCGTGAGACAGTCATGGAGCCCGTCGGTGATTCGACACCGCTGGTGGGTTTTCACCTGGCTCCTGAAGTTTGAATTACTTCCTGAAGTTTGTGTGAAGATCAGACTCTTATAAAATAGGAGCTCAGGGTAGAGAGTGGTCCGTGCCGGGAGAGATCATTAAAAGGGATGCGGCATGGGGCGCCTGGGTGGCTTAGTCGATTGAGCGCCTGACTTTCGCTTAGGTCATGGTCTCGCGGTTTGTGGGTTCGAGCCCCGTGTCGGGCTCTGTGCTGACTGCCAGCTCAGAGCCTGGAGCCTGTTTCAGTGTGTGACTCGGTCTCTCTCTGACCTTCCCCTGCTCACGCTGTCTCTCTCTCTCCTAGAAATAAATAAAACAAAAAAAAAAAAAGGGATGCGGCAGAGAAGCCCATGTGGCTCCCACTGGCTCCCAGTGGCATTAACCACTTCTCCGAGTACCCAGAGACCCGACTTTGAACTGTGCACATGGCCGCCCAGGACTGCAGCGTTCCCAGCATCCTCTGCGGCAGGGCTGGTTGTGTGAGCAGTTCCCCCCCACCCCTGGATGGGAAGGGAGTTGAGTAGGACTTCTGGAATGCCTCCCATCAGAGAGCATCGGGCCCTTCGTGCTTCTCTCCCTGTCCTGCTGCTGGGAACGCGAGCCCCATCGTGGCCTGTGTGAACCAGGGCGACTCCCCGGTTGACAGGCAGAGGGGCTTCCTGGAGCAGCTGCCAGGCCCGCCCTGGACTGTCGGCCTCTGGACCAAGCAGGAGAACGATGGAAACTCACGCGTGGGACCTCTGTGACAGCAGCTGAACCCTGTCGTAACCAGGACGGCAGTCTCGGGGCCAACTACGCTGTGGGGTTCCATAGGGTCAGGCTGCTCCCAGAAGCACAGCCCTCTGAAATTCTCAGCCCTCCCTTCCATGGGGTGAGCGCCAGATTCAGCTCCAGCCCTCCCCTCTCCAGGCGCTTCTCTGGACACGCAGGAGATCCACGCTCCCAGCATACAGAGCCCAGCGAGTATCTTCCAGGGACCACCTCTCCTTCCTTCCTCCCACACTCGCCCATTCCCGCCCCCTCCCATAGAGGCGGCTGGGGTTGAAATAGGCTGTGCTGACTCTTGCCCTGCTAATAGGTGCGGATTGAGTCAATAACTCCGGCCACAGGCCGACTCGTGCACGACGTCACTTGATTCTTGTTAGAAAGATGAGTTTGGAGCCGACAAGTTCTCTGCTAAGCGGACAGGCTTCAAAGGCGAATATGAAAAACCAGCCAGAGAGCGTACACAGGTGGTAGAGCCCAGGACTCGGTGAAGACTGGCTCTGAGTTCTCGGTCTGGGGAGACAGATCCTGAGGACATCCCAGGTGTGTGGTCTGCTCAGTATCCTTTCCTATATGCCCTCCGCTCTTCCAGAACCTGCCATTTTACAGGGGGGGAAGACTTCTAGTAACATGAACTTTGCTGGAGATGTTGCAATAAGTTATACAGTCCATTTCTCGATTGACTCTTGTCTGCACAGCCTGGCGGCGTTGCTTTCAAATAAAGTGTATGCGGGTAAGATCTGAAGCTCAGAAAAGCCTGCAGATCAGGAGACGATGCCTTTGAAAACAGTCTGTTACTCACGGTTCCCGAGAGGTAGGGGCGTGCCGCACCGTGCGGGGTGCGGAACCCATGACGAAGCCCCAGGAGGAGGGACAGTGGTGACAGGCGCCTTTACGGTGGTTTCTGCAGGAGGGAACAAGCGAGGTAGGGCAGCAGGCTTAGGCCTGGCGAGTGTGGATACTTTCAAGACTCTGGGGCCGGGGGTTGTCCCGAATGACCTGGTACCTGGCCCTGGGGTGATTTCAGGAGCTACACAGTGGCCTGGAAGAGCAGAGCCTGACACATAAAGGACGAGGTGGGTGTGGGCTCTGGTTTGGTTGGTTTCTCTTTGACCTTGGGCCCCTAGAAGGAGGATTCTTCCCGGGGGCGGGAGGAGGTGGTGACAAGCCAGAGAGGCCAAGTCAGAGTGACTCGGAACAAGTCATGTCAGTCAGAGAGGCGCATGCTGGCCTCATCTCAAGTGTGACCTCCTCAGAGAAACCAGCCCCGCCTTCCCAGCCTCCAGGGACAGGGCCACCCACCCCTAGTCTCCCTCGCCATGACCCACGTCATCCCTTCGGGGTTTTCAGGGCCCCAAGCCTGCTCGGAGCCGCCCTCTGGAGGAAACCTCTTCACAGTCAGCATGAGATCCTGTGGAATCTCTTCTCCCTCCACTGCTCCCCCACCCCTGCCCTGACTGCGCCCAGGTCCCCCAGCCCCACGCAGGCTCCTCTGAGCTTCCTGAGTCCTGTGTTTCCCCTGCTGCACGGCTCCCTTCTAACGTGCTGTGCCCACTACCTTCCCTCCACTGTGTCTTCGCCCCAGGAGGAGGGGGCAGAGGTGTCTGGGTTTGTTTGGTTTGGTTGTTTGTGTTTTGTTTTATGTCATTCATTGCTGCGTCTTCAGGCTAGGTCAGTGCCAGGCACTTAGTAGGGGCTCAATAACAGTGAATCAACTGCCCTTAGAACCACCCAGGTCATTTTTCTCTGGTCTGCAACATTCACTCACCTGGGGCACGTTCCCTGAGGCTCTCGCCTGTCAGGCTGGTTCCAGACACCTGGCACAGCAGTGACTGAGCCGTCAGGGCTCTCCAGTCTCATGTCGCCAACGGTCTAGTGGGAGAGATGCAGAAAATAACAAGTATACATATATGGAAACTAAGGTGGTGGTGATACAGTGGAGAACAGTAAAGTCAGGTAGGACGCTGGAGCCAATTCCTAAAGGTGTTTAGGGAGCAAGCGATGTGCTGGGCAGAGTTCCCGGTTGCGAGAAGAGCAAGGGCAAAGGCCCTGTGATCAAGGAGGGCTGCGTGTGTCGTAATTATTAGTGTGGAATGTTAGCTTTTCTTCAAGAACACACTATTGTGTTCATTTGGTCATCCTTGGTTTCACTTTTCCAGCTCATTTCCCGAGTTATCACTCTGTTGAACTCAGCCTATTCTCTTCCAGTGGCTTCAGGTAGAAATGGGTGCCTTTGGGTCAGGTCGGCATGTGTTTACAGAGCGGACTCGCTGGGCCCAGGTGTGTGAAGCATCGGGAAGCTGTGAACGAAACGTGATGGTCTCTGCCTTGACAAGCCCAGTTAAGGCCATGTGTTGAGGTGAGGGGTAAGTCGAGGCCCAGGATGCCCAGGGCAGGCCCTATCCAGGAACCGGGATGCTAGAGCCAGAGGGTCTGGACTCTGTGATCTGAGGCAGTGGCCTTAAGTCTCCATGCCTCATTTTCCTCATCTGCACAAAGGGGCAGTCATCCTGGCTTATACTCATCCCCTCTTCCTTGTGTGCCCTGAATGTGCACTTTATGGCTCGCCTGTGTTCATCTATCCTCTCCTGACTCCACTGCAACTACCCGGCATAGTAGGCACCAGGAGTTTTTGAATAAATGAGCGTACGGAAGAATACTCACACCCTGTCCCCATCTCAGGCTCTGTCGGAGTGTGAGCTGGATGTGACATTGAGATCCCTATCTGGACAAGAAGCGCCAAGCATGTGCATGCCTTCACTTTCCCCTGATGTGGTGGATGGGGGGTGGAGGGACCCCTAGGGAAGAGGCTGGGTGGGCGGGGCAAGGCCCAGATGGCCCTGAAGACCAAGGAGGCCCATGAGGTATGAGAGGTTGTCACTGGGGGCGTCTGTGAGGGATTCTCCTTCCTGCGTAGACATGGGCCGTGTTTGAGAAGGTGCCCCCTTGCTTCCGCCTTGAGTGCTAGCTCTGCAGGTGTGATGGCTGGAGTGGAGGCAGCCACCCTGCAACCGGCAAGGAGCGACAGCAATATTCTGCTAATGGTAGATAGAGAGGCGGGTGGCACTGAGTCACTGAGGACGTTGTGAGCCAGCAGACCGCCTCCGGACCTCCCGTCTGTCACACCATCATCAAACATTCACGGTGAGATGCCTTCGCAGTTTAGTCTCTCTTGGTAGGGTTTTCTGTCACTCGAGACAGACATCTCCGACTGATGCAGCCTTCTAGTGTCCGTTAAAATGTCTCTGTTCTTACCTAGTTCCCCAGCCGACTTGGATCTCTGGCCCTGTCCCTCCACTCAGCACCCACGAGAGCAGATCGCGACTGTGCTGCTCTGTCTGTCTGGTTGGCCCATTCATGTTTGGTCTATGAACACCTCTGGGACAGGCCTCTGCCTTTTCCTCCCTGGGCAACCTGAGGCTGCACGCAGTGGGCCTTCAGGTCACGGCAGGGACCTCACCACACCCACCCTCCCCGAGTCAGAGCCTCTGACCATCAGGAATTCTTCTAATTCCCTTAGGCCTAAGCACCGCTTCTAGACCCAGAGGGCTTCTAGAGCCTCTTCCGTGTAAGGCGTGGGTCTTTTCTACACAGAATACCTAGCCGTGAGCTCTTGCCTCGTGTGTGCCTTCCAGCGCTAAGCTGCTGATTTCTTGCCAGCTCGGCTTCTCCTGCAGGAGGCCCGGGAGGCCACTGTGCAGACAAAGGAGTGTATGAGTGAGACGTGGAAAGTGCAGTGACCGGTACATCCCCATTCCAAACTGAGTGAGATTCTCAGCATGTTCTGGAAAAGCCCTGGGGTGTGCAGGTAGGACATAAGGTTCCCCAGGGTCCAGGCATCGAGATGTCCCCAGGCATGGTGGAGGGGTGAAGCCTCTTGGCCTCCCTTGTAGCAGCTCCCGATGCCGGCTGTAAATGGGGACTGTCCTGTGGTCACATGAGCAGGACTCTGCCAAGGAAAGCAAGGGAAAGAGGGATTCTGGACCTCGGGGAGCTGGGAAGGTGTAGTAGTGCTGGGGAAACAAGGTCCCATGCCTGCCTTCCGTGCAGATTGCTTCCCTGAGTCTTCTATTGGCCACAGGATGGTTAAGAAGCCTCATGCCCCCACAGTGTGCCGGGCGTGGTGCCGCTGCCCTACCACATGGATGGGCCACACCAAGAGGGTTCCTAGGGGACATACAGCAGCATCTGGGTTTGCTATCCAGCTGCACACTTCCAGACTACAGCCCTGTCACCTCCCTTCTCTGAGCCTCCTTCGTGTCCCCTAAAGTGAGGTCATCAGTAGTTACCTTAACAGGGTCAATTCCATGAGGGTGAATTTGGGTAATGTGAGTGGCCCAGACTACATCTGGCCCCCAGCAGATATAGTTTGAATCCATTTGGATTTCCAGGGTATTTTGGAGGTTTGCAGCGTTATCTAAAAGTCTTGCTTGATGCTAGCCTAAATCCATACTGTCCCATTCCAGGATGCTCCATTTAGACAACTGCAGGGAAGAATTCAAAGTGAGATTTTTTTGGTTTTGGTTTTAATAGCCAGTGAGTGACAGAAAACTCAAAGCAACCTAAACAAGCTATCAAACGATGCCGGAGAGAATGGTTTGTGTGCCTAAGAAACATAAGAGCAGACTGTTTCAGGCAAGGGTGTCCCTGGGTCCTTGAGGACATCCGCAGGAATCATCTTTCTGGACCTCTTGGCTTTGCTTCCTCTCCTCTGTGCTGGTGTCCTACTCAGCTGGGCTTTTTCATTAGGAAACCAAGATGGCCACCAACTGTCACGGCTGTCAGTGTCCCAACAGAAAAAGAACGTCTCATTCCCTCGGATTCCAGCCCTAAGGTCTGGACCCACTGGGACCTGCTGTCACATGCGTAGTCCCAAGGCAAACACCGTGGCCAGGGAGGGCGGAATATGCCGATTGGCCAGATTGAGGTCAAGTGATCACCCTTCCTGAGGAAACCCCTAAACTGTTTAATCTGCTGTATTGGGAGGGAGATTGTGGGAAGTCCGGGAGCACAGAGGTGAGTGTCCAGTGGCTGCGTTCCTCTTTGCTTACTGTTCTGGGTCGTACCTGCTCTTCTCCTCTTCCTGCACCCCTGTGTCTTCCTGGCAGCACTTCTTCCCTTCCCCCCCCACCCCCCCGCTTCCTTCCATACCCTTTGACCCATACCCCAAAGGAACGAGACTTCCTGTTTGAATTCAGGATTCGGGGCCCATGCCCAGGTTCCACATTTGTGTTTTGGCGTCTCAGCATAACCATTTATTCAGTCAGCCAGTGTCCACGGAGTACCTACTGTGTACCACTGTGAGTTTTCAAGGCCCAAGTATTCTGGGTTTCTAGGGGCAAAACCTGGGAGTGTTTCAAGGAAATGCGTTTTGTCCAATCAAGCATCTAGAGGCTAGCTTCCAGTCCCTAGGTGCCACTCAGTGTGTGACCCTGAGGAAATTCTTTCCCTTCTCTGGACTTGTGCTTTCTTTTTTTTCTTTTTTTTGCTGATTTGCTTTATTATTCAGAATATATGTATACACACACACAATTTATTTTTGAACCTCTTGGGAGTAGGTTGCATATATCGTAGCCTTTTAGCCCTTACTACTGAAGGGCATAGTTTCTATGCATATAACAAACTTTAGAAAACTTATTGTTATTTTGAAATTTTGAGGTTAAAGGAAGAGTCTGAAAGCAAAAGAAGAAGCAAGCCCTTATTATTATGTGTCTAACATTTTAAGTTTGTTCCCTTTCATTTGATCTCTCTTAATAGAACTGGTGCTTTCTTATCTGCAAAATGAGGCACTGGGAAAGCTGAGACCCTGGCGCCCTCTGGGCTCTGGCGCCCTGTGCTGGGTCTGAGAACCAGCCTCTGCTGCTGTGAGTCAGCCTGTGAGCAGCAGGGACAGTGACCACCCCGCTCCCTCTGGTGCCTTGGGCAGCACCCCGGTCGCTGTCCATGGTGCTCAGAGCCAAGTCCTGGACCCGACAATTCTGAAGAGCTTTATCCCCTCGTCCCAGGTCCATGGTGGGTCTGGGCCTTCCCTGGCCTCCTCGGCCCTGGAAGAGGCCGTTCCCAGCTTCCATGGCCAGCCCAGGCCAGCTGTTGTTTCTCTTGTTTGCTTCAGGGGAGTCCCAGCTCCAGTTAGAGAATTCTGTCTTTTGTAGGCTCTAGAAATTCTGAGAAGGGCCCCAACTGGTGGTCCTCATTTCAGGGATTTCAGACCGCAGGAGCCCCAGCGAGACTATACTTTGTGAAGCCTCTTGTGCGTCAAGGAGCAGCTTTCTACGGGTGCCTCAAGACAGGAGTGTGCGGAGAGTGACACATGCCATTCCGTGACAATGATCTATGGTCAGGTTGGGTCTTGTGGGTTGGAGGTAGGTGTGTCTGAAATGCAGTGAGATGCACAAAGCTGGGAGCAGGGTGGGGATAGGGGGCACCGTGTGGGTTGGTGAGGCATTTGGTTTTCACCTGGAGTGTCATGGAAAGCAGCCGGGAGGCTCTGAGTAGGGCCAGGAAACCGTAGAGGAGGCCAGATGGCTAAGACACAGTCACTGGCAGACAGGCCACACCTTGGTTGTAAGTGTGGTGGCTGCAGCTCCAGTCAGTAGAGCAGAGCCCGGGGAACAGCAAACATGAGGGCCCGGTGCAGGTGCCGAGGCCAGTCAGGGCCCCTGCGTGCAAATCCTGCAACCTGTGCGTTCTGAACCCTGCATGCCCAGAATGGTGGGGTGCCTGTATCAGCTAGTTTCTGCTGCATAAGAACCACTCCAAAATGTGGCAGTTTACTCCAACTGTTCACTTAGCTGAGCAGCTAGCTGGTCGGGCAGGTCTTCTGGGCTCCTTCAGACATGTGTGGTCAATGCAGGGGTCAGTGGATTTCGTGATGGCTGTTGGCTGTGTCCCCCAGGGGTGGCGGTGAGTGGGCTGCATGTGTCTCGTTCTTCCAGGAGGCTCTCTAGGCTTCTGCACATGGTGGTGGCAGGGTCCAGAGAGGGTGGCACTCAAGGTCACAAGGTTCGTCGAGGCCTATGCCCGAAGTTGGCACAGCATCATTTCTAGCACATCCTGTCGGCCAGAGCAAGTCACGAAGCCAGCGCAGATTCAGAACGGGAGCTAGACACCACCTCCTGATGGGAAGAGCTGCCCCATCACAGTGCAAAGAGTGTGGATACAGGGAGGTGGAGAAATAGAGCTATTTTGAGTCAACCGCAGTGTCCCTGGTTGTCGTGGGAGGAGCAGGACAGGAGCCAGGGCCCCAGACTGGCCACCATGGGTGTGTCTGTCGCCCTGAAGAAACCAGACCCCTTCCAATCCAGGACGCGGCAGAGGAAGCTCAGACCATTAGTTCCTTTGCTGCCAGATGGCAGCAAAAGACTCAACAGTCCCCATGGAGGCGTCTTTCTCTGGGATGCTGACCCCCAAGACTGCAGACATCATCGGGAACAATAGCACACCCTTGGCCTCACCTTTTCAAGGAAGCCCTCTGGCTCTCCAGGCTTCCTCTGGACTGTCCCTGGCTCGCCCCACGGCTCCTGTCCCAGAAAACAGTGTACTGTGTCCGTCACTGGTGCATGTGAGTGTGAGCCTCCTGAGTCAGAAAGGCCGGGGCTTGCAGACGGGGCCGTGTCTGCTCCCCCTGAATCCCTACAGCTGGGGGTGTGCCCTGAGGACGAGGCCAGGAAGGTGTGGGCACTGCGGACCTGCAGTCAGTGCTGGCTCCCAGCGGCGCCTGCAGGGAAGGGCAGGGTC
This sequence comes from Proteles cristata cristata, assembly GCA_017311185.1. Lineage (NCBI taxonomy): Eukaryota > Metazoa > Chordata > Mammalia > Carnivora > Hyaenidae > Proteles > Proteles cristata. The sequence goes on along the minus strand of JAESUZ010000675.1, from coordinate 18,155 downwards.
ACTGCCCCTGGCAGCAGGCTCCAGATGAGCTCTGCCTGGCGCAGGGGTGGGGTGGCTGGGAACGGGGGCTGCACGCAGGGCAGCGGCAGGAGCACAGTGGAGCAAGGGCAGGGACCACAGTCGTCCTGCAGACAGTCAGAAATGGGTCTCTAGCTCTGGGCGCCAGCACCAAGGCAGGAAGGCGGCCCGCAGGGGAGCATGCGGAGAAGTCCCTCCGAGCGTTCACGGCCAGCACTGGGCAGACGGAAGGCAGGCAGGGCCTGGCCACCCCCAAGGGAAAGGGAGATATCGGCAACCTTTGACTATAGTTAGCTTCTAGTTACTGGAGTTTCCCTTGCCTGAGATCCAAGGTAGCCCAAATCAATAGGATTAGGATGAAAAAAGAAATACAAGGAAACTAGGACACAGCAACCGCTAGCGCACTGTGGTGTCTGTGCCATCACAGCGCAGGAGAAACATCTTCGTCACCGTGTCATGCACACCAAAGACGAGGGAGGGTAGGGTCGAGGCGGGGAACGTGGTCTTCGCCAGGTGTGCAGGGTGCGCCTCACTGGGGCCCCCAGTGGGTTAAGCCTGCCAGACCTGCTGGTGCGCCAGCTCGACCTGCCAGCCTGGCATTAGCTGGGGATGCGCACGTCCTAGTGTCCTGGAGAGGAGATCCGGGTGTGAGGGGAGTCTCTGGTCTGGGCAGTCTCCCTTGATGCTTTTGCGGTTTGTACTTGTCTGTTGTATGTCGAACCCGAAGCATCCCAGTGTCGTCAATTACCTGGAACTCATTTGCTAACCCTTGTGACTCGCTGCGGCGCCTTTTCAAGAGCGGCCAGTTATGTAACTGGCTGAGTGAAGCATGACCCAGTCCCCTCAGTGAGGCTGTGTCCCATCTGGCATGGAGGCCAGCCACCCAGGACCACAGGGCCAACGCAGGGAGATGCCGCGGGTCTGTGGCAATACACTCCCAGCAAGGAGAAGGGTTTGCGGATGAATGAAGTTGGATTCTCACTCCCAGAGCGTAGTCATGAGATCTGTGCCACGTGGAAGAGACAGAGAGCCCCATGTAGTTCAGCGCCTCCTGTTGTATCCCTGCTTGAGGACCAGCCCCTGCTTGCACCATTCCAGGGACAGGAGCTCATCACTGCCTGAGACCGTTCACGCTGACAGGAAGTTAGCTTCCCGCGAATTCCAGCTCTGTCGTCTGGTACACACGTCTGAGTCCGTGTTTGCAACAGCCTGGACCGAGCAGGAGGCAGGGGCAGGGCTGCTGGCCAGCTGGCACGGCCCTCTCAGCCTGTCCTCCCTTGCCACAGCCCTCTGGTCAGAACAGGGGCTCCAGGGCCCGGCTGCATAGGCATGCAGAGTGGTATCCCAGCTGGGCAAGTTCATTGGCCATGCCAGTGCTGGTTGACATCAAGAGAAGCGGGTCTCCTTGTCTTATCTCTAAACAGAGCTCCAACCCCCACCCCGTGTTTTATATTCTGAAAGGAGAGGAGTGAGGCGCCCATCCTGGGGTCCTGGGGAGGAGATCTGGGTGTGAAGGGAGTCTCTGCTTGTAACCTGGGATCAAGTTCCAGGATCCCCTGGGGTTCCTTGAAATTTTCTGGAGACATGAAACCCGTTTGATGTTCAAAACAAGGCTTTCCCCAGAATGGCCCAACTGAAAGTCCCCCAAAATGGACAAAATACAGGAATAGGTTTTGAAGACAGTGAATGAACATCAGGCAGCAAAGGACAGTGATCCTGAGAGGAGGGAAGTGATCTCTGTGGTGTTCTGAGCATCTACCTTGGGAAGAGGTCAGGACCCAACATGGTGGGTGATGTGTGTATGTGTAGTAAGGGAGGGAGGACAGAGCCCCGAGACCCCCCTGAGTTAAAGGGACGGAACTGAGTGTCTGGGGAGTAGAAAGCAGGTGGAGCTCACCGGAATATCAGAGGACTGCACCGCATGGAGGGAGGACTCAGGACGTCTGCAGAGGTCCCCCCTTGGGTGTTGAACGGAGCATTGGCTAGGACGTGTGTGAGAGGAAACTACCAGAGCCTGAGCAATTAACTGTCCAAGAGACGTCAGAGGTAGCACAGTGCCTTTCGTTACCAGCCAGACCGGAAAACCTCATGATGCCTGGGACCTCGGCTGAAGCATTCTGAACAGACTTGTCCCAGTGGCAGGAAAGGATGAGCTCTAAACCTGGTTTATTCCTTGTTTGTTCTTCATTATACAGATTCTGTGGCTCTTCATGGTCTGCTTTTAGTATTACTCTAGTTCTGTGCCAAATGTTGATTGGGAGGGATTCCTTTGTATTCACATCACTTTGGGTAAAATGGCCAATTCTATAAATGGACATTTCCAACCCAGAGGCTGTGTCAACTGTCCTCACCTGCCCAAACTTGGTGACAGTGACTTTTCCTGTTGTGACCTAGTTTACTATTCCTGAGACTTTAAATAACTGTACAACCGTGATTGATTTAAAGATCACAGAGGGATCGATCTGGCAGTTTTCTGTGTGGGTCCTGTACGTTAGTATGTTTTGAGTCTGCATTCATGTTGTGACATGTTTTAGTTCTTAAGTCATGACTTTAATTGTGGTTCAATGTAGAAAACATACTAGCGACTATTTAAAAGACTTTAAGTCTCCAGTGTATGCCACTAAGTATATTCCCGTTGTCCACACACCGCCACCTTCCACCTTGAGAATGTTTAAATGGTGACCTAGTGACAGTCTATGTCTATTAACTGCCCATTTCCCTTTCCCCTCTGAGTGGCATCTATATTTTGTTATTGGTAGGTGCATATGATTTTTAGGGATACCTCAGACAAGTAGAATCTTACAATATTCTTTTCTGTGATTGGATCATTACCCTTGTCTTAGTGAATTGAAGGTTCATCCACATTGAGCTATGAATCAGTTCTATGGTCCTTTGCGTGGCAAGGTAGTATTCCTTGGTGATTACATCACCTATTCACCCTTCAATGGACCTCCGGTCGGTTTAGCCTTTTGACTGTTGTGCGTAATTCTTCTATGAATTTGGGAGAAGAAATACAGAGTGAGACCCTGCTTTCAAATATTTGGGGTACATACCTAAGGTATATTAATTCGTTTTATTTTTAAGGTCTTGAAGAACCATCATTCAGTTCTCCCCAGCAGCTGTACAATTTGACTTCATTTCTTAACCGACGGAGCCACCCAGGCATTGCATGTGTCTGTAGCTCATTTTATTTTATTTCATTTTATTTATTTATTTTTTAATTTACGGTGCAGAAAGGTGATTTTATTGATATTAAAGCAAGGGGACAGGACATCTGGACAAGAAGAACTGCCCCTTTAACTTGAGAAGACCCTGGTTTTATACTATGGATTTAGGGGCTGTATTGCCAGAGGATGTTTCCAGGGAGAGTTTCATATGCTAAGGAAGACTCACAGGATAGTGGAGGCCTAGCTGTGGTGAAGCTAAGGTTGATTTCCCCCCTAGCGAATTATTAGCATTCAGACAATAGGGAGCTCCTGGAGAAACTTTTCTTCTCTGCCTGCCTCAAGGATTTGTCAATGGGCTGCAGATGTTAAGGAAATTTAACCTCATCTGCCATTTCATTCTGCCTTCGTTTCCCATGTCTTTCCCCCCTGAACCATTTGAACCTTCAAATCTTTGAGGTTGCTGAGGGTGAAAGGTCTCCTCTTCCATAACTTCCTGCTAAGTGGGGGAATATAGAGATGTCCCTACCTCTGGGCCTACATCGGTCAATTGGCGAAGGTATTAATATACAGGAGTTACCACAGGCAGAGGCAGCCAACCCAAAGTAGACAACGTTCATAAAGCTCCTTGAGTAGAAAGGATCATCTGTCTTCTAGAAGTTATGGATGTGAAGTAGTCTTGACATCAGGTAGGAAGACACCAGAAAAGACAACGAAATAAGCTGAATAGTATAAGAAGGAATATATGTAGAGAGAGACCTGAGGTCTTTCACTGGTTCTTAGAAATAAGAAAATGTGTCAGCTTGCATACTCAATCCCTGTGAGGAGGTACAGGTTTAATTCTTGATATGTGAGTCCATCAAGAATGGCCTTCTAATTCCTTCTCGGCCTTTTGGCTAAGAACAAGTGAAGAATGGCCTTCTAATTCTATTCTAGTGGAAGTACAGAATACAACGTAGCAAGGGGCACTTCCATTTTGGTGTTAATCCGATGTATTAGACTTCCAGTCTTTCAATACATCATGTCTCCTGGGTTTATATGGGATGGGTTTCTAGTAACTGTCAGAGCAGGTTCCGGAAACAAAGGAAGTTTTGGCAAGCTGCTCTGCTTGGGGATATTCCTTAACGTCCCATTGCTGGGGTAGACCAACCACAGTTAGCTCCAATTAGAGCCGTTACCGGGGAAATCCATGAGGGAGAAGCCACGGCCTGTATGAGGAGTAGGAACAGAGAAAGAGAGAGGGAGAGAGAGTTAGCATCCCGCTCGTTTGGTGTGGCCTGTGTTTCCTCCAGTGACCTGGATTTACTTGGACAAGACCTATGCAGACATCCACGTGTCAAGAGGGAGGTTCGTAGCCAAATACATTTGGGTGAACAGTCTGTAAGAGGCCTTTTGGTCTGGGTCTTCATTTCGAGCTGTCAAGGCCTGGACTTAGGGTCCCTCCATCCAGTTGCCCTGTTTCCTGCAGAGGAGAACTAACTGCTAGATCCTCTGGAGGCCATGCAGTGTTACAGGAGTTCAGTCCTTTCCCAAATTTTGAAATCCAATGTGCTTAGAGCGGGTTAAAATAGAATCCCAAGGGAGAGTCCCTGGGGACCAAAGAGAAGCTCCCAGGCCCCTCCTGGAGAGCGGTCATTACCATGAAAATCACCCCCGACTGCTGAGTGGCATCCTCTGGGCAAGTTATGTCAGAGGTTCCTGAGATGTCAAAGGGACCCGAAGCATTCCTGGAACAAAATTGCTGTGATCATCTCCCAGCTGGCGAAGGGCTCCTGAACGAGGGAAGCCGGCCCTCCCACAGATTCCTCATTCCATTCTACACTCCAAATGGGTGCTGGCTTATGGACCACGTTTGTATTGCCGAGAAGGCCATGCTGCACCGCCCTTGGGGTGTGGGAGGGGCTGTGCTGCTCTGCACTTGTGGCTTGCCCTTGCAGAGAAGGCCGTGAAAAACCCTCCTGTTTTGTCGCATGGAAAACACTGGAACAGTTTTACAAAATTACCCAATTCTGTAATTGAGGACATTGACCAAATACAGTAAGGACAGTATTTCCATCATGATATATAAGGAACATTCCAACACATATAGTCATGACAGCCAACTTCCCTAGGAAATGGTTGCTTGTTGGGCTTTAATTCAATCGGGTACTGGTTTCTGCCAGCTCCCAGTGGAGGTCTCTGGCAGAAGTGGCTGGACCAGGGATGTGGGGGGAGATCAAGTGAAACCACTGAGAAGAAAGCCTCACCCAGAGTCTTAAAATGGGCAGCTGTCCTGGTGAGCTAGGTGGCTGTCCCATGCCTAAAACGGACAACTTTGTATTAGGGCGGGAGTAAAGAGAAGGCAGGAGATTCGGGGTCTTATCATTCCAGACAGGGTCATTAACTTCTAGCTAAAAGGCAGGTTTTCTTCTTCCCGTGGAGTCGTCACAGCTGAGAGGAATGCAGCCTGAGTGATGGACATGAAAGTGTTGCATTAGGGCCACACTTGTCAAAATGCCCTGAATGAAAGTAAAGTTCAGCTTTATCATTCATGATGCACCTCAAGGTTGCATCTGCTCAGAGTCCAGAAGAAGAATTCATTGCTCCCATGTTTGACACATATAAATGAGAAGGTTTTGGGGGTGATCGTGAGCTTTGCGGGATCTGGAGCTAACGACCTGGAAAGAATTCTTGAATATGTCTTTGGTGCAAAACGGTGGTTTTATTGAAGCATCAGGGAGAGGACCCGTGGGGAGGAAGAGCTGCCCCATGTGTTTGCATTTTAAATGAATTTACATTTTCCAGTAACCTTTGCTGTAGGTTGTAAAGTTTGTGTACACATGTTATTTCGTATGGTTTCCAATGAAATTTTCCTTAACTGTTTTTGGCGAATTTAGGGGCTACCTGGCTCCACTTGAGTATCCAATTTCCAAAATGTTATAGATTCACGGGCGGCCAGGAGGGGGCGATGCCTCCCCGGACCAGTTATTGCAGAGTGTCCTGCACTGACGTCATCGCCTGCAGGGGGCGCCAGAGGCCCGCTCACTGACGCCAGCGCCCGCATGCGCACTCCGCCTGCCTCGGTCCCTCGCAGGAGCTCAGCTTCCTCGGAACCAGCTGTGGGGAAGGAGTGACGAGGTGGGTTCTCGGCCACAGGGACAGGAAGCGGGTCTCCCCAGAACCCGCTGTGGAGGATTCCAGAGGCCGTGGGGCCACGTCCCCTCAGACAAGAACCCGGCCTCCTCAGGACCCGCTGTGGTGGGTTCGGGAGGGTGTGGGCCGAAGACCGCAGGGACAAGACCCGGGTCTCCTTGGACCCGCCGCGGGAGGAGCAGGTGAGGGGAAAGCGAGGCCCGCGGAGGAGGAGCTTCCGGAGCAGACACCGCTGAGGGGGGGGGGGAGGGCGGTGTTCAGTGGACCCGGTGGGGGGAGGGCCCGGCGCGGCTTGGGTCGCGGTCATGACGGGGTCCCCCCCCGGCCCCCCCTGGGGCTGTGCACATGGCCTTCGGGTCTTCCCGCCCTGGGCTCCGGGCCCGCGCGTCGCTGTTTCTGCTCCGCGACACTCGGTTCCCGCTGCGTCGTCACGCGGTTCGCGGCCCGCGAGCAGGTGTCCGGGCGGTACTCGCGCTCCCGCCGCTGAGGCCATTCCGGTCGGGGGGTCGGTTCCGCGTGTGACACGGCGTCCTGGGGGGTTCGGTGCCGATGGCCCAGATGTGCAGATCGCCCCGGGCGGATGGACATGGTCACAGGATGGATTGGCCCGCGTCCAGGAGCACAGAGCGGCTTTCCGTCCCCGCGCGTCTTCCTGCATTTCTGTCCCCAGTGTCCTGTCGTCCTCAGAGAGCAGGTCCGTCCCCTCCTCGCTGAGCTTTCCTCCCGGGCACTTGGTTCCTCTGGCGCAGGTGTCAGTCGGTCCGTCTCTTCGTGTTCCTTTCCCATTGGTCGTCCTCTGTGTGTCGATATGCACGTGGGTTTCTGTGTCAATTTTGTGTCCTGCGAGTGTATGCGTGTATCAGTTCTGTTTACCTTCAATAGAACACCTCCAGTTTCTACCAGGAAAAATGGGTTCACTTGGGAAAAAGAGTATGTGTCCTCCTGTGACTGGAGAACTTCACTCAGCATAATGACTGCGACGTTCAGTCCATGTTGTAAAGGTGTCGGAATTCCCGTCCTTTGTATGGCTGAGCCGTGTTCCTTGTGGGTCGACCGCATGCTCTGTGTTCATCTGTCGGCCGTCCCTTGGGTTGCCGCCGTCTTCGGCTGCCGTGAAGAAGCCGCTGTGAACACGGGAGGAGGAGGCATATCCGCTCTAGGCTTTGCTTTCAGCGTGCGGGTGCGCGTGTGCAGGGGTGGAGTGCTGTGCGCACTTTCTGAGGCGCCGCCGCCCTGTGCTCTACAGCCGCAGCGTTTTCCTGGACTCCTTCACGTGGCAGAATCATACTGCTGTTTCCGGGTGGGCCCAGTGTGTTTCTCCATTCACCCACCGATGGGCATTGGCAGTTTTGCTACCATTTGGCCATCGTGAACAGTGCTGCTGTGTATGCTTGTGCGTGTGCTGTTTTTGAAGCAACTGCTTCAGTTCTCTGGGACACACATCCGGGAGTGTAGTTGGGAATAGCCAGGTGGCCATTCTGTGTGTTTATCTTTCTGAGGAAATAGCAACGTATTTTTTACAGGTCGGCTCCACCACTTTCCATTTCCACGGGCACGGTTCACGGGTTCCGATTTCTCAACGTCTTTGCCAACATTTCTTACATCGTAGTTTTCTATGTGAAGGCAGTTTTCGTGCATGTAAAAGGGTGTCTAACTTTGGTTTCCGTCATCCTTTCCATAAGGATTACTGGTGTTTAACATCTTTTCACGTCTGTTCGCCATTCATATAGGATCTCTCTTAGGAAGGTATAACCGAGTTCGTTGTCCATTCTAAGAATTGTGGGTTTGTTGTTATTGTTGATGATGAGTTGTACAAGCTCTTTATTCTGTAAAACAGACTCTTACCTGACAAAAAACGTGCAAACGTTTCCTTTCATTCTAGGCATTGTCTTTTCACGTCTGGGATAGCAGCTTGTGAGGTACAAAGGCTCTGAATGCTGAGGAAACTAAAACTACCTATGTTTCTTTCCTTGCCTGTGCTTTGGTGTCAGCTCTAAGAGCATTGTTAAACATAGTGCTCAGGAAGATCTTTGTCCATTTGTATTTTCGAGAGTTTACAAGTTGATCTCTTGCATTTAAGCTTTTGATCCACTTTGAGTCACTGTTTGTAGGTGGTGTGAGGGTATGGGTCCAATTTCATTCCCCTGCACATGGATCGGCGGTCATGTAGCACCCTTTGTCAAAAAGACCATTGTTTCCCCGATGTCATGCGGTCCATCCTTGTCAAAATTGGGTTGACCAGAGAGGAGAGAATTTATTTTGGGGTTCTTCATGAAATCCCACTGATCTTCATGTATATCTTTGTGACAGTATCACCAAGTTTTATTTACTATGGCTTAGTTTTGAGGTTTGAAATTGGGAAGCATGAGCTTTTACTTTTGAGATTTTAGATTATTTTGTTTATTTTGTGTGCCTTGATTTTCCATTTGACTGTTAGGATTAGCTTGTGCATTCCTTCTGTGAAGATTTTGTGAATATTCCGGGAATCACACGGAGTCTGCATGTTGCATTGTGTGCTCTTGCCATTCAACAGTAGTACGCGTTATATTGTCTTTAATTTCTTTTAGCAGTGTTTAGGATTAGGGTTAGGGTTGGGAGTTCCATAGTTTCAGGTGAGTGGTTAGGATTAGGGGCTGGGGTTAGTTTAAGTTAGAGGGTCAGGGTTAGGAGTTACATAGTTCTAGGGTAGTGGTTAGGATTAGGGGTTGGGGTTAGCTTAGGGTAGAGGGTTAGGCTTAGGGCTAGAGGGGAAGGATTAGAGGCTTAGGGTTAGAGAATAAGGGTTATGGTTAGGAGTAAGGTAATTAGGGGTTAGGGTTGGGAGTTGGTGTCAGGGTTAGGATTAGGGGTTGGGGTTAGCTTAGGGTAGAGGGTTAGGCTTAGGGCTAGAGGGGAAGGATTAGAGGCTTAGGGTTAGAGGATAAGGGTTATGGTTAGGAGTAAGGTAATTAGGGGTTAGGGTTGGGAGTTGGTGTCAGGGCTAGAGCGTTCAGGATAGGGTTAGATGGGTTGCATCAGAAGGGAAGGTTAGAGGGTTAAGGGTTAGGGTTAGGGGTTTTGGTTGGGGTCAGTGTTTGTGTTAGGGTTTAGGCTTAGGTTTAGAGATGGAGGTTAGGAATAGTGTCAGGGGGTAGGGGTTAGGAATTGAGATTAGGATACGGGTTAAGTCAGGGTCTAGCAGTTGGGTGTTAGGGGTTAGGCTTAGGGTAGTGTCAGGTTTAGGATGTGGATTCGGTTTAGGGTTGGGGTTTAGGGTAAGGGGTTAGGAGGTATGGGTTAGGGTTAAGGTTAGATTAGGTGTAGGGTGATGTAGGCTTTAGGGTTAGGGTTATGAGCCCCATGTGCCTGGTGTTCTCCGACCTAGGAATTGGGTTCCCATGGGGAGAGAGCCTTGGCTAGGGTTAGGGTTCTGTCTAGGTGAGTTTCCAGGGCAGAAGTGACCCCCATCCCATGATCTCCCTGAAGGGCTGAAATGAGGGTCGGGGTGTGGGTGTGGGTCAGCTGTTGAGTTACAGTTAGAGTTCGGGTTAGTGTTATGGAATAGTTAGTTTTAAGGCCATGGTTAGTGTTAGGGCTAGATCGGAATAGGCTCCTGGCACTGATCCCTGAGCACTGCATTGTTCTCCCAGAGGGCTGAGTTGAGGGTGGATGGGAAAGCTGGTGAGGCTTAGTCTTCGGGTTCAAACACCAGCTTCCTTATGGTTGGGCCTCAGGTTATCCCTTGGGCACTCCATCTAGGGTTCGGAAATGACATGGTGATGTTCTAATTTCCCCACCGTTTAACCTTGCACCTCTTCTGGGCCCCACGCCTGTCGTTTTCTCAGACTTAGGAATGGGTTCCCCATAAGGAGAGAGCCTCGGCTATCCCTTCCATCCAGGGAAGTCACCAGGGCAGAAGCCACACCAGTCCTGTGATGTCCCGGGAGGGCTGAAGTGAGAGTCCGTGTGAGGGTGCAGGTCGGTGTAGGGTTAAGTTTAGAGTTAAGGTTACGGTTAGGGTTAGGGTTAGCCTTAAGGTTAGGTTTAGGTTTAGGTTTAGAACCCAGCATGCCCCAGACGCTGAACCTCCAGCAGTAAAGCGGTCTACCCGGAGGACTGAGGTGAGGGTGCATGGGAGGGTGACGTTCTGACTTAGAGTTTCGGTTCAGAAGGAGGCTGCTCTTCGGGATGGGCTGCCGTCGGGCCTCAGGGCACCCCTTGTGCAGTTGCACCCAGGCTTTGGACGTGGCATAGTGATAATGTATGTTCCGTGCCATTTAACCGTCCACTTCTTCTGGGCCCCACGTCCGTGGTGTTCTCAGACCTAGGAATTGGGTCCCCATGGGGAGAGAGCCTTGGTTGGCTAGGATATTTGTTCGATCCAGTGCCCTCCCAGGGGCAGAAGCGATACTCCACCCGTGATCTCCCTGGAGGGCAGAAATGAGAACCCATCTGCCAGTGTGGGTCAGGGGTGGGGTTATGTTTAGAGTTAGGGTTAGGTTTAAGAATAAGGTTTGGATTAGGGTTAGATCCCAGGAGGCTGTAGGTGCTGATCACCCAGCAGTACAGTGTTCCCTTGAGAGGGCTGAGTTGATGGTACAAGGGAGAGTGCGTGTCAGGCTTAGTGTTTGGGTTGGTTAAGAGCGAGCCCTCTCGGTGCGTCATCCAAGGGTTGGGCCCAAGGGCACCCCTTGTGCAGCTCCATCCAGGATTTGTCAGTGGCATGGAGATATTCCAAGTTCCATGCTGATTAAGGCTGCACCGTTCTTGGGACTCCTAAGCATGGTGTTTTCAAACCAAGAAACTGGGTTCCAATGGGAGAAAATCTTGGCTAGGTTTAGGGTTCCATCCAGGGGATTCCCCAGGGCAGAAGGGACACCAGTCCAGTGATCTCCCTGGAGGGCTGAAATGAGGGCCCACGTGCTGGTTTGTGTCAGGTGTAAGGTTAAGTTTAGAGTTCGGGTTACTTTTAGGGTTAGGTTTCAGGTTAGGGTTAGATCCCAGGAGGCTTCAGGCACTCATCATCCAGGAGCCCAGTCTTCTCCCCAGAGGGCAAGTGGAGGGCACATGGGTGAATGCCAGTCAGGCTTCGTCTTTGGTGTCAAGGGCCAGCCTCCTCTGTGAGCCAGGCTACAGTTGGGCCTTAGGGCACCGTTTGTGCAGCTTCATCCAGGGTTTCTTCTGCATTCTATGTTTCGTGCCACTTAACCCTCCACTTCTTTGGACCCCACGTCCATTGGTTTCTCATATCTAGGAATTGAGTGCCCATGGGGAGAGAGCCTTGGCCAGGGAAAAGATTTTTCCCGGGGAGTTTCCAGGGCAGAGGCGACACCAGTCCTGTAACCTCCCTGGTGGGCTGAAATGAGGGCCCATGTGGGAGTGCGGGTGTGGTTTAGGGTTACACTTAGAGGTCCGGGTAGTGTCAGGGTTAGAGTCAGATTTAGGTTTAGGGTTTGAACCCAGGAGACTGAAGGTGCTAAACCTCCCACGGTAGAATGGTTTCCCCAGAGGGCTGAGTTGAGGGCCCATGGGAGGGTGACTGTCAGCGTAGAGTTTGGGTTCCAAGCCAGCCTCCCCTTTGGGATGGGCTCCAGTTGGGCCTCAGGACACCCTGTGCAGCTCCATCGGCGCTTTCTAAATGGCTTGGTGATACTCCAAGTTCCATGCTGATTAAGCCTCCACCACATCTGGGACCCATGACCATGGTGTTCTCAGACCCAGGAATTGGGTCCCCAAGGAGAGAGAGCCGTTTCTCGCGTTAGGGTTCCATCGCGGGGAGTTGCCAGGGCAGAAGAAACACTAGTCCTGTGATCTCCCAGAGGGCTGAAATGAGGGCCCATCTGCTGATGCGAGTCAGGTTTAGGGTTATGGTTCAAGTTAAACTTAGTGTGGGGTTAGGGTTTGGCTTAGGGTTAGGGTTAGATACCAAGAGGCTCCAGTCATCGATCACCCAACACCGCAGTGTTCTCTCGCAGTGTAGGGTCGAATCGAGGGCACAGGGGAAAGTGTTGTTGAGGCTTAGCGTTAGAGTTGGAGGGCTAGCCATTTCTGTGATCAGGCTATGGTTGGGACTCATAGCACCTCTTGTGCAGCTCCATCTGGGGTTTGTGAATGGCGCGGTGATATGCCACATTCCATGTTGATTAAGCCCTCACCGATTCTGGGCCCCGTGTCCGGCATGTTCTTAGACCTAGGAGTTGGGTCCCCATGGGGGGAGATCCTTGGCTAGGGTTAGGTTTCCGCCCAGGGGAGTCGCCAGGGCCGAAGTGACACCAGTCTGCTGATCTCCTTGGAGGGCTTCAGTGAAGCCCCGTGTGCGGTGCGGGTCTGGTCTAGGGTTGTGGTTAGAGTAAGGGTTAGGGTGATGGTTAGATTCCAGGAGGCTCCAAGCGTTGATCATGAAGTAGTTCAGTGGTCTCCCTGGAGGGCTGAGTTGAGGGCGCTTTGGAAAGTACCAGTCAGCGTTATTCTTTCGGTTCAAGGCCCGGCCTCCTCTTGGGGCCAGGCTACGTTGGGCCTCAGGGCACCCCTTGTGCAGCTCCATCCAGGCTTTGTAAATGGCATGGTGATATTCCATGGTCCATGCTGGTTAAGCCTGCAGCGGTTCTGGGCCGCAAGTCCGTAGTATTCTCAGACCTAGGAATGGGGTCCCCATGGGGAGAGAGCCTCTGTCCAGGGGAATCCCCAGAGCAGAAGCAACACCTGTCTTGTGATCTCCCTGGAGGGCCGAAATGAGGGTAGATGCTCAGGTGCAGGTCAGGCTTAGAGTTCCTTTTAGAATGAAGGTGAGTGTTAGGGTTAGGATCAGTTTTCATTTTAGGGTTAGATCCCAGTGGCTCCAGGCACAGATCACCAAGCAGTGCAGTGTTCTCTCCTGAGGGGTAAGTTGAGGGTGCGTGGGAAAATCCCAGTCCGGCTTAGTCTTTGGGTTCTAGGGCCAGGCTTTTTGTGCTTCAGGCTGTGGTTGGACCTCGGGTCACCTTTTGTGCAGCTCCATCCTGGCTTTGTAAATAAGCTTTCCCCTTTCTTGCTGCTGAAGTCTGCACCGCTTCTGGGCCCCCTGTCCATGGTGCTCTCAGACCTAGGAATTGGGACCCCGTGGTCAGAGAGCCTTGTCTACGGTGAGGGTTCCGTGTAGGTTAGTTGCCAGGGCAGAAGCAATATAAGACCCATGATCTCCCTGAAGGACTGAAATGAGGGCCCTGTGCCATTGCAAGTCGGGTGTATGGTTATGGTATATTAGGGTTAGGTTTAAGTATAGAATTTGGTTAGTGTTAGATCCCAGGATACTCGGGGCGCTGATCACCCAGCAGTGCAGTGCTCTCCCCCAAGTGCTGTGTTGAGGGTGCACGGGCGAGTGGAGGTAAGGCTTAGTCTTTGTGTTCAAAGGCCAGCCTCCTCTGTGGGCCAGGCTAGAGTCAGGCCTCAGGGCACCCCTTGTGCGGCTCCATCTGTGGATTGGAAATGGCGTGGTCGTAATCTATATCCATGCCGTGAAACCCTGCACGTCTTCTGGGCCCCACATCCGTTGTTTTCTCAGACCTAGGAATCGGGGCCCGATGAGGAGAGAGCCTTGGCTCAGGTTAGGGTTCCTACCAAAGAGGTTGCAAGCGCCAAAGCGACACAAGTCCTGTGATCTCCCTGGAGGGCTGAAATGAAGACCCTCACGTGGCTGTGGGTCAGGTGTATGGTGACAGTAGAGTCAGGGTTCGTGTTAGAGTTAGGCTTAGGTTTAAGTATAGAGTTTGGGTTTGGTATATCCCACAAGGCTCCAGGCACTGATCAGCCAGCAGTGCAGTGCTCTGGCCAGAGGGCTGAGTTCAGGGGTGCCCATAAGGAGAGAGCCTTGGCTAATGTTAGGGTTCTGTCCAGGGGTGTTGCAAGGGCAGAAGGGCCACCAGTCCTGTGATCTCCCTGGAGGGCTGAAATGAGGGCCCATCTGTCGGTCCGGGTCAGGTGTAAGGTTACGGTCAGAGTTATTGTTAGAGTTAGGGTTAGGTGTAAGGTTAGGGTTAGAAGCTATGAGGCTCTAGGCACTGATCACTCAGCAGTGTAGGGTTCTGCCCAGAGGGCTGAGTTGAGGGAACTTGGGAGATGTGGGTCAGGCTTAGTCTTTGGGTTCAATGGCCAGCCTCCTCTGTGGTCGAGGCTATGGTTGGGCCTCAGGGGCACCCATTTTGCAGCTCCACCCATGGGTTGGAAATAGTAAGGTGATCGTCTGTTCCATGCCATTTAATCCTGCACATCTTCTGGGCTCCAAGACCATTGTTTTCTCAGACCTAGTAACTGGGTCCCCATGGGGAGATAGCCTTCTCTAGGTTCAGAGTTCCAACCAGCGAGTTGCCTGGGCAGAAGCAACACCAGTCCCATGATCTCTGTGATGGGCTGACATGAGGGCCATTGGGAGGGTGCCCATCAGGGTTAGTATTGGCTTCAAGGGCCTGCCTCCTCTGTGGGTCAGGCTATGCTTGGGCCTCAAGATCCCCTTGTGCAGCTCTATCTGGGCTTGTAAATGACATGGTGATGTTCCACGTTCCATGCTGGTGAAGCCTGCACCCCTTCTGCGCCCCATGCCCATGGTGTTCTCAGACCTAGGAGTTGGGGCCCGTGGGGAGAGAGCCCATCATGTTGTTTATGTTATTGATGGTCATTATGTCACGTGCCTCTGAATGTAATGGCTTTATGAGTGGGAGTTCATAGAGTGCCGAGGCCTGGCACGTCCGAGGGAGACTCCGGGGTGTGTTGTATGCTCTGTTTTGTGTTTGGCTGCACCATCTTTCAGGGCAGTTGACCGCAGAGTCTGTCCCTGCTTGATTTCTGCAACATAGGGTCCTTGGCCAGAAGATGTTGAGTTTGAACTCGGTGTGCTCTGATGTGCTTGTTGACACTTGAAATGACTGCTCTGAGAATTGAATCCCTGAGGCACTGTCTGGTCAAGAGAGGTGGTGTGGTCAGGGGGTTCTGCTGGTCTTTTGCGAGAAGGGGCCAGCTCCGTTGGGACTGAGGCCACCTTGACCTAGAGGAGCAGTCTCCTCAGAGCACAGAGGGGTGAAGCTTGGTGTAAGCAGGTTAGGTAGCCAGTGTGAGTGTTGCATTCTCTCCAGAAGGTGGCTCTGTGTTCTTGTTGAGGAGCAGAGAAAAGTTAGCAGGGAGCTCCTTAGTCCTTAAAGAGGCATCTTTGTGAACCTGTCTCTCAGGGATGCACTCCCAGATACGTGTGAAACTAGGACCATCTACTAATCACACATGAAGATCAACTCTGTGTGGCTCTAAGATCTTTGTGGGTCTAAGGTTCTTTGATCTACGTTACTAAGATGTTTTTGAGTCAGAGTTCCTGCTGGCCCTTTGAAGTCATTGACCCAGGGACCCCCAGCCAGGCTGCTGAGCCATCCCTTAGGTACAGAAGCACCCTTTCCAAGTCACCTCTTCCTAAAGCGTTGCCTTTCCCTCTTGTACTTCTGGGTCTTAGCCTTTGGCGGGTCACATGCTGTGATGAACATCCCCTCATGCAAACCTGTCAAAGTGGCCCAAAGAAACCTGCTTACCTGTGACTGACACTTGACGGTCACATCACTTTCCTTCTGAACTCACTGTCGTTCTTCAGGTCTTTGACTATGTGTTGGATTAGGAAATATTTGATTCTGTTGTATTCCTGCTAAGAATATGCATGAAAATAATAAGGGAAGGATTCTTTAGAATAAGAGAGCCAGTCACAATGATTCATCTGCCCATTTGTACATTTTTCGGAAAATGTCCAGGCATGATGGGAAGGACATTGTGTCAGCTCTGAGTATGGTTTATTACGTAGGATAACCACCTTTGTAGAAAGCCATTCGATGACATGCTCATTCAAGATCAGAAAACAGTTTACATTCCAGATAATGCAGTGTTATATACATATGGTATTATCTTGAAGTAGGTCAAAATGTTTCTATGAATTGTTTGTTATTGTGCATTCCGTTTTCTGTAACAGGAACGCTATTATTTAAATTAAGCGATAGGAAGAACAGTAAGAATAGGTAAATGTCAATCACTAGTAACACCGACCAATTATATAATATTGTGTGTTGAAGAAATAAACTATGATTACTAATAAGCTTTTCATTCATCATGGGTTTCTAGTTACCAGGAAAATTGAGAAGAGAGTAGTGAGTCTCCATATACGTCAGACTGTTTTCTGAGTAGTGAGGGCCTATCAGTGGGTACATTATCACAATCTATATCCAGAAGAGACATGGTATTATCAACTGAAGTGTGTATTTTTACTCAGGTTTCTTAGGTTTTAAGGTCTTCTGTTCCAGACTGTTCCCATCGGGCACATTGCATTCAATCATCCTGTCTCCTTAGGCTCCACTTGGCCATGAGGATTTTTCATGATCTGAAAGTTTCAGGGTACTTTTGTAGAATGTATTTTGTAGAATGATCTTTGGTTGGGATATGTCTAATGTTTGTTTCAAATGATTAGGCTAGTGTTGATGTGTTTTGGAGAGAAGATCCAGAGGCCTCATGCTGTCCATTATCATCTCTTCACAGATGATATTTCGTCTGAAGATTGGGGTCTTTTGTGGTTCCACACACATTTTAAGATGGTTCTAGTTCTGTGAAGAATGCTGTTGGTATTTTGATGGAGATTGCATTAATTGTGTCCATTGCTTTGGAAAGTAGAGACATTTTCATAACATTTGTACTTCCAATCCATGGGCATGGAATGTCCTTTGTGTCATCTTGAATTTCCTTCATCAGTCATCACCACTTTGGTTAGATTTATTCACAGGTATCTTATTTGGTGTGCCATTGTCAACAGGACTGTTAGTTTCTCTTTCTACCGCTTCATTATGGTCTAAAAATGCAACAGATTCTGTACAATGATTTTCTCTCCTGTGACCCTGCTGAATTCATTTATCCGTTCTAGCAGTTACTGGATGGACTCTTTAGGGTTTTCTATATACAGTTGCATGTAATGGGCAAAGTGTGAAAGTTTTACTTTTTCCTGATTTGCATTCCACTTATTTATTCATTCATTCATTCATTCATTCATTCATTCATTTAGTGTGATTGCTGTGGCATAGATTTTCTGTACTATGTTTAAGAAAAGTGGTGAGAGAAAAAACATCGTTGTCTTCTTCCTGATTTTAGAGGAAAATCTCTCAGTTTCCCCATTAAGGATGATGTTAATGGTGTTGTTTCATAGGTAACCTTATTATGTTGATGTATGTTCACTCTAAAGCTACTTTATTGGGAGGTTTAGTCATGAATGGATGTTGTACTTTGTTCAATGCTTTTACCTCCAGTGATTGAAATGGTCGTCTGGTTCTTTGTTCAGCTTTATTCATTCTTGGAGACAGAAGCAGAACATGAGTGTGTTCGGGGCAGAGAGAGAGGGAGACACAGAATTTGAAGCAAGCTCCAGGCTCTGAGCTGTCAGCAGGGAGCCCAACACGGGGCTTGAACTCAAGAACCATATGGTCATGACTTGAACCAGTGTCAGTTGCTTTAAAGAATGAGCCACCCAGGAGCCCCGATCCTATGGTTCTTAATCTTTTCTCCAGGTGATGTAATGTATCACATTGATTGATTTGTGAGTATGGAACCACCCTTGTGGCTTGGGAATAAATCCCATGTAACTGTGGTGAATGATTTCTTAAGGTATTTTTTAATTTGGTTGGTACTATTATATGGAGAATTTTTGCATCCATGTTCATCAGGGATATTGGCCTGGAGTTCTCTCTTTTAGTGGACTCTCTATCTGGTTCTGGTCATAGGGGAATGCTGGCCTCATAGAATCAATTTGGATGTTTTCCATTCTTTTTTATACTTTGAATGTACCCAAGGGATACAGGAGTGCTGATGCATAGGGGCACA